>CM041641.1:31429587-31586811 GCA_023333625.1 Bothriochloa decipiens | reverse complement strand
CAAACCCTAACTTACTATTCGACGGCGGCGGCGCGGCGGCATCGGGAACTCGGCGGCTGTGTCTCCCGCCTCCATGTACCTCGGCCTCTGATGCCCGATTGCCGGCCTCCGGCCTCCCCCTTCCGCTCTCTGCGTCCCTAGCAATCATTCCCGGATTCCTCGGTGCCCCCGGCCAGGCGGGCCAGCCCACAACCTCCATATCTCGGGCTCTCGGCCACTCAGCCAGCAGGCGTCTAGCCGCGGAAGCTCCCCAGCGCGCCCGGTTCCCGCCTGCCCATGTGGGCTATGCGCTGCCCGTTGTTGTGTGGCCGGTGGTCCTGTTGAAGCTGTGTAAATCCTGGGATGGTTTTTCCAGATTTGAAAAGCTTCATTAGTGCTAATAGGAATTCAGAAAGTGACTTAGTACTAGTAGTAGAAATTCAGCAAGTCGTAGTAAGTAGTAACTCGGGCCAGTCGTAGTGTTGCCGAATCAAAAGAACAAGAAGTGCTAGGGGGGGAATCTTTGATAAGCCCTTTTCTAATTGATTTATATCTTTTAAATTGACAAGTTTTGTTCTATAAATCTCAATTGAAATATGCATTATTGTGGATTCATAAATTAAAAGGTACCATCTTGAGTCTCGTTTGCAATTCTACGACTTTTGTTCATGTTATGCATGTTGTCGTTTTTAGTCAAAATTTTGTAGTCTAAGCCCGCCCTACCTTCATTTTCTGGCTGGGTCTGCCATTGTTCGTAGGTACGCTGCCCCTTGGTCTGCCCTTACTGAGTTACTGCTGTTCAAAGCCGTACGCCCAAACCCTGCCATACTATTCGTAGTCAGATCTGAATCTAATTACAAGTGTATACACATGTATTATGCCTGCTAACTTCAATTGCTTTGCAAAAATTATCAGGTATACATGTGTACGCCCATGTCCTTTAACTGGGTCAGCCCCTGTCTTGTGCTATATATCCCTTTCTTCTGTGCCAACCATGCTACTGCAAAAGATACTTGAAACCTGCGATTTGTGCTTTCCATGGATGTGCTGTTCAACAGTGACACCCCATAGGACTGTCATTATGTTTAATTGTGTTATAGTTTCTTGCTGGGATCATTTGGTAGAACTAAAGTGATCAGCACCTAGCAAAGTATTGTTTATAAGGTACTCCCTTTGTTCCACAGTTTTATTGAGGCATACTCGTTTTCCTTGTCTTTAATGTTACATTTTGGCCATTGGATTCTCGCAAAACATATCATTTGTGACTAGGAAACTGATATAGTTTGGAAGCATTTTGGAATATGAATCTAGCTGTATAATTTCTATGCACTGGGCATACTTAATTTATACTCCCCTGTCGACAAATGTACGCATTTGTAAGATGTTTAAGACAAATTAAGGAGAAAGGGAGATGACTATGATTCCCCTCAATTAATCAATGACAGAGATGCAATTAATGCCTTTCTTTTCTATTGATACTATACATGACATGCGCTAATTAAATTTTTAGACATCAAGTTAGAGCATCTCTAGCAATCTCTCAATTGTGTGTTTGCTTGGTGGACAGAGGATACATTGCATATCCTGGTTGAGTGGATGCAGGCTGAGTGGTACCGTATTTCATAAAAAGGTGTTTGGTGAGGTTGCATGAGCGGATGCCAAACAACTGAGATGCTGTTTGGTTGCTTGCATGAGTGGATGCAGACTACTAAACCTGAGAGGCTGACACGTGGAACCGCATTAAATACGCTGCATCCACCCAGCTAGGATGGCCACTGAAGCTCATTTTTAGCGTATCCACTGGGCCAGGATGGGGGCATATTTTTGCATCCGCTCATGCAGGCTGCATCCACTCATGCAAGCTTAATCCACTCAACAGGCAACCAAACAAACTTATGTTTAATATTATACAGATCCACACAGCAAAGACGAAGGAGATGCAGGCAACCAAACACCCCCCTAATACCCACTCTGTAAGGGCACGTACAACGCAGGGCTCTTAGCAGCTAAGGACAGTTATTAAATTCTTATGCCACAAGCTACCTCGAAGCATCATGGGCGCTTGCATGCTGAATTGGCGCTCGCATAGGGCTTCCGGTGCTTCAATCTTTTACAGGAGCCCGACACTTGTCTCCAAGTAAAGAAATAACTACATTATGATGTAAATACATTCGGCACCCAAAGGCTTAAACAAAGCTCCTAAATTTACCAATTTAAGCTTAAGTGAAAAATTGTTTCCATTGTAGACTGACTCTTGTGGAAAAGCTTACTGATGTATCATTTGGTCTCTCTCTTTAAGTGTCTATATAAGCATCTTTGCGTTTACCCTAAATCCTCATTTGGAGAGCTGTTCCAAAAAAAATCCAGTCTAGTCACATAAAACAGGGTCGAAGGCATTGACACCTGACCCACGAACGTCCTCCCCAACCTGTCTACATAGGGCCATTTTTGACGCCGCCATATAAAAAACCTGCCGCAAGTAACGTGCCACGTTCCACGACCCAGTCGACCTGGGAACTTTTTGACTATGTTCTCTATATGTGCCCTAATGAAGGGCGGCCCTGGTGCAAGCGGTAGAGCTTTACCGCCTGTGACCAAGAGGTCCAGGGTTCAAGCCCCAGCCTCTGCACATTTGTGTAGGGATGGTTGCTGGCTATTTTCCCTTCCCCAGACCCCGCAGTGTGGGAGCCTACGGCACTGGGTACGCCCCTTTCTCTATATGTGCCCTAAATCATGCTTCCGTGTATTCTATTGGGAATGTACCTCTGCACCTAGGCTGGAGTGGCCCAGACAGCCCATATATGAATTTGTTTCTTTTTCCTCTCCAATCAGAATGTTCCATTCTAGCCACAGAAGCCATTGCCTTGCCATGTGCCCCTATTTTCTGTCCGCACAAGCAAAAGCAAGCACATATTCACATGCCACAAACAACGGAGTTTGGCTCACCTTGGTGTGGAGGCCATACGTGCTGCTTGCCTGGCGTGGCAGGACCATGTATTGGAAGGGCACGTGCTAGGGCAGCGAACCTCAGATGTGAACTCAGATCTGGTGTCGTTGCTGAAGCGACAGCGGTGGGCCTGCACTCAGATGTGAACTCAAGTGGTAGTCACATACGTCCAGTGAATGGCTGCGGGTTTGCTTGTGTGCAACTGAATCAGAGCCAGCATCAGTAGGCATGTGAAGCAGTCGGCGATGGCACCATATGCATATGGGTATGGAAGGGGAAGGAATGGCTTGAGATATCCGCAAGAAGCAGCGGTGTGACACTTTGAAGAACAGCAGGCTTCTCACCAAGTGGAGAGCAAGAATGATGGTTTTGGAGAGTCAGAAGTATAGAGAGCGTGATGAAAAAGTTGTTGTAGCTATAGTTTTTGGGTATGTTATGTGAAACATATGCAGAGCTGAATAGAGCTTCTCTTGGAGATGCTTTTTTGTTGGCAGATAAGATTAATGATGAGGGAGAGGGTGGGGCAAAATTATGCTAGAAATGCTTAATTTTTTGGACAATTTTGAATGCTAAAAATTCTTATTTGTGGATGGTGGGAGTGAATTTTGATTTCCCAAAATAAAATAAGCCCTGCAGATTTGAATGGAGGGAGCACATGATTAGGAACTGTAATAACTCCATTGAAACATGATGTGCCTTGGTGTTTGTAGGGAAGTGCTTACCAACAAAGTTAACATCATAAAAAATACCAAATATACTGTATAAAAGGGAAGTAGAACAGAGGTCCTTGCTTGGAGAATAGCTGGTGGCTGGTAGACATGGATTTGCAACTCAAAATAAGAGTAACTGAGAGATGAGGCTGTTCTTTTGATTTTTTTAGAGTTAAATGCATGAGCAGTCCCTGAACTTGGAGGTGCCACTTAGGTCCACAAACTCAAAATGTATTTCTGGGTACTGTTCTTGTTGTATGGTGCAACATTGCTGATGTGGCATGACAGCATGCTGTATATTTTTACGTTGAGGTCCTTTTCCTTGGAAAATACGCCCTGCCTTCTCGCGCCCAGCAAAGTAGCCGCACACCACGGTGGACGCCAAGCAGCAACAACAGCCAACAGCACACGGCGCATGAGAAGCAACAGCTGACCACAGCTCACTCCGCCGTCAGCTGTCACAGGGGTGGTCGACTGGGTCCTGGGTTGCTATTGCCGGGTGCCATACATGAGACCACGACACAACAGTGAGCACCAGCTTCACAGGCACGTGCGTGGTGGCCTCCACTAGACAGCAACGTTTGTCTCCCCTCCACCTCCGCTGGCGTGGACATGCAGAAGCTGCTGGACACAATGCACGGTGTGCTGTTGCTGCTGCTTCGCATCTGCCATGGTGTGCAGCTGCTTTGCGTGGGCACGAGGAGAAGGCAGGGCTACGCTCTATTTTCGAAGTAAAAAGGGTCTAAATGTTAAAATGCATGCCATGCTGTCGTACCGCATGAGCAACAAATGACCACGTGCCTAATATGGACCTGCGGTGCACGATATAGCAAGAATAGGGACCCAGAAATGCATTTTCAGAGTTTGTAGACCTAAGTGACATGTCTTGACAAGTCTAGGGGCCGCTCATACGTTTAATTCATTTTTTATGTCTTGATTCTATCTGATTGTTGTGACATGAGATTAGGTTTGGGCATATAATGTGTTCATAAATGGGGAGGATGTTGGGTTGGGGCTTGGGTCCTTCCCAAAAAGCCCAACTTTAGTGTTTAGGCTTTGGGGTGAAAAAGAGGAAGCAAAGTTTCAGGGTCGAGTAAAGAACATGCAGAATGTTTTCTGTAGAAAAGAGAAATATTTAATGAGAAGGTATCTGGTGGACCCGATGTCAAAATCATATCCTTGGAGTTGTGGGTGATACTGAGAGATGGACTTGTGATGTGGACCAGTACCTGGAGTGACTGGGTAAGGGTTGTGATGGTATTGCTCTAGGAGATGAATGGTTCTGTTAGGACTGCATAGTGAGGTTTGTGCTGCACAATTTTGCGAGGTTGGCTTCATGCTCCTTTGCTACTGGTTTATCATGATACGACTACTGACTGCTACTGGTTTATCATGATACGGATACTGACTAGTGACTACCCCCCTGTATTAAGTGAGCTAGCTGTCAGTCAAGGGTGTGGATGTATGCCCAGACCGCACAAGTTCAAGTCCTCGCTGAGGCAAATTCGTGTGCCTATTTTCTTCTTAATAAAATGCCCACCTAGTTCTCCTAGGTTGGTCTATTTTTTTTAAGTTAATAATTAGATAGTTCCACTTTTCATCTCTAGAAACATTGTGATCTCATTAAGTTGTTAATTTCCACTTTTAGTATGTGTGTGTAGTATGGGCCTGAGTGCATTAGAATTGTGTGTAGTATAGTTCCACTTTCAAATGCTGGCTTTGTGCGATGTTCTACTGTGATGAAACTATGGATCATAAGTTTCTAGAGAAGGTGCTAAAGCATATATCTTTGAGTTATGCTGGTGCGTGATACTCTTGTACTTCTTTTGTTCTTTCACTAACTCATTTACTTTTTGCACGTGCAGTTTGAGGATAAAGGGTCTTCAAGTCTTCATATGAAATTATCCTTTTGGTAGGCAGCTGAAGGATAATAACTATCATGGATGCCACTGCAAGTTCAGATGTGCAAAGGGCTGAGGAATTTAAACTTAAGGCGAATGATGCCTTCAAGGGTATGCTAGGATTTGACCTGAATCTTCATTGTAGCTGAGTATTTTTTTCCCTAACACTCCATGTAGGTGTATTTTTACTATATAAAAATTACTTCTGAGTACCTTATTGTAGTGGGCAAAAGATAGATTCAATTATGATGATATGACCTACTCCCTCAATTCCAAATCATAAGTCATTCCAAGAATCTTGGAGGGTTATCTCAAGTTTGACCAAAATTATAGAGAAAATTACAAAGATTTGTGACATCAAATAGGTATACTATGAAAATATAATTAATGAAAATCTAATAGTATTTAGTTGGTATCATAAGTGTTATCTTATGATATAAATTTGGTTAAGCTTGAGATTCTTTGACTCTCCAAGATTCTTGGAATGACTTATAATTTGGGATGGAGGGAGTAATATTTTTCTTTGTATTGTAATGGTGGTTAAAAAGCAGATAGGGACATACTAGGGTTTGTATGCTAAACCTTGCACTAAATTTGAAAGTCGTATGTCTCAATCAATGAAAATTAAGTGTGACAACTTGATCTACTCACTAAACCATCTAGAGCATTATTTTGCATTTTGGCTACTGACGTACCTTTACATTAAAATTTTAAATATATCTTGCTGTAATCTGGGATCTTCCTTAATGTTATCCTTGAGCTGTGGCACTTACTACTTACATCTATTTTTTTTTTACAGCAAACAAGTTCTCGCAGGCTATAGAACTTTACAGTCAAGCCATTGAGCTGAATAGTTCTAATGCAGTTTACTGGGCAAACCGTGCATTTGCACACACAAAATTAGAGGAATATGGAAGTGCTGTGCAGGATGCTACAAAAGCCATCGAAATTGATCCTAGATATTCAAAAGTCAGTGATGATGCCAGTGCCACCTCTTTCTGACATGGTCTCTTTATTTTTTTAATAGTTTCTTCATTCAATGAAGTTTTCTTTTGTTGTAGGGTTATTATAGACGTGGCGCAGCATATCTTGCCATGGGAAAGTTCAAGGAAGCCCTGAAGGATTTTCAGCAGGTTAGCATACTGCTCTACTTGTCTACATATCTCCCAGTGACCTAGACTACTGACTGCCAATATATTTTGGGTAGTAAATTTTGTTACTTTTGGTTTTCTGTTTTAAATTAGAAAAACAATCTTTTCCCAGGTTAAAAAAATCTCTCCGAATGATCCTGACGCTACAAGAAAGTTGAAAGAGTGCGAGAAAGCTGTCCAAAAAATCCGTTTTGAAGAAGCAATTTCTGTTGGAGATGCTGAGAGGCGCTCCGTGGCAGAGTCTATTGACTACCATATTATAGGTATTTGGTTTTTGAATTCTGCCAGGGATTTGCTCACTAGTTGCTCCATGTTCTAAAGTTTTTTGAAAGAAAATTGGCGGTAGCTCTGCCTTGCATTAAAGGGGAGAATTAATGAATAATTTTTGCTACTAAGGGCCACAAAGCTCCCCAGAAGGATGGGCACAACCAAGATTAGCACATACTAATACAGTCAAAGAACTAAAACTTCCATTACACCTCCAGAAAGCACGCTGCCATTGTTCCCATACAAGCACCTGCTTCCAGACTTCAACTCTGAAAGGGCATAGCAAGACATAGATTCAGCCTAGTTTCCTTCTGTCCATGATAGAGTGCACACGAAGTCTGATGTGGCCATCCTTCCCTCACTAGATTGTTAAATGTTGAGTTTGTTTTGAACTAGGGTCCATGAGAAGAGCTTGCATTTATTTTCCGCCTCTGCTTTCCAAAACAAGTTGTTGCTGAGTGGCTTGAAGGACCCAGTGAATTGGATTTTATAAGCAGACTTGGCACCAGTGGCGGATGACAAAAAAAGGGTGTGGCAGACTTGATAGCATAGAGACATAGACAAAGTGTCTCAAATCTACGGTTTAGTATCCCAGATTCACCCATTCATCAGAGCGTATAAGAACACAAATAAGAATTACTGTACTTATTGCCATTGCCTTCTCCTTTATTTCTGATCCATATTTACTCTTACCATAGTATTTAAATTAGCCAACTAAATTAGGTAACTAACCAATGAAACAAACAAACTTATAAATAATCCTCTTGGTTGTGTTCACCACTCGGCTGCTCGGAGTCTAGAGTCTTGGACCCTGCCACTGTGTTGTGTTCTGTTTGCATGCCCTACAAGTAGGCGTCCTTGCCACCCGGCAATCTTTTACCGACCATTCAATCAACAGTTCCACATGGACTCTTTGAAGCTCACGTGTGTGAAGTTGAAGTCCTAGGTATTTGCGAGGAATAGCTTTCCTCTTCCCTTGGAATGATTGCAGTGTGGAATTCGATAACTTAGTATGATCAATTTTACTATAGTCTTGTGTGTTCGAGATTTTTTTTTTTACTCTTGTCTTCATACAGTAATGTTGGTTCATGTGCTAGTGGACATGCATTAGCTTTTGTTGAATCATATGTATTATAATTGTTTGTTCGTTATGCTTTTGTAAAGAAAATGTGCAATGTGCTTTAGGTTTATTATTAGTTACTGTATAACCCCTAAATAGTTCAGAAAAGGTGCTGAGGTATGGGAGCGGTTTGAGGCATATGCATTTATATGATTTTGGTTGCTCATAATTCTTGTATTAAACATTACCAAAGTAGGCACAACATTTGCCAATAATTTTGCTCTATTTGGATTGGAATAGAGAATGCTGAATTGATAGGTAGATGTAAACTTGAGGATTACCAGGCCTGTTTGGATTTTCAGGTCTAAATTTTACTGGATAAAGTTCTCAAACTAAACTGTAGATAACTAAATTTTAGACCGCAAGACTGTTTGGATCATGGCCTAAACAGCCAGCACGCCCACGGCACAGCTCAGCACGCCCACCATGACCAGCGATGCCGATTCAGCCACCACGACCAGGCACCCACCATGGCCACCACGTCGCCGGGATCCATCAGAGTTGCTGCTTCTTCAACTCGAGTGTGGTCGGATGTGCGGTGGGGGGCAGTCGTAGGTTGTTCAACTATGGTAGAATCGAAGGGGAAGCGGTGAGAAGGCTGGTCGACGATGGGATGGTTGGGTCGAGGCAGTTCGGTGGAATTGCTGGGAGGTGGTGAATCTGGGCGGGCAGATTGGCGCCCGATGTTTTTTCTGGAGGGAGGCAGGACGAACAGATGTTTACAGGCAAGGGCAACGTCTTTTGCGTGTGGGACCTGCTAGAAATCAACACTTTAGACCACTTTAGCTCTTGTTTTGTGGTCTAATGGTCTAAAGTGCCTTTCAGGGGTTAGCGACCTAAATTTAGGCCACTGTTTTGGAGACTTTAGATCTGAACTTCAGTGACTAAACTTTAAAGTTTAGATGAAGTGAAATGCACGGTCGCAGGTATAGCTTTTGGGTGATTAAGAGTTTCTCTTGCACCTTCTAATAAGGGATATGGGGCTTTGCAGTTATCGTTGGCTATTGTATTAAAAAACTATACCTACTGCGGACTTATTAGTTCCCATCCATTTGATCTATCATGCTACAGAAACTCAACAACTTTATTGTGAATTATGCCATCTTGTGTTGTTCCATTGGAAGTTTGAATGTCTATTTGTCATGTAAGTCTTGTGCATGGGTGGAGACTTCTCTTATCTGTACAACTTATGTCTTCTTATTTCGCATTCTAATTAAGGTGCACAATTCTTTTTGTTCACTAGAAGTAGAGCCACATTATGCGGGCCCGAGAATTGATGGGGAAGAAATAACAATAGATTTTGTCAAAGCAATGTTGGATGAATTTAAGAAGCAGAAATGCATACATAAAAGGTACAATATCTCATATTGGAACATGTTTCTTGTTGCCTTAATCTGTTCCCCCTGAGCCATCCTCTTCATTAACTTGTCAATGTAGATATGCTTATCAGATTGTGCTAAAAACCTTGGATTTGCTGCGTTCAATGCCTTCCCTTGTTGATGTGGATGTTCCAAACGGTGGGCATTTTACAGTTTGTGGTGATGTGCATGGCCAGGTATTTATGTTTCACGGGTGCATCACTTGAAGTGATTGTTCAGACTTTGTTCGCTCCATTGTTTTGTGCATATATATGCTAAGAGAAGAACGCAAAATGACGGCATCACTCTATTAAAGTTGTATCTCAAGCTACCTCCTTTTAATTCATCTGTATTTGAAACTGCCTATTTTTTACCATAGTTGCCCACCTAAAATTTAACAAACATATTGGTCTTGTAAAATAAGGTATTGCAACTATGGAACATATTTGTACTCTTTTTGATGTACCGTTTAAACTATTAGTATAATATAAATGTAAAGTAGAAATGAAGCTTGCCATTCTCTAAAATTTGACATAGGAAGAAAGAAACATTAGCCTTGATGCACAGTGATTATAAAGATCTTCAGTACCTGAGGGGATTGAACATCTGAAATAGTTATTGCACTTGGCCTGGCTAAAATTTGTATTGCCATATAATTCCTTTAAGCTGCATTGGTTGGCATGGTTAATCTTTTTTTTTCCCCTGTGCAGTACTTTGATTTGCTCAACATATTTGACCTCAATGGGCTTCCCTCAGAAGAAAATCCTTACCTCTTCAATGGTGATTTTGTGGACAGAGGATCTTTCTCTGTTGAAGTCATACTCACCCTTTTTGCTTTCAAGTGTCTCTATCCAAAAGGTATTCTCATGTATTATTAATTACATGCACTGAGTAACATTGTGCAGTTTGTTTCTTATCTTGAAAGATGCAGGATTGTTTCGTGTCATTTTATTAAGAAAAATATAGTACAAGGACAGATCTAGAAGCCTCTCCAATATCCAACCCACTCATGATATTGTTAATTGAGCAGTTCTTGTGTTATGTTAACTTTTGATAAACATGGCCTTTAATTTGTAGATGTACTAATATTGCACTGGTGAATCTTTTTAATCTTTCAGCGATGTACCTTGCAAGAGGAAATCATGAAAGCAAGAGCATGAACAAAATATATGGCTTTGAGGGGGAAGTGAGGTCAAAGCTGGGCGAGAAGTTTGTTGAACTTTTTGCTGAAGTCTTTTGTTGGTTACCTCTTGCGCATGTCATCAACAAGAAGGTCTTTGTGGTTCATGGAGGGCTATTTAGCGTTGATGGGGTGAAACTTTCAGACATCAGGTCCATTGATCGTTTCTGTGAACCACCTGAAGAAGGTATATCCTCTTTTTTTTATACTTGATTGACACTGCTTATTTCCAACTAATATTATGAAATAAGTTAAATGCTCCAGAGGACCTCGAACTTGTAAGCGTGTGTCACATATACCCCTGAACTTTGAAAGTGTATTTCTGCACCACCCCCCTCCCCCCCCCGCCGCCCCCCCCCCCCCCCGGATGTGTTAAGTGGCACATATGGGTCCCTGAACTTTGAAAATGCATTTCTGCCCCCCTAAACTTGCTAAGTGATACACCACAGGCCCATACTTGGTACGCAAAGCTTTTTTTGGTCTGACATGGTGTTGTTACGTGGCGAAAAAATATACACCAAACTCTCTGAAACCCAATCCGCAGCGCAAGAGCGCCTCCACACAGCGGTGCTCACTGCCAGGAAGGACAACGAGGGGAGCATCAGCAGCTGGAGGGTGAGGTGGCACCGTGGCGCGTCAAAGAAAGCGCGACCCTAGCCGGTGGAGATGCTTCCATGCGTGGCTTTGGTTGTAAAGATTGCGCGGACCCACGGCTGGCTGCAGATCTGCAACTATGAGAAGCATCTCCAGCGGCCAGGGTTGTGCTTTCTGCGACGCGCCACGGTTCCACTCCAGCCTCTAATGCTCCCCTCGTTTTCCTTGCTGGCAAGGAGCACCTCTGTGCCAAGGCGGCTCCCGCGCCAATGATGACGACGCGGGTTGTGCGTCAGGGAGGGTTTGGTGCATATTTTTTCGCCACGTAGCAAAAAAAAAAAAAAATGCCTGCGTGGCAAGTATGATATATGGTGTACCACTTAACAAGTTTAGGAGGCCAGAAATTCATTTTTAAAGTTTAGGGGCCTATAAGCCAGGGATGCATTTTCGAAGTTCAGGGCCTATGTGACACAGGATTACAAGTTCAAGCCCCCTACTGTGGCAGTTCACTTGATTTAGCTATTATGGTCTACAGTGTTTGTGGTTTGAGTTTTCGTTTACTATCTTCTTAAACCACTATGATGATATACAGAAGCTTTATTACCTGGTCAGCTTGCTGCAGTATCACATGACGTAGATGCCCAACATACACATGACTGCTTCCCATTAACTTGGAGTAGCTGAACTATGGACTTGAGTCAAAATGTTGACCAATATTTTCTATTATTTCTTTTTAAAGTGAAGCCGTGGTGTTGCTACGTGGCAAAAAAAATATACCCCAAACCCTCTGAAACCCAATCCGCGGCGCAAGAGCGCCTCCACACAGATGGTCCTAATCAATTATTTTAAACTCGTATGCTCAGTTCTTGTCGTCTCGACATGTTTCATACTTTCATGGCTTGATGCTTTCAGGATGTATGATGCCAACTTTCTATTGGCTACTTGGCAATGATGGGCATATGACACAATGTTATTACTGGTTCTTTATGGCAGGTCTAATGTGTGAACTACTATGGAGTGACCCGCAGCCTCAGCTTGGAAGAGGTCCAAGCAAACGTGGTGTTGCTCTTTCCTTTGGTGCAGATGTGACTAAGAAGTTTTTACATGAAAATAACCTGGGTAAATATCATGGTATTTACTGAAGGGGAATTTACACGAGAAATGTTTTCACCTTCTGTTTTCTTGATGAGTCGCCAGATCTTATTGTCCGGTCCCATGAAGTAAAGGATGAAGGCTACGAAATTGAACATGATGGGAAGCTTATAACAGTCTTCTCTGCACCTAATTACTGTGACCAGGTAAGGTGTATAGCTTTATGTTACCATGTTGCTTGCTTATACTTCCGTTTGCGTTTTTATGCCATTGAATGCTGATTGCTTTTCTTGATGTTTTTTTTTGTTTATTATTGAGGCAAAGAGCAGGGTTTTTCTGGTCAAATTTTGTCCTATTTTTTTATTTATTTATCTATGCTGTCAAATTTATGTACTATTGTATCGTGATGTTTTAATCTTGTAAACTGCATTGTTGATACAGATGGGTAACAAGGGTGCATTTATTCGCTTCACAGCTCCAGAAATGAAACCAGATATTGTTACTTTCTCAGCTGTGGTGAGTACTTCTCTTTTTCTTTCATTTGTGCTGACTTTGGATCACTAGCACAAGCTGTTTGTGTGGCAAGTGTCGATGAAGCTCAATGTTTAAGTACACTAACAGAGGCAAAAACTGGACAATGCCTGTTTTTTAAGAATTTCCCCAGTTTGTGTTTGCATTGAACTTTTAGTGGAACATTAGTATTCACATTTTGTCGGAAACTGGAATCACAAGACCAAACCAATAAAGATGCAATGAGAAAACATAAAATTGTTAGGTTCCACGTTTCAGGTGGTTATCACCTGGAAACCACCAGATTCCAAAACACATTTACTTCTCAAATTTATTTCTTCATGGTATGGTTCCCCTTGGTTGACATTTCAAATATCCTTTTTATCATGCTCCTGTTAAACTTCTTTCTAGCACCAATCTGATTAGCAAATGGATATCTGGTTAAGGGTTTTCACACTTGCTGATGCATCTTGCAGCCACACCCTGACGTGAGGCCTATGGCGTATGCAAATAACTTCCTCAGGATGTTTCAATGACAGAATATAGCAACCTTGTTTAGCAATTTTTATCAGATGGGTCTGTTGTTTGTCAACTCCCAACACATTTCTTGCTAGGTTTAAGTATATGCTCCCCTGTACGGTTAATCAAGTGATGTAAGGGGTTCAACTGTCGATTTTCTGGGTGGTGCATCCATTTTTGTGATCGAGTTGTCATTCTTGTAACCATCAGTAAACAGTCTTAGATCATTAGATTCTAGTTTACTTGTAAAATTGCTAAATCGTCATTTCCTTTATTTATTTATTTATCAGCAAGTTATACGCACACTTAGTACTTTATTTATTAAACTTATTTATTATAGATACGTGGGTGCCTCGGTATTACAATTCCTCTTAAACTAGAAAAGATCGCGGCGTTGCCGCTTATTGCTAGTGACGCCCCTTATGGCCAGTGAATATGCGCATTGTATAAAATCGTATGAAAATAACAATTTTCTTACTTGATGAATGATCTAATATAAAAGTATCTATATTAACTAATAAGTAATTATAAGAAGGTGGGATAGGGTGTTTTTGTACTGCCATCTTAGGGTTAGATTTTTTTTTTGGTCTTCAATAGACTTACGTAGGCAGAGTGGAACAACATTTTTATTAGTTTTTTCCTCCCTCCATGGCTGATCAAACCAAATATTCGCATGTTAATACAAGGAGTACATTTGTTATATGAATATTGAAATTACATTTGGCGGATATATTTATCGTATACTAATTTATAGTCGACGAAGCTATAGAACCCAATTGAGGAGCATAATCATGATTTTACCTTCAACTTTTGCTACATGCTTATTTCTCTCCCGGTCTCCTACCTTCGTTAAAAAAAGGATTGATGTGTGGGGCCACATGTTCCATCGCAGCACCACGTGAAAGGCTGAGAAACTCCAGCGGCATTGCTTTGCTAACAGATAGCACTACCCTTGTCATTAACTCATTTATCATCTCTCCAGCTTCCAAACCATTCCTCCGTCTCTCTGTTCTTGCTAGCACTACGCACAGCGATTCTCTCGAGTCTTGAGTTCAAGATCAGATTCACATGGAGAGCGACCAAAGTAGCAGCTAACTTTATCTCTCCCCCAAAATCAACAAAACAGCAATTTACCCACCGCAGCAGCCAGCTTCTTTTCCTATTCTAAGCAGGATGCCGTTTTCCTCCTCCCTTTTCATCCACAGCGAGGGGGAGAAATAGCAGATTCTCCACAGAGCAGATCGCTCGTAGTTGCTTCCTCTTCGTCCAAATCAGCAAGCAACGAGCACAACCAGCAGGCTACTGCTCCCTCCTCCCCCACGACCCTCCATGTTTCTCGCAAGAGCAGAGCAGCATGCATCCGGTCACGTCGAGGCTGTCGCCGCGCCTCCTCCCTTATCGGCAGCTGCAATTCTCCCTGCTGATAACATGTCAATTTTGATAGCGTCATGTGACAGGCAACTTGCCGGGGTAACGTTTGACATGCCGGAGAAACCTGGGGCGGACAGGTAACTAAACGAAGTAGCATGACGCCTGCTTAGTTGCTTATGGTTTGACAAAATGATCCTGAGGTATTTAAAGTCCATATGAGTCAGACTCACCCTCTCAAGGGTCATGAATCAGGATGTGACATGGGAACACAATCTAGAACGTGACCTAGGAATGGCTCGTTTTACAGTATTCTATTTTCAATCTTTTAAATTTAAAATCAAATTATAGCTAATTTTAAACGGAAGACTGGAGTTGGGTTCAAAGAGAATATTGAAGACTATATATATTGTTCTCTCCATTCCAAATTAAAAAGATAAGTTTTTGTTTTTTAGATATACATAGATTTTGTTGAATACTTATATGTACACTATGTTTAGATGCTTTAACAAAGAAAACTAAAATATCTTATAATTTATAATGGAATGAATATATTATATAAGTTAAGTGCGCATCTAATGTGCATTTCCTAAAATGGAGAAGGAAGCACAGACACGGAGCTTTGCAGTAGTAGTTGATTTCTTCATTTTAAGGGCACTTCTTCGTGAAGAAAAAAATTACCTCTGTTAGGTAATCATTCAGTGGTTAAACTAAAAGGCAAAACATATGCTATTATACAGTACGTAAATAAATGACAAAAAAAAGAGAGATTTGTTTGGCTACAAAAAAAAAACAGCACTGTTAACTGTATCTAACTTCAGAGAGTTGCTTGTTTGGGTGGCAGCTACTCCAGTTCAGTTCCTCCTCACGCTTCTCAAGAAAGAGGAGGTCTGGGTGATCTCTCGCAGCGGCTTGTCGGTGAAGCGTATGAGGTTGTAGGCCCAGGCGCCGGCCACCGTCCCGCATATGGGCCCCGCGAAGTACACCCAGATGCCGGCGTAGCGGCCGACGACGATCGCCGGGGCCAGGGTCCTCGCCGGGTTCATGGACGCTCCTGATACAGGCCTGTTGTGTAGTGCATCACATCAGTTCTGCAGATATATGCATGTAGTGCAGTGTATGCTTGCATATATTATTGCGCATTTCGGATGCTTGTTTGCATTTTTACCCGGCAAAGAGCACGTTTAGCAGGACAGTAGCTCCGATAGCGAGGCCAGCGAGCTCGCCAATCTGCAAAAAGAGCAGGGATAATGTTACATGTCAGCTCGTTAATTATAAGGGTGTTCACGTCAGAATTTTCTCTATGAGGAAGAGAGATCTACAGTAAGTAAGAAATAAATAAGATGTGCATGTGATTAGTTTTACTAAGGCACTCAATTCTATGTTTGCACTGTATGAGTTTATAACATACAGTAGGTGGAGAAACTCGTTTGAGGTTTTATGGCGAAGCATTACTGTTTGTTCCTCTAAAGTCTAAAGGCACACAATTCTATGCGTGCGTCATGCAATCAACCCAAATAGGAATAAACAACCACTTATCAGCTGCACCATTTTAAATTACAAGTTATTGTTAATTTTTCTAGATATATAGCTTTTACTATGCAGTATTAAGATGGCATCAGATGTATCTAGGTACCCAATATATAAAAACTATTTACCTAGAAAAAAATCAGAACAAATTACAATTTATAACCGATGGAATACTTTGAATTTTACATGTTTTGAGAGGGGAGTTTTCATTATCAAGAGCCACGTTTGATGTTCTGAATATTAGTTTCGTTAATACTATTTGAGGCCATTCAACCGGTGACAAACCATTGTTCCAAAAAAAATAACACAAGCATGTGACAATGACAATGGTCAAAATTTCTTGGAGGACAGTGATGCTAACTTTACGGCTGTCTTGAGTGGTTGAAGGTTAAGATCATTTTTTTACGACCAGAGATATATCCCGGTAAAGCTTCGCTAAAAGGGAAACAAACACGGTTGCTCTGGACTGAGACTCTAGAATAATTTTTAGTTAAAATGGAACTGAAAATCATTCTAGGGTCTGAATCCAGAGTAACCGAATGAAGCGCCCAGGCGCTGGCCCCCAGTGCAAGTTATTGAAAAAATATTGCTCCACTCGTCCGAGTCTTGATGGGGAAGCCTTCGTGCATGTGAATTAGTATAGGACTTGTTATTTTAAAATTTTGGATGCAGGTGATTGATGGTGGATAGCTGAAGCTGAACAAGTAGAAGTAGGACCCGTGATGGAGTGATCGAATCGAGCATATTTATATGACGATAATGGTCAAAGTTTTAGGTGGGAAATAGGAATTATAAGAATAAGAAGAATATTAAATGGTTTTGGCGCTTACGGCTCTGTTGTCCGTGGCGACGCCGGAGACGACGAACATGAGGTTGAAGGAGATGATGAACTCGATGACCAGTGACTGCACGTCGGAGCCCGCCGGCACCGTCCCGAAGAAGTGTTCCCTTGCGTTCCCGAACAGCAGCCGCAGCGTGAGGCTGGCCGCCGTGGCGCCCATGAGCTGCGCCGCCGCGTAGGCCGGGACCTGCCGCCAGGGGAACCGCCCGCAGGTGGCGAACGCGATGGAGACGGCCGGGTTCAGGTGCGCGCCGGAGATGTGGCCGACCGAGTACACCATCACCATCACGGCGAGTCCCCACACGATGCAGATGCCCGGGAACGTCACCGTGCCGCCGGTGCGAAGGTTCACCGATACCGCCGCGCATCCGGCGAAGATGAGGAAGTAGGTCCCGAAGATCTCCGCCAGGATCTGCATGTAACAAGCAGCAGCCAACCATCACATTCACATGGGTTGCTTCACCTAGTTGCCCACAGCTGATTCTTTGTTTGCGTGCATGTCGATCGCCGACGAATGACAGGATAAGAAACATTTTTTTTTTCTTGGATAAGATACAATTGATCGCACCAAGGTGGTGACCAGATGCAGTCATGCAAAGACCAGCTGTTGCATGGTGTGAACTGAACTAGCATGAATCACTAACAGGATAAAGATGTTGTGAAGTATGTAGCAACAAGGCACAAGAATCGTTTGGAATTTATCCTCCTTTTAAAAAGGGAATTGTTTGGAATCTTCTTTACCCTTTAGCCGCCATGTATTACAGTATTATTCTCTGAATTTGGCCATTTCTCGGACGCAACATGAGCAGTTTTCTTCTTGTTCTTTCCTTTGTCTGTTGCCCATGCATGATCCGTGAATCATCCCTCTCCCGGCCAGACACCCTCCCCAAGGTTGCTTTTTTTTTTTTTTTTTTTTTGGCAAACATGCATGCAAGAAGCATACCTTTTGCTGAATTTCAAGAAAATGAAGCAACCATCAAGTGACCAAAAGCAAGAGAAGCATACCTTCTGCACGAACGGCACGGAGAACATGGGGCGGCTACGATCGGCTCCATCCAGCTCGGAGCTCTCACACCTTGCTTCGTCTCCTCCTTCTCTGCCTTCCTCCAAAGCCAGGGCGCCCTCGTCGTGCACGCCGTTTGCAAGCTCTGCTCCAGCCATCTCAGCAGCAGCTTGGTCTACAGCTCCATGTTGCTAGGAGGAAGAGGAAGAAGATGACGATGAGGGAGCAGCTTTGGTCTAAAGCACTATTTATGGGGTCCAGCTCCAGCCTCCAGCTTGATGGCGAGATGCACCGTGACACCGTGTGCATATGTGTCCTAAAAACATTTTATTATCCTGATTGCCTTCGTCGACTGACCACGGAGACTAGTCTACTTGTAATACATGTGTCATGTGTGTTCAGGAATTCTTCACAATGCTTATAAAACAGTTTTTAATAATGGGCAATGCTGTGTGAACGCAGTCTCCCTTATTTGGGCTGGAGTTGTTGATGGTAGCTCTCGCGTGATCAACATGCATGTAGCGGCTGACCCAGAAGAGGTGGAATTCGCCATGTGATATCATCTTTAGCATCTTTGAAGTTTCATTGACTTTTGACATCATATCTTGTAGAATCATTGAGATTTTGTTATCCTTTTTACAAAAAAAGTTTTGTGTACATAAAGAATACATTTGTTACAAACAAACAAGTTATTCATTCATGGATTCACTGCCGCCGTGTTGAACTCGATCTATACATGGGGCCAGTTTGCGTAAGCCCATATTAAAAAAATTCTGGACATGGCCTGGAAAAGTTTTTCAGTACTGTTTTATTCAAAGAGGTGGCAAGTGGTTATCCTCTGGCTTGCCGCTTACAGTTGTGAATGTGTTCTGGACTTCAGGGTCAGTATTAGCAAGATAGAACTCTCTCGAATGCTGATCAGAGGAAGTTCATGGAAGCTAATAATTTCTTCATGTGATTCTTCTAAACATTCTTGTCGATCATCTGCTGTATGATGCGTATGGACATTGTTGAACTTAATCTTTTTTTAGACTAAACAAGATCTTAATCATAGTGATCACGAATTAATAAAACATACTATGTATGGAAAACTTTGTCTAATGACAGACCTAAGTTTTAGGTTCTGCCATTAGAGCCTCTTTGGGTGTCGGTGTAGATGACGCAGGTTCACCGCACGATGGCTGAGATGCCTTCTGTTGAAGGGCATAAGGTCTGAGTAGCAGCGGCCTTCTAGACGCTACTGAGGTAGATCTAGACGGCTGGACATGGGAGACGGCTTTCCTAAACTCTCCAACTAATAGACCAGTTATGTGATTTGATTCACGTTAGGGTGACACCAGAGGCTTCTTCTCTTATGTATAGACCTGCCATGGGTTAGGGGCCGAGCCTTAAAAGATCGAAGGGTTCCCTCCAATCACGGTATTTCTAATCTATTGGAAATATATCTAACATGTGGACTAATGAATCTCAGGATTAGCCGAGATCACATTTCACATTCTCCAACTTGATCGAACAGATAATGCATAATGCAACTAATGCTCACCTTATACTTATATTCATACACAGAGTAATGCGTCCTCAGCAGCATTTAATCGTCACCGAGACCCCGTTACCTATAGTTAACTACAATACCTTGTTAGAACACTTATTATTAATTGGGAGTCAATTACATATTTATTTGGGACTTGAGCATTTCTACCCCTGTTTTAAAGCGTGTTTGTGATTTTACCTCCGTTTTTTAACTTTATGATTTTGCCCTTCTCTATAAGCAAGTTAATGCGATTTTGTCCTAAGTCAACGGTCAAAATAGGGATAAAATCATAAAGAACAGGGGCAAAATCACGTTAACTTGCAAGTAGTGAAGGACAAAATCACAACGTTAAAAAAACAGGGATAAAGTCACCATTGGACTTTGGAATAGGGGCAGAAACACCAAAATCCCTATTTAAGGGATTTATTTTTATGACACTCTATCCATTAATCAAGTTAGAGAATCTACAGCAAAACCCAACCTAATTTTGTGCGCTCTCGTAAGTGGGATAACTACATGTTAAAGCAGATATGCTGGCATCAACTAATTAGTTCTTATTTTCTAAGGCTTAAGAACTGACCATGTGTTATTTCTTTCACAATATATTATTTAACCAATGTGCTCGGCAACAACATTTAAGACCCAAAGTATTTGAGGTCTTGTAGCGAGCTTGGTGTGTGACAACCTTGGTGTGTGTGTGGACGAAAAATCCTCTTCCTTGGTCAAGAAGCTCCACGCTAAACGGTAAACGGCACCAAAAAGTGACCGGTGAGTTGGGAGGGATAATGAGTCTTTGTGGCTTATGGCACTACCTTGGTTGTAGGAGTCTTTTTGGCAAGATCAACACTGTAACTAGGGGAAGACTTGATCACTAGGAGTATAACTTGGTGGAGCTCTGATATGGACTACGCGTTGCGGTCCAGCAACAGATACAATGCTATGCATTTTTGTTTCCAGTAGTTTGGCCCATCCTGACCTGACCTACTCTTTTTTCTACCACATTTAAGATTCCGTAGTTTGTGTTGCCTTTGTCTTTCCTAGTGTTAGGTTAGTTAATAGTTTATGTTGCCTTTGTCTTTCCTAGTGTTAGATTAGTTAATAGTACTATATCTAAGTTGCAAAACTCTTATTAGAACAAACTAAAAAATTCAAGGTGCAAATCATACTAGTTCATAATTTTTTAGTGAAGTTTAAGCAAAACACTAGCCTTAACTTTTTAGAGAGTATTACAGTGGGTTGTAAGAAGGCTAAACGCTGACGTAGAGGAGGGTAGAGAAGAGAGAAGATAAACAATAAGTTTATAGCTGTTTGGGTATAAGAACCAAGGCAACCTATGACAAAGACTAAGCGAGCCATATATTAATAGTGAAGAGGTTAACCATATGAGTGGACTCGAGATGAGCTGCAAGGACCTTTACAACTAGCAGCAGTTGTATTATTATTCTTGCTCATATAGACCCAATTTACCCACTCCCCCTCTTGGGACTCCTCCCAAATTTGGACTCGAGGTACTCGAGGTTGCTTTCATTTACGATAAAAGCAACATATTTTTATTACTTGTCAATTTTGTTTAGTTGAATTTTCTTTTGTTAATATAACCTATCTTTTGTAAATAGTAAAAAAATATTGAAGTTTAAAATGGGTTTGTATTTTCTACCTTTTTTGAGATTAGGAATATCAATATGGATTAGTGCTACTAGTGTGATTTTGTTTTGGATTATCTATTTGATGTAATTCCAATGAAACACATCAGGCTCATTGGCGTGTAAATAACCAGGGATGGTCAGAGTTCGAGTCCTAATCGAGGGACGCATTCTGGCTTCGGCCACAATGATGGAGGGGGGAAAAATTTGTGGTCTGCCATACATGCAAAGTACAGGTCTCTATCACCTCATCTCTTCCGTGTCAAATGTCAAATATACTAATAAGTTAACAGTCAAACTCTTTATGCGGGCTTGTCTTCAGTAGTTCTTCCTCTGCAACGGCTACCTATATATTTGCATCTAAAAAAAGTTTGAGCCCACCACCGACCGCTCCGCGAAGCGCTTGCAGTCGATGAGGTCGCACGCCGTGAGCGCTGCTGGCTGACGAGGAGGAGGGATGCCGCCGGCCGACGAGGAGGAGAGAGCGCTGCCGACAAGGTGCTCCTACTCCTGCTCTCGATCCCAGTCTTGGTAGGGGCGGAGTCGCCCGGATCACATGGAACCCGCCTTGGGCCTCCTCGACCGATCCAGCTCAGGCAGCGCCTCGTCCAGACACGTCCTCCCCAACGCCATCGCCGCAGCCCACCGCGCCCAGCTCGCGTCTGCCTCCCCTTGCACATCCCTGCGTGGCGCCTGCGCCCCTGGCCCCAGCCTCCACCTCATCACGCGCTCCTTCCTCATGGGCTAGGACGCCGAGGGAGCGCCGCCACCGGAGCAGCAGCCGCAAGACGGCGACCTAAGGGAAGTGGAGCCACAGACAGAGAGAGCTCGCGACAAAGGGAAGTGGGGAAGCAATCGTTCTGGTGTGGGTCCACCCATCGGTATCCACGCTGTGGGAACAGATGAGTTTTGGCACCGATGCTCACTTGCAGCCTTTAGAATTTTTTGAACACTGCATCACTGTGGCCAATCTGAGGGGCGTTGGCTCGTTTTCTCGGAGTGAGTCAAACTTGGGGTAGGCTCAGAGAGCTGTTAAACCTATGTTTTGTCGGTAACCACGTAAATATTAGTTTTAGAAGTGTTATTAGAGTTCTATTAGAGATGCTCTTGGTGCCGCTATATATTCAACCTTGAAAATGCCTTAAACACTTTCTTTTGCTGATTATTATTTTTTGCTAAATTAACTAAAGCATTGTCTGTATGACGTTAATCAAGAGGTGCATGGTCCTCGATACCTATCGGCGACTGTTTCGATAAGGTCGTCATTGTCCAACAAATTGACTTCTCAAAGTAGAGTAGTAGTTCGGACGAATTGACGATGTTCCGTGTACGCTTTACCAGGATCGTCACGGCAATCAGGCGCTCAAGCTTCACGGGGAAGTGAAAAAGGCCCACCGTTTTGTCCTTTTGGTTTCAGTGTTGACGTGGGTAGCAATATCTAATGGAAGTCTTTGACAACTTTCAGAGCGAGCCTAGCTATGCTGAACCACATTTCTCTTACGGTTGTTAATTATTTTATCATATATATAACATATATCTTATTCTTTGTGTACACTACGGCACAACCGAACTTCCGCAGCGGCCCTTTTTGATTTGCCACAGCGGGCAGCGGCGTCCGCTGCCGCTGCCACTTCACGGTAAATCGTGGACTGCCGCAGCGGGCGTCTTTGGCCGCTGCGGTTAATAGGATTTCCCGCAGCAGGCACACAAGGAAGCCCGCTGCGGTAAAGAATTTCTGAAAACAAAAAAAAGAAAAAAGCCCAAACGGGCTAGATCTGGGCTCGCCGTGCCTGCCGCCGTCTGGAGCTCGCCAGATCCGCCGCCGCCACCGGAGCTTGCCAGATGCACCGCCTGGAGCTCCTCCTCACTGGAACTGTCGTCGTGGCCCTGCCGTGGTGGATTGAGCCCAATCCCACGCCGCCGCCCAAGACCGCCCTTCGCGCCGCCGTCCGCACGCTGCTGCCTTCGCCTTGCGCGCCAGATCTGGATAGAGGAAGAGCAAGGAGTGAGGGAGTTAGAGAGAGGAAGAGGGAGATGGAGAGGAAGAGGGAGATGAACTACCTACCTCGCACCGATGCCGTCTGCGCCGCCGTATCGCCGGATTCAAAACCCTAGCTTCGCGTCGCCGCGGCTCCGACTACAGTAGGTCGATGAAGACAACGCGAGCGCCTCTGGTTGACGAGCGTCGGGCTCGCCGGCGGCTCCTGGCCTGATCTGGGAGCAGAGGTTATCCCCTCGCTGGATCTGGGAGACGAGCGCCACCACGAGCAGCCGTTGAGGGAGGGCGCAGAGGGAGGAGCCTGTCGTGAGGAAAGGTGGGCCGCATGGAGGGAGAGGGTCGGGCGCGCGCCGTCCTGGCGTCCCACGCGTCGGGCTCGCCGGCGGCTCCTGCGCTCAGTGCTGCCACCGCTGCTCCGCTCCTGGGTTCACCGGCACTCATCTGCAAGTGAGGGAGAGAGGGAGATAGGCGAGTGAGGGAGAGGGTCGGTGCGTCGCGCTGAGGGAGGAGCATCACGCTGAGGGAGGGAGCCGCCGCGTGGCGCGTGTGGACCGGGAGGGAGGGAGGTGCTGGTGGAGTGGAGAAGTGAAACCCTAACTCCTCAATTTTATATGATGAGCTCAATAAACAGCTTTGTTGGGCTCTGTTTGGGCTGGTTGGGGCTCAAGATTTATCGTGGCGGCCCTTAACGTGTCCGCTGCGGTAAATAGGGTATTCACCACAGCGGGCAAAAGTGGCCGCTGCAGTAAATTAAAAGTGTTACCGCAGCGGGCAACAAAAACGTCCGCTGCGGACTCCACTTTTGCAATGCTACGGAAATTCTTTTTTGACGTAGTGGTACGATCGGACCATTACTTGATCTCAAACAACAGTGAATGAAGAAAGAGCCGGTTTGGAGTGCACCATTAGTTTAGGTGAAGTGCCAAATATAGTTTAGGTCAGTGTTACCATTAGTTAAAAAGGGCGTACCCAGTGCCGTAGGCTCCCGCGCTGTGCGGGGTCTGGGGAAGGGATTTCTGCGCCAAGCCATACCCGCACATAATGTGCGGAGGCCGGGGCTCGCAGTGTTACCATTAGTTACTTTCAGAATTTCAGATGTTGATTCTTTTTCCTGCTTTATTTTCTGGAGCATTAAAGCAATGCTCCAGAAAATAAAGCAGGATGAAAGAGTCTCTTTCAGATTAATCAACCTTTCAATAATCTTTATCTAGAACATTTCAGATGATTTTCCTGGAACATTTCATCATTATAAAATAATTTTAGGTTATAGTATGTGTGTAAATCCAACAGAGAAAAGGAGAAAAAAATGCTCTGTGCCTGGTTTATTGGGATACTTGTCTCTTTCTATCAAAGTCAAGATGTGCCACTAGAAAGTCCATATAGTCTGCTCAACTTGACAATGTAGAAAAGTTGCATCATATAGTCATCAATTTATAGCCCGCTTCACATGTCTCATGCCTTGGCCTCGATGGGTTGAGATAGGAATTGGCTGCCTCAACCAATTAGATAGGAATTGGCTCAGTGAGTAAGATTGATTGATATACCATAACATAATTTATTTTTGGTTTGCTAGTCTTCTTCTTTCAAATAGGCATGATTGATGTTGACTTGTTAGTCACATCCATGTTTGAAAGTAAACTGATGAATGCCATATTTTAGATGTGAATAGATAAACTACAATTATGACTTCTTAATTTATTTTATTTGATGGATTACATAATAACCTTAATGTGTTGCCACGAGATTTTCAATATTGCATCTCATCTTTCTATAAGTAGAGTATATACTTCATTGTGAGATCACGATGGCTAGTTTTGAAATCTCGTTGGAGCTAGCTGCGTTGGGCAAAGGAAGTGGTTGTGAAGAATTGGGTGGGGTTTGGAGAAATCACGGAGGAGATGGAGATTTTAGGAGGGTAGGAGGCGGCGGCTTGGACCGGAAGGAGATGGAAAGAGAGAGGGGCGTGCATTACCTCCCTTGGATGGATTCTTTCCTTTGCTCTCTTTGCCCCCCACTCCCCTCTCTCTCTCTTTTCTCTCCTTGAAGCCAGCGTATGGACGCTTCTGTCCATGTCTCTTTATACCTCTGTGTGGCATCGTGGCTCAGATGAATGATAGAGATGAGGTGCAAGTGATGGACGGTGTGATTATAGGTGAGACGATCTGGTTTTTTTCATCATGTTATTATAGTAGTTTTTCAAGATTTCTTGGTAGTTAAGACTTACAAATCTAGTTTAGAGACTGTGTGTTTTAGCTGGTTGTGAATTGCTAAATTGGATATAGGATGTCTCCACACATAGAATGGTGGATTATTTATCCCAAGTGGAAGGATAAAAGCTGAAGACGTAAACTTTTGAAAACATATACATTGCAGCCTAAAATTAAACCGAGAGGTATTAGTTGTAACATGAATGATATTTTTCAGTTTTTATTAGTTCATGAACAAATATCAAATATGTCTGTACGTTGAAGCGGTAGAAAAGGAAGCTACAAAATATTCGTAGAAAAAGAGAACATGATTGATACCTACCTATCTATATTTTCCTTTTTATATGTTTATATAAAATTTAAAAAATGTATCAAATTTCATTGACAAGCTAGCATACAAAAGAGACTTTACAAGTAATCCCTTCAACAATAGGCACTTTGGTTGAATAAGTGATGATACACTCGCGAATGTAGAAGTAAATTAACTGTAGACTATGCATTGTGCAAATTAAACAAATTTATGTTAAGTTTTTAACACAAATACTTCTCTAGATTGATGAGGGACATCACATGGATAATTCTTGAAGCATCTACTTAGTTCATGATGGATCACCATAACAAAAATAAACTTGGATTTTTCTACTAAGAAGAAGAAGCCAATTTAAATTTATCTCTAAATACATGTTACTAGAAGATATTGAGTTGTTTCTTAGGTGTCATTGAATAATATATTAGTTGTCATGCTAGTTGTCATCTAGTTGGCTATTAGTTGTCATATTAGGTGTATATGAGTTGTGTAAGGGCTCATAACCTATAAATAGAGGCAATGTCCTTAAGTCATGTAACTTGTTTTGTATTCTCTACCATATCAATAGAACTTGATGTTCTTATCTTAGATCTTAGATTAGATCTTGTTCTTGAGCTTTAGATTGAGCTCATACTATATGTGGATTCGGATTGTTGTCTGTGGATTCGGGCTGCCCTTAAGGCATTATCTACTAGCACGTTGAAGTTGTTCCTTCAACGCTTGTGCTATTTCTACATATCATCACCTTAAAGAGTTCCTCCAATATAGTGTGTTGCATCAGATTGGTATCAGAGACTCGTTGATCATCTCAATCCGCCACTTCCTTTGCAAGATTTCTGCAAGAAGGGATAGGAAAGATGGAGGATTTGGGCAAGAGGATGGATGCTGCAAAAAAGCAAATTGAAGAGTTACGAGAAACACTCAACATGAGGTTTGATCAGCTAGCAAAAATGATTAAAAATTATATCCTGCTGATAGCACTAAAGGTAATTCATCAAAAGATAAGGCTGATGATCAAGAACGGCGTAGACAAGCTACTCTTGAAGGAAAGCTACAAGCAAGGCATGGTGAGGGTAGAAAATCAACTCATGATGATGATTCAGAAGATGAAGATCATAGTGAACTGCATGAAGAAGATGATCTTTATAAAAATTTAAGGAGGAATGCTCGCTATGCAGGAGATACATACAAGGTGAAAGCTGAAATCCCTACTTTTAATGGCAGTGCTGATATCGAAGATTTCCTTGATTGGCTATATGAAGTTGAGACGTTCTTTGATATTATGAATATTAGCCAAGATCGTAAAGTTTCTTTGGTTGCATATAAGTTGAGGGGAGGTGCTGGTGCATGGTGGCACCGTCATCAAGAAGAACGCAGGTTGAGGGGTGAACCTCGCATAAGATATTGGCATCAAATGAAGGCACTTTTGAAGGCTAGATTTTTTCCTGCTAATTATGAGCAAATTCTGTTCACTGAATTTCAGAGTTGTTCTCAAGGAAATAAGTCTGTTTCGGACTATACTAAGGAGTTTCTAAGGCTACAGGTCAGGTGCAACCTTGCTGAAACTAAAGATCAGCAAGCTATAAGGTACATCAATGGTCTCAATGAAGTTATTAGAGATCAATTAGTCATGCAACAGATTTGGTCAATTGATCAAGCACAGACCTTAGTATTAAAAGCTGAAAGACATGCCAAGACGAAGAAGGTAACTAAATCTCATTCATATTCTCCTAGAGAAGGAACTTCAAAAGGCTATAGTAGCAAAATAGAGAGTAAAGCTACTCAATCAAAAATAACACAACACAACCCGCACAAAAGCAAGCTACAAAGAAGAGTAAAGCAAAGAGAAACCAAAATGTTGTCAAGTGTTATGAGTGTGGTGAAGAAGGACATGTATCCAGCGACTGTCCTAGGAGGAAGGTAGTCAAAACTACACGCCATGAAAGTGATGATGGAGATGATAATGGTGATGGTGAATATGAAGATGAAGAAGTTGAGGAAGAACAGGACCTTTGTGAAGAAGAGGGTGATGAAGTAGTATGTGTATGTGGTTCAACGCGTTTTGTGCTCTACACTCCAAGCCGATGACACACAACGAAAGAAGATATTTGAGAGTAAATGTACTGTGAATGAAAAGGTTTGCAAATTGGTGATTGATAATTACAGTTGTGAGAATCTGATCTCTCAAAATTTAGTAAACCATTTGAAGCTTGAAACTCAAGATCATCCAAACCCATACACCATTGGATGGATTAAGAAAGGAGTGAACATGAAGATTACAAAGCATTGCAATTTGCCACTTTCTTTGGGAAGATTTTATCGCTCAAATGTTCTATGTGATGTAGTTGATATTGATGGAAGCCATGTTCTTCTTGGAAGACCTTGGCAATTTGATGTGGATGCTACACATAAAGGAAGGGACAATTCTTATTCTTTTATTTAGAACAAGAGAAGGATTATAATCCTACCTAAGATATTGGATGGTTCTACTTCTAAAGTAAAGGAGAAGAATATGTTGGCTATTTTCCAAACCTCAAAAGACTTTATAGAAGATGTGAAAGAAGTAAATTTATGTGCTGCATTGATTGTCAAAGGAGAAGAGCATTCTGTTGCAGAAATTCTAGCAGAGATACAAAGTCTTTTATCTGAATATCAGAGTATACTTGTGGAGCCACAACACTTGCCATCAATGAGAGAAATTCAACACAAAACTGATTTCATTCTTGGTGCAACTCTTCCTAATTTGCCACACTACCGAATGAGCCCAAAAGAGAATGCTATATTGAAGGAGAAGGTGGAAGAGTTATTACAAAAAGGACATATCCAAGAGAGCATTAGTCCATGTGCTGTACTAGCCTTGCTCACGCCAAATAAGGATGATTCTTGGTGTATGTCTGTGGATAGTAGAGCAATCAACAAGATCATCATAAGGTACAGATTTCCTATTCCCCGTTTGGATGACATGTTGGATCAATTAAGTGGGGCAAAGGTATTCACTAAGCTTGATTTAAGAAATAGATATCATCAAATTCGCATTAGATCTGGTGATGAATGGAAAACAACATTCAAAACCAAGGAAGGGCTATATGAATGACTTGTTATGCCATTTGGACTTTCAAATGCACCAAGTACTTTTATGCATTTGATGAACCAAGTCCTTCGACCCTTTTTATCACAATTTTTTTTATTTTGATGAGATCTTAATCTATAGCAAGAATGAAGATGAGCATTTTGATCATGTTCGACAAGTATTGGAAGTTCTAAAGGAAAATGAGCTTTATGTCAAATTGAAGAAATGTGTTTTTCTACATAAACGATTACTTTTCTTGGGCTTTATCATAACAAGCGAAGGTATTCATGTTGATGATTCCAAAGTTGCTGCAATAAGAGATTGGCAAACTCCAGGAGCTTCCATGGTCTTGCAACTTTCTATAGAAGATTTATCAAAAACTTCAGCACTATTATGGCACCAATTACTGAATGTTTGAAGAAAGAAAAGTTTCAATGGAATGAATTTGCTGAAGCAAGTTTTCAAGAAATAAAAAAGAAGCTGTCACAAGCTCCAGTCTTGGTACTTCCAGATTTCAATAAGACTTTTGAGCTGGAATGTGATGCAAGTGGAGTAGGCATTGGGGCTGTTCTTCAAGAGATAAACCCATTGCTTTCTTTAGTGAAAAACTAAGTGAAGCAAGGCAAAATGGAGTACCTATCAACAAGAGCTACATGCAGTTTTGAGAGCATTGAAAACTTAGGAAGTTTATTTATTACCTAAGGAGTTTATTGTCTACACAAAAGTCCCAAAGCATGTGGTTGACTTAATAAAACTACCTTCAAGGGAGAATTCAAGGTCAGCAACAAGCTTTGCTAACAACTATTCTAATTTGTTTAAAGAAGTCCATAATGTCCTAGAAGCATCAAATTAGAAATACAAACAGCTGTCCGACAAAAGAAGAAGACCAATGTCATTTGCAGTTGGTGACCAAGTGATGGTATATCTTAGAAAATAGAGACTGCCAGCAGGAGTTCATGGAAAACTAAGGCAAAGAAAATATGGTCCTTTCTCTATTTTGAAGAAGATAAATGACAACATTTATGTTGTTGATCTACCAAGAGAGATGAATATTTCCAACACTTTTAATGTGGCTGATCTATCGCTTTATCATCCACAACAACATCTTTATGAAGATAATTCGAGGTTGAGTTTCAACCAAGTAGAGAAGAATGATGAGGGACATCACTTGTATAATTCTTGAAACATCTACTTAGTTCATGATGGATCACCATAACAAAAACAAGCTTGGATTTTGCTACTAAGAAGGAGAAGCCAATCTGAATTTTATCTCTAAATACATGTTACTAGAAAATATTGAGTTGTTTCTTAGGTGTCATTGAGTAATATATTAGTTGTCATGCTAGTTGTCATCTAGTTGGCTATTGGTTGTCATATTAGTTGTATATGAGTTGTGTAAGGGCTCATAACTTATAAATAGAGGCAATGTCCTCAAGTCAGGTAACTTATTTTGTATTCTCTACCATATCAATAGAACTTGATGTTCTATCTTAGATCTTGGATTAGATCTTGTTCTTAAGCTTTAGCTCATACTATCCGTGAGTTCGGATTGTTGTCCATGGATTCGGGCTGCCCTTAGGGCATTATCTACTAACACGTTAAAGTTGTTACTTTAACACTTATGCTATTTCTATATATCAGCACCTTGGAGAGTTCCTCCAATATTGTGTGCTACATTATATATAGCTGTCAGTAACCGACACGAGGGTCAAAAAGTAAAAAACATAAAATAAAAGGCTTATACAAGTTCTGTTCTGAATCACCAGTCAATCGTGATATTCTTCACCGATTCTCTCTTTAATAGGCACGCTTGCAGGCAAGCTAGAAGCAAACGTTGAAGCTGTTGTACGAATTGTTCAGAACTGAGGTGCAGATAAGTTGCAATGTCTAACGCAGTCGCTTTTATTGGGTTGTAGATCAAATTGTAGACGTGTTGGCGGGATTATAATGTAATTTATTTAATGGATACCGATTGTAAATATCTGAATTTCTATATTTTCAATTGTTTATTTTGATCCTCAATACATCACATTCTAGATGAGCATTCCTGCACCGAACCACTGAAAAGTGAAGCATACAAAAAAACAGAGGCCCAAGACCCTGAAAGTGCCTGCTGCTGCTATACCCTTGATCTCGAGCTGCATAGATTGAAAGAAGCAATAGCAATTTCAGCACCTCAACAACTGACTTCTATTGTATCTAAACAGAAAAAAGGACACGGTCCTAGAATCAAGCAGAGGATTGAGATTGGAAGGATGATGTGTTGTGCAAAGGCAAACCACTACAGCTGCTGGAGACCAAGTACCGAGCACAGGCGCTTTGCCATGGCATACCTCAATGTCACGAAGCTGGGCGTCAACAGTTGTGGCAGGCTCGCGGCTGGAGCTCCATAGGACTCCAAGGTAGTCAGGTTGAGGCCCCCGCGCCCAGCCATCACGGAGATGCTGCCGCGCGCCCGGCTGCCCCGCACAAGCTCCTCGCCTCGCGGTCCAACCCTTGCCGTCGCCGCCGTAGGAATGAAGCCGGATATGTATGAGCTTTATCATGTAACATGTGCTTACATGTCCTATCAAAGCCAAATATGTTCCCATTCTCAATTAGATATGGAGCTTGTGGCTTAGAATGAAACTTTCATGCTCATTGACAAAACTTTCTTTTTTTAGGTTCCTAATTTCGTAATGCCAAGTTAGAGGCACCTAAAAAATTATGGAAGGACAAACAGGAGACATCATCTTTGACAGTATAGTTTCGTTCAGAACTCAATTGCAGAATGCCTTCTTCTTGGAAATAATTGTTGCCATGTTGTGGGCAATATGGTCTACATGGAATGTGCAATCTTCAGAAATATTCAACACAGTCTTCAGTCTTGCAATCGTGTTCTTAAGGCAGAACTGGCTCAAGTTAAACTTAGAGCAAAGTCAGACCTCCAATTTCAAATTCAGTCATGGATAGACAACTTTGTATGGTTCTTAGTTTTTTCATTTCCTTTCATGTATCCTAAAGATTGTAATCTAGAACTTTTATATGTTTAATAAAATTCCAGTAGGGGGAAACCCCTCCTGTTTCATTTAAAATTAAAAAAAAACAGGAGACATCCTTAAATGATAGTGATTCGGGAAGCTCTTTTGATTGTGGTGGGAACGGGGCTTGCAGTTCTATGGGATCGAAATGATCCTAGTTAGTCCCTCGGTCTCTAGGAATAATCAGTTCAGGGAGAACATTTTACAAGGCGTTTGGTTGGGAAATATAAACGAAAATGCAAACCTAATCAGAAAACCTTGTAGTCAAGGGAGCGTAGGATTCGATCCTGCAAAAAATGGGGTGTAATGGGATTTGTGCTGAACTATAATTTGTCCACCCTTCTTTGATAGCTAGAAACCAGCTATCAATTTGCTGACATCATGGGGGAAGAAACAAAAAGACAGTAATTAGTCGGAAATTTTGCACGAGAGATATGGAGACATATCCCCGAGGCTGTCATTCCACAGACTACAATTACATATTTCGATTTCAGAGACATGTTTGGTCCCAACTGAAAAAGAAAAACTCCTAAATGTTAGTCAATAGTTTCAAACATCTCCACATACTACAGGTTTCAATTTGATTTCAGCAGTACAGATAAATTCAGGAAGATCCTGAAACTTGGATGCTCATCACCATCTCATATTCACCTTTAATCTGACTCCCTAAAACTGATTCAGAATGCAGTACAAGTCATCATCGATTATATATCCGAAAGGACAAATAAGTCTTGGAATCGGTAATTTCAACATTCTACTGTAAAATTCAATTTGGTTTCAGCTACATCATAATACTTGCAATGAAATTCAGGAAGATCCTGAAAAGTCAAAGCTTTACACATCTCCTGCTCTGATGCAATCTCTCTTTCCGACTAACCAGTAGATAAATCTGTGAAAATGTGCTAACTTTAAACCTGAAACTGCTTCAAGAAGGGATACAGGCACAAGGGGCACCTTCTCCGCTGTGGCAGGACAGCGGCTCAGTTCGCCGTGACGAGATCCTTGTAGTATCTGATGGCCTCCCGGGTGTCTTCGTACCCCGCGGCGACGTCCAAGAACGCCATCACCCTCTGCAGTTCCTCATCGTTGTCATCATCCACGAACGGCGCCACCGGGACGGCGTTCTCCGGATGCAGGGCGTACGCATTGGGGTTGTCGTCGACGATGACAGCGCGATCCAGCGCCCGGCCGGTGGCGGCAAGATCCTTGACGAGCCTCCCGTCCCCGGCGTCGCGGCACGCGCCGCGGTAGAGGCGGTGCGCGAACAGCTCCCCGTCGGGGTCCAGGCGGTCGAGCACGAGGGAGGCGTACTCCTGGAGCCCCGCGGTGAAGACGACGACCTCGAAGGCCTCCGCCGCCGCGCGGAGGAACGCCTCGACGCCCGGGCGCTTGACGACGTAGAAGGTGACCGCGTGACCGCCGATGACGGGGCGCACGGTGAAGTCGAACCGCGACGGCGTCGGGTCCGTCTGAGAGTGAATAAGCGTCTCGTCGAGGTCGAGGAACAGCGTGCGCCGCCCCGGCGACGGCGGCGGCGGGAGCGCTGCAGACTGCGCGCGGACCGCGGGATTCTGCGGCGGCGGCGGCGGAGGAGTCGAGGTCGAGGAGGAGCGGAGGCGCTGGAACCCTGCGGTGGCGGCGCGGCGCTTGCGCGGGCTGCCGAGGACGGCGAGGCGGGCGAAGAGCTTGAGCAGGCGGCGGCGGCAGGAGCGGATGCTCCGGTCGAAGGAGGCGGCGACGGCAGCGGGCGCCGACGCGAGCGACTTGAGCGGGCTCCCGCGGCGCTGCTTGGTGGTGGTGGTGGCGGGGGAGAGACGGCGGCGGAGGGCACGGCCGTGGCGGGCCGCCAGCGTCGGCGACGGCTTCGACGAGGTGATGCTGGCGCTGCCGGCACCGAGCTTGGGCCACGGCGGCGGCTTCGTCGGCGTCCTGGACACCATCTCGCGGGGTCCGACCTCAACGGGGTTGCTGCTGTGAAGCTATACTGCTGCTGCCTGGGCGGTGGGGAGGAGAGTGGCGGCGTGAGCAGACAGCCTGCGGGAGGAGCGCGTTTGAGTTTTTGTGGAGGGAGGAGATTATGCAACGGTCGAAAGCGGAAGCGGAATGGAAATATGGAATTCGTGGGCGATCTGATTTGATTTGGATTTCGGGGCGGACCCAACGGTCGAGTTTGGACGGGGCCCAGGATCTCGTGTCGTCTCGTAAGTTGTAACAAGGTGGCGCCAGCTCGGCTTCTAGGTGGATTGGAGAATGTACCTCTTCGGGATCGGTTTTACATTAAATCAAATTTGGCTATTATTTACTCCCTCCGTCCCTCAATAAGTGTCGTTCCGTTTTCCAAAAAATAAATACCGATAATTTTTATAAATAATAAGTATCATCGATTAGTATCATAATTAATATTATTAGAAAGATCTTTGAACCTAGTTTTTTAATAAATTTATTTAGAGATACAAATGTTGCATGTATTTTCTATAAATTCAGTTAAACTTGTGGCACACATCCCACGGTGATACTTAAAAAGGGACGGAGGGAGTACTTTACTAGATTATTATATTTAAATTGGATATGTGCATGAATATTTTTCTAAATATAAATACAAAATGGATGTGTCACACGCACGATCCAGGTTGCCGAAATAACGAGCTAACATGGGCCCAAGAGGCCAGGGCGCCGCTAGCGCCACCGCTGCAGCCGCCATCGCTACCGAGCTACTTTATTGAGCCCTATATGAAAGATTAGAAAGAGTCAAGGATTCAGTTTAAGTCTATTAAAAAGGAGAATTCAAATCCTACAAGGATCACCTAGGTTGCTTACGAGTTAAGTCTCGCTGGGACTTTAAATACCAGTGGCATGTAATCGTTAAATAACCAAATCCCCATATCCCTTCCTCTCTCTCTTCTCTCCGTGAGCCACCATCTTCTTCTCCCCCTGACTCTAAGGCCGCTCCCCTCCTTTGCGCCATGTGCCACCACCCACCACAACCCAAACCCTAGCATCGCCGCCCTTCACTAGCACCATCACCATAGCCCCCGCTCCCAAGCCTTCATCCACGACCCTGACAGGATGTCGCAAATTCAGATTTATATTTGAATATTTACTCAATTCAACTCAAAATGCATATTGTTAAATTAATTCAATACAAATAGAGCTTTACTACTAAGTTAAACAATAACCAAAGTGAGATAAAATCATAGGACACTTCTAATAATCTCCAATGTCGAAGTAAAACAAATTATAATCAATAATGTATATACCTAATAATAAAGAGATAAAATTTCAGCTCAAATTATAGTCTAGCCTTCTTTCTAACCATCTTAATCTGAAATAAAATAGATCAAATAGGTTTCCTCAGGTCTACCAAATCAATCGACAATAGACCACCGAGACTGAACATACTGATCCAACTACAATTCCATCCCAAATCAGAACTCTAGAAGACAACTTATTAAATCAAGTCAATCCCAAACTAGAACTCTAGAAAGATAATAACTTATAAAATCAAATTAATCCCAAATTTGAACTCTAGAAAGGTAGCAACTTATAAAATCAAATCAATAGGTGTTGCTGTGGCACGGCCTCACTAGAGATGTGGTAAGGAAGTCGGGCCGGTGAGCACGTTGGGCGCGTGACGGCCATGGAGATGCCTTGTGCGCGCTCCTAGCTGCCAATGCAGCAGTTCACCACGGTAGGAAGAGAGACTGCTGCCGTGCTAGTATGCGCACGGGAGCGACAGTCAAACTGGCATCTGGGCCGTTGGAGATTGTGGCACGCCAGAAGGGACAGGCGCTAACTAGAAGAAGAGGGAAGCAGGGCTGCGGTGGAGTTGCAGGGACCAGTCACGGATCTACAATGAGTCGTGGAGGGGAGCACGGCGCTTGGATGCATGCGGGAGAAGAGCGGCTTGTGTGGGTGCCCTTTTTTTTTTTATAAGAACGAGACGAGAAGAAAATGAAGAACGAAATAAATAGGAAAAAGAAAAAAAACTAAATAGAGAGGGTACTATGTTCATTCTACCTTTTTAAGGACTCTGAAGTTTTTTTTGTTACCAAACAAGCTAGAGCTAAAACAAGTTGTTTCATAGAAGAAGCTAAAAAATTGTTTCATAGAATAAGTCATAGTTGAAGTAGTATTAACTAAACCTGGAGTTCTACCAATCATGCCCTAGGTTTAAATAAATCATAATATGCGAAATTTAAATTGCATGTTAAATTTGAAACCTATCGCCCCTGGTTTCGTTTGTGATAGGTTGTGCAAACTTTCGTGCCCACATCATCCTTTATCCCGGGCTGCAGCTCCCAACTCAAGATAATTCTTTTTTTCTTTGACAACACAACTTAAGATAATTCAATCGCAATCGGTCAAATGCACTTCACTCACTCTGTTCTCGTTTATTACAAAGTTATACACAAGGAGAAGAGGAAATACATAAAGATGAATTGTGACCGGCATGGGACCCGGCCCACATGTGTCAGTTTGCTTTGAGACGGTTAAGGGGATTTGCCAATCCCTGTCATTAGCAGTCTCTATAATGACAGTTCCCACGCTCTTTGACATGGAAACCACCCTTTTGGCCCTTGTACATCCACTATTTAATGAGTGTACAACAAATGAAATGCCCTGCCCATTCTCTCCTTTTTGATCGCCCATTTCTATGTGGAAGGAGCGTAACAGTAGAGTATTTAGTGCGAAGTTCTCTTCGGTGCTGCCGGTGGCCTTGGCGGCGTTGCGGGATGCTGAGCTTTGGTGCGAGGCGGTGTACTTGTCACTGTCCTTGTTCGTTAGTCTATGGTCGCGTAATTTTTTCAATCTGTAATACAAACTATTGATACTCCAGTAGCTAGGTTTCCTGCTTTGTTTCATCCGGACAGGTGAAGATCGCTCACTGGTTATGTGTTCACTGTTGACAGTTATGCTGTGAGTTGGAGGGCTATATTGGAGTCTATTGTTGCTTTGTTGACTAATGAAGCATGCAAGGAGCTAATTTGGCAGAAAGGATTATACACAAATTGTATGTAGTAGATTCTTGCATTTTATGTTAGCCGCTGAACAGTAGCCAGGTGAGCAGCACCTGCTCACCTTGCCTCTCTCTCTTCCCTGTACCTGTACCAAGGTAGAAGGAGATCCTTGAGCTCTCTGCACACACACACTCACTAAACTTAAGACTCTGAATATGGTGACAAAATGAATTGTCTTTTCTTTATTGCATATGGTACATATATATAGCATGGCATAGTCGGTTTGCAACCCAAGCCAACTACCTAGCAGCTGTTACATAGCTGTAAACTTGCCTAAAACTAGCTCTTACACATACACTAGCAAAACTAAATTTGGCTACTACTACTTGCTGTTAACAGCTAACAGTCAAATCTAATTTGACTACCACTACCATACAAGGAAGACAGTAGCGGATTATTCAATAATTCTTCTCCTAATCCTACTGCTACTCCTTAAGCCACTACCATACCTATCATCTCCCTTAGCTGCTGGAACCAAAGACGTCCGAACGACTTGGTGAGAATGTCAGCGAGCTGCCGCCTGGTGTCGACGAACTTGATGACGATCTGTCCTCCATCGACGCAGTCATGAAGGAAGTGGAACTTCACATCGATGTGCTTACTCCTATCATGGAGGAAGAGGTTCTTTGCCAGCGCCTTGGAGCCTGCCATGCCTGCCTGCTCGAGCAGCTTCTACGCGTAGGCGCGCTGCGCAAGCCTGATGGCATCCGCTCCCTGCTTCACCTCGATCCCGAGGTAATAGAACAATGTGCCCAGATCACTCATCCGGAATCAGGTAGCCATTTCTTGCTTGAAACCGGCGATGTCCTGAGCCCATGCGCCGGTGACGATGAGGTCATCAACGTACACCCCGACGATGAGGTGCTTCTTCCCCCGTCGGCGGGTGTACAGTGCGTGCTCCGTGGCGCATCTCCCGAACCCAAGCTCAGCCATGGTCGCGTCGAGCTTGGCGTTCCGCGCCTGTAGTGCTTGGCAAAGGCCATAGAGGGCCTTGTGTAGCCGCAACACCTTCTTCTCCGCGCCCTTGACGATGAAGCCCGTTGCCTGCTTGACGAAGAAAATTTCCTCCAGGTCCCCATTGAGGAACGCTGACCTTACGTCGAGGTGGTGAACCTGCCACTCCTTGGCAGCGGCGAGTGTGAGTAGGAGTCACACTGACTCCATGCGCGCGACGGAGCCAAACACCTCCTCGAAGTTGATCCCTTCGCACTGCATGAACCCACGGGTAACGAGGCGCGCCTTGTGCTTCACCACGGCTCCACGCTTGTCTCGCTTCACAGGTCTCATTCTCCTCGATTGCCTTCATCTCTTCTAGCATCGCCTTTCGTCACGCCGTGTCGTGGTCCGCAACGACAAATGTGGCCGGCTCCTCTACGCTCATCAAGAGCAGAGTCGGGTCGATGTCGAGGTTCTGTGCCGCCAGACCAGGTGCCTCAATGTCGCCGATGATGTTGTCAACTCAGCAGAACCAAACCTTCTCTCCGTCGTGGTAGGCGTCCACAAAATCCAAGATGTTGGATGGTGGGGTCGCGTATTCCACGCTTGCTTCCGCCGCTGGTGTTCCCCGAGGCTGGGTCGTAAGAATCAGAGAAGTCTCCAGGGTCAAGGCCCCATGTCCCTCGGTTGAGGCCCCTTGTCGAGGGGGTTTAGAGAGGCTCGCGTGGTCGAGACTCCCTATCCCACAGTCGAGGCCCCACGACCCTCGATCATGGTCCCCCATCCCACGATCGAGGCCCCCGTCGAGGAGGGGTTGTGCGAATCAGAGTGCGGTCGAGGGTAGGGATCCCTGCTCCATGTGGACTGGGTGGCTCCTCCACCCCACCAACTGTAGACTCCTCTACTTTCCCCACTATGGGCTCTACTGCTTCAACTTCCCCGGTCCCTGATGCCTCCATAGCCTTGTCATGGCCATGGATAACCATCTGCTCCATGACAAAGGAGTCATAGAGCCTGCCACCGCCTTGCTCTTCCCCTGCTTCCGGCCTATCCCAGGTCCATGATGCAGCCTCATCGAAGACCACATCCTGGGACACCACCACCGTGCTGCCAACTGGGTCGTACAGCCGATAGGACTTCGACCCCTCCTCGTAGTCGAGGAACACCATGCGCATGCTCCTATCCTCCAGCATGCTGAGGCCTGGCTTGGTGGCCTTCACGTGGTCGATGCAGCTGAAGGTGCGTAGGTACGAGACATTAGGCTTGCGCCCGTGCCACGCCTCATGCGACATCATCCCCTTTAGAGCCTTGGTCGGCGATCAGTTGAGGATGAACACAGTGGTGGTGACCACCTCTCCCCAAAACGCCACTAGAATCGTCTTTGCCTTCATCATGGACCTCGCCATGCCCACAATAGTTTGATTTTGGTGCTCCACCATGCCGTTTTGCTGCGGCGAGTAGGGCGCTGTGAGATGGCAGCCCACTCCTTCCTTGGTGCAGTACTCGGTGAACTCCACCGCCGTGAACTCGCCGCCACTGTCTGTCCATAGCACCCGAAGCCGCTTCCCCAACTCCGCTTCTGCCCACGCCTTGGAGCACTTGATGGCGTCCGCTACGTCGCTCTTGCTCATCAGGAGCTGTAGCCACATGTATCGATTGCAATTGTCCACAAGCAAGGGGAAGTACCTCTGGCTACCATGCGTTACCGGCGTGATCGGCCCGCAAAGGTCCCCATGGACCAACTTGAGCGGATCCACCATGCGGTACTTCGCAGTCTTTAGGAACATAAGCCTCCTCTACTTCCCCACCAGGCAGCTGTCACATAGCTCGCTAGCGTGTTTGATTTGCAGCAGCCCGATCACCATCTTCCCCATTCGTCCCAACAAGTCGAAGCTCAGGTGGCCGAATCAGCCATGCCACAACCATGGCTCCTTCGTGCACACCGTCGCTAGGCACACGGGCTGCTCCACCTTCAAATCCAACAGGTATAAACAATTATGGGAGTATGGTACCTTGGTGAGAAGACGCCGCTCCTTCTCCTTGATCTACAGCATGCTGTCGCAGATCAACACCTCCACCCCACGCTTGTCGAGCGGCCCGAAGCTCACAATGCTCGAGCACAGCTACGAGATGAAGTAGACCTCGGTGAGCGCCCTATGCTCACCGTTCTGGCACCGAAAGATGAAGGTGCCTTGGTCGCGGATGTCGACCTGTGAGCCATCCCTGAACTTGACCGTCCTGGTCTTGCTCTCGTCAAGGTCAAAGAAGACGGCCCTGCTCCCCATCATGTGGTTGCTGGCCCCGGAGTCGAGGTACCACCTCTACTCCAGGTCATTCCTGACAGCACCAAGGTGGACCTGCGTACGCGGCTCATCGAGGCATGGCCTGTGACGCACTCCTCTGCTCCGCCTCCACCTCCGCCTCCTCTGCTTCGCCATCCTGCAGTGCGCAGTATACACCCATCAAGAGCACGTGCTCATCGTCGCTATCGTCCCGAGCCAGGTGCGCCTCCCCTTCTTCTCAGGCTTCTTCTCTGGGCACTCCCGCGCCTAGTGTCCCACCTTTCTGCAATGCCAGCATGCGTACGGGTCAGTGTACCTCTTCTTCTTCTTCTTGTCCGCCAGCGCCTTGCCAGCCTTCTTCCCACAATCGCTGTTCCTGCCACCGTGACTGGAGCCTTCCTCGGACCTGTGCTTCTCCTTGATCCACTCTATCCACTCCTCCTCCATCAGCAGCAGCTAAGGCTTGGTCTTCTCCACTGGTGCGCGGTCCTCCACTGCACGCAATCGACCCGTCACATCCTCTAGAGACAGCGTGGACAAGTCTAGCATGGTCTCGATGGATAGGGTGAGCTGGGCATACTTGGCCGGCACGACACGCAACAACTTGGCCATGATGTCCTCGTCATCGATCTGTTTGCCATAGGTGGCAAGCTGACCCACCAATGACTGGAGGCGCAGCACGAAGTCCTCCACTGTCTCCCTGGACTTGAACTGGAGATCATCGAACTCCCTCCATAGTTGCTGTGCCTTCGCCTTCTTGGCTCAATCCGAACCGATACGAAACAATGCCAGCATCTCCCACGCCTCCTTCACCATCTTCTTGGCTCTGAGCGCCTCGTGGAACTTGCTCGGAGTGGAAGCCATGAGCGCCTCCATGACACCCACCTCTGCCTCCTCTCCGGCGTTCTCGGTCTCCACGGCCGCCCACCTCTACCATGCATGGAGCTTCCACTTCATGTGGACAACCCACTCGCCATAGTTGGTGCGGGTGGGCCTCAGCTAGGAATTGCTCTCAAGGAACTACCTCATCGTGCGCACCTCTGTCACTATTTGGATCACCAGTGCGACCTGCTTGTCCTTGCCGTCGTCGGCTTGGGTGCTCAGTGTGCCCACTCTGGTGTCCGCCATCGCCGGTGATGAAGCCTAGTGACGCTTGTACGGCTCCGATACCACGTATTAGCTGCTGAACCAGCAGCCAGGTGAGCATGCTCACCTTGCCTCTCCCTCTTCCCTGTACCAAGGTAGAAGGAGAGCCTTGAGCTCTCTACATACACACACTCACTCCCTGCTCAGTTTTAGCGTTGGCTGAAACTTAAGACTCTAAATATGGTTGCAAAATGAATTGCCTTTTCTCTATTGCATATGGTACATATATATATAGCATGGCATAGTCAGTTTGCAACCCAAGCCAGCTACCTATCAGCTGCTACATAGCTGTAAACTTGCCTAAAACTAGCTGTTACATAGCTATACACTAGCAAAACTAAATTTGGCTACTACTACTTGCTATTAATAGTTAACAGTCAAATCTAATTTGACTACCACTACCACACAAGGAAGACAACAGCTAATTATTCAATAATTTGTAGTGTGAAAATCAAAGTGCTATTTACCTTAGTAAAAATTAGATGTTCCATGAGAGGACAAAACATATTGACATCAAGTACTATTTTGTTCATGATGTGATCGAAAAAGGTAGGCCAAATGTATGAAAGATCAGTACTCATGATATTCTACTGATATGATGGCAAAGTCAGTTCCTATTGCTAAGTTTGAGCTTTGGTCAAGCTTAGTTGGTTTAATGAATTAGCCCAAGAGGCTATTAGGCGCTAGAAGTATTTTTCTTTGTTATGTTCAGGACGAAGGTGTGTTGATTTATGCTACAGGAGGAATTTGTCTCAAGGTGGAGTTTATTGAATATGTTCCAAATTCAGTTGCACATTATATTGGCCGACTTCTGACAGAGCGAAGTGGATGCCCGTCAAAAGCCGGAGGCTTAGGCTGGAGCAATTAGGGTTTCGCTTTGATGATTCTCTTGTAAGACGCCATACGGCGTTGTAACCCGACTCTTGACAATAGTGAGGAGAGTTTGCGGACTGGCGCCCATGGTTTTTCTCTTCCTCATTGGGAGAGTTTTCCATGTTAAATCTTGTGTCTCTGCTATGATTGATCTTGTTTACTTCATCATTTATTCACCGGTATTCACAATATTAATGAGAGGCTTTACAATCACTGGTTGGTGGTGCAGTTGGCCTCCACTATTATTTTTACTAGAGAAGATGATGCTCTTGTTTGACAATTCCATTACCTAGGGGTTTAATCTTCTCAATCTTTTTATAAAGTCATTAATTTCAGAGGTGTTATTCTTGCCGTGTGGTCTCTAAATGTGCCACCAAGAGTTCAATTCTTCTTATGGTTGCTTTCTAAGAATAAAATGCTTACTAGAGATAATTTAGGCCTTAGAAGAGAAGTGGAAGATCCTTCATGCCAGTTTTGTAAGGATGTTGAAACCATACAACACTTGTTTTTTGAATGTGTGGTGGCTAAGCTCCTTTGGTGTCATTTATCTGATGTCCTTGATAGACAAGTTGGTCTAGATTTCCTTTCTGTGGGCACTATGTGGTTAAGCAATAAAAAGTTTTCAGTTGTGAATTGTTTTTGTGTTGCTGCCCTGTGGGGGCTTTGGAAACTAAGAATTAGTATATGCTCTCAGGATGTGGGGTGGAAAAATTGTCAGGTGTTGCTACTGAAGGTAGTAGGGATGGTGGAGAACTGGGGCTTGGTTTGCCCAAATGAACATGTCCGGGATTATATTGAAAGGTTGGACAAGTTGAAGAAGTTGGCTTTGAGTCCTCAACCACTTCTTGGGCTTATCACACAAACATCATATGGGAGAAGATGAAAAAATAGGAGTAGATGTTATATCTGATGGGAAGCGATTGGAAGTCCACTTCACTGTTGATGGAAGCTCGTTTGATGCTGGCAAAAGATGTGGTCAGGGCGAAGGCTGGAGGAAAGTGGACTGACTTTTTAGACATGCTTAAAGCCCAGAGGATGTAAATGTATTAGTGTCCACTTTCCTCTGGGCATGTATTAGACATGTTTTAGACATGCTAGTTTCCTCTGGGCATGAAACTACCACTGAACTAGCATGTATTAGTGTCCTTCAATGGTGTCCACTTCCTTATATTGTTGTGCCGTTCAACCTAGGGCCACAACCATAGGTAGTCAGGGGCGCTTCCGATCATGGCGCAAGGTGGGGAACGTTACGCTCCCCTTGACTCGGTATGCAACGGTTTGGGCATTGGCCCATTCCCTACAAAATTGGAGATCACTTTCCAACAAGTGCTAGCTAGAATAAGCCACTATAGAGCAAGCAACTATACTATTGTAGTCAATGCATAGTTAACAATTCCTTTGGATAACACTATAGTGCAAGCAACCACAAGCAAAACGTACCTTTTCTCGAAAAGATTCATGTATGACACATTGTTTTGTCATCAGTGCATCCATAGAATGGTACCTTTCATCTTAGTTTATATATACAGTCCTAATCTGGTCATTATAATATACATACTAATGAACCAATGGTCCTTCCACATTTTGTAAGTTGGTCATCACTGTTAGTTGTCCCACAGCAGCCAATCGTGCATAACAACTTTCTAATAGCAAGTATAATAATAAGTTGTAAGTTGTCTAAATGCTGACACGAAAAAGAGAAGAGAAGAGAAGAGATAGAGGAGAAGATTGTAAGCTTATTATAGCCTGCTTGAGTATAAGAAGAAAGCCGGCTTTCATGGCACACTAGTTTCCTCCTGATGCTTCAATTGTACGGTAATACATGTCATTATGGTGAACACATATATTGGCAACTCATCTCATATTTATTTGAAGCATGTATGTTATTTCAGAGAACATGAATATCGACAGTTTGACAAAGGAGAGAAAATAGGTTAAGAATGCATAAAGCACAACCAATTCCAAGTGGACGAGGAGTGTCAAAGTGGAGAGTACACTAGGCCAGTCAAAAAGGAGGAGAAGATTGGATGATTATATAACAGAAAGTTAGAAATATATATATATAGTTCCCTTTAGAGGCCCAATACACAGTTCCTTTAGCACATTTGACTTGTGCAAGTGGCACGTTTTGTTAAACAATCAATCAATTTCAATAGGGTATTTTTTTCTTTGTTGGCCACTATATCATCATATCACCTCATGTCTCTGATCAGAAGTTGTGTTTAATATCTTACTAGTATTATTTCACAAGGGATGTGGCCTGTATATATATCAGTTTACTTGTGCAGAACTGCTAAAAGTTTAAGGCACTTGCTAGTATCATAGAATGTTCTGCAGTCAGTCTCACTCCTCTATTACGTGGTATATGACAATAAGTACGTCATATCTGCAGGATTTCAAATTGCAGCAAGAGTCTATTCTGGTCGGCATTATTTTTTTTCTCCATAAAACGAATTGCTCGACTATCTGTGAGACCTAACTCATGAGTGCTGGTGACATCACAAATCTCAAGAATCAAGCATCAAATCATTATGAAAGTCATGCAACCAACAATTGTACAACTATCAGGCCATCAGTGCCCCCTCCCATTTCTGCATTCGTCAGTTGTGCATACACTGGCAACATTACATCATCATGTATCAGAGCAATTCATCAGCTCAAGCTCCTTCTTCAGTAGTGTTTGATATCTAAAGTAATGATTTCAAAGGCATGCTCTTTTTGGGTACATACAACTCTATCAAAACCGCCTCTAAAAATTGTTCCAAAGATGACTAGGTTCTAGAAATTGATTTCTAGAGCTTTATGACACAAATCACCATTAGAAATCACATTTGCTGACGTAAAATCAATTGTGATAGCATTTAGACATATTTACGCAAGTAAAAATCAATTAGTTTAGTATGTATATATGTATATATTTATGAATGGAGTAAGAAGAATCACATATACATATTTATGCATTGTAACAAATCAAGTATATATGTTTATGAATAATAAACTTAAGTATGGAGAATTAACCCAACGTTTGTCTAAACAGCCGTTTAGCTCGTTTCATACCGTCTACCTTGATCCATTCCATTTACGGCGTTTAGACCATTTTCCTCCATTTTCTTACCGTTTAAACGGTCATTGTTTAAATTTCCGTTTAAACGGTGTTCGTAAATTTTATTTATTTCTTACCAAAACTATAAATTAATAAATTAATTTTGGGTTCATTCAGTTTATTTTCAAATTAATTAATCACTGAACAAAAACTATATTAAAATTTTAAATTCCATGCATAGATCTTATTGCTCTTGAGTGTTTGTTTTGCTAGCTAGCTGGTATCAAAGAAGTTTCATACTGAGTTTAAACTGTACTCCTAGAAACATTGTATATATACCCCTCTTAATAAAATACGTGCTAAGCACATTCTCGAAAAAAAAAAGAAACATCGTATACATTGACTACTTGCTCACTGCTATGTGTTGACGTCAACCCATTATATTCTCTAAAAGCTTAAAAAGGAACCACTTACTCACTGCTATTTTATCGTAACATACACATACATGCTAGTTGCAGAGCTCCACTCCTATAAATAGGGCCAAGTTGCTCGCATTCTCCATCAAACCACACAAACATACATTCAAACCCACATTTGCCTCCCTTTCTAGCTCCCACTGACCAGTCTGCAATGGCTTCTCAAGTGACAACGGTGATCTTCTTCGTTGTCCTCCTAGCATCATCTTCAGCTTGTCTAGCTCGAGATAGGATGATGCTAAATGATCACCATGCACAACCGAAGAGCAAGAGTAGTACTGTTTCCTGTACTAGCCCTGCGGCCAGTTCTATAACAAGCACCACCTCACCTCGGCAGTTGGTACAAGAAGTGGCAGTGACGACATCACCGCCGGCGGCGCCAGGAACCGAGGTCGACCATCCCGAGAGCAACATCTCGATACCGGAGGGGTCGGTGCCGAGTCCCGGCATCGGTCACCATCCATAAATGACGTTTCGCGTATGCATGTATGTGTACGCGTGGTACATACAAGTCCCCAAGGTGTTGTGTGGTTCATCTGTGTGCAAAAACTAAAGCTTGGACTCTGCGCTTATGTGTTGTCTGTGATCGATCAAGTGTTTTTTTCCTGTACTATATATTGTGAGAAAAAAGTTATAAAGTGAATACAAGATGTAAATATATGTTATTTTGCGTACTTGAGTTTTCTATTAGGTGCCCAAAGAGTGCCCGTGTATATTTGCTATGCTAAAGGTGGTGGTGAAATCGACAGATTGCCCTGAATTTGGTTTCTATATTGGAGTCATCACCCATTGGCACCACTATTAAATAAGTAACGTTTTTGAGTTATATGAAATTAATAGTGTTAAGTTTTGACATACACCTTTTACTACAAGGGTGGCCACAGCAATGTACGTAGTAACGACCACTTAATTTCTATAATAACTATGTCAGCTAAAACCTCCTTGTAGAAACCCCACCAGATAATGCATAGATTATGGGCCTTATAGGTTTTGCTAGTTGTTGTAGTAGACTAGCTAGTAATCAATAAAGCTATACTTGTATGGGTCATCTCCTCAACTATCGAATTCCACTCTTTTCCCCAAGTCGACTCTCTCTTTCTCTCATCGTGGTCCAGAACCACATCATACACTTGGTGAAAGGACCGAATGTTTCAAGAGGGGGTGGAGTGAATTCCATTACAAAAATTTGTAGGGACAACTTTTGACTATGCAAATCTACTCACCCCCTGCATGGTTAAGACCTAGGACTAAAAATATCACACCAATCAAAGTCCTTAGGGCCACAAAGATAAGCATGTCCTTGGTAAAGATCACTCTAAGATTAGGTTTGAAGACTGCATATGACTAAATACATAATAACATGGAGACTGTCATATTTTCCACACAATGTTCTTGCACCCAAAATAGGAGCAAAGCAAAAGATTATAATACCAAAATGGAAATGCAGGAATTGAGACAAGAAGAGGAAACAAGTGGATTTTTCCAATGATATTAGGTTAATGCCACCACCATTTTCTCTATCCATGTTGGAGCACCAAAAAGTCTCTAGGAGATTCAGCTACGCTCCCTTGAGCTGCCAAAAGATTCACCACGCCAAATCTGTGAGTTTCAAACAACATCGGCGACTATCGGATCTGTTCTGTTGGATTTCTTGAATGCTTCTAGGTTCCAGGGCCTAGACAAGTACGTTGCAGGGCTAAGAGAAGTACATTGTCTAGTTAAACCCTAGCACATGGCTTGAGGACTGGCCTCAGGTGGCTCTCATCTACGACAACTTCTAGGCAGCCAGCCAACTTCTAGTATTTTCAGAAGACGAAAACTACGGGCAAAAGGACATCAAGTCCCTAAGGAATTATATCTAACGCTTCTTAAAAAATCACAAAAAACTCGATTTCTCCAAGTTTGACTGCCTCAAGGCCTGTAATCCTGGCACCTTGTGCAAGCATCCCATCTGTTGCTTGCACCAATTCTCTTCTCCATGTCATGATATTTGACGAACAGAGTTCTTAGACAGTTGGCTCCTATTGACGGTGGACATACCATGAAAATCCACACTCAAAACACTGTCAACATACCTCGGTTCCAAGGAAGAATAGCATAACATGAGCATATTTTATCAATAACTAATTTCACTTATACTCTAAGCTTGTGATTTCAGAAAACAGCAAAATTCACCTTGGTGGGACCCAATGAGGGAGTCGGACGATCCCCACCTTGAGCTGTGCTTCGAGCATGATCCATGACAAGGTCCCAGGAGTCCAATTCAGCCATCAGATCAACTTATGTTTGCATCCAATGGATTCATGGGCCCACAAGGAAGGAAGCAACGTGACAAATAATTGAAAACCGACCAAGCCACTTCACATGACAGGTGGAGACACCATCTAGAAGCTTCAGTCGGGCCCACCTGCCATTGAGGGGGTCGACCGACCCCCACCTTGTGGGCCCCAAGGTCGGTTGGCCTCCCACCGACCTCCTGCATGCCGCCATGCATCAAGTCCAATCATTGCGGTCCACCTACGTCGGTTGCAAGGTCGGTTCATCCAAGGGTGTAGAGAGGAGTAGCACACGGATCGCTCACGTGGCACCCCCTCTCCTTCCCCTATATAAGGAGGCTGCCACCACCCATGGAAAGCATCACACAATCACACGTTACAAGCTCCAAAGCTCCAAGCTAGAGTAGTAGTAGTTAGTCTGGAGTGGGAGTTAGAGTCGAGTCCGGTGAAGCTCGGGGTCTGTGGAGTCGTCTTCTAGAGAGTCTGGTATAGCTCTTGTACCTTTTCTTTTTTGTAAGACTTTCCTTTTATTAGTATATTATTCTTGTTTTACTTTACTTAGTGTTTATTTAGTGCAAACCTATAGACTTTATAGTCTTGTTGTGTGCTTGTCTTAGTAGTATAGTTGCCTTAGTTGGATTGGTTTCCTGTAACCAACTCCTTGTGTGTGTATCAACGTTCTATCTTGCATAGGAGCTCTAGTTATCTACGCGTTAGCTAGAGTTGTAAGAGTAAGTGTGAGCGAGGTGCTCAGGCTTAATCTTACCTTTGATTGCCACTGGTCCGCACAGACAGTTCGTGAGCACACTCCCGAGAGGTGAAAGGTCTCGGGCGGCATTAGGGTTTTCTCACCACGTTCAGGCTAGTTCTTAAAATGCAGGGCACCCATAAGAGTATAGCCTCTTTAGTAGGGGTTCTGTCTCCTGCTTTCTCGCCTATCCCCACCATGTAAGTAGTAAGGCACCAGTCTAGTTGAGTCATCTATCTATTAGGATTAGGTTCACAGAAGTAAAGTAAGATACATAGGAGTTCTTTACTCACTCGTTGTCCTCCCACCTAGCTAGCTCTCTACCATTTATCTTTAGATTAGGATTTTTGTGATCATTTACCTATTCTTCCCTTTTATTCACTTACCCCCCTTTACATTAGTGATACTAGATTGTAGTAGACACAAGGATCTCTTTCCCCTTTTATTAAATATTCCTAGCTACTGCATTCCCCTAGAAAAATATAAATTACGACACCTTGGAATACTCCCGGATGAAGTGCTACAACGGTATATTCTGTGCTCTTGCGGAATCATCCAATAGACTTAGAATTACCCCACAAGCATCTCTCATGCCATTGCCAATCTTTGGTAGTGACACTAAGAAATACCAATAAGCATTTCTAGTGTCATTGCCGGGGAAAGCGTCAGGCTAGGAATTTTAATGAAAGTGAATCCGGAGTATACTATCAATTTAGTTATCAATTAGTGTTAGGGGCTTACCCTTCACCTATCTTTTTTTGTTATCATGAAACTAGTAGGTGCATGAGCGGTTTTCAATTGCCGTCAAACTTTGTTAAGATCCTGAGCAATTGTTGAGGAGAACTAGTCATCGTCAAGTTCCACCTCAGAGGTTCATCTTGGACCAGAATCCCCTCGAGGAAGGAAGCCCAGCACCGATCTATCAGGAAGCTATGGCAGCCCAGAAGACCATCTCTGAGTACTCTACACCGTCGGCTGACTATGTCGCCACCGGTCCGCAGCTAAACACGGGGGATGCGACTTTGGAAATCAAGCCTACGCTTATCAATATGTTGCAAGCAAATCCATTCTGTGGGAAGCCGCATGAGGACGCCAATGCCCATCTCCAACACTTCCTGGAGGCGTGTGGCAACTTCACTATCAAGAATGTCTCAGCAGACGCCATCTGTCTTCACCTTTTCCCATTCTCATTATTGGGGAAGGCGAAGCAGTGGTTCTACGCCAATAAGAGTAAAGTCACCACCTAGGAGAAGTGTGCCAACACGTTTCTCAAGAAGTTCTTCCTGATGGGCAAAACCAGCGCCCTTCGTAGAAAAACTTCTAGCTTCCAACAGCAAGCTGATGAGACAATTCCTGATGCATGGGAACGTCTCCAGGAGTACATTCGCGCCTGTCCTCATCATAGGATAGAGGAATGGCTCATTATTCAAGGTTTTCAACCATGGCCTGACCAGTTTGGCCAGGAGTCACCTTGATGTTGCCGCCAGAGGAGCATTCTTGCAACTCAATGTCAAGGATGCCAAGGACATCATAGAGAAGATGGTCACCAACCAAGGATGGAATGAGGAATGTCTTCAGCCCAAAAAGAGCGATGTCCACGCTCTCAATGAGGTGGACATGCTATCAGCCAAAATGGACCTCTTGATGAAGAAGATAGAAGAAGGTTCCAAGAAGGAACAAGAGGCCATTCAATCTCACACCACCGCACGAGCTGTTGAAGCCAATCCATGGTGTGAGGTTTGCAAAAGAGAAGATCATTCGGGAAACAACTATCTTGAAACAAAGGAGGAAGTGAGCTTCATCAATAACAACAACAATGGGTACCAGCCCCAACAGCAGCAACAAAGATGGAACTCGTGCTCCTTCTACCAAGGAAACCAAGGTAACGGTTACAGCAATAATTTCAATAATTCTTAGGGTAACCAACCTTCTTTAAGAGATCTTGTCTTAGGTCAAACTAAAATAAATGATAGTGTCAACAATAAAATGATGGTAATGATAAAATTCTTGAAAGTTTAAGTGAGAAAATGGAAAGCTTTACTTCTGCTATGAAAAATCAATTGATCTTTAATAAAATGCTAGAAACACAATTAGCTCAGTTAGCAGCAGTTCTCCCATCCTTCAAGCAAGGTAAGATCCTAGGGAAATCTGAGGACCCAATTGAAGGTTTAAATTGGTAACCAAGAGGTTCGGTAAGCCTTCACTATGCTCCAATTGGGGCTATCTTCTTGATCCACCCTTCATCGTCAAGAAGGAAGATCTAGGCCTATCGACCATCACCTGCGAGATTGGACCATAGATCTTCCACAACGTCTTTTGCGACCTTGGATCAGGTGTCAACATCATGGCCAAGGTAACTTATGATAATTTATTAGGGGGCCTTTGCACCCCACATTTATTCGTTTGTAGATGGAGAACCAAACAATTCGGTTCCCTGAGGGACTGGCAAGGGATATACTAGTCAAGGTTCAAGACGAGTATGTTCCTGTCGACTTCATCATATTGGACATGGGGTCCAACAATGAAGTCCCCATCATCCTAGGAAGGTCATTCCTCAACACAGTTAATGCTATTATCTACGTGGGATCCGGCCAGATTCATTTCTAATTCCTAGGAAAGAAGGTAAAATGTCCATTCAATGGTTATATAACTAACATGCAGGTGAAGGATGAAGAACCAAAGAACAAGCCTTGTTACTACCCGCGCCGAAGGAATAACAAGAAAAGCGAGTCGTCCAAAAAGGCCAAAGTAAAGAAGGAAGAACCTGCTAAACCACGAGGTAAAGGTAAGAAAATATGGCGGGAGAAAGAGGTGCAATCACTGTCCCCATCTCCGGGACCAACCGAAGCACCCAAAGAATGAACAAGATGGAAGGAAGAACCCGCTAAACCACGAGGTAAAGGTAAGAAAATATGGCGGGAGAAAGAGGTGCAATCGCGGTCCCCATCTCCGGGACCAACCAAAGCACCTGAAGAATGAACAAGATGGAGAGGTCCTGATCTTTGGACCTAGAACATGGAGCCTTTGCTGGTAAGGTAAATCAGTATTTATCCCATATTTATTTTTTGCATTTTAATTCTTGCATTTTATTTGCTTTACATCTTAGGTTTAGTTTTGCATATTTTTTTTTGACAAAAATAGTTAGCAACAATAAATAAAATCTTGAGAATAATCTATAACGCACTTTTGAGCTACTGGATCACCCAGGGTGGGGTCGGCCAACCCTACCAGTGGGCCCAATGCCACTCATTTCACTTTGGCTCAGTGCCCTGCTTTAGGACTGGCACTTGGATGCCCTTGGGGTACTCAAGTGGGGGTCAGATGACCCTCACCTTGTCCCCTCTTGCAGTTTGCTGTCTCCCATTTGTCATACCCAATAGTCCTATGCACGCCACTCTAGCCAAAGCCTGAAAAGAAATGATCCCTTGATTTATCACTTTTAGCATGAGATGCTCTTTTTCATTTTTGATTCTTTAGGGACCATGCCACCAGCTCAAATTCTACAAAGTGGTCACCTAGGCACGCTTAAGTGTCCCCATGGTCCATGGGAACCTCTTTAGACATGTCTCCACTTTTGCCTTGCATCTTTTCTCTTTCACAAAGCACTATGCAAGGGGATCTTTGAAAAGCACACCACTTTTGGTCCACACCTAGCCTTTACTTTACTAGACACTTGATGACACACTATTTAAAGTGCTGAGGGGCCTAGGGAGGGGGTCGGCCGACCCCTACTTTGGACAATTTCTAAAAAATTTCTGCATCATGTTGCTAGATTCTCTGCCAGAATTCAAATTCAAATTTGAAGGTGCTTTTGGGGGTCGGCCGACCCCTACCTTTGGGGTCCACCACTTGCCCTTCTCCCCCTATAAATATCCCTGCATTGTGAGCACAACTCTACACCCAAACCCACCAGAATCATCTCAAGCTCACAATCTCTCTTATTCTCTCTTTTGTTGCAAGTTCTTTCTCAAGTTTAGTTTAGTAGTAGCCTTCCAAAACAAAAACCCAAAAATATTTCTTGCACAGTAGTAGTAGTAGTAGGAGAGCTTGGTTGTCTCACTTGTGCAGCTAGATGAAGAAAGCATTCCTCTTGCGGTTCAAGAAGTCCAAGGTAGGTGAGAGTTCTTCTCAAGGCTCTCACCACACTCATGAAGGAACCCATGGGAGAAGATAGGAGGAAGAGAGCTACCACCTGATGGTACTCTACAATCCTCCAGCAAGAGTGCTAGATCTCGAGAGTGGCCTCATGCTGAGCCAAGAAGAGCTGCAAAAGTTCAACATCCTCCAAGGAAGCAACTTCAACCACACGGGCATCATCGACCCGGTCCTCTTGGACCGCATAGGTATGAGTAAAGAATTCAATGATGTCTTTACTACAATTGGTTGGGGAGGATTTTAGCAAGTGCATGAAGAGGGTATAAAAGTGCTTACACAAGAATTTTTGTGCACCTTAAACTTTACAAATGATGGGGTAGCCTTTCGCATGTCTGGGAAAGAGTATAATTTATCTTGGAGCCTTTTAAACGCCTCTTTGGGATGTGATCCTGATTGTGAACTTGACTTAGACATTGCCATTGATGGGTTTAACAAAGCTGAATTTTGGAAAACAATTTTTGGCTCCAATGATTGCTCTGGCCTTACAACCTCAAAAATCCACAATCCAACTCTGTGTTTTCTTCATTACTGGATGGTTGTGAGTCTTTTTCCTGGCACTAGAGGTAATACCTTAAGTGATGATGAACTTAAACTGCTTTATGCCATGGTACACAAGATTAAGGTCTCTCCTGTTAAACTGCTAGTGAACTTTTGGCTTAGCTACTTTGAAAATGAAAACTCTGTCTACTACATGTCATTCATTACTCACATAGCCGACACTTGGGGTGCAACGGAGTCACACTCCTTTGAGTGCATTACCTCTGCTAGGGATGTTTTAGATGAAAATGTCTTTATTATGTGCTCAAGAAAGGTCCAAGAGGTGGACTTAGAATGATTTATCCAGGCCATACAATCGAAGTTCCTCTCCCTTGCAAGAAACGTCGATTGTATAGGCTTCGTACACTAACCATAAAATTGGATCAAGAGGCAAGAGGCCAAAATGTTGCAGAGACGGACAGGATGACAAGAGGGATGTCACGAGCTGCTCAGACGAACCAAGTAGGCCCCTCACGCCCTACAGAAGAAAAAGTTGAAGAAGGCGAGGAGGTAAGCTCCATGGACGTTTCAGGGTCCATGGGGAGGCCTCCACGTCCACAGGACAATCCTCGCCCAAGGTGAAGGGAGAGACGTGTGACAGAACCGACCAATTTATTAGAGCACAAGCACATAATCCGCCATTAATTCAGCAAATCATATGATTGAGACCTAATAAACCCGGTAGTCCGTGAAATCTCGAAGGATTTCAAACTTTTTTAGCACGACCAAGATCGTAATAGTTTAGCGTACTCATTCACAAGCACCAAGTTTAAAACATCATCGGAGTACGAAATAGAGTTATTACAAACCAGTTCAAATTCAAATAAAAGCGGAAGCGATTTAAGTTCAAATACCACACACACACATTTGAAATATAGTGCCAGGTCCTTGGTCCACATCCAGCTAAAGCATCAAGTCGAGAAGAGTGACCATGCCCAAGGTCTAGTCATCTCCCAAGGCGGGATAGAAACAGTTCTGACAATAACCATAAAGCATCTCACCATCAGCAAAAACATGGGAAATAAAACCCTAAGTACGAGGATGTACTCAGCTAGACTTACCCGTCATAAACTAAAATAAAGACTCCAAGGAGTATGCAAGGCTGTATAAGTAGGATAGCTGACTCATTTAAATTGCGGAAAAGCTTGCATTAAGAAACAATTAATAAGAACCTTCTAGCAATGTATTTTAATCTGATTAACCTTATCATGCTACATTAGCACCTATACTAAACAAGCATGGTAATAATTATTCAACAGAAAGTAACCAATTTCCGGTTGAGTACCTTTCAGTCTCAACAGCTCAACCATCTCATCTCTTGTTCAAATTCTTACTACGATGCCGCTGCTCAAGTCAAGTGTTCACTGTCCAGGAACGATGGCGATTATAATCGATTACTAACCAGCTGGCGGGTACTCCTCACACAAACCACACTCACCAGCCACGGTAAGCTACAGGTCACCGACATCCAATTCAGGAAAAACACGAGATCAACAGGTACCATCACATCCGGGCACCGTCCGGCTGCCAGCAGGGCGCACCATGCTATATTCAGGCCTTACAACCGCGTAACCCGTGGTCCCCCATCTTCACCAATGCGATGCGTGCAGCAGGTCGACTCTCGGCCCAAATCAAAATTAGGCTTCGCGGTCGGAACGACTTATCCTTCCAGCTAAATGTGAGGCATAAATTCAATATGACTTGAGGACGTACAATGGACGGGGTCCTAGTTCGACACAGACGGGATAAACCACATTGAACCTCCAGTTCATTCTCAACTCCAATCCCGCCCAGTCTCGATTTATTATCTCCACATGGTTATCCAAGATAACGATGTATTCAACCATTCCGAGTTACCACCTATAACTCGCGGATGACAGGAAATCACCCGACTTCTACCGATCTAGTTAAGCAGGGCTAAGCATATAATCGTACCTGAACCTAACAGGGTTGAAGTATAAACAGTGGCAAGGAATATAAGTAATGCAGCAACGGTATAAAACAACGCCTATAACTTAATGCAATAAACAAGTAAAGGACTCAAGTTAGATATTTTGCAAACCACAGGGAGAATGCTCCGGGGCTTGCCTTTCAGGAAAGCACTTGGCTGATGGTTGGGACACTCCGGAAGATCAGCTTCGGGATCCTCTTCTGCTGCTGCTTCCCGAACCAAAGCTTCCTGTTGGCCTTCCTCTCCTGGTGCTCCGGCAACTATCGTTTCGAGCTCTGACGATCCTGTATGATGCATAGTGCGTATGAATACCGTGCATAAATATAAATACAATGCTGATGGTGATGGTAAATGAATACTCAGCTAAAATGAATAATATAATATTTGAAAACATGTATGATAAGCACATGTCATCTGCATTCTCTTCTACCGATAAATCTCCAAATAAGCCTCGCATTACAATTTACTCGCACACTATAAAGAATTATAAACAACCATTGTTTTGCACACTACACTCTACTGAACCACAATCAATAGAAGATCATACATATCATGAATAGCATAAAAAGCCTTTTTACACACATGAAATGATAACTCTAAAGCATTATTTATAAACGAAAGAAATCAGGGTATAACTACAACATGGCCTTAGACTACTCAGAAAATTCTGTAAAAATTACAGAATCTTAATCATACCAAATAAAGACTACCATAAAAATTTCAAGTCAAAATAGTAAGTACTTTATCCTGCACAAAAATGACAAGGCAGCACAATTCCAGGGGCATAAAGTACTTTGTACATAAAAGTATATCAAACAACAGATCTCAGAACATAATTAGCTCTAGATTGACATAAAAGCACTCTCCAAAAAGTTTCATGCACAAATTCCTTATACATAATTTATTATGAATTATTTATCCTCACATGAAAATAGGCACCATAACTAGATATAGCAAAATTTACATAGGACATAGCCTAATAATATTTTTCACAGATAGAGCATGACATAAGAAGACTAACAAACTTAGTCTCACATTTTTCTGAGCAACAGAGAATTAGTTATGCATTTCCTAAGATAAATACAATTAATAGAGATAAATAAAGCTATACAGAAAAGTTTCACAAATTCCACATTTCATATTTTTCATGCATAGATCATCTCATAAGAAAAATACTGCAAGTTGAACCAACTCATTTGGATGAAAAATGAGCAAGTTATGAATTTTCAAAGCTTTAAACCAAAATCTGAAATCTATTCTCGAAAAGAAAAAGAAAAAGACACTTTACACCGGGAACCCTGACATTTCCAGAAACTAACCAAGCCCTATTAAGAAAATCTCTGTGTCTGGCAGCTTTACACCGAGAACCTTAGGGTTTCCTAAATTCTAACCCGAAGGTCCTCGTCGGCGGTGAGGCTCGGCCGGCTGTCCCGGCGGCGCTCCGGCGTCACCAACCGGCGGAGAAGAGAGAGGAGAGCAGCGCGCATCCATCGAGGGTACTAAAGATGGGAGGGAGCGGCTGGAGGTGGTCGGAGCTCGAGCGCGGCGGAGCGGCGGCACTCCGAGCGGCGGCCCGACGGAAATCCGACCCCATGAAACCCTAATCGAGGCCATTGACCATCATCCTAGCAGCTATCTACCACGACGCGTCTGATTTGCACCCTAATGGCGAGGAAGGATGGCCAGAGCGGCGGGACCACGGTGAAGCCGAGGTGCGGCAATGGTGGCCGGGGAGAAAACGTGTCGATTCGAGTATACCTTGGAGCAACCGGCTGAGGCGAGGGTGGAGGAAGGTGGAGCGGGCTCGGGCGCACTCGATTGCGGGGTCAATCGAGAGAATGCACGGCCGACGGCGATGAATTTTTTGGGCAGCGGCGAGACGAGCTCGGGCGACGCGGCGGCGAGCAGAGAAGAAATGAGAGGGGCCGAGGGAGAGAGAGCGAGGGCTCGGGCGAGTGGAGGAATGACCGCGTTCGGACGACGCCCCACGCGGCCAAAACAGCCCGGCCTCGGCAGACCCCGAGCGCCACGCGGCCGACGAATGCTGCCGCGGGCGGCCACGGCGCTTTCTTGGTCCGGGATTTCCCTGACGGCCAGGAACCAACCGTCACCGAAATGCTATTTCCATTAAATCAGAACAAACTTTGCTGCTTAATAACTCTTAAACTAAGCCGAATTAGCAAAAACTCAAAATAGATGAAATGTACCTTTTGAAGAGTACAACATTTCATCTTAAAGAAGTTTTACCAGATTCTGCCTAGATTTTGAATTACAAAAATCCAAATAAAATACCTTTTAAAATTTCCCAAAATAGAAAATCAGCCTCCAATTTTGCCCTTTTTCAAAATTTTTGAACACCTTCCATGCATTTTCATGAAAAGTGATAAAAACAACTTTTGTTCCTTATAAAATTCTCTACAAACTTCATTTAGGGTGCACCCACATGCAAGCAGTCTAGCTACCACTTCCAATTCAGTCAAACAAAACTACTCTAATGGTCCACCTTGGTCAACCATGACAACAAAGCTTAATTAGCCAAAACCATGAACATAAACCTAGGTTCATTTGGTGTCCTAAACATGTCTAGGTTACCTTAGAGGTCATCCAACACCAAACACTCATACCACATATGCACTTCATGTGAAAGGCAAGCAAAATTCGAATAAACAAGCATGATACATGAAATGACAATCACTCTTTTCATTAATGCTATGCATAATGATGCTTATGCTTAAGAATGCAAATGATTATGCTTGCTTAACACCAGAGTGTTACAGCCCTTCCCCCCTTAAAGAAATCTCGTCCCGAGATTTGAGTAGACTAACCATTCTTTATGAAAATCGGGATATGCTTCTTTTAAATAGTCCTCGGTTTCCCAAGTGGCATCGTTATCATCATGATTGCTCCAAGAAACCTTATATTGCCTGACCACACGATTCCTGGTCACTCGGTCTTTGACATCTAGGAGTCTCATAGGTTTCTCTTCATAAGTTAAATCTGAACTCAGCTTAATGTCTTTAACTTTAACGGCTTCCTCGGTTGGAACACGTAGACATTTCTTGAGTTGGGATACATGGAAAACAGGAAATACTGCACTCATCTCTTCAGGCAGTTTGAGCTTATAAGCCCACAATCCTTTTCTTTCCACTATCTGATATGGACCAACATAACGAGGTGCTAGTTTTCTTTTAACACCAAAACGTTGCACTTTCTTCATAGGAGAGACCTTCAGATACACATAATCACCAACATCAAAAGTTAGAGGTCTTCTTCTCTTATCGGCATAACTTTTCTGTCGAGATTGTGCAGCTGCTATGTGTTGTTGAATTGTTCGAACCTGCTCTTCAGCTTCTTTAACAAAGTCAATACCATGGTATCTTCTTTCTCCAAGTCCTACCCAATTCACAGGCGTTCTACACTTTCGGCCATACAGTGCCTCAAAAGGAGCCATCTGTATACTCTCTTGGTAACTATTGTTATAAGAGAATTCTGCCAAAGGTAACCATTTCTCCCATGAACCCTTGGATGATAAGACACAAGCCCTCAGAAGATCTTTAAGAACTTGATTCACTCTTTCTGTCTGGCCTGAAGTTTGAGGATGATAAGCTGTACTATGATTCAGCTTTGTCCCCAAATCCTTCTGCAAATGTTCCTAGAAATGAGCAGTGAACTGAGATCCTCGATCAGATACAATCGTCTTGGGGATTCCATGCAAACGGATAATCTCCCTGAGATAAATATCAGCATATTGAGGCGGTCGATAGTCTGTCCGAACTGGAATAAAGTGCGCACTCTTGGTAAGTCGATCCACAATTACCCAAATAGAATCATGCCCTTTCTGAGTGGTGGGAAGTCCGGTAATGAAATCCATACTGATATCTTCCCATTTTCATTCAGGAATCGGCAATGGTTGAAGCATTCCAGCTGGCTTCAAATGAACAGCCTTTACGCGACAACAGATGTCACACCGTGCGACATAAGCTGCAATCTCCTTTCTCATTTTGGTCCACCAATAGCGAACCTTCAGATCATGAAACATCTTACTACCGCCAGGATGAATAGATAACTTTGATAAGTGAGCTTCATCCATAATTTGATTTCTGAGTTCTCTATCTTTTGGTACGACCAGACGATCGTCAAACCATAAGATTCCCTTCTCATCCACTCGGAAATGCTTGAGCGGTTGTTTCAACATTTTCTCCTTGATATGACCTATACCCTTGTCAGTTTTCTGACCTTCGATAATCTTACTTTCAAGCGAGCAACTAATTTGAATATTACGCAGCACAACAGGATGCATGAGGCTAAAATCATCTGCTAACAATGGTTGAATAGCATGACAATGTGATTTTCGACTCAACGCATCTGCGACTACGTTTGCTTTGCCCGGATGATACAAGATCTCCATATTGAAGTCCTTAATAAACTCCATCCATCGATGTTGTCTCATGTTCAACTCGAGTTGAGTGAAGATATACTTCAGACTTTTGTGATCAGTATAGACTTTACAGGAGTTACCCAACAAGTAATGTCTCCAGATTTTTAGAGCATGCACAACAGCTGCTAGCTCCAAATCAGGGGTTGGATAATTCACTTCATGCTTCTTTAACTGACGTGAGGCATAAGCTATGACTCTTCCTTCTTGCATAAGCACACATCCCAAGCCTATTTTTGATGCATCGCAATATACATCAAAAGGTTTCCCCAAATCTGGTTGCGCAAGAACAGGAGCAGTGGTCAACAATTCCCGCAAGGTACGGAAAGCTGTTTCACACTCCTCTGTCCAGACAAACTTCTTCTCTTTCTGCAACAGATTTGTCATAGGTTTGGCAATCTTCGAGAAGTCCGGAATGAAACGACGATAATACCCGGCTAGACCAAGAAAACTCTAAACTTCATGCACAGAAGTCGGCGCTTCCCAGTTCATAACCTCTTGTACTTTGCTCGGATCTACTGAAATTCCCTCATCAGATAGGACATGGCCAAGGAATTGAACTCTCTTGAGCCAAAACTCACACTTGCTAAACTTAGCATACAGCTTATGTTCCCTAAGCCTTTCTAGAACAATCCTCAGATGTTCGGCATGATCATCTTCGTTTTCTGAGTACACCAGGATATCATCAATAAACACCACCATAAATTTGTCTAGCTCCGGCATGAAAACCGAATTCATCATATACATGAAGTATGCAGGAGCATTTGTTAAGCCAAAGGACATAACAAGATACTCATACAATCCATATCTGGTAGAAAAAGCGGTCTTAGGCACATCTTCTGGTCTAATCTTGATCTGATGGTAACCAGACCTAAGATCAATCTTGGAAAACACTCTCGCCTTGGACAACTGGTCAAACAGAATGTCAATTCGGGGTAACGGATACTTGTTCTTAACGGTGACAGCATTGAGTGGACGATAATTCACGCACATCCGTAGAGATTTGTCCTTCTTCTTCACAAAGATAGCAGGACAACCCCATTCCGACACACTAGGACGAATAAGACCCTTGTCCAACAAATCCTTCAACTGATTTTTGAGCTCTGCCAATTCATTTGGCGGCATCCGATACGGTCTCCTAGAAATTGGAGCAGTGCCAGGCAATAACTCAATACGAAACTCAACATCTCTATCTGGTGGAAGACCCGGAAGCTCTTCAGGAAAAACATCCAGAAATTCACACACGACAGGAATTTCGGGAAGAGGGGTCACACGAGTAGAATAGGACACACTCTCTAGCTTAAACTTTCAGGGTAATGGCACTTGAAAAGTACCCTCCCCAAGAGGATTTCTGATAGATAGCATCCTATTACCTGTATCGATCACAGCACCACAGAATTTCATCCAACTCATTCCCACGATGACATCCACTCCTAAGCCAGGTAGAACTATCAAGTTCAACCGAAACCTCCACTTATCTAGGTCTAGGGTTGCACCCTGAACTATCTGCTTAGTAGTTATATCAGCCCCAGCTGAACTAACCTTGAATTCAATACTCAATTCAAGTATCTTTTGATCATGCTTCTGTACAAATGCTTGACTCATGAAAGAATGCGATGATCCAGAATCAAACAAAACAGTGGCAGGGATTTGATTCATAGAAAACATACCCGCGGTCACTGGTTCACCAGCAAGAATTTCCTCAATCGAGGTGTTGTGCACACGAGCTTGATATGGGCCCTGCTGCTTCTTGGGAAAAGGGCAATAACGAGCAAAGTGCCCTGTCTAGTTGCAGTTGAAGCAAGGTCCATTGACAGGTGTCTTGTTAGCACCGGTCAAGTTGCTCTGTACTGGTTTCCCCTGTGGAACAGGAACTTTGAATGCTCTGTTATGCTTCTGCGGATTCTGAGCTGGATAATTATTATGCCTTTTCTGCTGCGGGGGCCTGAATCTCGCACCAGACATCGGTGGACGAAACGGCGTACGGAAAGCAGTTGGGGCTCTTGACTGAGAAGAACCACCTCCATCATGAGCTCTCTTACGATTCTTGACAGCAGCATGAATGTTGTTACTGTTTTCTTGCATAATACAATCGTTCAAGAAATCATTGAAAGTAACACGGACAGAAGTGCTCATGGTCTTCATCAACTTGGAACTCAAGCCTCTTTTGAAGCTAGCTATCTTGTTCTCATCAGTGTTGACAAACTCAGGAGCATAGCGACTCAAATTATTGAAGGCGTGCAGATACTCCTTCACATTGCGAGTTCCCATAGTGAGAGACAGAAACTCAGTCTTCTTCATAGCCATCAGACTGGGAGGAATAAAATTTCCTCGGAAAGCATGTGCAAAGCGGTCCCAAGTAATTGGAACACCCTGCGGAAAGGTGGTGCGATGTTGCTTCCACCACGTCCCTGCTTGTCCCTCAAGCTGATGGGCTGCATACTCCGCTTTCAGCTCTTCTGTCAACCTTAGAAGACGAAATTTATCTTCCATGGTATTGAGCCATTCATCTGCCTCAAGTGGCTCAGGAGCATCCTTAAACACAGGAGGTTTAGTGTCCTGAAACTCCTGGAAGCTGCTGTATTGATTTTGTGGAGGACCTTGACGAACATCGCGGGCCAAGTTCTCGCGAAGAAGCTGCTCTACATTGCGCTGGCTGCCCAAGAATTGAGCAAATAGCTGCTCCGCATTGGTCAAAGGTGGGGGTGGCACACCACGTGCAGTGTTATCAGCACCCTCTTCAGATCCACCATTGCAATTAGCACCAGACCCACTACGTGTAACCGGCATCTGCATATTTTCAGCAATAAGTATGCATCAGGTGAATGTTGTCATAATGAGAGGTGAATGTAAAAATCATGCCAAACTGAATTTATCGAGGGAAATAATTTCGCACAATAAATAGAGGCACAATAATTCCAATTTTTCACATCACAACATCACTAATAATATTACTGCGAACCATCGCAAAGCATCTTACAACATCCATAATTTTGCCAGCATACATACACTGGACTTTTTAAAAGTTGTACGGATATCACCACCTCAAACACCATGTTCCAACATTACATCAAAGTCTCGATAGCGAGCAAAAGGGTTACATGACCACCTGACAGGCACGCAAAAGAACAGCTAGAGACTAACGATCCTCAGCAAGGCTACTCTCCATTGTTGCTACTCTCACTGGAAGCACTGTTCATAGCCCTCCTAGATGCTACTAAGGCTGCTCTCAGCTGACGGATCTCCTCCTGCTTCCTGTGCACCTCCTCGTGAAGGCTAGCATTGTAAGCACGGACCTCCTCCACGTCCTCTAGCACCTGCTGCTGGCAAATGCTAAGACGACGGCAGGCCTCATCCCTAGCCTGAGCCATCTTCTGGCTCTCCAGCACAACCTTGTCTCGATGATGAGACACACGGGCTACCTCCTCGCGGGAGCGCTGAAGCTCACGAGTCAACTCACGCTTCTCCTTGCGTGCCTCAGCTCGAGCATCCTTGAACTCCTCATTTAGACGAAGTGCCTTAGTCTCCATGTTGACATAGGCCCCCATCACGGCAAACATAGCACTCATAGCAGGCGTGCTGCTACCCTGTGCCTCCTCAGGACCGGCCTCCAGTGGGTTTCCCTCAGCATGTGGCCACCTAGAGAAATGGTGAGCAATGGGGAACACTCCAGGAAAAACCTCGGCAAGCGCGTGAGGTATCTCCTCCATCAGGTGCTCCACCACGGCAAAGGCTGCAAACGTGGCACCTGTCTTGGCAGTCTTGCCCGCACCAAAACAGCGCCACCCAACCCAGTGGGGGTCACCGTCCAAAGGTGGGACTACTACCTCCACACGTGCCTCTCCATAGTTCACCAAATCATCCTTGTCCCAGTAGTAGTGAGGCTCCATGCCCACCGTGTACCCAGCATTGGAGAGAATCCTCCAAAGAAGGCTAGGCATGGCGTGCTCCTCAAGAAAAGTGTCCACCTCCCTTGGTGCCGACTCACGGACAGCCAAAGGACCACGGGGCGCTCTTCCTCCAGTGAACTTGCGAGCAGTCTGCTTGGTTCTCGCCATCTGTTCAAAAGTTGTATATCCCATAAGTTATAATTTTAAAGAAAAGAGACAATTTAATTATAAGGAAAGGAACCATGGATGTATGAATGAGCAAATTTAACCATGATGCATGCACGTCGCATACGTCCTCACGAACTAATAATCTAACGCTCTATGCGGTGGCATACATCGTTCTCTCATTATACGTAACTACTTCGTTCTACCGTTCGCGGTTAGTGTACCTGCAGAAAATTCATTTCAGCCCATATCCCATATGAATGCAATTCGACGTAAAAATTCACGCACCTTCCGAACAAGGTGAAAACACCGATTACTTACTACCCCAACAGTCGCGCAGAAGACGACACCGCCAGAAGACGGTCCCAACATGGGATACCTTCATATAGACATGTGTGCAACATGTAAATAATCCGGCATCAATAAGCACTCCCCTAGACTGGCATTTGCATCCAATCATGCTCTCACAACTCACACTTACCAGGGCGTAGAGGCAATTTGATCCATACATTACCATTCAAGCGAATGGCACCCACACGAATCCGCCATTGTATGGGCAACGGCAAAATAACAAATATGATGCAATTTTCCCCAAGTCAGTACTTAATTAAGCCACCTGAATCCTATTGGGCATAAAGGATATGACCACTGGCACACTCTAGTTTTCAAAACCATAGATTTGAACACCTATACTTTTTGTAAATACTTTTCGCAAACCAAAACTCTTTTATTTTAAATACTTGTGAACAGTAAAACGCTAAACCTGCTTCGATGCCAGCTGTGACAGAACCGACCAATTTATTAGAGCACAAGCACATAATCCGCCATTAATTCAGCAAATCATATGATTGAGACCTAATAAACCCGGTAGTCCGTGAAATCTCGAAGGATTTCAAACTTTTTCGGCACGACCAAGATCGTAATAGTTTAGCGTACTCATTCACAAGCACCAAGTTTAAAACATCATCGGAGTACGAAATAGAGTTATTACAAACCAGTTCAAATTCAAATAAAAGCGGAAGCGATTTAAGTTCAAATACCACACACACACATTTGAAATATAGTGCCAGGTCCTTGGTCCACATCCAGCAAAAGCATCAAGTCGAGAAGAGTGACCATGCCCAAGGTCTAGTCATCTCCCAAGGCGGGATAGAAACAGTTCTGACAATAACCATAAAGCATCTCACCATCTGCAAAAACATGAGAAATAAAACACTGAGTACGAGGATGTACTCAGCTAGACTTACCCGTCATAAACTAAAATAAAGACTCCAAGGAGTATGCAAGGCAGTATAAGTAGGATAGCTGACTCATTTAAATTGCAGAAAAGCTTGCATTAAGAAACAATTAATAAGAACCTTCTAGCAATGTATTTTAATCTGATTAACCTTATCATGCTACATTAGCACCTATACTAAACAAGCATGGTAATAATTATTCAACAGAAAGTAACCAATTTTTGGTTGAGTACCTTTCAGTCTCAACAGCTCAACCATCTCATCTCTTGTTCAAATTCTTACTACGATGCCGCTGCTCAAGTCAAGTGTTCACTATCCAGGAACGATGGCGATTATAATCGATTACTAACCAGCTGGCGGGTACTCCTCACACAAACCACACTCACCAGCCACGGTGAGCCACAGGTCACCGACATCCAATTCAGGAAAAACGCGAGATCAACAGGTACCATCACATCCGGGCACCGTCCGGCTGCCAGCAGGGCGCACCATGCTATATTCAGGCCTTACAACCGCGTAACCCGTGGTCCCCCATCTTTACCAATGCGATGCGTACAGCAGGTCGACTCTCGGCCCAAATCAAAATTAGGCTTCGCGGTCGGAACGACTTATCCTTCCAGCTAAATGTGAGGCATAAATTCAATATGACTTGAGGACGTACAACGGACGGGGTCCTAGTTCGACACAGACGGGATAAACCACATTGAACCTCTAGTTCATTCTCAACTCCAATCCCGCCCGGTCTCGATTTATTATCTCCACATGGTTATCCAAGATAACGATGTATTCAACCATTCCGAGTTACCACCTATAACTCGCGGATGACAGGAAATCACCCGACTTCTACCGATCTAGTTAAGCAGGGCTAAGCATATAATCGTACCTGAACCTAACAGGGTTGAAGTATAAACAGTGGCAAGGAATATAAGTAATGCAGCAACGGTATAAAACAACGCCTATAACTTAATGCAACAAACAAGTAAAGGACTCAAGTTAGATATTTTGCAAACCACAGGGAGAATGCTCCGGGGCTTGCCTTTCAGGAAAGCACTTGGCTGATGGTCGGGACACTCCGGAAGATCAGCTTCGGGATCCTCTTCTGCTGCTGCTTCCCGAACCAAAGCTTCCTGTTGGCCTTCCTCTCCTGGTGCTCCGGCAACTATCATTTCGAGCTCTGACGATCCTGTATGATGCATAGTGCCTATGAATACCGTGCATAAATATAAATACAATGCTGATGGTGATGGTAAATGAATGCTCAGCTAAAATGAATAATATAATATTTGAAAACATGTATGATAAGCACATGTCATCTGCATTCTCTTCTACCGATAAATCTCCAAATAAGCCTCGCATTACAATTTACTCGCACACTATAAAGAATTATAAACAACCATTGTTTTGCACACTACACTCTACTGAACCACAATCAATAGAAGATCATACATATCATGAATAGCATAAAAAGCCTTTTTACACACATGAAATGATAACTCTAAAGCATTATTTATAAACGAAAGAAATCAGGGTATAACTACAACATGGCCTTAGACTACTCAGAAAATTCTGTGAAAATTACAGAATCTTAATCATACCAAATAAAGACTACCATAAAAATTTCAAGTCAAAATAGTAAGTACTTTATCCTGCACAAAAATGACAAGGCAGCACAATTCCAGGGGCATAAAATACTTTGTACATAAAAGTATATCAAACAACAGATCTCAGAACATAATTAGCTCTAGATTGACATAAAAGCACTCTCCAAAAAGTTTCATGCACAAATTCCTTATACATAATTTATTATGAATTATTTATCCTCACATGAAAATAGGCACCATAACTAGATATAGCAAAATTTACATAAGACATAGCCTAATAATATTTTTCACAGATAGAGCATGACATAAGAAGACTAACAAACTTAGTCTCACATTTTTCTGAGCAACAGAGAATTAGTTATGCATTTCCTAAGATAAATACAATTAATAGAGATAAATAAAGCTATACAGAAAAGTTTCACAAATTCCATATTTCATATTTTTCATGCATAGATCATCTCATAAGAAAAATACTGCAAGTTGAACCAACTCATTTGGATGAAAAATGAGCAAGTTATGAATTTTCAAAGCTTTAAACCAAAATCTGAAATCTATTCTCGAAAAGAAAAAGAAAAAGACACTTTACACCGGGAACCCTGACATTTCCAGAAACTAACCAAGCCCTATTAAGAAATTCTCCGTGTCTGGCAGCTTTACACCGAGAACCTTAGGGTTTCCTAAATTCTAACCCGAAGGTCCTCGTCGGCGGTGAGGCTCGGCCGGCTGTCCCGGCGGCGCTCCGGCGTCACCAACCGGCGGAGAAGAGAGAGGAGAGCAGCGCGCATCCATCGAGGGTACTAAAGATGGGAGGGAGCGGCTGGAGGTGGTCGGAGCTCGAGCGCGGCGGAGCGGCGGCACTCCGAGCGGCGGCCCGACGGAAATCCGACCCCATGAAACCCTAATCGAGGCCATTGACCATCATCCTAGCAGCTATCTACCACGACGCGTCTGATTTGCACCCTAATGGCGAGGAAGGATGGCCAGAGCGGCGGGACCACGGTGAAGCCGAGGTGCGGCAATGGTGGCCGGGGAGAAAACGCGTCGATTCGAGTATACCTTGGAGCAACCGGCTGAGGCGAGGGTGGAGGAAGGTGGAGCGGGCTCGGGCGCACTCGGTTGCGGGGTCAATCGAGAGAATGCACGGCCAACGGCGATGAATTTTTCGGGCGGCGGCGAGACGAGCTCGGGCGACGCGGCGGCGAGCAGAGAAGAAATGAGAGGGGCCGAGGGAGACAGAGCGAGGGCTCGGGCGAGTGGAGGAATGACCGCGTTCGGACGACACCCCACGCGGCCAAAACAGCCCGGCCTCGGCAGACCCCGAGCGCCACGCGGCCGACGAATGCTGCCGCGGGCGGCCACGGCGCTTTCTTGGTCGGAGATTTCCCTGACGGCCAGGAACCAACCGTCACCGAAATGCTATTTCCATTAAATCAGAACAAACTTTTCTGCTTAATAACTCTTAAACTAAGCCGAATTAGCAAAAACTCAAAATAGATGAAATGTACCTTTTGAAGAGTACAACATTTCATCTTAAAGAAGTTTTACCAGATTCTGCCTAGATTTTGAATTACAAAAATCCAAATAAAATACCTTTTAAAATTTCCCAAAATAGAAAATCAGCCTCCAATTTTGCCCTTTTTCAAAATTTTTGAACACCTTCTAGGCATTTTCATGAAAAGTGATAAAAACAACTTTTGTTCCTTATAAAATTCTCTACAAACTTCATTTAGGGTGCACCCACATGCAAGCAGTCTAGCTACCACTTCCAATTCAGTCAAACAAAACTACTCTAATGGTCCACCTTGGTCAACCATGACAACAAAGCTTAATTAGCCAAAACCATGAACATAAACCTAGGTTCATTTGGTGTCCTAAACATGTCTAGGTTACCTTAGAGGTCATCCAACACCAAACACTCATACCACATATGCACTTCATGTGAAAGGCAAGCAAAATTCGAATAAACAAGCATGATACATGAAATGACAATCACTCTTTTCATTAATGCTATGCATAATGATGCTTATGCTTAAGAATGCAAATGATTATGCTTGCTTAACACCAGAGTGTTACAAGACGCCCCCAAAGGACACATATGGACGACCTCATCAACAATATGGCCACAATGCGCATTGAACAAGAGGCAACATTACAATTCGCACAACAGAATGTCCAATATCTGCAAGCTATGCAAGAAGAGGAAGCACAACGTTGGGCCGGGTGGTTCCAATACTATCCGCCACCATAGTGAGCAAGAGCCAAGCATGGGGAGATCCTCTCCCCCACTAAGGTAAGTATTCTATCTTAGCATTTGTATTTTAGTTATTTATCTTATTGCATACAAAAGAAAAAAATGGAAAAGTTTAAAAATACCAAAAATATTTATTTGTTTACTTTTAGTAGTATCTATGCTTCATGTATGTCTTTCTCCTTATGGAAATGATGAGTAGTTGCTTTGTTAATGTCTTTCTAGTGCCTAGTTTACAACTTAGTGTTTCTTTAAGTATGGATTACTTAGCTCTTTTGAACCATCATGAACCTGAAAACTTTGTGGGTAGCGAGTGCTAGAACTAAGTCTAAGTTGTTGGGCGATATGAGATAGTGAGACAAGAACTGCTATAATATTGTTTTAAGCATGATTGATTACCGGAGAATTTATTCTTAAAATGATCAAAACCTTAATTGTTCCTCAATGGTGATGAAATTCCTACCACAGCTATATATGCTTTACATGTTCAAAAATCTTTCACATGAGCTATTTGCTTTGTGTTAATTGTTGTCGAATCTTGTTGATCCCTGTTAAGAGACTTTTCAAGCCTCTAAGATCAAGATCACACGCACGCCATATATATACATGCTGCTTCTACACTGGAAGTACGCAAAAACATGCATTCTATTTCCACCAAAATAGGTTGCTCCATGCTCTAAGTGTTAGAATATCTCTCTAAACAGTGCTTGATAGATGAGACACAAGAAAAGGGCTAGGCAAAATAACTATTGAGATATAGATGGACACATGAAAGTCCATGAAAAAAAAATGTTAGCCTTGCCTCAATAGAAAAGTAGAGAGATCTTATCAAATAAAGGAGCAACCTAGTCCACCATATTATCACACACTGGCACATCTTGATCTGGGGGTATGACACTTCTCTTCAAGGATCCGAGCTTTGACTTCACAACATATGCAAGTAAGTATGTTATCTCCTTGTTATCCCTACCTTGAGCTCCACATAAGCCTTTTTAGAAGTAGGATGAATTAAGGAAAGGCAGTCCTAACTTGTGCCTTGGTGAGGAATTATACACCATTTGAGTGACATGAGAGTACCGTATGAGGAACATTAAGTTTTCTTTTGAAAAAACATTGTGAAACCTCTAGTATGAAACTTGCAAGGAATGAGAAAATTAGAGCTCAAGTCAAAACTAATTTGTCTTTCAACCGCCCAAGACAAAGGTAAAGCCATAAGCCCCACAGAGGACTAAGGTAACATGGGTGAGTTTTTATAGCTAATTTTTCCATTCAAGGAGAAGAACTTTGTTGTGCACATGGTACTATTGAAATGTAGGCATAGTAACAATACCTGATCCACCGAGGCTAAGTTTGATTGTTTGCTCGGGACGAGCAAAGGTTAAGCTTGGGGGATCTTGTTGACGGTGGATATACCATAAAAATCCACAATCAAAACATCATCAACATGCCTCGGTTCCAAGGAAGAATAGCATAACATGAGCATATTTTATCAATAACTAGTTCCACTTATACTCTTAGCTTGTGATTTTAGGAAACAACAAAATTCACCTTGGTGGGACCCAATGAGGGGGTTGGCCGACCCCCACCTTGAGCTGTGCTTCGAGATGATCCATGACAAGGTCCCAGGAGTCTAGTTCAGCCATCAGCTCAACTTGTGTTTGCATCCAGCGGCATAAGCTCATTGCACATGGATTCATGGGCCCACAAGGAAGCAAGCAACGTGACAAATAATTGGAAACCAACCAAGCCACTTCACATGATAGGTGGAGACACCATCTAGAAGCTCTAGCCGGGCCCACCTGCCATTGAGGGGGTCGGCTGACCCCACCTTGTGGGCCCCAAGGTCGGTTGGCCTCCGACCGACCTCCTGCCTGCCGCCATGCATCAAGTCCAATCATTGCCGTCCATCTACGTCGGTTGCAAGGTCAGTTCATCCAAGGGTGTAGCGAGGAGGAGCACACGGATCGCTCACGTGGCACCCCCTCTCCTACCCCTATATAAGGAAGTTGCCACCACCCTTGGAAAGCATCACACAATCACACATTACAAGCTCCAAAGCTCCAAGCTAGAGTAGTAGTAGTTAGTCTAGAGTGGGAGTTAGAGTCGAGTCGGGTGAAGCTCGGGGTCTCCGGAGTCGTCTTCTAGAGAATCTGGTATAGCTCTTATATCTTTTCTCCTTTGTAAGACTTTCCTTTTATTAGTATATTATTCTTGCTTTACTTTACTTAGTGTTTACTTAGTGCAAGTCTATAGTCTTTATAGTCTTGTTGTGTGCTTGTCTTAGTAGTATAGTTCCCTTAGTTGGATTGGTTTCCTGTAACCAACTCCTTGTGTGTGTATCAATATCCTATCTTACATAGGAGCTCTAGTTATCTGCGCGTTAGCTAGAGTTGTAAGAGTAAGTGTGAGCCAGATCTCAGCCCTTGGACCCTAGATCTGGGCCCTCGGGCCCCACAGGGGTGCTCCCCCTCTCCAGCTTTAGGGCTCGCAGCAGCGACTGGCCTTGGTCATCCTGGTAGCTTCCTAGGGCCTTGGGCACTGATGGGTGGGGTGCCGCCGGCCGTGGAGCCTCCAGCTACCCCCATGGCTTCTGGCATGGCCCCTACTCATTATGGCAGTCGTGCTGCCCCCTACGGCTAGCGCTGGCAGTTGTAGCCCTCCCCTAGGCCACGATGGTCGTGGCCCTCCTCGGTTGATGGGGGCTATGCTGGGCTACACTTGAGAAGCGATAGGTTGTGCCTTCTCCTGCTCATCGATAGTTGGCTCCGCCCTTGGCCGTCCTCCTCGTGGCTGCTGGTCCTAGGAGGCTGCTAACTACACCGGTGGATAGGACTCGCCTCCGCGTCCCGGCCGAGATGCTTGCCTGGCTTGGGCGCAGGCAGCGGGATGCCTGCCTCGCCATGGCGCACTTGCTCCAGTTGCCGTGTTGTTTATGGCTACGAGTTAGCTTCAGCGTCGGAGGGTGGGCTCGTTCTGCTAGCGGACCGATGACTGACAGAGGTGGGTGAAAACCTCTCCAGTCTACTTGCCTTCGGCCGATGACGATGGTGCACTAGCTTCATCACCTTCTTGCAGGCGTCGTCATTTGCTCAGCCTGTTGTCCGTCTTTGCTAGGCCAGCAGCGATTCTGGGCGAAAGCACCGCCTTAGAAGCCTCTAAGGCCAGTGGTGAGGGCTTCGTGGGCATCACCTCCTTCATGAAGGAGCTGTTGAAGAATCCCCTGCTACCCATTGCTCCTCGTACGTGGCACTAGGGTCGCTGCGCTTTGCCCAATTGTGCCTCTTGATTCTCTTCACTCGGTATGTCCAGCTGGTGATTATTGCAGCCGTAGTCGTTGCTTAGGCCCCCTCTCATGTAGATGCTTTGCTGCTAGGAGCGTGTCGGTCCCCTTCGCGGATGTTTTGCTACGTTGATGGTTTTGTGTCTCTTCTGGTGGATGTTTTGTTGCCTAGGTCGTGTTTTCGGCCGATGCTTTGCTGCCGAGGAAGTTTCTGGTGGATGCTTTGTCACCGAGGGCACGTTTCTGACGGATGCTTTGCCACCGAAGTTGTTATCATTTCAGTTGGATGCTTTGCCGCTAAGGTGTTTCCGGTGGATGCTTTGTCATCAAGGTCGTTTCTTGGATGGATGCTTTGGCGTCTCAAATTCTAGCGGATGCTTTGCTGCTATATCATCTATGGCTCCTATCACTGCTAGCTACTGATGTGTTGAGACTTTTTGGTATAAGGTTCAGCCGCTAGGGTTGTTAGGTGGAGGGGGACCCCACTCCTCATGTTGTTCTTGTTTTAGTTTTTTTATTTTCGTTTATGTTGAGGACTCCGTTGGTAATCCATGGATTACTTACGAATCCTTTAGTATCATCTATATGTAGGTTTATTGACCATTCTCTTCTGCTTAATGAAAGACGGGCTATATGCATGATCCCAAAAAAGTTCTCTTCTCTATGTCACAATGACTACTTAGATGGTTAGCTCTGCCCAAGTGGTTGAGCGCTCAGAGTTGGGTTATGTTTAGAAGGTCTAATGGCCAATCTAATTCATATTTGAGATGTTCAATTCACCAAGTCCAAAAAAATCCAATCTGTATCTATATCTATTTATCTTATATATTCCTAAACCCACTAAAGGTTCTATCTCGACATGCAAGCTGTCCACCTTAGCACTGCACTATCAGATATGATTAAAACAACTAACATATACAATTAATTATGCCATACACAATTACACATCAGCGAGACACATCATTCAATAACATACACTTAGTTGTCTGCATTAGCGTGCCACATGATTCGCTAAATATTAATTTATGATAGTTTATCTGTTCATTTGAACAATTATATGTAGTCTAATTTCATTCTAATTCATCCACAATTTTTGCAGCCACATGTGGGGTATGATTCTAGTATTTATGAATCAAGTTACCTTTTAATATTGTGTATTTGCTTGGACGCAAATGTCCTGTGGATCTGTTAGCATCAAGTTAGAGCTGTGAGACAAATTGTTTTGAAGTTCCTTGTATGAATGTATGTGGATGAGTAAGTCTCGAATGAGTTCTTTAATTTATTCTCTTGAAGAGTTGAACCTGAGACTGAACTTGTTTTGAAGACTTGAACGAGTCTTGAACAACTGAGCTGAACCGTTTACCTTTTTATGACAACCTCATGATACTTATTTGATATTACAAATATTGGTGTCATTTAATATAATAGTTAGTCAAGCTTAAGATACTTTAACTTTGGTATTACATTGTTTTGATGGAGGAGTTGATTTAAAAAAAACTTCTATTTCATTTGCGCTAAGCATGCACGGCTGTAGGCTTAGCAGACAGAGCATACAAAAATAAAAAAAAATGTCAAAGCCAAACTTAAATAATAAGTGTTTTATTGACCCCTAATGTTTTCTAAATATAAATAGATATATGAGTTTTTTTCTAAATTCAAAGCCATGTCTTCTTTAGACATATACCTGGACCATGTTATTATTTATTACAGTTGTTCAATCATGCAACAAAATGCGTAAAAATGCCTAAACCATATATGACAGCAGGGGAGACATCACCACGGTCATATCTGATTAAAGTTTTAATTTTTAAAGTGGTACAAAGGTGCAACATTTGGTTGCTAGTTTCAGCTTACTTTAATCATAATTAGCTTAAACTGTACCAAGCATGTCCATAGCCTCATAGATGAGACTGGGCTCACAGGACTCCAAGGAATGCCAAAAATTGCATGGAGACGGTTTAACCAGACTGGTACAAATTATTATTATTATATAGAACACAATCAGTAGCAATGGTCAATGGTAATACTTTAGGGTTAATTAGATCATAGCATTATCAATGTCACACTTCTAAATTTACAGTTACATAGCCACACTACCATTACAATTGTCCATGTATTTGAGATATGCCACTGCTTATATGCCCATCGTGGACTTGAGCCCAAGTTCAGGATGACGTACCGTGTGCACACTACTGCAATTTTCTATGGCTCAAAATGCCCCAGGCTCCCCCCTACCCATGTCAACCTTCTCGCTCCCTAATCCCATGAACATTTTTTATCTGGACTTGAGTGTGTTTTTCAAATCTTTGCCAGTAGCATTGCAGTAATAATGCAATGCACACGTGTAGCCATGTTCTAATCATCATGCACAGGAGCGGATTTGCCTCAGGGCTGTAGCCCGGGGCGAGGCTCAAAAATAGGAACAAGTTTTAGAAAAACCTCATAAAAAGGGCTAGCGAGCACAATAGTCCACCATGACACACAAAAAGCCCATCAGCCTTCAACACTAGCTTTGGCTAGTGAGTCCGCGAATCGCTAAGCCTGACGCACGACGCCCGATGTTGACCTCTCCACTCCGTGCGCTCCTACGAGATCCTACCCTCTGCCAATCAGCCCTCCTCGAGTCCTCTTCCTATGCGATTGTGCCAACTCTCATGGATTGTCCACAATACCGCGTATGGCGTCCTGGCCCCTAGGGCCTTGTGAGCAGTCAAAATTTTGGTTAGATACTTCATTTAAAAGTTGAGGCTTATTGTACCGCTAGTAAGATTTCTGGCCTTATATTAGTTATCCTGAGGCACAACCCGATTTTAGATCCACCAATGATCATGCAAATGTACTACGATGAGCTAGGGCCTTCGTCTGGAACTAATTCATCCACATAATGGTGTTGCTCAATGGTTAAACCCAGCAACTTCGGGTACTCTACGAATGTATTGTTAATCTCAGAGTACCAAAAGCAGAAGTAATTATTCACATCATGTAAAAGAGCTAGAGCTCCAATGACTACGGGCAAATCTAGATGGTGAGGTGGCAATGAGCGCTTAAGACCCCCTAGTGCCACTAAGCGCATAGAGCCTTCTCAAAGAAATAGTTACTCTGTTGAACTCAATAGTAAGAGCATGATTTTACCATTTTAGACATCATTTGACTATACAAAATCGACGGAGCCCTCGAAAGTCCAAAATCTCCTATGTGACATCACCATCACAAATTCATTATAAGAAGACATCATTTTCAGACTAGAGGAAGGTTGTAGATCGCTATCTTACCATAAATAGCGACTTAAAGGGAAATTATAGTTAGCTTGAGAGCATTGTTAAGCTTTAATTCACTTTTTATTGTTGAGATTATGTGTGTGTTGGGTGCTAGACTTAGAGAACACATATAGTCTAGGATATTATCGACTTGATCGTATATTGAAGCTTGTTACTCTTAGATTGCACAGTAATTGACATCAATAATGATGCTTATTCTGCTTAGATTGCACAAGTTAGGAGTAATTGACATCAATAATGAGGCTTGTTCCTCTTACATTTCACATGCTTCCGACATCAATAAGAAGAGTTGTCTAATATTTTTCTTGGTCGTATACTAGGGGGCTCAAGCGCCCCCCCCCCCACCTCAATACTAGATTTGTCGTTACTCCTATCAATAAAAGGGTGTTTAGTATTGTCTTTTATCGGGCTTGGCTTGGGCTCGGGTTGTGTTCGTCGCAGCAGCAATTGGATATTTAGGCCACAACTTCATTCGTTCAAAAGACGCAGTATTGCTTTTTGACTCGCTTGACTCTCCACCGCGCCTATATACACCACCGCCTCTAGCGCTGTTGCAAAGTTGCTCGCCTCCCCCATGTCCCTCCCCAAGCACACCCATCCCAAAGCAGAGCCGCTCGCCTCTCCCATCTCCTTGCTCCCAACAACACCCATCCCAAAGCATCAACATGGGGAACACTTGCAGCACAGCCGAGCCGGTTTGCAACTGTAAAAAGTTGCTAGAGAGTGACTTTCCTTCGTGCTGAGAGTGGCCCGTGATTGCTCCTGCGAGGGTTGTGCGGACAAGCTGTGTGTTGGCTTGAAGCACCTCGCACCACTTGAGGCGAGGTGGCAGTGACGAGGAATCGAGGATGGAGCCGGAGAGGCTCCGCCTCCTTCTTGCAAAAGCCATCGATTGCTCTGTCGCGCCCACCGACTACGTCGAGCCCGCGGACTCCGCCACGCATGCTGACGCTGCTGCACTCGCCCACCATTTCCACCGAACCAGCCCCGTAGGATATCAATAGTGATGTCATCTAACTTCTTCCCTATCGTAGGATATGGTGGCGGTATTTTCATTTTTAGTCCCATGTAAATGATACAAGGATCAATATGTCAGCATTATAAAAACGCCATCATAGACAAACTCAAAATATCATTAGAATTTTGTGGAACCCATGCCCTGCCATTTATCATGATTGCTTCAATATTTGTGATGCACAGAACAAAAGTAACAAACACCAAAAGAAGAAACTAATGACATCTTGACCTACTCGTTGTAATGCATCTGTCATTCATAAGTAGGAATCTCACTTATCTGAAACACAATAGGATTGCGCTCTATTTTTCACCACCTTCTGATATGCACAGATTTAGTTTTAGAAACAACAAAAAAAAAGTGTTGTACACCTCGCTTCAAGATTGGGTATACTGGCGTAGTGCCATATCTTTGTTATCTTTTTAATATGCCCTTTTTTACGTACATATTCTTTTTTGTGCAATGTAACCGTACTTACTTTTCTGCTATGCCTTACGGAGCTCTATACTAACCACTACTTGCACCACATCTATCATTTCCTAAATCCTTGCACCGCATCATGTCCATTTCCTGAACTCTTGCACCAGATCTGTCCATTTCTAGAACTCTTTCCTAGACTCCTTGTATTAGCAGTACTTGCTCTCAGACTAAGGCCTCCTTCGGCTCACGGGAACTTCACGGGAAAAACGTAGGAATCCAAAAACGCAGGAAATCGTTCCTCTAGAATGCAAGTTCGATTCCTCCGTTCCGTTCTCTTCCGGTTCCGAGGGGAGGCAGCGAGGCAAAGCAGCCGGCCTGGGAAGCAGAGTCAATGGTGCCCGGCTCTGGCTCGCCTGTGAAGCGCGCGGAGCGACGGCGCTACAAGGGCACGCTGCGCGAGAAGGCCGTCCCTGCGGCGGGGCTGGCCGTGGCCGTCGCGATCACCGCGCTGCTGCTGCTGTTCTGCGCCGCCGCGCTCCGCTGCTCGCCGGCCTTCGGCTGCGCGCTGTCCGCCGGGACGCTCTGGGACGACGAGGTCTCCATCACAGCCGAGAGGGCCTCTGCGTCGACTGGGAAGAGCGACGACGGGGGCCTCGCAGCCGAGGGGGCCGCTGCGCCGAGAACGGCCGCCCTGACGCGTCCTACACCAAGTGGTGCTGGCAGCCGTCCCGCTGCCATCTCCCCAGGTTGGTTGGTTGGTTGGTTGGTTGCTCGCTTGCTTGGACTTGGATTCGATTCGATTTGAGCGCTCTGCTCTCCTCCTGCTCTTCTCAGCCTCCGCGGGGACGGTGGCACTCGTCCCGGCGCGGACGGTGGCGCTCGCCCCGGCGAGGAAGGCGGCGCTCGTCCCGACGCAGAGGCGGCGCTCGTCCCGGTGCCTGGGACCCGCGCGGTCGGGGCGGCACTGCCCCAGTGCGGAGGCGGAGCCGTCGATAGCTCCGGTGGCGGTGCTTGCCTCCGGTGCGGCTTCAGCCGAGCAGCAGAGCACCTGCGAGAGGGAGCTGCCAGACGCGGTCACCGCTCCGTCCCCCTCCTCCAGCGCCCCCTCGCTTCCTCCGTTTTCCATGAGCTTGACATGGATTTTCGCTTTCCTGTGGGGTACAGTGAGATGCCCGTTGAACAATTCCTGCGTTTCACCTGCACGATCCAAAAGGACGCTGACGTCAGCGATTCCTCTGGAATTCTTTCCTCCGCTTTCCCTCCGTGAACCAAAGGGGGCCTAAATTGGTTGCACTTCTATTGGATATATTACTGCATTTAACTGATCAAACATTATGCACCCAGTAGTGTACCTGTAGCGAACAATATTAAGATAGAAAACGGCTCATTTACACAATTAGGCATGCAAAACAATATCTACGTTCATGGATGCAACTTCCCTTTTGCCATCTATGTTCATGGATGCAACTTCCCTTTTGCCACCAGAAGAATTGTCCTTCATTGTGCGGTTCTAAGATGGACGCTGCACCTCCCCTATGTTATGACCCCCTCACTCTCATTGCGAGCGGATCTAAGATGGACGCTCATGTTATGAGTGGCCAGTTCATAGGTTCTTCACCAGACTCCTCACAACAGATTTTCTATTATATAAATCAATGTATCATACTACTACATCAAGAATTTATATCTATGTTTCACGGGATTTTATCATCATATATCTATGTTTCACGTTAGAATGATTGTTACTATAACCATACCAAACTAAATAGAGTAAATTCTGTCTCCGGTGAGACCATATGATACCACTGGAAATAGAAACCACAGTTAACAGAAAAAAAGTTAAAATAGGCATTCTCTACACGAGGATACATATGGCGTCGTATATAATGCATGAAAAGGATGACCAGCCACCAACTCAGAAGGCGCATACCATTGTAGTTCAAAGGATGCATAGCAATGGGACAAACATAATCTACCAGCAAAATTGCGAACCAACATGACCATTGACATCACCATCAGCACAAATATGAAAATAACAGACAATTCTCAAGACTGCTGAATTGTATACGCCAGTTCAGGCAGTGATCGAAGTGACAAAACACTTGCACACAATACTCAGGTACAATATGAGACGGCAAATAATCAGCCAAAATTTTCACTAGGCCAATCACAGAAGATGACCCCATTCTCTAAACCCTCCTGGGTGCGATCTGGGTCTCAGCCTGAATAAGAAACCATTGACCAAAAGAGCACAACATTAACCCCTTGCTTGGAATCATGTAATCAGGCACAAAGAGTACACAACCACATACCTCTTTCTTCACGGGCTCTTCCTTCTCTGACAAGATGAGCTCAATGTGGCACGGGGAGGACATGTAAGCTGCACCAGGTAGGTAAACACAATGTTAAGCTGAAAATAAAGAACTGTTCATAGCATAGCATACTTCAACTTCGGATGAACTTACGGTTGATGCGTCCATGAGCACGGTAGGTCCTGCGTCTCTGCTTCTGAGCCTGGTTCACTTGAATGTGCGACACATAGAGGGTATCCACATCAAGACCTTTTACCTGGAGCACAGAAATTCACATAATTAGCATAACACTATGAAAGCAAAGATAGGTCTGACAGGAATAGTACAATTACAGACCTCAGCATTGCTCTCTGCATTCTTGAGAAGGTCTAGAATGAATTTAGCAGACTTGACAGGCCAGCGTCCCTGCCCATTTGAGTGGCGAGACTTGGCCTGAGCAGTACGCCCAACACCACCACAATACCTGCGGAATGGGATTGCCTGCTTGTGGGCAATCACATCCTCAAGGTACCTTTTGGCCTTGGTGAGTGACAACTTCCTGAGGGCAAAAGCTGTCTCGCGGGTGTTCTGCAAGTATGGCAGGAGCATTAACAAACACCAAGATATGTCCACATCATATCCAAGAACAAATATTGTCAGCAAGTAAGCAGTATTTTGTGCCATCATATGGATGGGCAGAAATTATCACAACCATTATCTAAGAAATATGTGAAAAACAAATGTGACATCATTTACTGAACCAAATTGACATGGAGTTGTCCAACACAATAATGATGATCATGGTGTTCCTAAAGTTTACGGGATACTGCTAGTACACACAGCATCCTGCTTCTCTTTAGGGTATTTAACTACAGAGAAACGCTGCAAAATGGAATGCCACCTGCAACTTCTCTTAATGGAATTATCAATGAGAAAATTTCAACAAATGAAGTCTAATTGTCGTTTAGCACACAAACATCAGACAAAACGCATATATCTCACAGAAGTGGGGAAATGCATGCCATTCAATCAGAGCTGCTTGCACCATAGCAACAGAGAATTCACCAAATAAACATGACAAAATGGAATCATTTACAAATTTACTTGGAGACAAGTTGCGACATCTGGTCCACCCAATAACAACAAAGCTGGCATTCTAAAGGTTTACCAGTATATATAAGACATTCTTTTGGTACCTGGTGCCCTAAGCTGCCATAATCACAGATTTACTAAAAGAAGAAACACAAGTAGACATCGCTTATTAATCTAACTGGAATCAAGTTGTTCTTTTGGCACCTGGTGTCTTAAGCTGCCGCAATCACAGAGATTCACTAAAAGAAGAAACACAAGTAGACGTCGCTTGCTAAGCTAATTGGAATCAAGTTCTGAAACCTGGTCCACCCAATAACAAAGAAGCTGGCATCCTAAAGGTTTACCAAGATATGTAATCACATTCTTTTGGCACCCGATGCCTTGACCAAATAAGCTACTGAAAACACCATAGCTAAGAAATATGTGAAAAACAAATGTGCCATCATTTACTGAACCAATTGACATGGAGTTGTCCAACACATGGACATGACCAACGGTTCACCCAACAACGATGATCATGGTGTTCCTAAAGTTTACGAGGATACTACTAGTATATAGCACAGCATCCTGCTTTTTTCTTTAGGGTATTCAACTACAGAGACCAACATTACAAACAAGAATGTCACCCACAAACAGTAGAGCAATGTGCCATTTGCGTACCATCACGGACACAGAAATTAACGCAACCATTATCACACCCTAGCTAAGAAACATGTGAAAAAACAAATGTGCCATCATTTACTGAACCAATTGACATAGAATTGTTCCAACACATGGACATGACCAACGGTTCACCCAATAACGATGATCATGGTGTTCCTAAAATTTACGGGGATACTAGTAGTATATAGCACAGCATCCTGCTTTTTTCTTTAGGGTATTCAACTACAGGGACCAACAATACAAACAAGAATGTCACCCACAAACAGTAGAGCATTGTGCCATTTGTGTACCATCATATACACAGAAATTAATGCAACCATTATCACACCCTAGCTAAGAAACATATGAAAAAATAAATGTGCCATCATTTACTGAACCAATTGACATGGAGTTGTCCAACACATGGACATGAGCAACGGTTCACCCAATAACGATGATCATGGTGTTCCTAAAGTTTACGGGGATACTGCCAGTATATAGACAGCATCCTGCTTTTTCTTTAGGGTATTCAACAACAGAGACCAACATTACAAACAGAAATGTGATCCAAAAACAGTAGAGGACTGTGCAACTGCACTTAATGGAGTTATCAATGAGAAAATTTCAATAAAGAAAGCCTAATTTTTTCCTTTAGCACACAATCATAATCATTTACTCATTGGACAGTTCATTTGGCAGCACCTATACCACGGAACCAGGAAAATGCGCGCCAGTCAACCACAGAGCAGCTTGCATGGCAGCAACAGGACAAAAAGGCATTATTTACAAATCCAATAACAACGAAGCTGGCACTCTAAAGGTTTACTTCTATATGTAAGCACATTCTTTTGGCACCTGGTGCCTTAAGCTGCCGCAGATTCACTAAAAGAAACTCAAGTAGACATCACTTATCCAATTGGATCAGTTGTGAAACCTGGTCCACCAAATAACAAAGAAGCTGGCATCTAAAGGTTTACTGAGATATGTAATCACGTTCTTTTGGTGCCTGGTGACTTAACCAAATAAGCTGCCATAATAACAGAGATCAGTAAAAGAAGAAACTCAACTAGATGGAAATTCTATGAGGGCTTAGGAAATACAACATTTGACAGGTGAAATCACAGTGCCTTACTTCCAAAAGCATACATATCATACTAAGACAACGAAGATAGCAGCAAACTGCATTACGAAAAGGAATAACAGCAATAAAAAAAAGAAGGTGAAACAAGATTGGTGATACCCGTGAGTTGAACAGAATAAACTACTTGAACAGTAAAGGGACTTCTAGATGTACTATACCTAGGCCATAACCGAACACAGCACACAAATAACACAAACAAATCATGAGATCTCTTGAAAAAGGATCTCGGTCGAGTGGCAGGTTGGGATCTCTCACCTTGAAGTGAACACGGAGGTCACGGCCCATGGCCTTGGCGGCTGCAACGAATAAAAGAGAACCACACGCGAATCAGACAAACCCGCAGATGCACAAATGGACATGCGAATCCTCGGTAGAGAGGCTTACACTTGGTGGGGTTGGTCGGCTCCCTTGAGTACTTCACCTGGAACCAGAAACAAGAGCGGTCGCACGTCAGGAGTTGGGTAAGGGCGAGGTCAAATCCATGGCTGCAGCGCAGCGAAGATACAACAAGCGCGAGAGCAAGGACGACGGGGATCTCACCATGGCTGCAACCGGCGAGCTGGGGGCCTCGAGGCGGAGTTGAGATTCTCCTGCGGCGGCGGCGCGAGCGGGTGGAAAAGGAAGCGGCGGCGGTAGGAGCGCGAGAGACTTATATCAAGCACGGGAACTACGGGGAAAACCCTAACGGCTTCGTTATGGGCCGAGCCGCCTCCACTATAGGCCCACGTTAGGCGTCAAGTTCACGTTCGTGAAGTTTACCCGGAGAACGCCGAATTGGGCCGAATCGTCTCCAAAAGAAAAAGGGCTAAACACATCTTAGAAGGCAATAATGATGAAATCTATTCTAATATCTAATCTAATCTAATATCTCTATATAGTTCATACCCACTAAATAATAAATGTTGGCTAAAGCTCACCTCTCATGCTTCCACGTCACCATTCTTTTCCAGCCGTCCGATCTTTACCAAGTTTATTTTCCAGTCGTCTAATGTTTATCAAGCATTTTACATCACCTAGCAGCGCCTACATGTTCATTCGTGCTTCCACCTTGGCCCGTTCGGCTCCTCCCTTCAGTTTCCTTTCTTCAGGACGACACCACCAGCCTCCGCTCACCACCTAGAGCCGTGCGACTCTTTATTCAGCTTCATGCGGCTCCCTCCCTTCAGTTCCCTGCCCTTTGCCTCACATGATTAATTTTGTAATCAATTCTCCCATTCAGTTGGCTATTTCTGGTGGTTAATTCCCCTGTTCAGATTTGCATTCCAGTTATTGTGCTCGCATTAATGTCCTGCTCCATCTTCCTCCCATTGCTTACTCCCTTTTGTTTCGAGCTGTTGGCCCCATGTCTCCATGGTCCTTCCGATGCAGACCCCGCAATACTGAACTGGTCTGCATATTGTGGCAGGTGAAATTACATCCACATATCCTTCTGCTATGATACGCTATCCCCTGTGATGTACTGATTAAGTCCATCACTTGATATGCTATTCTTTATTTCCGCTTGATTATTAATGCTCCATTTTATCTATGCGTTACCATTGGTTTTTTTTTAAAGCGCGTTACCAGTATTTTCAAGCTACTGCACGCTTCTTGGCTTAATTTCTCCTGCCTCCTCATCTTCTCGCTACAGTTAACTGCAAGGGGCAACTCCGTGGTAGTTCATCATATATTTATTTATCATCTCTTGCATTGCCTCTCGAACGCCAACCATGACCACTCACATCTCCATCGGCGCAGGCATCTACGACACCGCGGAGCTGCTCGGCTTCCAAGCTCGTCTACGTCGATATGGTCGCGCAGTCAACCTCTCCCTTGCCAGCTTCGTCAGCTTTGTCAAGCCAGACTATGATCTTGCGTGTATGCATTTTGTCGAGAGGTCTCAATGAGCAAATACAGTTTGGTCATCATCCCCTAGCGTTTCACTGTAAACTATCAAGCAAGAATTTGGTTATTGCTGTTACCGGAATATAAATTATGCAATGTCAAATCAAGATTTATGCAATTTTCATACGCTGTCCTGTAATACAGGTGACTAAAGCTTTTTTCTTTGTAAAGTGTCATTTCCATTAAAGTTTGTAATTTGCAATTTCACTAGGGTTAACTTACCTTTCTGTTCCTGATGTCTTTTAATATAGGTGCATATACGAGTAAAGTATTATTTCCATTCAAGTATGTAATTTGCAATATATATACATACATATACAAAGAAGAAAAGTTTTGTATTCATCCTTTTTTCTTTTTTTTCATTTGTTTTCCTTGCCTCTTCTCACTGTGTATGGTCTAGAAAACTATCTTCTTGCTAGGGGCAAATAAAATGTATTTTCCTATTTATTCTTGACATAGACGACTTCTCTCACACCATGCAGTCGACATTACTAATATAATTCATTGTTATGTTTGTATGACTCCACATCACCTCACCGGTTATGAATTGTTGTATCGTACTACATAGTGATTTATTCAACAAATTCCCGTCGGGGCGCGCGGAGAATTCACTTAGTTTCTAAAGGGCTCCATGGACTTAACAGTAATGAGGGGGCTCGAGCCTAGATTGCCCTCATTAGTAGAGAAATGGTTTTTCAATCTGAGCTTTAGTCCCGGCTATTTTTTGGCCCGGGACTATAAACTACAGTAATCCCGGTTTGTCTAACCAACTGGGACTAAAGGCCCTCCCAACGGCTCTAGAGGCAGCTTTTGCAGCCCGGTGATAGGTGAGGTTAGGTTAGTCCGGGTTGGAGCTACCAACCGGGACTAGAGATCAATCACCAGTCCCGGCTGCAGCTGACAGCCGGGAGTAATAAATTTACCCCGGATTGTAGCACCACCCATGACTATAGGTTGACCTATAATCTGGGTTCTAGATTCAACCCGGGACTACAAGTCTCGGCATAAATACCACCCTTCTTCCTCCCCCAGCCCGAGCCATCTACGTGCTCTCGGTTCTTGCTCGTCGCCGGCGCGTCTTCTTCATCCTCTTCGGCCATCTACCATTTTCATCTACTCCCTCTCCTTTTTCAGTTGTAAAGGTTAGAAACTTCATCCTCTTAAGATTCATCTATGTCATTTCTCATTTCGTGGTCTAGAATAGGAGGATTTGTGGTTTTTGTAGAATATATGGAAGACAAATAGTGATGTTTCTTGATTTGTATTCCTTTGAGCTCAAAATTGCTTGATAGTAGCATAGTTGGATGAAGAAAGCTATAGTAGTTCATGAAAACTAGCTTCAATATTTTGATTCCTAGTGTCAACAATGCATGGTGGCATAAATTTATATATTCATAAATTAGAAATTTATAGTAGTTGGTGAAAATAAGTTTAGAGAGTATATGGTGACCGCTTCGGCCGGTTCCTCAGGCTCACGTCAACCTAGGCGATTGAGGCTGGACCTCCCGCTCGTTCCGTGCGGCAAGTGTAAGAAGAAGACTGTAGAGGAGTACCGAGTAAGGAAGTTGGGTGCAAACAATGGTTGTATCTTCTACACATGTCCGGATCACAACGTGAGTTGTTTATTTTGTCATGTTACTTATTTTATATCTTGGAGCCATTGATCATGATGATTTTGGTTAATTAACGGTCTTCTTATTTATGTTGGTGTAATTTTAGTGGGATGGCATAGGATCATGCAAGGAATGGTACTAGGAGAAAGCGTATGAGAGTCATGTTAAAGATTATCTTGCGGAGCAGGAGGCATTAGCGACAGATGAGAGTGCAGGTGTGGATGATGATGTGGTAGGGAGCCAACATAAGAAGGAGGCGACTATTTTGCCTTACGAGGAGGCTGGCAATGTGGATAATAATAAGGCAGTGACCAAGGAGGAGAAGCCCATCGATGATATGTCTATTTTAGTTGGAATTGGTCATGAAATTCTTTTTTTGTTGAAGTGCATTGTAGGTTTATTACTTTTTTAGTGATACTTGTGGTTGTGCACATTTGTATGTAGGATGGAATAAGATCATGTTTTTAGTGTAATCATGTTGAATGATTGAGACTATAATTTGGGATCTCTTTTGATGTGGTGTGTATGTGTCATGTAATGCAGATGAATCGACAATGGATGTACAACTCGGACCGTCGCTCCTCACAGTTCATGACGGGCGTGCATGGTTTAAGTGTGGCTAGGGCAAACATGCAGAATGGTTTTATGTCATGCCCATGTGTCACATGCAGGAACGAGAGGGATTATTCTTGCTCAGAGGTCCTTCAAGAACACCTGTTTCGGTGTGGTTTCATGCCAAACTATATTTGTTGGACTAAGCACGGAGAACACGGCGTTATGATGGAAGAAGACGAAGAAGAAGAAGGGGATGACAACAATATTATTTGTGGCTTCACTGAATACACTGATGCCTTGGTGACACCGCAATGGGAGAATAGGAAGAAGATCTAGTAGCAGAAGATGAGACGCCCGACTAACTTGGTCAGGCCATCCGTGATGCACAGTGAGACCGTGAACTTGAAAAGGAGAAGAAAAAGTTTGACCGCATGCTTGAGGATCACAAGACATTGTTATACCTGACATGTGAAGAGGGGCAGAAAAAGTTAGGTACCACACTAGAATTGCTAAAATGGAAGGCAAAGAATGGTGTCTCAGACAAGGGCTTTGGGGAGTTGCTGACTATCCAAAAGAAGATGCTTCCAAAGAATAATGAGTTGCCCGCCATGACATATGAAGCAAAACAAATCCTTTGCCCTCTGGGATTAGAAATCCAGAAGATAGATGTGTGCCCTAATGACTGCATCCTCTACCACGGTAAGGAGTTTGAGACACTGGATGAATGTCCGGTATGCCATGCATCACGGTATAAGATCAGGTGAGATGACCCTGGTGAAGTTAAGAGGGAAGACCCCAACGAACAATGTCCCAAAAAGAGAATCCCTGCTAAGGTGATGTGGTATGCTCCTATAATACCATGCTTGAAACATTTGTTTAGAAACAAAGATCATGCAAAGTTGCTGCGTTGGCACAAAGAAGACCATAAGGTACACAATATGATAAGACACCACGCTGATGGATCCCAGTGGAGAGCAATCGATAGAGAGTTCCCTGAGTTTGTAGAGGACGCAAGAAACCTAAGGTTTGATTTGAGTACGGACGGCATGAATCCTTTCGGGGAGCAGAGCAGCGGTCACAGCACTTGGCCCGTAAATCTATGTATCTACAACCTTCCACCATGGCTGTGCATGAAGCGAAAGTTCATTATGATGCCAGTGCTCATCCAAGGACCAAAGCAACCTGGCAACGACATTGATGTGTACCTGAGGCCATTAGTTGACAAACTTCTAGAGTTATGGAAGATCGAAGGTGTACGTGTGTGGGATGAGTACAAACAGGAACACTTTAACCTGCGAGCGTTGTTGTTCGTTACAATCAATGACTGGTCGGCTCTTAGTAATCTTTTAGGACAGTCAAACAAGGGATATAATGCATGCACACATTTTTTTGATGACATTAGAGGTATATTCTTGAAGAAATTTCAAAAGGTCGTGTACTTGGGCTACCGTCGTTTTCTTCCAACGACTCACACCGTAAGAAAGAAAGGCAAGCATTACAAAAGACAAACAGATCATCGACCAAAGCCTAACAGTCGCAGTGGTAAGGGTGTATTTGATATGGTCAAGGATGTACGTGTAGTATTTGGAAAGGGACCTGGCAGTGAGCCTGTTCCAAATGATGCTAACAGACACGCACCCATGTGGAAGAAGAAGTCCATATATTGGGAGCTACCGTATTGGGAAGTCCTAGAGGTACACAGTGCATTGATGTGATGCACCTGACGAAGAATCTTTGTGTGGACCTGCTAGGCTTCATGGGTGTGTATGGGAAGCCTAAGGACACACTAGAAGCACGACAGGACCTACAACGTATGAATCAATGAGACAATCTGCATCCAGAGAAGACAGATGATGGGCGTCATTACCTCAGACCTGCTAGCTACACTCTTAGCAAAGAAGAGAAGGAAATCATGTTTGAAGTCCTAAACAGCATCAAGGTCCCATTTGGATACTCCTCGAATACAAAGGGTATAATAAATGTTCAAGACAAGAAATTTACAAACCTGAAGTCTCATGACTACCACATGCCTACGACAGAATTGCTTCTTGTTGCATTAAGAGGAATACTACCTCCAAATGTACGATTAACCATCGTGAAGTTGTGTGCATTCCTCAATGTAATTTCTCAGAAGGAAATCAATCCATTGGATTTAGCTAACCTACAAAAGGATGTGGTCCAATGTCTTGTCAGCTTTGAGTTGGTGTTCCCGCCATCCTTCTTTGATATCATGACTCACTTTCTAGTTCACCTGGTTAAGGATATTAGTATTCTCGGTCCCGTGTTCCAACACAACATGTTCCCCTTCGTGAGGTTCATGGGAATACTGAAGAAATATGTTCGCAACCATGCTCACCTAGAAGGAAGCATCGCTAAGGGTTATGGAACAGAGGAGGTCATTGAGTTCTGCGTTGATTTTATTCCTGACCTGGACCGTATTGGTGTTTCGGAATCACAGTATGAGGGGAGACTCAGTGGAAAGGGTACACTAGGGAGGAAACCATATAAAAGCATGAGGGACGATTCTTTCAAAAAAGCACACTACACAATTCTGTAGCACTCCACCTTGGTGCACCCTTATATCGACATGCACAAGAACACCCTACGATCCGAGAACCAAGGAAAGAGTGATGCATGGATTACAAAAGAGCACATGAATACTTTTGGCAATTGGTTGAGAAAACGATGTCAGCGTGACGAGAGTATTGATAAGTACTTGTACATGTTGGCTAGGCAACCATCCTGGAATGTCGCTATATTTAAGGGGTACGAGATAAATGGCAATACATTTTACACGATAGCACAAGATAAAAGGAGCACCAATCAAAATAGTGGTGTATGCGTAGATGCCATAGACCCATATGGGAAAAAGGAAAGATATTATGGCCGCATAGAGGAAATATGGGAACTTTACTATGGACCCAACCTTAAGGTACCTTTGTTTCGGTGCCAATGGGTGAAGTTGAACGAAACATCAGTAAAAGTTCACCTAGACTACGGAATGATAACAGTGGACCTCAATAATCTTGGATACATAGAAGAGCCATTGGTCTTAGCCAAGGATGTGAATCAGGTGTTCTATGTTAAGGACATGGTGAGCAAACCGAAGAATAAAGGGAAAACAAAAAACGACAACATTGAGCCAAAGCGCCACATAGTTCTTCTAGGGAAAAGAAACATCATGGGAATCGAGGACAGGACCGATATGTCTGAATATCTAAAGCAGTATGGATTCCTGCCCTTCACAGTGAAAAGTGACCCAAGTATCCTGCTAAATGATGAGGACACTCCATGGTTACGGCGAGATCACACACAAGGGACATACGTTAGGAAGAAGTTTGTTGTTGTTTCCGCTTGAAATTGCGGTGTATTAGAACTAAATTATCATAGATGTAATATTTATTCTGTTTCATCAGATTTTTATATCATGTTGGATTTCACATTTGCTTAGCAGATTTCATTTGGCCAATGTGTGATAAAAACACAATGTTCTACGTTAATTAGATGTGGAAACTGATTTCTATTTAGAAATCAACACTTTCAATAATTTTTGTTATTAGCTACATTTTTGCATGGTTGAAATGGTCATCATTAATTTAGAATATATTATATATTAGTAAATCTAGACCAAAAAGTTTATGTTACACCATTTTCTTGTGAACAATAATACAAGACCAGATGTAGATTATTTTTCCTAATTTTTGTAGCTAATATTCGATTTACTCTGCAATTATCAGTTTTATGGGTCTTTCTTATTTAAAAAAGAAAAAGAGATGATTGTTCTGGAGATTGGCGGAAAGCCAAACTCACCCCCCTATAATCCCAGGTGACACCATGGCCCAGGACTAAAGGTGGGCTGCATTTTGGCGGCCCGCCAAAATTTACCTTTAGTCCCGGGTGTGTTACAACCCGGGACTAAAGACCCCTTTAGTCCCGATTGGTAATACCACCCGGGACTAGAGATCCTAGGTATATAACCCTGGCCCACTGGCTCCTCTTCCTCCTCCACCGTGCCCCAAATCTCACTCCAACCCTACCCGGCCGATGACGACGATGAATCCGCCACCAACGCCCACCGCCGCCATCAAGCTCCAGCAGGGATGACGCCGACGCCACCGTGCGCGCGCTGCGGCCCTGACGCGCCCTCTAGCTCGTGACGCCCTGACCCCTGGTGCCATAGATGCCGCCACGCGGTCGCTCCTCGACCCGCCCCCACGACGCCGCTGCGGCCGCTCCGGCACGCCCTCCTCGATGCAACCTCGATCCTCTCCACCATCGATGCCACCTCCTCTTGATCCACCACATGATTCTTGCGCTGCCCGGCCAGCCCGCCTCGACCCTGCTGCCGCCACGGCTGCTCCAGCGCGCGCAAATTGATGCCGCCTCTCGATCCAAATTGACGCGGCCCCCGGCCCGCCTCGACCCACCCCGCCACGCCCGCTCTACCCCTCCTCGACGCTGCCGCGGCCGCTTCGCCCCTCCTCGACGCCGCCGTGGCCGCTCTGCCCGTTCTCGACACCGGCACGACATCTGGCAGCTCTACACTGGTAGTAATTAAGGCAGAGGTTTTGAGAAGGGTTTCCTTTGGTTTGATTATATATCCAATCATATTCATTTTGTATATATTCTCATCATCAATTCTATATATATATATAGCTAGGTTATTGTCATTGTAATTGATCATCGTCGTGATTTATTATGATTTTGCTAGATATATATATATAGCTAGGTGGATCTCATTAGATTATTATAATCTTGATTATGTTTAAAATTATTATAGAGTGAGTTTCAATTATAATGCGAGTTTGCCGCCCTATTATCCTAATTAATCATTCTTCACGCTATATCGCTAGCTAACCAAACCACAATTTTCATTTATATATATACTTCATAAGATATGGCAAATCCAAGTGACAACTATAATCATGAAGAATTGATGCATCATCTTATCTTGGGCGGCAGACAATATGCACTCTCCCCCCTAACCAGAATGAAGCCGCCGAACTAGAGGTCGACCCCAATCAATATTTATTAGATTTCGAGGCACTAGAGCCAAACCTTGATGAGGATGATCCAAATCGTGTGCGGCAAAACGTTCATGAGGATCCAAATCATGTGCAACAAAATGTTGAGGAGGTATAATATAAAAACATATGTATATAATTGTATGTATGGTATTAATAACAAATTCCATTAATTCCTTTGTGGTTTTATATATGTATATATTTGTCCCTCCAGACAAACAACTTCGACAGTAACAAGCGTAAAAAATGTTAGAGGTCCAACTAAACCATGCAAGGGTCACTTCTCAATCACAACTGTTGATGAGAATACCGGTGAACCGTTGAAGCCGAAAAAATGCAAAAGCTTATGTCAAACACTGTAGGGATCTTGCTAGGTAAAGGCTGTCGATCAACACCCATGAATGGAAAAAGAGGAAGGATGCTCCGCCTCATATCACTTATGTTTCTAAGATGGATAAGGATCTTCTTTGGAAAGAAGTTATTGCACATTTCCTCTCCCTTGTGGTCTTACGGAGCAATAAACAAACTTAGTTAGAGCCTGGACACTTAAGAAGATGGCAGATCTATTCTGAAGCTAGAAGAAGGACCTATTTGCCAAATTTGTCAAGAAGAATGTAACTCCAGATTTCAGTCCAGGTTCGAAGTACGAAAGGTTGAAGGAAGAATGGCTAGCTTTTGTTGAGTACAAGACCTCGAAATACCATGCAGCAGTATCAAGAAGGAACCGGCTGAATGTGCAAAAAAGGAATACCATCATAAGACTGGATCAGGTGGCTTTAGAAGTGCCATTCCTAGGTGAGAGAAATTGGAAGAAGGATGTCTTGCCAATGGGGTTGCTCCGAAAACACTTGATTGGACAACCCGTTGCAAGTAATGGTTTTATGGACATGGGGGGAAACTCGACCCACAGACAGGGGCAGTGCTCTATACTAGGGCACTCGCACTCGCAGTAGCCAAACTTATTGAGGTGATAAATGCTGCTGCACGTGGTGAGTTTAAGGCCAACCGAGATAAGGATGAGCTTACCGAGGCCCTCCAAAATCCTGAGCACCCTGGGCGAACACGATGCCTAGGTATGGTTTCATGGAAGCTCGCCTTCCCACAGGACGCTGATATCTACAGAAGCCGCCAATGAAAGAAGGATGAGGAGGCAGCACGGCTACGCAGGCTAGAGTAAGAGTTGGCTCATTTGCGCAAGCGAGAACGAGAGAGGGATTTGAGGAGGGATATACAGATCGAAGAGGAGGTTGCCCGGCAAGTGGAGCTAAAGATGAGTAGCATGGGACTACAACAACCAACAATAGATCCTCATGGAGTCAGCCCCTCTTAGCGAAGAAGTAGCTGCGCTTCCACTGAGTTACCTATTGCACAACAACAAGAGGAAGAACAAGAACACTTCCCTGTGGATGACATCACTGTCAACTTTACCACATGTGAGCTGCACATTCCCAAGGGGGATAGCACAGTTATGGTGGCGCTCAGTTATGTCTCTCCAGAGGATCCTAACAGCATGGATCCAAAAGTTTATGGTGCTTCAATTCCCCCTACACATTATAGAGTCAGTGTGGATAGAGTTATCGACGGCCATATGGCAGTGGAACTTGAAATTCCTGGAGGTGATGGGGAGAAGACACTAGGAGAAGCTGAGAAGGGAGTCATTCTGTGGTGCAAGCGCTTCATAATCATTCCCAGCAATGAGACGACTAGGGTACCGCTAGCGCCACCACAGCCTCCTAGGTGAGAATATGAAACTTTTCAATATATTCTATATATATATATTTGCTATATTATTGGCACTCATCAATTTATTCACTGCAGGTCTCCACCGGTTCATGATGATATGAATCATTTATTTTCTTGTTAAGTGGTGTCTATAACAAGGAGCAGGGAACAATTTATGCGCATACTATGTCTGCGAGTACATGATGGCCTTCAGAAAGAGGATTTCAGAAGAACAACTAAAAGTATGTAACGAAAAACAATTAATTACGTACGTTTCTCGGTACATATAGTACATATATTCATACCTTACTTTCTTTCATTCACATTGCAGGCAGATTGGTTAAAGGCAAGGTGCATGCGAGAAGACCAGATCAAAGTAGTTTAAGAGGCTACTTCAGGATTTCTTGTTGATCAAGTCGCGGCGCCCACCGGCTAGTTCCACTATGACCCTAACCGAGTCTTACCTAGTACCAGTGACACGATGGCGAGTCGGCGGTAGGACAACGATAGAGCGTATGTGTAGTCCCAAGAACAAAGTTTCATGTGATACACTTATAATTATTATTTTATGCATGCATGCATGGATCGATGTAAACTTAAATATTAGTTAAGCTTCTGTATGTGTATATATATATTAGTTTCTTATTCGTGTATAAAATGCTCCAACGAACGTATATTAGATTATTATACGTAGAATTCATACACAAGTAACAAATTTGAAATAAATATGAAAGCAATGAAAATATACCAAAATAGAAAAAGGTCAAACCAATTTATCCCGGTTGCTATTACAAACCGGGACTAAAAAGGTATGCCCGGAGGCAAGTCTCAGGTTGCCTATTTGTCCCGGATGGTGACACCAACAGGGACTAAAGGTTGCCCTCTAATCCCGGTTGTCGTAACCGGGACTAAAGGGGACCTTTAGTCCCGCTTGGGCAATCCCGATTGGGTAACCAGGACAATAGAGGGTTTCCAACCCGGGACTAGAAGCCATATCTCTACCAATACCTGCCCCTAGCTTCATCCCTGATGCAGCATCGACATTGATCAAATAAAAAAGGAGTGATCATATGGATAATTTATTAGTGGCGTCGATGACCATTTCGTATGTCATCTAGACTTCATGTTGCCTTCCCCAAACTAGCAGGCCCATGCGCATAGTTTTCTCTCTTGTGGCACTTCCAAAAGTAGCTTCACACATATCGCTCGGCCACCATTTCAGAGCCTAACTTTAGATGGGTATTGCTTGCCTCGTTAAATAGCTTGCAAAAACAAACATTTTATGCCCCATTGATGGTCAACGCCACCTAGCGAAATCAAGGGCCATAGCAACTCATAAATGAATTTCGACATCAATAAAGTAAGTACAAAAACACTGGGGATTTGGGACAATTTTCCCCATGCATCCGCCATTGATCGCGAAACATTAGATTCTCGTTAGATAGACTTGAAAGTAGTAGACTTTTAATGGATTTTCATGCTTGCGTGATTTTTGGCTATGTGGCTTCCTGCAGTCATGAAGAAGTCTTCAAGCATTCTTATTGCTACCAATTGGCGTGAGCAATTAATTGAAACCCAAAAATTCAAACCAAAATAATTGGAACCAAATAACTAAAAGATTGACTTCTTATTTGGTTTTAGGTATCAATCAAGGAACCAAAATAACCAAAGAAATTTTGGTTCCTACTCTCATATAACCAAATTAACCAAAAGAACTAAAATACATGAATTTACTTTACTGCTTGCATTTTGTAAGACTATGTTTGGTTCATGTGTGATGCCTCATATTGCATTGATATGTATTTGTGTTACTATATTGCTATTATTACCTTATCAAATGTTATTATCTAAAATAAAGGTGATCTGCCTAATTTTCTTTAGAACCTGCATATTATTTGCTCTCTTAGCCTCTAATATATATAGTTCAATCGGTTAGTTTGGTTATGAAACCAAAATAACTAAAAACCGAAATGCTTGGTTCCTAAATTTCTTGGAACTTCCCATTTTGTAGGTATCAAATTTCTTCAACTGGTGACCGAATGTCCACCCCTAGCTGTCAACCGGAACCCTAAGCTGGTTTCAAAAGGAAGATGTGCAATAAGGCATCAAATTGTTTGTTTCACAACTTGATTTAGATAAGCTTAAAGAATATGCTGTGGAAGAGTTCATTATTCGAGCTAGTGATGTTATAAGCTGGGAACCCAAGGATGACAAAGTGCAAGCGCCTTTAGGCGTGTTAGGTTGTTTGTGTTTCAGAATTTCTTCAGGGCTTCGTGCACCACTTCATTAGGTCCTGACAAAATTTAACCTCTAGATTCACGAGCTCACGCCCAAAAAATTCACTAGGGCACATTTCAGTGCCTTCGTGGCTGCCTCACGTCATCAGACTAGTCATGATCTGGTGGAGGAGTATGTTGCGCTCGGGATCAACCACTAAAATATTTTGTGTGGTGAATAGAATTCACAAAAGAGTATGTACTCCCTCTGTATAGGATTTAGAAGTTATTTAGAGCAAAGTTTGGGTCAAACATTGAGAATATAAATCATCAATAACTTTTAAATTGTTGAGTTTGTAAATATAAAAATTATATAAATAGATTTATCTTTAAAAATACTTTTATAAAAGTATACATCTATTATTTTTCTATACATATATTTTTATAAAAATAAGAGGTCAAAGTTATAGTTTAGAGACTATGTTTTATCCTAAACGACTTCTAAACCCTATACGAAGGGAGTATATAGTCAACTTGCGCTTGATCTAGGGACGGATAGGTGAACTGCGAGCGGGTGAGGCAAAAGCACTCTAGGTTTATTGTTGGGCCTTTGTTATTGAGTTGAAAAGGAAAAGTTGCTCCTCCAACTCTAGGAAAACACCATCTCCACCAAGTCTGATTTTGCTCCTCCAACTCTAAAATCGAACAAATCTCCTCCCTTAACTTTTCAACCGTGCACTTTACCTCCCTAGAGTGGTTTTAAAGGCGGTTTTGCTATAGTAAATGATAGTTTGCTACAGTGATAGTGGTTTTGTTTTTTTATTTTGGCTGAATATTTAAAATATCATAGTAAATCATAAAAATATCATAAAATAGAAAATTTGATTTTATTGGACTCCACATAAGCAGTCTACACAATGAATATATAATATAGTATGCTTTAGTTTAAAATTTTTGCTTCGAAGGTCTTGTCTTTTTCTTTTTTATTTACTTGGCTGAATCTTTGAAAAATTATAGTAAGTCATTGAAAAATCATAAAATATAAAATCTAATTTTTTGGCTCTATATGAGTAGATCTATACATGAACATATAATTTTGTATGCATTAGTACAAAATTTTGCTATGATTTACTATGATTTTTAAAAAATTCAGCAAAAATAAATAAGAAAAGGAAAACGACAAGACATGTTACTGTAGCAAACCATGTTTACTGTAGCAAACCGCCTTCAAAACCACTCTAAGGAGGTAAGGTATATGGTTTAAAAAGTTGAAGAAGACGATTTGTCTGGTTCTAGAGTTGAGGGAGTAAAATCGAACTTTGGTGATAGTTGGTAGAGGCAAAGTAGATTTTTTCCGGTTGAAAATCACACGAGGTATGTAGCGTTACTGGTCCGAGGCTAGGCCCTAGGCTGCAGATTTGTCCTTGCATAAGCCCAAGATCTTGTCTGTGGGGCAAATGCCACTTGAATTTTTTTGAGAAAATGGCAGGGAAGGTCCCTATCTTTTTTTTTCTTTTGTTAATAATATGAACAAGAATGTTACAAAAGAATTGAGAAAATACAATCCTTCAAGGTCAAAGAAAAAGTAACATGGTATACTAAAAGCCTATTCTCACACCACATCTTGAGGGGATCAACAATCCTTTTCTTGGCCTTGATACAAACCAGACTAAGTTCCTCTTGAGTTGGGATTTCTATTCTGGGATTGAGGCTGCTTTGTTGTGGAAAATGATACCATTTCTATTTTTTCAAATGCACCAATAGGGTGCTAGGAAGATCTCTCTGAATATATGACCCCAAAAATTAGTTCTGGTATTAATTATCATGACCAGTGGCTGCAAACTTGTGTTATTCAGACTGAATGGACATTCAAACAACGGGTGGAAAGAGGTTTCTTGCCCATGGGATTTCACTTGAATATGGCGTTTGATGCCCGTGGGATTTCTTATGAAGGTCGAGTATCTAACCTGAAATCAACTTGAGGTAAGAAGAAGTTCAACTAGTAGCGGGTCAAGAAAGTGGTTGAGTGCAAATTATGTTAGTGAGGTCTCTAAAGAACAAGGTCGAGCCGTTTAGAGGACACCCAGAGAGAGGCGACGAAGATGGAAGAAGCATGAAAGGAGAAACAACGCCGCATAGGTGCAGCCATTCATGAACCAGAGGAGTTTCTCATTAATAGCTAGGACCACGACGATATTGTTAACTATGGCCCCTTCAGTCTAGTGCTTGGTGTCGTGTTCTAAAAATGGTTTTGATGATTTTGCTTTCGCTGATATATCTGGTATTGTGTGGTAATACTAGCAAAATATCCATATACGGATGAACACCTTGTTGCGCGATCGTCTAAACAAGTCGTAAAGAAGATTTTCATATAACGACCATGGAGATGAGTTTTTATTCATCTCACGTGAGACCCACTAAGCCTAAATGACTGCCTGTGCCCTCCTCTCTCCCTCAGCGAACAAGCACGCGGCGGCGCGGGCACGGCTACCGTGGCGCGGTCGGCGGTCAACGGTGAGTGCGGCTCGTCGGGAGGAGTGTCCACCGAAGCACGGCTCACCCGGGTGCGGCTGCCGGAGCTCGGCTCACCGGAGTTGCAGGCCCGGGCGTGGTCGCCGGCGCAGGGCCGGGAGGCCGGTCGCGGAAGTGGAGGCGCGGGCCTATCGTGGCCGCCGGCGCGGGCAGGGCACGGTCGCCGGCGTAGGGACGCGTGGCCGACCACGGTAGCCGGCGCAGGCACGTGCGCTACGCAGGTAAGCGAGGCGGTCCCGGCCGCCATTGCGAGCAGGGCGCGACGCGAGGACACGCAGCCGGTAGAACCACCGGCGCGATTCAGGGCACGGCGAGGGGAGCGAGCAGGCACCGCCGCAGGACGTGGGCGAGCGCGGCCGCCGGGGAGCGGACAACCGCGGCTTGGGACGCCATGAAGGCCGCTGCTGCTGGGGTGGCGAGGCCGCTGCGGTGCCGTGGCGAAAGCAGGCGCCGCCGCCGGGGCAGGCGCGGTAGCAGGCGAAGCCGCCGGGGCGCCGGCGAGCGCGACCACCAGCGCCCGCAAGCTCAGGGTGGCCGCCGCCGTGATGATGCTGGCCACCGCGGCCTGGGCGGGATGGGGACGAGGCCAAGTTTTTTGGGCTGGGCACATGGCCGCTAGGGCATGGACCGCCATGGCCGCTGGGGCGCGCCGGCGAGGCCACCGGCATGAGCGGGACGGAGGCGTGGGCTGACAGCGGGGGAACTGCGCCATGGGGAAGAAAGGGAGGTGAAAACTAAGAGAAAGAAGGGTATAACCATCCTTTTTCTTCTCTCTTTAATCTAAGAGAAGCTCTTTTGTCAAACATGGTTTTAAAACAGTTTTAGCTTCACTTATAATGCTGTTCATGAAGCCAAATCTGAAAAAACAGCTTCACTAGTGAAGGTAAGCCGTTCCAAAGGCCATATAGTTTACTAAAACATGATTCAAGTAGTCGTCGAATTAAACTGCGTATATATTTAATTCTTTACCGCGGATATTTAAGTTTGAAGATTTTATGTCTAACCATAGATGAACGAATCGGATGTTAACATAGTAGTAGGCCTTGCATGCTATTTTGTACTTTTACCCGGACAATCTATGCCAACACTAAAATAGATTAATTGGATATACAAGTATACAAAACATTTTTACAGGCAACACTTTCTACATTTGCACAATGTCAAAGGCTAGTGAATATTTTATTGGCGTCACCTAAGAACCGCCTATGCGAATGTTTACATTGGCAGTTGGCTTAAGGCTGTGACCCGTGTAAATCATTTTCCAGTATTCATAAATATGGCGACCAAAATTCTTAACTTTTTTTCCTAGAATTCATAAATATTTTTCTGAAATTCATAAATCAGTTTCTAGGATTTATAAATTGCTGCTGGTGTAAATCCTTTTCTTGAATTCATATATTGGATTTACGCTGGCGGTTGTCTAAAGCCTACTGCCAGTGTAAAGAGGATTTGTACTGGGACAACCTTAAGAACTGTCCTTTAGGAACTGTTTGTGGGACAAAATCACTTGCCTCAACAAAAAAAAAATTATGGCTAGTGATAGCCCTTATTGTAAAAATTTTTAGGGTGACTTGTTTCTGGTATCATAAACCGTCGGGGGCTTCATAATTTTCCATTGACTTATAATAAAAAGATGTCATATATAGATCCATGTTGTGCAAAGAAGATCGAGGATCGATGGACCTGTCGTCCCTAGTGGCACCATAAGGAGGGCGAACCGCCAACGCCACCACTAGGAAAACCTTAAAAGGAAGGGCAACTCTGCCTTTGCTTCTCACCGCTTTAGGAGAGGATGATTTAGTTGCAATGGTTATTATGAAAGATGAGGTCGTCTTCATCATTGATCAAAAGAGGACATGTTGTGCTTGATATTTTGGAGAAATCATGTTTGAACCAATCAATCCATGCTTCCTTAGTCCTCCTGAGCTACAACTTGAGTTCATCATCTTTCTACTCTATGTTGTTGAAATTTGGATGGGATCCTGCGCATGGCAGGGATGGGTGTTGGTATTTCTTAGCATCATCACTAAAATTGGTATATTCTAGCGATGCCATCAAGAAACGCCAGGTGGTATTTTGCAACGTTTACAGCACAAGTCCGTAAGTGCACAGAAATACCATTGTAGCATCTCGATCACCTAGAAGTATTCAGGGTATCATATTCAACGACGAATGGATGTGTAAAGGTCTCTTAGCCAGTTCACCTAAGATAATAGGAAGAGAGTAACTCATGTAGCAAGGTCTTCTAAGGATAGACATCCAAAGCTAAGGTAGCCTTGCCCTATCTACTTACTTCAGGCACCAGAAAACACTTGGTTTGCCAAGCTTTGCCGACCTACGGCTCTACGCCATACCACAATGTGTGGAGTGCAAGGGACAAAAAAAGGCTGACAGTCTATCACCACCCGTCGCCTACCCCTCAACTGGATGGTATGAGGAATGTAGCCTTAGCCCTAGACACCACGTCTAAGCTATCAACTACTATGTACTCTAGCATTGATCAGAGTTATCCGTCTTTATTATGGCCCTCTACTAGATCATCTGCTTTGGGGACATCCCATGAACACGCAAGAAAATAGTAACAAGAGCGTCTTAAAGTAAGAACTCATTACCAAAGAACATGGGCATGTGTACTACAATTAGTACTAGATCTGCTGAGGTACAAGCTAGAGGGAACCAATCACATCCTGAGACTCCTTCTGCTAAGTGTACTCATGGCCCTGGGTAAAGTAGTGGATGTAGCCGACAACTCCAGTACTTCTCCACTCTTACTCTTCCTCACTCACTCCCTACACTCGATAGCTAGAGCTAAGATATGAGTGAAGCTCTTCCCTTCTTCTTGCTACAATTTGTGACTTATGTTGTATGGTCCATTTTAATTGAGGGGAGAGAGATCCTCCTTTTATAAGTGAAAAGGAGGGTGTTCCTTGGAAAATGCCTATACCTTATGAAAAGCACCAAACCACCTCTTGCATAAATTGAATCTGAGCAAAACCTTGACAATCGTCATTCGAGACACGGTAAGGGTCAACCAACCAAAGATTGGGCCGATTGGGCTAGGTGGTGGCTGTTGATATTGGTTACTCACACGAAAGAATCAAAGAGAAATAATTCACAAGCGCACGGATATCGGAGAGCACTTCACCCGGGAGATAAATCTAGAGTATCGTATTTGTTTATTCGCTAGGAGAAAATGTGCAAAAGACTAACCTGGTCTTATCTACTACCCCTGGGCTGTAAGGCAAGATAGCGAGAATTAAACGATATAAAGAGGATTCCTCCGTCAGTCTTCCTCTAACCTATGCCAAGCTTTGCGATTATTGTTCTAAGGGGGGCACCTAGGGAAAAGAGACACCTCAGAGAATGCTTAACCCCGGCACACTAAATCCTACCAAACCTCCCGGAACATGGATTACGGAGGCAATAAGGGGACTATCACTTCCCCCGCTACTACCACAAATCCGGCCAGATAAGGAGTATCTATGAGTATTCCTAGCCCAAGCACCACACTTACGCTATGAACGATTACTCTATTCCCTACGCGAAGCAAATAAAGTAAACTCGCAAACCAAAGAACAATAAGAGCAATGAACTTAGTAGTATTAGAAGTCGAATTACCGAATGATCCTAGAACCAAGCCTTGGGTTAGGAACTTGATCCCGCAGGTACAACTGGAGAGGAGACACCCATAGGCCGGGCTTCCTCCAATTCTACCTCCACCCTATACTCTCTCAATGTCTCTTGTTGCTAAAACCCTAAAGAGATAGATTCATTCAAGGGACCCCTCTCTGGCTAATTCTCTCTAGAAAATATGAATTATGGTTTCTGAATTAGCATTGATCCATGGGCTAGGAGCCCTATTTATATAGCCCTCTAGGATGCACCACAGCCCTCGGATCAAACTGACCTAAATAGACGGCTAATATTCATCCTCAAAGTCGGTGGAGGCAGGATCTGCGAGCCTCCACCTGATTGGTGGAGGGCTATGGGTGGTCGCCCCTGCCCCTGGGCACCCGCCCAGCCATGCTGGCAGGTGGGCCCCAGCTTGCAGGGGGTGGCTTCCCGAGCCTTCTACATTATTCCGGTGTACACGTTCGTCCTTTATCTCTATGTAATCCCGACATGTGAACCTTCTTTGGTAATTTTTAGCTGACATCCTATAGAAATACATATTCACCAAAACTCGTGGAATTCTATTAGTGATAACCCTATATCTACTAGGTGTTTGCATATAGATCCATTTTCATGTTTAGTTGACGGTTAAAATTATGAGTTATCTACCGTCAACAGTGGTGTGAGCGCACCCTAGCTGGCACCATTTGCTTGGATTGATTACTTGTGTGGGCTTTTCCTTCTTCTCTCCTTTGCTTTGAATGGGTCAAAATGAAGAATGTGTGTTTCTTTTATATTTGCTTAACTTTTGGCCCTCTTGGTATGATTCCATGTTCGTCTCTATAAAACAAAGAATTCTATGGAAATCATTGATTAGTTTAAAGCCCTATTGCTAATGGTATTTATTTGAGTGAATTTTATACACATATCGGTGGTATAAAATAGGAATTAAGGACTGCAAACAATGGGGAAAGTTATTACACCATGATGGTTGTAGCTAGGATGGGGAATGGGGAGAATCTTTGCAAGTGTGGACATGGATGGGGAGTCATCCCTATTGGAGAATTCCCCCATTCCATTTAAAACACTATCTAAAGTGACACTCTGGTGGAGTCTTTGTTACATCCATTGGAGAGATTTGTTGCATTCCAGAGGATACACGGAAGCAATGCTGAGCCAACAAATGGCCCTAGTGACACCCATTGGAGACTTTTGATGACCCCTTTAAAAATCTCGTATGCGCACAGGAATCTAGCTAGGCTATTTCTATGGTGAACCAACTCTAATGAGCACTAGAAGAATAGGTGCTCTTCACTAAAAACATGCAGTCTAGCAACAACACATTAGCTTCGATGACGAAACTCGCAATGAATGTTAAGAATCTTGATGCAATAGTTGTGTTGACCTGGTTAGGGCACCTTGTTACTCTCCAGTGACATCCATCAGAGAGTTTTGATAAGTATAAAAAACACTTCATGCAGTGCCTTTCAAATAGTATTCAATTGCACTAACGTCAAATGGATTCCCATAAGAAACCAATATCTTTAGCATCTAGTTAGAATTTTCAAAATGTTATCAAAGGTTTGCACTTGCTTCCTTACCATGCCACTTAATATAACACATATGCATTGTTAGCCATCAACTAGCTGCACTTAGATAACCATATCAGCCAAAAAAATTCCCTCTTTATAGTATGGCTATCTATATATCTTAAACACGTCGTTCACTTCTCTACACACTATAGTTGGTAAAAGCAAAACCTTAATTAGTTGTGCCTTAACCTTTTGGCTGCCGCTAATCATTGTCATCCATCCACCATCTTCATCTCTTCAACATTACCATGTTGAGCATTTAATGGTCATCACCATCTCCACCATACTTCATGCCTTGTAATTGTAAAACTTAGTTTAAACATCTCTATGAAGCATTAGTCCACTAGTTGTCACTCAATTATCAAAACCAAATTAGAGCTTTCAATTGGATATTTATTGGCACAACTTCTTATGTCAATTGTGTGTTGCTATCACTACTACCAAAATTCTTTTCCGTAGTGGGCACTTTCAATTTGCTGCAGCGGGCAAACCCGTCCGCTGTGGGTGCCACGCCATGGTAAACTATGGAACCACTGCAGCGGGCACATTAGAACACCCGCTGTGGTAAATCATTTTAAAAAAACAAAAAGGAAAAATCCCATATGGGCTTTGATTTGGGCTGGATCCCTCTGCCGCAACTGAAACCCTAGTGCCACTAGGATCTTCGCATCATTGCCATCATCGTCCCTGGCCACCCGCGTGTCCCATAATCACTCCCCAGAGGAGCACTTCGAGGCGGAGGAGAGGCCAGAGGCCATATCCACCGGCGTCGAGGATGAGGACACCGGATCCGCCGGCGTCGAGGTGGAGGTCGGATCTGCTGGGGCTGAAGAGGAGGCTAGATCCCCCAGCATCGAGGAGGAGGCTGGTTCCACCGGTGTCGAAGGGGAGGAGGCCCAATCCACTGGCGTCAAGGAGGAGGCCGGATCCACCAGCACCAAAGAGGACGAGGCCGGATCCACCTGCGTTGAGGAGGAGGAGGCTGGATCTATCGGTACTGAAGATGAGGAGGCCGGATCCACCGGCGTCGAGGAGGAGGAGGCCAGATCCACTAGCATCGAGGAGGAGGCTAGATTTGTTGCACTAGTACAAAAAGGTACATGAGTGACGTCTCCCATTTTCAATAGAGGCAGCTAACATAGCACACGGACACTAATCTTTGCGGGAGACACCGTAGATATACAACCATTGCTAGAAATCAATTTTCAGAGGTGGTTGAAAATGTGTGATTTTTAGAGGTGGTTCTCTTAATACAACCATCTCTGAAAATCAATTTTTAGAGATGGCTCTCCTAAGACATCCGCCTCTGGAAATGAATAATTTTCAGAGGTGGTTGCCTTAGGAGAGCCGCCACTAAAAATTATTTTTTAGAGATGGATCTTTTAAGAGCACTGGCTCTAAAAATAACTATGCACGCATGCAGTCTGAAATTTTGGCTTTGGATTCATTGTCTGCCTCTCACTCATAAAAGTATGTGTGCATATGTTACAAATTTTCAGACTTTGGATTCCTGGCTCCTTGCTCAATCTCACTCTCTCTCTGCTTTGGGATGTGTGCATGACCTTATCTTCAAGCTGTGAATGGCACCTCTCAGCTCACTTATCGTCTGCACGCTCGTCCTCATTATCCCATCTCTCATCTCTCTTTCTTCTCTAGCTACACGTGGTTCTCATCTCTGATCTCTCTTTCTTCTCTAGAAGCAGGAGCGCACACCATGGCCGAGCAGCGTTGATACGACATGATGCAAAGCTGAGTAGCATTGGTACAGCATGGCCGACTTGGGGGCTGTGACCAAAGGTGAGTTTGTGATTTTCTTCTTCGATATCTCAATGTCTTGTTCTTGGTCTTGATTTGCTACTTTTCTTACTTACAGTGCTGCTCAATCCTCCCTACTTAGCACCACCACCAGGTGCTCGCCGGTGTTGTGCCACCATCGCACATGCCTCATGCTCACCTGTGGTACACCGCTGCCACAAGTGCCTGTCTGCCATGCTCGCCGGTGGTCCACAACACGAGCTCGTCAGTGTGACACCGCCGCCGCACATGCCCGTCCGCCATGCTCATAGTGGTCCACAGCAGGAACTCGCTGGTGACACCAATGAGCTCCTGTTGTCGACCATTGGCGAGCATGGCAGGCGAGCATGGCAGGCGGGCATGTGCGGTGGCGGCATCACACCGATGAGGTTTTTTTAAACATGAAAATTCATTTTCAGAGGTGGCTGTCTTAAGTCAACCGCCTCTGAAGATAGAACTTAAGAGGCGGTAGTCTTAATGGAACTGCCTCTGAAAACCTATCTTTAGGGTGAGGTTAAAAGCCCATTGTTAAAGTTGTCTCATCTTTACAGTCGATGGCATAGTGGCGGTCAGTCTGACCGTTGCTCAAGACGTAATTTAACCGTCTCAATAGTAACCTTTTGTATTAGTGTCGGCACCGAAGAGGAGGTTGGATCCTCATTGAATCTGTCACGAAGGCATACTCCTCCTTGTCGATCCAGGCCGAATCCACTGCCGAGGTCCCGCGACCCATGCCCCATGCTGCGAGCCAAGCGCCGCCATCTGCTTGTGCTGTGGAGGAAGGAGGAGAGGGAGTGGGGGAGAGGGTGCTGTTGGTGGTCCTTAAGTCACTTTTTATACCTCCAATAAGAATATAAAAAGTATACAAAACTTAGTAAATAGGGATTTATGCTAATGCTTTCCATGAGTTTTGGTGTTTCACTTGTTTTGCAGGACAAACACGAAAACATACCTAAAGTGGATCAAAAGTGGAGAAAAGAATAGGATAAACAAGAATCCATTTTAGACCAAAAGCACAACAAGGAAATAAAGTCAAATACCAGATAATTCAGAGCCCAATCAAAGTAGAAGTGAAGGCTAAAGTCCATGAATCAACCACACGGGCCAACAGTGTTCAGATCCATCTTGGGCTGCATGACCATGCTTGGATAAAAAGGCCATTTCGGGCTCATCCAAACTCCATTTTGGGCGATCCACCCAGCCACGCGAAGCTAATGAGAAGACTGATGTGCCTGCAAAAGATGAGGCTGAGCCGAGCCACCAGTGGGTCGGCCGGCCCAGGTCTGCCAGCCGGCCACTCATGGAGCCGATCGGGCCCAACTTCGTACGGCGGTTACATCAATGCACAGGGAGGGCGGTGCGCTGGTCGGTTTCCATGTTCACTGAACCAGGATGCGTGTGGAGGTTGGTTTTGGGAACTAAGTGGAGGAATATTCCTAGGATGATGCCTCCTCTCCCACCTATAAATAGAGGGATCCTCCCCCTCTCATTCCAACATCACACAAAGGGAGAAAGAGCACCAAAGCAAGAGCAACACTTCAAAAGGGCTATGCCCTAGTTGCTAGCTATAGAGTTAGAGAGGAGATGTGAGTGCGGGAGCGGGGAAGTGCCGAACTTGTCGGCGTCTCCCCCAACTTGTACCTCTACGGGTATTCTACTTGGCTCCTTCACGGGATCTTGGCTAAGTGAGTATTCGTGTTTCTTATAGTTTGATAAAGGTCTTTTGTTTAGTTGAGCTTTACCTTGTATTGTTTACGGGTTCATCATCCGTCCTTGTGACAGATGCTCTAGTAGAGGGCCCCTGATAAAGACGGATCGCCCTACGTAACGCTAGAGTAGTAGTCGCTAGTGTAGACGTGGTGTCTAGGCTAGCGTCTACCTTCATTTGCCTCATTCCCCACGGTTGAGGGGTAGGCGGCAGGGAGTGACCTTGTCCTGTCCGTCCTTTGTAATCCCCCACGTTCGGATTCGGCGTAGACCTACAGGCCGGTATCGCATGACAGACCAAGTGCGTCCCGGTGTCCGAAGTAAGCACGTAGGAGTCTTGCAACGCTATCCTTAAGACCCTAAAGGCTATAGGAATCCATTTCTACCACCTTTCTATATCTACCCTTGTGTTATTCCTTGGACGAACTAGCTAGGAGAAATACCACCATTCCCTGTGAAAAATACGATACCCTGAATACTTCCGGGTGAAGGCTACAACGGTACTTCCGTACGCTTGCGGATTCTCTGCATACGTTAAGAAATACCAACAGGCACGAGCCGACAGTGGAGAGAGGAGGAGGCCGGAGAGGGAGCGGAGGAGTTCGGTGTGTTCACGAAGGAATGGGGGGCACAGGATCTGGATACTGGAGTGGAGAAAACCCTAAGGCACTATATTTATATTAGGTGACGTAAATCTGGCCTCCTAGGCCTATTGGGCCTCTGGCCTTTTTCCGTGACGGGCCTTATTGGGTGCCCGCTGGTCGCTGCGGTAAATCAATTTACCGCAGTGGGCAAAATTGTCCGTCACGGTAAAATAAATAGTGTCCGCTGCGGAGGGCTATTAACGTTGCGCAAGTTCATTTTTAGCGTAGTGTATTTGTAGTGCAAATACTATTTATTATCATTTTTTGTGTAGCCTCAGTTATTGTTCCACAAGACGCTTGGTAATTAAATGTGAATATGCCACCAAACAAAAATAGAGGAAGCACGAGTTGCATATATATGCACATGCGGCATTGGCTGAGAGCGAGTTTGCTAGGGTGCATGCACGAAGTTTCCACGCGGCGTGTTCTGGTAGCCTGAGCCAGCAACACTCCGAAAAATCTTTGGCCAAAAACTAAAGAGAAAAACAAGTAACAGAGTAGTGCTCAAAATAATACACTTTGGTAGGACAACTTTATAGGCGAATGTAACAGTGATGTGTACTCCACTAATTTTGACTAAGCCACAAAACATGTCACCGCCACCGTGCGCTACGCGACACACACTTGTGCCACCGGCCCCATCGTCTTCACCTATAAATACCTGCCTCGGTTGCTCACATTCTCATTGCATCCAAGCTCATAGCAGTTCATTCAGCAGCCCATGCATAATCTCTCACAAGCAGCCAACACGCTCTGTACGTACAAGCTCAATATTGATTGCATTAACTTGTGACAACTATATGGCTACCGCATACGCTGTCATTGTAATCATATCCTTCTTGCTCCTGCTGTCATCAGCACAATCTCTCGTGCAAGCAAGGATGATGCCAAGTGATCATCCACGTGTGTATGCCGAGGAGAGCAGTGGTTCTTCTTCATTGTCGATCTCCCAAGATATGCTAGCTCCGAGTGTTTCCGGCTTCGTCAGCGACTCTTGTCCTCGCCAAAAACAAGGCTGACATCGCCACCGCTAACCGCAGGCGGATAATCCAGGGCGTTGAGGGATCGGTTCCAAGCCCCGGCATTGGCCACCACAATTAGCTCGCCTTCTATACCTATATAGATCGATTTTACAATACAGTAGGTATAACATACACTATCTCCTATATGCGCATAAACTAAATAAAATGACATGTGAGTTTGTTAACTAGCTCTCCACACGTATATGATGTATACATACAGGAGATCGAGTTAATTAGTTTTCTTCGGTTGCTAGTACTCGATTTGTATCGCTCTTACTAAGATATGAATAAATGAATCTTACTAAGATATGAATAAATGAAGATATATAGTCCTTTTAGTTTGTATATTTAAATTTCAGGGACGAAGCAAGACCCCTTTCGTCTAATGGGTTTGATATACCAGTTCACCAACCCGTGCTCTCGCACGGGTTAGAATCTTATATATGAGATAACTAAAAAGAATGACTTGTATTAGGTTTTAAAAAGGAATTACTTATATCAAAAGTATTTTTCTTTTCACAGCTATAATTAGGAACTCTATAGTCTATATTCAACTGTCATAATCTACAATGTTTTCTTATACCATATTCAACTGTCATAATCTACTGTCATACTTAAATTTTTCATCCATATCAAATTTTTTTCTTATACCACTAGGAATCTCAATAAAAATTTAGTTGAAACATTTGCCAAAATTGTGATAGTTTTAGATGTATTGTCTATTCTGATGACATAAACCTAAATTTTGATTCTCCTCAAATTTTAAGCTTATTCATTACTTAGATGCAATAGTTAATATTTACAATGTTGATTATAGTCTATCGAATTGATGGCAAAATGTTTTAGACTTTTTAAGAATTTTAGGATCTATCATTTTTATTTATATTGTTTTCATGAATAACAATTTGTATGACTAATCTTTTTTACCATTATATGTATGTAGTTGAAATATATAAACACTTATTTCACCTATTTATGTGGTATCATAAAAATCTATATTTTAACGTTTAACTTTATATTTTTACATGTATTAGTTTGGAATTCTGATGCTTATTATTGTATTGTTTATTCAGTTTTTTTATGTTCCTTTTTTTGTTTTTCTGGAGAGACTTTCTAAGAGTTGGTCGCTTATGATTTTAACTGCTAGTTAGCCTTGGAATTTGATGTTTTGATAACTATCTGGACACGTGTAACCCGCTAGAATGTTGTAAGATTTTAACACTTATGTCTTTGCTAAAAAATGATACATTAGGTCTTAGTCTACCCTCTTAGTTTTGAGAATATCATAAACAGTTGTTTCAACATGCACCATGACACTCAAGATTTTTAATTATTGTATCTAATTAGTATTGTTTTATTCAACATATAATTTTTTAAATTAAGTTACTATATGCTATATTGTGTCAATCAAAACGTTGCAACTTTTTAAAAACAATGACTTATAAAAAATTATCAGCATGAGTGTTAACATAAATTAAAGCGAGTTGTAAGTGTCATTACTATGTGGTTTGCTAAGGATATATGTCCATGCTTGATAAGCCTATTAAAATAATTATTTACATTAATGTATCTTTTAACTTCTGTAAGTTGAATTATTGTTCATAATAGCTCGTATTAGCATTTACAAGTAGATTTGAGACTTTTGTTAATTCTTTATAAACGGTTGCGAGGTGGATGTACAATTCATATCTTTCATAATGCCATTTAAGGGTAATTTGAATGCAAACTTAGGCATTGAAGAATTATCTTTCATAATGATAGAGATGGATAATTTATAAAAAATTTTATCAGATTAGTTTATTTTTATAATTGTGGAGGTTTGACTTCTTTTCTTTATAGGTTTTATTGATAACTTCATGGATCATGGTCTCCTAATTTTGTTAACAATAGTAGCATGTAATTCTAGGTAATTTAGTGACTTTATTATTAATTTGTGAATAGGTCTCTAGCCTAGTAGTTATATCACCTCTATAGCACTCCCATAGGATATTTTGAATCCCATGAGGATGAATTTCTAGTCTAGTTTAATAAAAATTGGTAAGGGGCTCCCCGACCTATCATTAGAAAAACATTATTATTAAGTTATTAAAAATTTATACCTGATGCTCAATATGGATTATATTAAAATTTATTTGTGTGAAGTAATCCATAGACACAGAAATAAAAATAAAATTATACCTAGTGGTCAATAAGTATATATAATATCATGAATGTACATGGCATACCTGTGTCAGCGTGGTATTGTAGATGTCGTCGATGCTAGATGACACGGCACCGGTGCGGTGCCTATGTGTTCGTGTCTTCTCTTTCATTATGTAGACTTCCTCCTCGTTGCCATGATGCTAGTCCCTCCATCCACTTGATGTGACTGGATCGAATGTAAGTTGTCGGCACCCGGGTAGACGTCGGCTTCCTCCATACGTATACTTTATTTAATAGAAATAGTCACCTCGCTTAATAGCTTGGTGTAGCGTCACCAACATCCTCACCAGTGTTCACTCGTAGGTAGTCGGTATGTAGTGTTGCCTTTCTCGTAGGTGTTCGCACCCTCTCTGTGCAGTGGCATCGTTTAGGTAGGAGCAATTGCAAATGGTGTCTGTACTCATGTCAATGTTGCCCTGTGCGGTGGTGTCGTTCACATAGGTGTGGGGCCATTCTTGTTGTCATCCTTGCCAACTCTGTGCATCCAGACAATACAAGCCAACATACATTAAATTGTGCAAGAATAGTTAAAACATTAGATTAGTTTCTTACTTATGGAGGATGACGTGCATGCCATCCTCCTCCTCACTTCTGGAACATGCTGTAATTAATGATCCATGGGAGCTTGGGACAATGATAGATGAAGGAGGTGTTGATCATGAAGCAACCGTTGAATGCTTCCTTCGTGTTCGTTTGGCTCATGCACAACCTGCCTAAGTTGCACTTGGTGTGCTGATCAATCTTCATGGCTTTCCTGTGCAATTAACTGGCTTGTGCATCCATGGCGATCAAAAATGTTGAGTCTTTTTTTGCGTCAGTGTCAGATGAGACGCTGGTGTGCTCATGCACTCAAGGGTCGGGTTGATATCTCTTGAGACAAAAGAATGCGAAGTTGGTGACTTCCCTGCCAGTGGTAGGAAAAATAATATTGTTAAGTTAAAAAATATATGTAATGCTCAATAAGGATTATAATCAAAACTTATTTATGTGTTGTAATTCAAAGATATTAAAATTTAAATGAGAATCATACTTCTTGATGGTATAATTATCTTCTCATGTATGTTGCAGGAGACAAAAGTGATCAAAATAGATAGGAAAAGCACGTGTGTATGACAGCAATGAAAGCACCTTGAGACTAATTGTATAAATAATTTATTCCCCACGGTGATCATCATACGACCTTACATGTCACAGTAAGAATCCTCAAACATTCATTCTTCCCCTGTACTATATACTCCGAACCTCTCAGTCCCCTCACCACATTAAATTTTTCATTATGCAAGCAAACAGTAGCGTGAAAGCAGAACAGAAAATTATTGGATCGCGCGCACCGTGGCTACGTCGTCAGGAAGCAATCAACGTGGTATGGTTAACACGGTCACACCACGAAGACCTCGCTGTCACCGAAAGCTGCAAGCAGTTCAACAAAGAAACTGGGGGTCGGTGGAACGCGGACATGCTGGTGCCAGTACACGCCGGCCGGTGACATGGAGCGCCTCGAAGGATTCGGCGTGTGTGCGCCGATGTAGATCGATGTACGTGCTTGTGCTATATTGGCTTTCTCCTTGCTTGCTTGGCCGGTGTACGTGCATGTGCTCTCTCCTTGCTTGCTTGGGCGGCCGACCACTCAAGTCAGCTGCCGGCGGCCCTGGCGGCCGGTGTAGCGTGGAGCCATGGTGAGGGGGCGCTCTCTTAATTTTTCCTCCATTGGAAATCAAGGTAGTGAAAATAATAGATTTATTTTTGAGGCATCGTCGTGATGAGAGGCGGCGTTCTTGTTTCCTCCGTGGGCTCTCTTAGTTTTTCCTCCATTGGAAATCAAGGTAGCGAAAATAATAGATTTATTTTGGAGGCATCGTCGAGATGAGAGGCGGCATTCTTGTTTCCTCCGTGGGAAATCACGGTAGGGAAAACAATATTTTTTTCATCTTTTAAATAATATAATAATAATAGCAAAGGTGTGTAATTTTTTAGAAAAGAGATCTTATGCTTACTAATTATCAGAGTCTAGATTTGATGGCTAGATGTTTCTGATTAACGTAAGAATTTCTAGTATTTATCTTTTTTCCTAGCACGTCTGGTGAGAGTTAACGTGAAGCCTCCGTTGAATCCTCTAATCAGTAAGATTCATATGTGTGGTTGGCATATTCACCATTTTTTTATTTCCTTGGAGGTCACCTGTGACAATGAGTGTCCAGTAACCACCTGACTATCTGATTGGATTGCTGCGTTAAAACTAATCCAAGTGGTGCCAAGAAACATTCCCTAATTTAGCTAGATTTTAGCAGGTTACTTATTTGAACTTGCATAAGCTTGCTCACCTTCTTGAATTACGTCTTGTTGCGTGCTTGGACTGTAAATATATATGGTTGTGTTCAGATCGACAGCGCTTGATAGAGTTCTTGAGCTGGCGTTAACAATATGGTGACGTTTATGCCAATTTTGACTAAATGACAGGCTTGGGTTGCGTTGGGTGGGGGTCAGATAACAATGTTCTTTGGCTGCCTACTTTGAAGACACCAACAATATTTTTGCAAAAAAAAAAAAGAAGACACCAACAATAAACCGCACCTTATTACGTACAGGTTTAGTAACAAATACTTTGTGATCATGAACATAATGACATCCTTTTCCTAACTCAATTTTTTTAAAGAAAACATTGACCGCCCATATCAATAATTTATATAGTTAGAAAACATGATTTTTTTCATTATCAATCCATTATGAAAAACACTTCCATAATCTGTACATGACTCTTCCCATTGTTGATATTTTTTGTATATATCGTATGATGAATGAACTTAGATCATTTATGCATGATGCTCAATTGCAATGCATCCTTGGCATCGCTTGGGCCATAGTTCCCAAAATATGGTGAAGCGAAGGACGTGGAAAAATTATATACCAATCGGTGTTTATTACACTTTGCATATGGGCTCAACCCTAACTTGTCACTAACACATATGAGGCCAGAGAGGGCTTTGTATAAACAAGATGTATTGTACATGAAAATTCATTTAAACCATCCTTCATTAATGAAAAGCTAGAGTAATACTATGTAATAAATTAATTATGACAATCCAGAAGGGTTTGACCGTTTGAGCTGGCCTATACTCTTTGCTATTTCTAAACAAACCATGCTATTGTCGCTGTTTCTGTTGGGTTTACCAAGATAAAAGAAAATATGGTTGAAAACATTATTTTTCTCCCTTTATTTTTTGTTTTGGCTTTCTAGGTTAAAAAAGTTTTTCTTTGTTTGCAGAGATAACTACATGATGCCTTTGTTGCAACATTTTGTTTGGGCCACAGTCTACTAAATTCGTATATGCATCAATGACAATATGCGAGTAAATAAATTAAACAGGTCTGTATTATTAAAAAATAAAAAAATAGGCTGAGGTTTAATTTTCCTTGTTGAATTCGGTAAAAAAAAAGATGTATAATAACACTCGTAGCATACGAGATGTTTTTTTGGGTGAGGTGACATGTTCGACACCAATAATTACGTCCTAGCGTATAGGCATCATTTATTGCATAAAAACATTATTTCATATATTTGATGGAATATTTACCAGTTAGAAAATTTATGAGAATAATAAGACAAAAATTCTGATTAGATAATAAGACAAAAATTGCATGCTACGGTGGCAATGCAAGTTCTTGTCGAGAAAATAAGTGGCACATTATGCATGGTCAGAAGTGGACGTATGGTCCACAAATTGCTACAAGAGTTAACTGATTTGGTGCAGACGCTTGCCAACGCACCAGGTGGCCCCTGAGAAATCACTATCTGTACCGAACTCGAGCCGTCCAAATTGGCAACCAATTGCCGTTTCGGTCTCCTATGATGAAGTGCCTTTCATCGGAAAGGCTTTAGCTAGCCGACATCACATTATTGACCGTCCATTTCACAATTAGATAACCCCTTTAACTAATTTTATCATTAGGCATGTGTGCACCGTCACTTAGTTTTATTCTTTTTTATCTTTTTCAGTGATTTTGTGTGATGCTGCTAATCGTCGGAGGTGGGCCACGCCTTTTGTGTTCTGCTCACTACATAGTCGGCGTGTTTTCTAGCAGGATGATTGATTGGCGTCATTTATAAGAATTATTCCATTCCTTGGGACAATATGGTGATCATTATCTCTCATCTCTGGCTTGTGGCTATGGAACGACGATTACCCAGTAAGAACTTCTCCTTCTTTCTGTTTTTAATAATTTTAACTGAGGCATTTAGCAGTTGCAATGATTGTTACAATAATTAACATTTAAACTTCGGAGTCACTTTGAACATATTTATCCAATTGATAGGAAGAATATTTGTCTAAGGAATCGTGACGTCCAAGATGGGGAGGGGTGAACTAGGCTTTCTAAAAAACAAATGACCTCTAAGTTTATCTTATGAAAACCTATGTAACATATCTATCTAAATGTGCGCTTAGTTTTGCAAAGGGTTGCTATGTTGACTGAAAAAATTCTTATGCAATATAGGTTCCAATAATCCTATTAACTATCCTAGCTAGCTAAACTAGAAAGGTAAGCATAAAATCTAAGAAAACAAGTAAAATGCACAAAAAAAAAAGCTTAAATGAGCTAGAGAATGCAAACTCTAGTTGGTAGTCAATTTTTCCAGAGGTTTACACAAGGCTATTGGAATGATCTCGCAAGACTAGAACTCATAGGGTACAACAATAGTGGTGAGCGTAAGCACCATGTAGCAAGAGGTGTGCAAATCTCACTAAACACTAACCTAAGCCTAAGCCTAAAGCAAAGCGTATATGTACATGTGGATCTAAATTAACTAGGCTAATCACTTCTCAAAACACTACCCTGAACACCTAATATTTTTCTTAAGAACTTTTCATGGCTAGACCACTTGGTATATATGGAGCCTCTACTCCCCAACAACTTCAGCGTACTCTAACACCCTTCATTCAATTGGTCAAAGGGGCATATATATCCTCTCTGAAAAAATGAGTTGTTGGTGGCGAGCGATGCACTTTTTGCAAAGGTATCAAAATGCACTAGTGATCCCATCGGGAGGTTTCTAGTGATGGTCGCATAGACTAGCCTTAGTCAACTATTGGGCCTTTCTCCGATTCCTTCTCCGGTGCCATCACTAGAGATTTTTAGTGGCCTTCAGACCTTCTATAGAAATGCTCTCTAGTGCCTCACCCTAAAATATATAGGAGAATTCCGGTGAACAAATAAAACTAGCAAAACTGTCTTGCTCGACCCTAAGCTCCGGCGCTTGATCCGCCAAAGCACCGGAGACATTTTCAGTGCGTACCCCGATGATGTCAATATTTCCGCTGCTTGTTGTGCAACATGTTTCAACTTGTTTGCTTCATGTCTTCTTACTAAGGCTTCTTCCACTAATTTATTGGACTTCTAGCATGTCTTCTATGATGTTCAACACTGCTCCTTGGTCTTCCTTGAGGTGTTAATCATTTCATCTTCATGTTTCCTTTGTACAAACCATCCTTGCATCCAAATGGCAGTACAAAAACTCTGGGCTTGTATAACAAACCGAAATTGTCATGTAAAGCATAAAAATGTCATAAAAAGTACCTTATGATGAAAAACAGCGTCATGACGTTCGTCATATATTGACCGTCACTAAATGTACCTCATGATGATGATTGGGACATCCGTCAAAAAATGTGGCGACCTTTTGTGATGGTTTGGTTTAACTATCACATATTGGTTAGTCAATGCATCACCTAATACACCACCTGTCACAAATTGTATCCTGGGAAACTTGTCTTAGACAACTTATTGTGACGATAGGGCAAATTTTGTGACATTACAATGTGATGAATGTAGCATTGCCATATATATTCTATTATGAATGTCACACAACTGTTTCTAGCATTCTCATCTCAACTCATACATATCAGCCAAGTCATCATCCACGTATATTCCAAAGCATAAGACAAAAAACATAATAGATTGCAGGTTCAAACATCACACAAGTTCTAGTTTCATCATACAAGTTCAAACATAAAAACATATGCTACTTGATTTGGTTCAAGTGAGGCCCCTGTTGTGCAAGAATCTGTGCTTCCAACTATTATACTCAACCAAATTTAAAATCACTTATTAGATATAGATATAGCTATTACTCAACCAAATTTAAAATCACTAAGTATTATAGGGGAACAAATTGAATCATCTATTATTATGAACTAATGAACAACAATTCCATTGTCTAAATTTCAAATGGCTAAGTATTATAGAGCAACAAACCTAATCATATATTAGTTACACGTACAAGTTTAGTTAGAGAATATTTAATAGCAGCCAATGCACATAAGCAATTAATATTAGTCCATTTGATCATATTGTTAATCAACCACCCAAATAATTAATGACCCTTGATAGGTGCTATATATTTTACTTACAATCTCCACCTTTTTGGTGATTGATGATAAGACAACAAAAGCTAACAAATAATAGATACAAAAAGCAAAACATATTTGTTTGCTTGGATGAAATACAATTGCAAGATACCAATTGAAAGAATAGAATGAATGCATGATACCAAAGCAATACCTAACCTTGCTCTTACCACTTAAAATGGCCCCTCTATGTGGCATTATTGACTTAAGCCTCACCCTAACTCAGTAATGCACTCTTCCCTTTCTAGGACCAATCCTCCCCAATATTCAAATTCTCACCCATAAAATACCACAAAATTGTAGAATTTGATTTTGGTATTCATTTTTGGTTGGGCATGTCTTTGGTCAGTAAAATTCTCTCCCTTTGAAATCAAACCTCATAAAGGAAGACATTAGTAGCAAAAGAGGGCGTCAAGTTTTGTTATCTTTTAGATGTGGAGTGGAATTGATTACAAAACTTGACTCTCACATTACATAGACATTGAGCTCCCCCTATGTGTACACATACATTTGGTGGATATAATAAATCACATCATAAACTATAAATTAAGAACAAAGAGAGTTTATTGTAAATATATAATCCATGGATAAAGCGTATATAAGAGACACCAATTAAAAAGACAACAAATTGATACTAAATTAAAGGTAGTACCAAATGAAGCATTCTGATTGAGGTTGATACCACTTGAAAGTCATGGCATATATCCATGCTTAGCTTTGAGAACTCCATTTTCCTTACAATGAGACTACACACATTGGTAGTCTTCAAAAAGTTGTTAGTGTCAAAGACCACAAAATATAGAGTAAACAAGAGGATCTCTACATAGATGGCTAGAGGGGGGAGCGATGCCTTTGTGGGTGCCTCGTTTCAACATAAATGTAGACTCTTTATCGAGGGTTAGTGATGCCTTCATGCAGCCTCACATCGTCACTAGTTGTAATCTGATGGAGGAGTATGTTGCTCTCAAGATCAACCAACAACCCATGTCGTGAGGTGGACATAATTCACAGAGTTTGATGTATATAGTCGTCTTGTGCTTGAGTTTAACAGGCCTTAACACTTTGAACCTAACTACTCATTTGTTTCACATGTTGAGCATGATGCTTAAGATATATATCATATATTGCCGAGGAGAATACTACTAAGATCTCAGCTCTGGGGCCGATGCCACATGAATTAGGTGTTCAATGCTCTTTTGATCTCTTATGAAGATCAAGCCTTTAACCTGAAATCCGCTTGACCTGAAGTGGGTGGAGGGAGAGGTTGCACGGTAATTGGAGAGGTCTCTAAAGGGTCAAACCATCTGGAAGAGGCCTAGAGAGAGGCCACAAATAGTGGCAGAGCTAGCTTTTCAACACGACTAGGGCCTCCAAGAAGTTAGGAATAATGTACTGTACATGTTATGATATGAAAAAAATTACATACTGTGTAGTGAGATGGTGCATTCGCAAGCTGATCAAAATTTAAATGAAAAGTTCATAAAAAAGATGAATTTTTAAACATACATTTATGATTTGAATGTACCATACCATTAGAACGTATTGTTACTAGATATAAATTCTTCAAATAATACTTCAATTCTTGAAAATGTTGTAACATATCATTATGGAGATTCAGTAAATCCATTATCCATATATCTAATTCCAAGTCAATTAATTGAGATATAAATTTAGTAGAGAATAATAGAAAACTTATCAGGCCTCCCAGGGGCAAATGGTCACCAGACGATGGGGCTGGGCGGTGGAGCCTCCTCCCGTGCGCCTGGAGCTAGACTGCCGGAGCCTGGAGGATGGCACATCGTAGATTGGCAAGGGCGGTCTGCGGCGCCCTGCTGCGGTGCTGCCTGCGCCCTACGCGTGCGCAGCAGTGGCAGGACTGGGATGCCAGGAGGCGCAGGAAGACAGGGAACCCGGGATGGGCCGCGTTGGCGGCCGGCTGGGTGGTGGCGCCGTCGTCGGCACCTTCCAGTCACTCCGAACATACTGGCTGCTCGTGAGTCGACTCCCTCCTGCCATGCGGTGCGCACCCTCGTGCGAAATGAATGGTTGGGAGGGAGACGAACATGTGATATTGTGAGGCCGTGCCCTACCTTTGGTATTGGGCTAAAAAAAATACATGAGGTATGTGGTGCTCGTGGGCCGACAACTAAGGCCTAGGCCCTAGAGGCCTGTGCCGCAGATCCACCGCTGGCCACAAAGATTGAAGAAGCATAAAAGGAGAAATAGCGCCGTGTACGAACCACACAACCATTGATGAAATGGAGTACTTTCTCATTATTATACCTAGGATGGTGACCATGATCTAGTTAGCCCCGCCCTTAGGTCTAGTGCTCGGTGTTATGTACTGAAAATGTTTTTTTATGATACAGATCGTACTGTAGTAGCACTGTCAAATATATCTATACTTTGCAATGGAACACATATATACACCTTGTTGCAGGATCATTTTAACAACTTGCGAAGATTTATATATAACGACCACAGAGATATCAGGTTGTTCAAAACGTAGTCTCGTAATAAAAGAAAGAAACACACAACTATTTCACACATAGTATCATGCATTGGAGCGACCAGGATCATGGCTTCGTGCTGAGGAGGTCCTATGCATGTGCAGTGTGCCCAAAAACGCAGAAGGTAGCCCACAGTGCGGGGGGACAACGAGTTGCACGCTTTTGTCACAATAGGTCATGTTAACACGTGGCGCTTTCATGAAGGTACCAACTCAACATCCCCCCTCCCTGCCTTTTTGAATCATGCATGCCAAGTTCTTTGAACCAGAGATCGAACCGATGCATGGATTGAGGAAGAACAGGAAACGACAGTGCACCACGTCATCAGCACTCTTATTAGATACATGGACAGCAGCTAGCACTTTGAATTATGAGTTTTGAAACTCAGGGAAAATGTGACGGTGATGTGTATGCCTCACATATTTGACCAGGTCACCGAAAAGTTCACTCCCGTGCAGATGGCCACACAGAGAAATTGCACACGCTTGCTGGCCGCATGTGTCCTGCTGCAGCTTCTCACTCCCCTCCTCGATCGCGTATAAATACATGGACAAGCCGCTCACATTCTCATATTGCAAACACGCAACCATATTCATCTCTCACAACAACCAGCACCAACACAAGTGTAACTAGCTAGCTAGCTAGTCGCTCAATATATAGCTAGTAGCTTAGTGGCAAGGCTCTCTTTCAGAGTCAGTTCTTGATCATGGCTTCCTCACACAAAATTGTGTTCGTGCTCCTTTTGCTGATAGCGTCTGCGTCCATGCTACAAGCTAGGGTGGCGCCAAGTGACCGCCGGCATGCACAAGCAGATCATCAAGCGCACGTCATGGAGAGCATACCGAGCCCTTCCCAAGATGTGACAAGAGATATGGCACCGCCGATGCCACCCGCACTGCCTGCCATTACCAGCAAGACTGAGATCGCCGTCGCCAAGCGTTGGGGGACGACGCAAGCCGATGGGTCAGCGCCGAGCCCAGGCATAGGCCATCAGCAAATGTTACCATAATCTGAGCAAGCAGTGTCTATATATACATATATAGATACTTCCTTTTGTTCCAAATTAGAAGTTGTTCTGATCTTTTTGGTACGTTCATTTTGCTATACATCTAATAATAATATGCATAGATTCATAGCAAAATAAATAAACCAAAAAAATCAAAATGACTCATAATTTGGAACGAAAGGAGTACAAATAAAGCTAGGTGTACCTAGGACCTAGCCATTTAAACCATATTAATTATTGCGGGAATTATGTATATGCATACCAAAAGCAAGAATGTCTATGTATATCATCAGTATATGCTTGTAAGTTTTTTTAGTCATATATGAAATGGACTATATATTAATATTTTCCTAATAACATAGATTCTATTCACGACCAAAATTTTCTATTTTGTGAAGTTGTCTAAAAATGAAATGGACCTCACCAGTACATTCCTCTCATCGAGACTGTAAAAAAACATATGTGGAATGTCCAATTCAGAGTCCGGATAAAGGAGTAACGGCCCAATCAAGGAAGATGTTTAATTTCTTTTGACGAATGTCGGAAGTTTTGAGAGGCATCGGAACTATCGATAGACATAAAAAAAAAGAACCTGTTTGATTCGACCTCTTTCAGACTATGAGAAACATGAAAAATACGAAGGGTTTATTACTCTTTTATCCAACATCCAATTGAACTTTTTAACATCATATATTGACTCTTTTATCCTTCTTGTTCAATCCCCTATTGTTCGGCACATGTCTCCTCAGGGTGGCCCTGTCGATCCTAGGACAAACTCGGTGTGCATCTCTATCACACGGGTGTTGCCACGAGGTGTTCTCGAGTTTTTGTGACGAAGGACATGCTTTAAATCAGCCTAGTAGATCTCTAGATCGGTTTCGCTGATCTTTGATTTGCTTGCTGCGTGTGATAGCTCGTGTATAACCTTAGGCTTTCTAGCTATAACTGGTGTGTGATCCGAGATCATAAACACATTTTTTAGCAACTCCGCTAGGAACATAAGATCAATTGAGTAAGTGGTTGATCGAGCAACACATTTTTTTTTTTTTTTTGCGAAGAGGTTGATCGAGCAACACAGGTCCATTAATATCGCCACCTATACCTTTCAGGTTCCATCTACTTCTACATCTAAGGTAACGCCACCTGTTATATAGTTAATCATCTACCGCATTACTTTGGAACACGTCACTAAATTGATGGAGGAGCGGGACACAAAATTGCTTAATCAGTTTTATGTTATTTCCCATAACGTTAATCCTTAAGAAATCAATTAATATTGAATCCGCCATGCATATTTGCTCTGTGCCGGTCATCGGATCCTAGGCCATGGATTTTCCCTATGGTACGAGGAACTACCCTAAGGGTCAAGTAGGTCCTTCAGTAGGTGTTGTGGTACCAATGCTTTAGTTGTCAATCCTGCGTACACTACCCCCATCACTAGCGTTCCTCAGACATGCATGGATAGTTGAAGATTGGATCGGTGATGATCTTAGTGAGTTGGTAGGTTTCGAAGCTTGTTTTACCATTTTAATTGAACTGATTCATAGGATTGCAACAAGATAATTTTTATCTGAAAACCACTAGAAATTAGGGAAGAGAGAAAAGTTAGCTTATGGGCCTTGTATACCTCCTGTATCGAGCCAAATCTCGTTCCTCCATATGTTTTAATCAACGTTTAAATAGCTGGCAAGCAAAGCAACGTCGCGAAAAGTCCAATTCAAGAAATCAAAAAACCTTACCCTAAACAAAAGAAATCGACCAACCTATAATTATAGTCGGCTAGACCGATTTTCAAGTCAGGCATTTCAATCCTCATCATCAAGTTTGATAAAGTTTGCCAGAAGTAAAAGAGATTCTCAATGAGCATGAAGCCTCTATGGTTGTAAAAGAGAATCTTGGTGTGTCCTGGGTTCATAACCGTGGCAAGGATCATGGTTGTTTGTCGGATGTCAGAGTGTGGGTATCAAGTGGCTCAGGTACACACAAACACAAGGGAGACACAACGTACAATTTATACTGTGGTCTAGGCTATTTACATCCAACAGTGGGGTGTTCCTCGTGTTTAGGAGCACCCAAATCAACGGTTACAATGGAGGAGAGAGTTTGGCAGGGGATAGCTCGGTGCTATACTACGGTTTGCCAGCGGTGAAGTTCTCCATAGAGAGTAAAAGATCGGCCCCCGCTATCTTGCTGGGTTGCTGGGGAAGAACTCGCTATTGTGTCCCTCTCGGATGCTGTGTCTAGCAGGTGCTTCTGATGTCTCGGATGCTGTGTCTAGCCAGTGCTTCTCATGTCTAATCGGCCTCTGTCTCTCTCTCTCTCTACGGAACCCGACCCTTCTTCCCCTGTATTCCTAGGAAGGTTGGTTACAAGTCGAGTTGGAGCTTGTGTCTATGGTCAACGTGCGCCGAGTGCCGTACTGAATTTGAGCAGCCAAGCCCAGGTGGTAACCACTATGTACCGTGAACATTCATCCTTCTCAAAATGCCACGCATTAAAGTTATTACACACTTCTCAAACGAAGTTTGATCTTCAGTATATCCTCAATGTCACATGGGAAGAAGAACGGGCGCACAGTCGTTCGTCCGATGTATTTGATTCAGACTCAATCTCAGGTGATGAATTATATGTCAAATGTCAAAAAAAAGTAGAGGAACCACGAGTTGCATATAACATATATATGTGCACACACGCGACATTGGTGAGCGTTGCTAGGGCGCACGAAGCTCCACGCGGCGTGCTGTGGTAGCTTGAGCCGGCCAGCAACACTCTCACAAAAATCTTTGGCCGAAAACTAAAGAAACAAATAAATAACAGAAGTAGTGCTCAAAATAGTACACTTTATGGTAGGACAACTTTATAGGGCGAATATAACGGTGATGTGTGCTCCACTAATTTTGACCAAGCCACACAAAACTTGTCACCGCCACGCAACGACACACTTGCTGGCCACCGGCCGCCGGCCCTTCCGTCCTCACCTGTAAATACAGGGCTCCGTTGGTCACATTCTTATTGCATCCAAGCTCATAGCTCCCTCTCACCAGCTCATAAATATAATCTCTCATCTCTCACAAGCAGCCAACACGCTCTCTTGTAGCCGATCTGCCAATCCAGCCTAAATATTAACCACTTGAACTTGCATTGCATCCTCACCCATGGCTACCTCGCACGCTGCCATTGTTGTGATGCTATCCTTGCTCCTGTTGGCATCAGCACAGTCGTCTCTCGTCGTGCACGCAAGGATGATCCCAAGTGATCATCCACATGTGAATGCTGAGGAGAGCAGTGTTAGCACTGCTGCCTCTTCATCGTCGATCTCGCAAGATATGCTACGAGTGTTCATGGCTTCGACAACGACTCCTGAGGCCGAGAATGCCACCGCTAATCGTAGGAGGATCATCCAGGTCGTGGAGGGATCGGTTCTCAGCCCCGGCATCGGCCACCACGGTTAATTAGCTTGCATATTGCCTTCTGCCATGTATAATACACCCATGGAATACATAAATTAAGTGAAATGCGATGCGAGCTAGCTACGACTAGCTTGATCTACACATGTACGTATATGATGTATACTTATATAGGAGATGGAGTTAATCATTTCCTCTATTGCTAGTACTTGATTTGTATGGAGCTTATTACTACGAGATGAATGATGAATAAATGAATATATATGTATGTATGCAATCCTTTGAGTTTGTATATTTAGATTTCAGGGATCAATGAAGCGATCCTTTGGTTGCAATGGGTTTGATATTGATTTGGCTGGCGAATAATTCACCATTTCTGTTTCCTCGAGGGTCGCCTGTGACAATGAGTGTGCAGTGACCACCTCTGACTAACTGATTGAAATGAAGCTGTGTTGAAAATTCCAAGTGGTACCAAGAAACATTCCCTAATTATTTGACTAGATAGATTTTAGCAGCTGGTTACTTATTTGCACCAACTTGCCCGATCGCCTTCTTAAATTATGTCTTGTTATTACGTGCTTGGATTGTAAGTATTTAGCTTAATTAGGCCATATTTGGTTTCTCAAATATTAAGCACTAGAGACTAGATTTTAGTCTCATTGAGTCCTTAAATTATCAAACATGGGGACCAATAGTCCACTAGTCTCTCACGAAATGCTAGTTGGGACTAATAGTTCTTATGTAGTCCCTAGTCTCTAGTCCCAAAAACCAAACAGGTCCTTAGTCATGTTTAGGTCAATTGCGCATGATATCTAGGATTCATCAGCTAGCGAATATATACATATAATTTGACTAACAATTAGTTTAACTTTATCAAAAATTTATATTTAGAGACACTCTCTAAGAACTTTGCTTCATATAAAGGTTATATATTATAAGTGAAATTATTGGTCAAAATATGTACATGAAGACCGCGCCAAGTCAAACCACCCGCGCCTTATATATATTCGAGGATAGAGCGAGTAATACATGTTTTTTTCTAACTCAAACTTCTGTAAACATTAACAGCCCATATCGACAATTTATATAGGTAGACAACATAATGTTGTCATTCTGGATTCCATTATGAAAAACACTTTCATACTAGTGTGTGTACGTAACTCTTCCAGTTGTAGATATTTTTTGTAGCGTATGATGAATGAATGTAGATCCTCTATGCATGCTGGATGTTCAATTGCAACGGGAGTATTTGCCAAAATATTGTGCAGCAGAAGAAGTGGAAAAAATTATATAGACCAATTGGTGTGTACAGTTTGCATATACGGGCTCAACTCCAACTTGTCACTGACACATATGTAGAGGTGTTTTTTCTTCAATAGTACAATAAGCCAGTAAATTATGAACAAAAAATACTGTAGGTGTAAGCTGGCCTATACTCTTGCTATTCGTGACCCATCCATGCTACTGTATCTGTTTCTGTAAGGTTTGGTAGAAAATATTTTTCTCTCTTTTTTAACTTTCTAGGTTCAAAATATTTTTCTTTCTTTATAGGTATATAACCATGCTTTTCTTTCAATATTTCGTTTGGGAAGTGTACTAATTCATATATGCAAGAAGAAACAAGATGAGAGTTGATAAATTATGATATATATAATAACACTCATAACACTCATAGCATCATTTATATGCATCATTTGCCACCAAATTTAGTTAACTATTGCTATTAAAAAGAAATATCCTGATTAGAGAATAGGATAACAACTGGGTGTTACGGTTGTAATTGCAAGTTCTTGTCCAGAAATAAGTGGGGCAAATAATTATGCATGGTCTAAAGTGCACCACAAACTGCTACAAGAGTTAACTGACTGGATGCAAACACTCTTGCCAAGTGCCAACGCGCCAGGCCAGCTTAGAGATCACTGTCTATCAATCATAGCAACCAAACTCTGCAGGCCATCCAAATTGGCAACCAATTGCCAGGTTTCGCTCTCCTATATATGAAGTGTGCCTTACATCCAGGCTTTAGCTAGCCGACATGACATACTGATCGCCCATTTCGCACATCAGATCATCAACCCTTTAAGCTTTAACTAATTTTAGCATTAAGCATGTGCGTCAATTATTAGGGTTTTTATTCTTTTTTTTTCAGTGATTTTGTGGGATGCTGCTAACCGTCGGAGGTGGGCCTTTTGTGCTCTGCTCACTATATGCTTTCTAGCGGATGATTGAAAGGCGTCATCTCAGAGAAATATTCCATTCCTAGTGCCAATGGCGACCACGCTTCTACTGTGTGCAAAAGTTTCGGCTACATGTTGATGCACCAGAACTTAGCTGACACGTGTATGCGATCTTTGAGCGACGACTATGGCATGAACCACATAAATTAGCTCCACTAATTATATATTTTTTTGTCAGATCGAACTCCACTCAACGCTGAAGATAACAAGGTAATGAGATATCTATTATTGTATCAGTACCTTGATATGCAATGCACTTGATCTGTGAAGTGCTATGACGTACGAACTAGCTAGCTAGCTAGGAACCTTTCTGTGTGTGGTCCAAATAATGTAATCGAACCAGCTTGAAAAACAGTAGGGCATACGTACATATGCAGTCAAATCAAAAGAAAAGATCTCCCAAATGGAGTTTTGCTTTGCTGAGCAACTGAGCATTGCCAGCGCAGCACAATAATCATCACTTATGTATGCATGCATGCATATCTAAGTAAAATTGGCGGTCGAAACTACTACTTTTAAAAACTTTATTTCTCTATGTTACGCCAAAGTACAATCTGAAGCTAACTCAGTCTCACGTGAGAGTTACAGTACCATTGTGTATGGGTGGAGTGAAGATTGTAGACCTGTGTGAGAAAAACTTCTTCGGTTATCTCACCCGCGTGTACAGTTTTTTTTCCTGTACGATGAGAAAAGAGAACGATCCAAGACGTATGCCTGTGTTACATGCAAGATGCCTGCAATTCCATTTGAAAAAAAAAGAAACAAATACCATGCATTCCATTTGGAAGAAAGAAACAAATACCACGCAACAATAAGATTTATTATTTTGCGAAGAGTTTGTGCTGAATTATGAGCCATATCTTCTTAATAAATAGTGTCACTTTCTTTTATATAATTATTAACATATATTTTGGTTGTCATAGAACACAGATCTGCATATAGCCACTAGTAGAGAACTTGGTTGTAATCCCGGTTCCTCTAAATGTCTTGATTTTAAAGGTGTTTATATATTGGGTAAAAAAAAGTGCAGCTATGAATAATTTTTGAACTCAAAGACCTCTCACTTGGCGTTTGCACATGTTGCCGACTCAACTTCACTGCAAATTTGACTTAGAAAAAATATGTTTTTCTTGTAAATTCACTCTTGAGGCACCTTTAGTCTAGTTTCATGTCTCAAACTGGAACAAAAGCATCCAACACTAACATGTCTTAAGAATCGTTGTACCCCGGGCTAAGGGTTGAATGAGACCCGGTTTTTTTACAAACCAAGACTAAAGTTTCAGGACTTTCTTTTTTTTACCATCAGTGAAATGTTGTTTGCACAGGGCTATAGACATGCTTTCTGCCAGAGCTTAATGGCATTTTTATGTAGTGTTTTAGAAGCACCTCCACACGTAAAGACGATGGTCCTTATGTAGTCATACGGTGTTTTCGTACATAGATGCACTTTCATAATAGATAAACACTACTACATAAAATTTAATGCCGCAGAATACAAGGTCACGGTAAATAGGAGGCAACCACAACGGGCGCTTTTATGCCTGCTGCGGTTAATGCCGCAGAAAAAACAAAAAAAAAGCCCACACGGGCCCGGATCTGGACCGCATGGGCCCGAATCTGGGCCTCGCTCCGCCGTCGCCGATCCACGCTCACGAGCACCGCCGTCGGTTCCAGCGGATCAGGGAGCGCCGCCTGCTCGTCGCGAGACCATCGGAGCAAGAGCTGAGGGGGGGTCGGAGCTCGCTGCCGCACCACACCGTCGGGGCACCCACGTCGTCTCCGATCTGCAGGGGAGGGAGGGTGAGCGCCACCGAAGTCTAGATCTAAGGAGAGAGAGAGGACAAGGGCATACCTAGCCGCCGTCGTCGAACAGGGATCCACCCTCCATCCGCCGAAATCGCGCCTCTCCAGTTCTTCGCCTCGCGCCACCCGCTGAGCGCCGCCTCGCCCCGTGGCTGGCTCCACCGCGCGCCGAACAACGCAACCCCGAAAGCCGCCTCGCCTCGCGCCTCCACCTGAGCGCCACTGCGCCCCGTCACCGGACCTCTTGCCACCCACCGCCGTCCATCCGGATCCGGCCAACCGGCACCGCCACAAGCCGAATCTTGGCCACCGCTGGCGCACCACCGAGAGGAGGGGGTGGAAGTCCGGAGTGAAGAGGGGGAGTAAGGCTGGATTAGAGAGAGGAGGCGGAGGAGTGGAGGGGGCCGCGGTCTCCCGTCGCGTGAAGAGGAGGGGGCGCCGCGGTTGTCTGCGCGTTAGGGAGGCCTGGTTGAGTGACATGAAACCTAAGTGTCTCATTTTATATGTGGCCGTGATAACGGGCTTTGTGGGCTTGTTTGGGTCGAAATCTTTTCCGTGGCAGGCCTTGTAATATGTCCGCTGTGGTAAATCAATTTACCGTAGCAGACATTTTAAGATGTCTACCATGGTTAGTAGATTATTTACCGCAGCTGGCATATTAAGATGCCCGTTGCGATAAATTGATTTACCGCAGCGGGCAATAATGCCCGTTACCGTAAACAAAAAATGCTCGCTGCGATAAATCGTGGGATTTATCGCAGCAGGTAAAAAAAGAGCCCGTCACGGAGTGTGAAAGTACAACGTTGCGGAAGTTCGATTTTGTAGTAGCGAAATTATAATGATACATTGTTCTGTCACTATCTTTTGCTCACAGAAAAAACTACCACTACATATCTTTCATTTTTTATCTCCTCAGTAAACTAATATAAAGCTAATGTGATTATTAATAATGTATGATGGCGCTTTTTGCATGCTAAGGAATGTAGAGATGTTTATAGACTAACTGCAACTATATTTCTGAAATTTTATGAAATTAAATTAAGTATCTTCTATATACGATACGATCTATGCAACAAAAGCAGGCTAACGGGTAGGGCCACGTCGCCCGTTAGCCCGATAGCCGTTAGATCAGCAAAACAGAAGATCTGGTCCGTCCGATGTGGATCGGTCTGGGTCTTCTACCCGTCTACCGAGCTATCAGGAAGCTTCGCGCGGCCAACGCTCGTCCCCTCCGCCTCCTCCGTCGCCACCACCTCCCCGGTCTGGCGCTCAGGTCGCCGGCGCAAGCGGCGGCACGCAAGATACCGCCGCGGGTCCCTGCCACCGACGGGTTGGCGAGTTAGCGAGATCCAGACGCCGTGGGAGCTCCCGGCACGGCAGCGGGCTTCAGGCGCGGTGAGACCGAGCTCGCGACGGCGGAGTCGGTGGCATGGCACCTCGCCTCTGCTCTGGTGGCCGAGGCCGCCTCTCCATGACATGGCCAGGGGCCTGGCCCACCGCGCCGCCTTGCCAGGGCCGCTGCCACCTCGCCCAACTGCGCCCCACCATGCCTGCCTCTCCTCTGTGCGCGTCCGAGACAACCCTGGCCAGTGGCCGCACCAGGCGCGTGGCGCCGCAGGCTGCCCCGCCTGTCTCCTTCACTGCTCCCGCGTGCTGTAAGCCTGCAACTGCCACCTCCTACTTCCTGTCATCTTACGGCTGCAATTCTTGCAGCTAAGGGCAAAAAAATCTTTTCCTCTCTTATTTTTCTTAGGATCATACATCACGCTATATATCCATTACTAAGAAAATTGCTATTCCCTTTCCTTTGTGTGCTGTAATCTAATATAATCAAAATGTTCCTAGACCTTCTGCTTTTCACATTTGACTTTCTTGCTGCTGAATTTATACTGTTTTATAGCAGGCTAGAAATTGTACAGTCAAACAATTTTCATATTACAGATTCAAAGAGCTATACAAGTATAGACAATCAAATTGTTTTCATGTACTATTAAATGAAGTAATAGTTTATTGCATTTCTACATACTGTTACGTCTTCGATTACTATCGAAGTTAAGGCACCACACATCATTCACTTCACCTCTTCTGGACGACCTACAAGATAAGATCAGAAATATATATTTATACGCATGCCTGTTTTAATTGAGCTATGACATTTGGGAATATGCAGTGGTGATTACCATCCGTCTGTCTATATTTTCTGAAGTAAGGTATTTGGGAATATGTGCAATGATGATTATCGCTCTTTTTTGATCTTTCTGTTGTGCTTTTTTTTAATCAAGGCAAGTGACATGCAGTGATAAGAACCATTAGATGCATATGGTCCTTTTTCTACTCTTAATGAAATGAGGTCATTTGGCATATGCAATAATAGCCATTGCAGTCCCGTTGTTACTTTTATATGCAAGTTTCATCTAAAAATAGCTATTAATTACGTTATTAGCTATTAAAAATATCACAATGGTCAATGTTGTAAACAACATACTCATAGTCATTTTCATTCATTATCTTTTTTTTGTTCCTATTTCAGCTCAGAATTATAAACTGTTGTGCTTCAATTCAGTTTGAAGGAAGGAGTGAAGTGCTTATTCAGAAATACACATGATCCTTACCATCAGCTAGGTGAAAATCAAAATGTTCTTTGATTTTGATGCTACTTCATTAGGATAACTTCAAAAAATTCGTCTCTCATGGTGATATTAGTTTCCGTAGCCAATTTTGGTTTTGCAAGATCATCTCTGCCTTACTTAAAGAAAGAGACGTGAAGGACAAGGGGTCTTCTGGATAAGGAACTTCAGCTGCAGCACACTAATGCCTACTGATGTCTATGAAATCTAAGCTCGTAATAAGTTAGCTTTGGCTCTAGCAAGTTGCTCCCTATGAACTTTTCTGCAATAGGGCTAGCTATCCTTTATTTCTGTTGACACCGTTATCCCCAATTATGTACCTGATGACTACTGCTTTCTTAAATTTGAGGTTCATCCTCTCTATTTTTTTTTAAAAAAAAATGCATATTTCAGCCCTAGTGTCACAACTTCTAGCATGCATAGTGATGAGCAGTTTTCTATGTTAGATTAACTTTTTCACTCCACATGTTCTGCCGAGGGCATGCAACTACAAAATTCAGCGAGATCTCAGGGTCATACTGGAGTACTACAAGGATGGCGCGGCAACGCCACGCTGGTTTCTAGTTAGCCTTATTCTTTTAATTAGTTTTCCATCATATATATAACCGACCATACCATCAAAAAAGTTAACTTGGCAGTTCAGCAATTAGGTCACCAGATTGTGTGGTCTGTCCTTGAGTACCCTTTTTGAGTGGACAATCAGCTATAGGGCAGGACATCATCGAGTGATCTTTAAGAGAATTTGAATAATAGAGAGAGCCGCCATGGTTGACTGTCTTATCTTGGCACCTAGAGCAAACATTGAAGTTAGCAAGCAAGGCTATGTTCTTGAACACATTTTTTTAACATCCGGGTCAGTTTGAAATTTGGCACATAATGGCTCATGTGCTTGTTAATGAGATATTATTGAGGATTCAGTTTCACTTTGGTCTTTCAGGGTGCCCAGTTTAAAATTTGGTCCATAATGACTCACGTGCTTGTTAATGAGATAACTTTATCTTCTATATAGATTTTTTTTAGAATGACACAGTATAACGCAGACGCTCACAAGACGCACGCACACTCACCCTTATGAATACATGTACGCAAACATACCCCTACTCCTATGAGCACCTCCAAAGGACTGAGCAGCCGGCTGATCTAGAGATTTTCAAAGTCACCACTGTCGCCTCGTTGTCGACGAGAACATCGCTTACCACTTAATGCATAACGCCGGTAAATTTTGGGAAAACTCCAGGAAAAGGTGCGAGCACCAGGATTTGAACCCTGGTGGGTAGCGTCCCATTAGACCATCCTACTATTGGACTACAAGCCAATTCACATATCTCCTATATAGATAAACCCTACTAGAAATTTCTCTCAACATGCAAGCTATCCACATCAACAATCCACTCATCAATCCACTATAAGTTGTAATTATAGCCAACTAACACATATAATTATGATATCTCTTCTTCATCCATTAACATGCATTTAGTTGTCCATAAAAATATGTCAAACCATTCATCAAAATTAGTTTAAGATAGTTTCATTCGTATGTCTATAAATACAGATTGTCAAATTTCTTTTTAAATTGTTCGGAATACCCGTAGCAACGCGCGAAGTATCCATCTAGTATTGAGGATTTAGTGCCACCTTGATCATTTAGGGTGAGTTAAACTAACATACACTGGTAGAGGATAGACTTTTTCGGTTTGCATCAATTTTGTCTTTAGTCTCAGCCATAATTGGGCGCGAGCCTAAAGATACAATTAGTGCCCCGCGCAGCGGCTCTAATTTGAAGGAATATAAGACATCTAGTCCTAAGTTGGTTGTTTCAAACCAAAACTAAAGGTCATCCTAGTCCCTGTTGAAATTACAACCGAGATTATAAGATAACCTGTAATCGGCATTGGAACCACAAATCATGACTACATGTCCCAGGGTAACTTCAGTATTTGCTCAAAAAAAAAAAACCGACTCTTCAGTATCATGCTTATGCTTGTGCAGCCGCTGTTCGTCGCAATGGGCTCCAGGTTTCAGCATCGGCGTCTCACCCAACAGGCCCACAGGCCACACTCGCTGGTCGAGTATCGTGGTAGCGGTTGCATATATGGGCTGCCGCGTGAGTTGGCGTCAAAATGTATGCCGGCCGTCGAGACTCGTCGTGAGAGTGCATGTATGGCCTTATGGGTGCACGCGCGCGGCCTGTGCGGGCGTAATGACGCCCACACACGTTTCTCGAAAGGAACAACATGTGTGCACACGGCATCGACGCCGCACGGCAGCAGCCTGTCTTTTGCTTGCTGAGCGACCCACACGAACACTTGCCGGTCGGTGGGTGGATCTCATTGTGAGTTGGGCGGCTGGCAGTTGCCACGGCCGGCGCCGCGCGGTCCGTACTGGCATGATTCGAACAGCCGTCGTCTATCCGGGCGACCGGCCCCTGCCTGCTACTCTTCGATAGAGCACATCTTCCGACATCTCAGCCGACCCAGTGTCCCACGCTAATCGCGCGTGGATTTGCCGTTGATCCTTTCTTCTTCGTTTACTATTAAGGACGCTCTCGACCTTGGATGCCAAGGGTCTTAGAGGCTCAGAGCTGATGGGATGGAGGTCGGATCATGTTCCAGTTTCCGACCGTTGGTCCAAGTCCAGCCAGGTAACGTTGCTCAGCATTTCTGGCAAGATGCGGTGTTGTTTGGCTAGAAACACGGGGAGACTTGTGTGGTAAAATTATAACGAAGTTTCTTAGAAAGTTGATTGATGACTTTTAAATGAATCTAGTGAATATATCTGTTTTCCTAGAAAAGGCCTCGACATTGACGCACCTGCCCGCTACTACAAATGTACTATCGCATGTTGTCAAAAAAAAAATGTACTATCGCATGGCCAAATTTGCTCGGGGCTTGAACCAAACGAGCCTTCATTCATTTCTCAATTATGCTCTTTGACTCTATGACCCTGACCCCAACTCCGATCCCCAGCTGGTCCCCAATATAAAGGGAATGGGCATGGGCAGATGGCCCAATCATCAAGTGCTTCAGAGGCCTTTGTCCGACACCTGCGTATTGGTACTGCTGTCCTTCGTTACCCGAAACTCATTTTTTGTCTGAGTGCCGTAAATTTGTCGAGTGTTAAAACCCTCTTTGTCGAGTGCCACGGCCTGGTACTTGACAAAGACAGCCTGTTTGTCGAGTGCCACTGCCTGGCACTGGACAAAGGCCCTCTTTGCCGAGTGTCAGGTTAGGCACTCGACAAAGATTTAATTTCTTTTTGAATTTTGATTTTAAATATTTTCTGTGATCCTTATATATTGTATTGAATCATATGTTCGAATTTAAAAAAAATTTATAATATTTTTCTCTATTTTTGAATTAATTTTATTTACTTGAATTTTTTTTGAAAAGTAAATTTAAACCGTAGGTGCATGAAATAATGAAATGTAGTCATTCAAAAAATTATATTCATATTGGAAAGTGTATTTTGAGGCCGTATCTAGGAACTCACCCAAAATTTTGAACGCTTTGTTCACGAAACACGACCATCGAGTTGTGGAAGAAGTGTTTTTTAATTATATAAAATACAAACGAAGTCCGAAAATCATAAAACTTGGCGAGGTGTCATCTCATTGTATGTGAATGCTGTGGTAAAAAATTGAGAATATTTCGAGCAAGTTATTATATAGGATGGCCAAAACTCAAACTTCTCCACATGTGATCACTTGTGGTCACATGTGTGAAGTGTCTGTGTTTTAGACATCCGATATCACAGCTTTCTCAAAACATTCTCAGTTTTTTATCAGAGGCTCTTCATATGATAACATGACACCGCGACAAGTTTCGCGATTTTCGAACTTCGTTTGCATTTTATATAATTAAAAAACACTTCTCCCGCAACTAAATGGTCATGTTTCGTGAACAAGGCGTTCAAAATTTTGGGTGAGTTCCTGAATACGGCCTTAATATACACTCTTCAACATGAATATAATTTTTTGAGTGGCTACATTTTATTATTTTATACACTTGCAGTTCAAATTTGGATTATCAAAAAAATTCAAGTAAAGGAAATAAATTAACGAAATATATCAAAATATTATAAAAAGTCTCAAATTTAAACATGTGCCTGTAAACAATATATTGGGACATCAAAAAAAGTTTAAATTCAAAATTAAAAAACTGCGTAGTTAAAATTTTTTCATGCTTTTCAATTGCAACACAAAAAGTTAAAAAAACAACACTTTGCCGAGTGCCCTGCTAATGGGCACTCGGCAAAGGCGCGGCCCATTAGGTCCAGGAGGCCCAGCAGGCGTGCCATATATAAAGGCAGCTACGATTTCACCACCAGACCACCCTCTCCCACCTCCACCCGCCTTCCCCGTCCTCCCTTCTCCTCCTCACCCCCGACCCAGCATGGTGCGCGGCGCGGCAGGCCCCCGACGGCGCGACGCGGCCCAGCGACGCGCGCCCACCCGGACGGGGCACGGTCCCCCGACGGCGGCGGCACGGCGCCGTGACGAGCTCAGCGGCCGGCGTCGATGGACTCGCCGGCCCTGTGGATAGGCTTGGCGGGTTTCTGTCTCTTTTTTTATTTTTTTAGAAAATATTTGCCGAGTGCTATCCTGGCACTCGGTAAAGTCTTTGCCGAATGCCTGTGACGTGGCACTCGGCAAAGACATCTTTGCCGAAGTTTTATTTACCGACACCATTTCGTCAAGTGTCAGCGTGGTAGACACTAGGTAAAGGTTTTGCCGAATACATATAAGCATTTGCCGAGTGCTTCCGGCACTTAGTAAAGCCGACAGATTCGGTAGTGCTCGACGGATAAAAGAAAAGGAAACAAATTGTTTTATTCGTTTTTGTACTGGTGATATAAGAGAGAAATAGGCCTTTTTAGGCCCGCTGCATCATCACATCAGCAGCCCATGGCCTCGGTCTAGTAAATTTGCATGGCTTTCATGTGGGCCTTATCCAAGCGACAAAAAGGGACCACATGAAGTCATCAACAGCTGGAATTATTCCCTTCCCCTTCAGCAAAAGATAAAGAAAACAACTGAAGAGAAGGAGGAGGAAAAGATGGGACAAAGAGTCAACTTGGAGCAGGAATCATGGAATGTAATGTTTTCAAATATACCATCTTTCATTCAGTTCGTGCTAGCAAGTGTCACCTTTTTGCCGCTGTTCTTCGAAACCGATCAAGCCCGACAAAGAAGTGGCGTCAAAAATCCAAACCTTGGGAAAACAATAAAACGCTAAGAGAGAGTTCTTTATCGCAGCTCTAGCTAACCATCTAAGAATACATGAAGCTGCTGCTCCCAAACTCCAGAAATTCTTAGCTCTAGATGTGGAGGCCTCGTGTTCGTGTAACTAGAACGAGTCTCTCTTTGTTGCGTATATCTTGACCATGTACGGTCTTGGCTCTTGGGCGATCTAGCATTTGGTGATGTGTTGGCCAGGTTTAGTGTCAGTATCTGACATTTATTTCTAGGATTTATTGATAACCTCTAGTCTTCGTAAATGAAAATAATGAAGCACTTGGTTTTACAAGCAAGGTAATTTGGGTTTAGAAAATACTTTAAGTTCAGGACCAAAAGAGTTTTATAGTTATTGGTTTCGCAAATATTACCCAAAAAAATTGTTAAGATAGGGTTTTTATATTACACATCTGAAAGTGAGCGCGGGAAAGAAAAGGTTTGACTTAAGTTTGACGTAATTGTCACTTGCAACACAGATTCACGCACACATTTTTAATTTTTTTTTTGTTTTGCATTATTATAGACAATAAAAAAAAAGAGAGAAGAAATATTACGCTTGCCAAGCAATTAAATACAGTGCTGACGACGAGGCTCTTGTATTGTTGCCAATGGCACGTTCGAGAAAGGGAAAAAAAAAGGCTCCTGTATTGACAAACCACAAGCGGCGAAAAGGATCTGCAGAAAGCTGTCGAGGTACACGAACACGAGGCCTTTTTAATTTATATATGGTGCTAATCCACGTACTTCCGAGAGCTAAGCTGCAACCTCCGGCGGTGACCGGCGTGACTGCAACCCGAACCAACCGACGACGAAAGCAATGGCTTATTAGCTCGCAAGATCCTGGCGCAGAAACAGACACGGCGCACGACTACACACACACGAGCCACCTGTGTGTCGTTGAGCCGTAGCAGTACAGTGATATGTATCATTATTGGCCACTGTCACGCGCTCGATCGCTCTATTCGTCTCTCGCACGGCACCGGCATGGTGGCATGGGCATGATCGACCGCCATGAAAATGGGAATCGGAGAAAGGTGCGGCGTCGTTGTGCGATCGAGCTGCGAGCCGACGAGTGGCAGGCAGGGACAAGGACGTATTATGTGACGCGAACATGGCATGGCACAGTGAACTCTCTGGATCGCATATACTCCGTAGGCAGCTAGCGGTAGCTGCCAAACCTTTGCGCCGTGCACGCGCGCGCTGTGTCACTGTGCGACACCGTCTTGTTGGGTCCCAAGTCCCAACCCATGTGTAAATGTCCTACTACAGTACTCTCGATCGGCTTGAGCAATCGGATCGCACTACCCCCGTGGCCCCGTCCGTCAATCCGTCATGTCATGTGGGCGTTCAAGCCAGCCATCGGCCGCCACTGCCGCCGCCGGGGACACCAAAACGCACGCCAGATTTGGCTCACGCACCGTCGTCCGTCGTCGTCTGCCCTTGCCCATGTGTTGCTGGACACAACACAGATTTGGTTGTCCCAGCTCGAGATCCACACCATTCTGCCTGCCGCCTCGCCTATTCGCCTGATGCCCTGGTGTATATGGAGCTCATGTGCCGTCTCGTCTCTTTTCCTACGTCAAGTGGTGGTAGGGAGATGGAGGAGAATGTGCGTGCACTACATTCCCGATCTAGATCGCCGGCGTCATTCATGCTCAGTCTCTTGCATGTAGGTAGTACTGAAAAAGGAGCTAGTACTATGCTAGTATGAAAATGCAATTGGATCGGAGGACCAGGCACTCGGGCAGACATGCGATCCAGGCACCAATGGCGAACCACATCTGTCTTGTCGTTACCAAAATTGCAAAGACTTTTTTAGACTCGGAATGGGATGCTCATGTTATACTTTACTACAGTACATTCGTAGGTAGATACATACTTGGATCCCTACATACGTATACATACCAGACTGCTCCCTAAGGAGCATTGCTGCCTGCCTGCCTGCGACTGCCACCCTTAAACCCCACGCCTGCTCCGGCCGCCGCCATACGTGCCGCTTCCCCTCCCCCGTGTGCTCAAGGCCGCACGCACAAGTGTGTGGTACGCTCGCTGACGCTGACCACGGTCCTCACGGTCGGTGCTCCGGGTGGGAAAGGTAGACCCGGCATTGTATGACCGTGCGGCCGAGCTTGAACCCCGGCACCACGGTGAACCCGACGGCGACGTGTCCGGTCGGCGCCGGCGCCAGCGTCGTCCCGCCGCAGCCTTCCGTGTCGCTGACGCTCTCCATGAACACCTCCGAGAACCGGTCCCCGGGCAGCGCCTGGAACACGGACGCGGCGCCGTCGAACGCCCAGAACAGGCAGTGCAGCAGCCACACGCGCCGCGCCATCTCCGCGAACTCGCCGAGCCACGCGGCGCGCGGGAGGACCGCCGCGCCGCGTCCGAAGATGGCGGCCTCCATCCGCTCGTGCACCACGGACACGTACCTGTCCCGCACGAACTCGCGGAGCGCGCCCCACCGCCGCGCGTCGCCGCTCGCGTTGTCGTCCTGGACTAACAGCTCCGCCGCGGCCGCGTCCTTGGCCCCCGCGAACTCCTCGAAGAAGCGGCGGCGGTCGTGGGACGCACCCCGCCCGTGGAGGGAGCTGAGGCCGAGGTCCTTGCGGTGGAACCCCGCGAACATCTTGAGCGCCACGTACGACTCGAGCGCGAACCTGGCGTCACTTTCGGGGTTCCGCAGCGTGGCGCCCTGTGGGTGCACGGCGGCCGCCGCCGCCGCCGCGGGATCCCATCCGGCCGCGTGCATCGCGTCGTGCATTGCCCTGGCGAAGGACCGGACGGACTTGAGCGCGTGCCGCAGCGCGGTGAGGAAGTGCGTGGCGTTGAGGCCGGAAAGGTGGAGGTCGTCCAGCGCCGCCAGGGTGCGGTTGCGGGCGCGCTCCTCCAGCGCCCGCGCGGCGCGGAGCTCGTCGGCCAGCTTCGCGCGCGCCCGCTCTGCCTCGGCGTCCCGCGCGCGGAGCTCCGCCTCCAGCTTGCGCGCCATGATCTCGTAGGTCCGGAGCAGGTGCCGTTGCTCGTCGGCGTGCACCGCGAGGGTGGCCGCGGCGGAGCTCGAGCTCCTGGCCGCCGCGGAGGCCGGGTCCCTGGTGTACCGCCGCTTGAGGCTCGACAGCTTGGTGAGCTCCGCCACCAGGCCGGCGTCCGCGGCCTGGATGGACTCGGCGTCGTAGGGGTGCTGCGCCAGCTGCAGCTGCGCGTACGCCGCCTTCACCGCGGACGCCCGCGCGAATAGGGTCGCCACGAACGCGTGCTTCGCGGCGTCCTGCGCCGGAGAAAGCGGCGCAGGCTCCGGCGACAGCTGCATCTGCGGCGGCTGCGCCACCGGGGCCCCCTTCTTCTCCGTGGCGTTCTTGAAGAAGGCGTCCAGCGTGTAGGCAGCCGCCAGGTTGCCCGACAGCTTGAGCTTGCTGAGCGAGTTGATGGAGCTGTCGAGCGAGTCGTCGAACAAGTCGTCCCCAGCGACGGAGTACGCCATCCCCGCCCCCGCCGGGGAGCTCTTGCGGCGGAGCAGCCTGGCCAGCCTCCGCGAGATGCGCCCTGGCCTCTGCTGCGGCGCGGGAGCGGCTGCCATCGTCTCCATTGCCTCCTCACTCTCTGCTCTCAGTCCTTGTGGCGCTACTGCCGCAGCTGAGCTCAGGCTGAGAGCTTCTTGCGGAGTTCCCTGTTAGGAGGGAATGGGAGGGAGCAGATTAAACAGCAGAATAATTAAGGAAAGGGGTGGTATGCACTATGCAGGGCAGGGTATGGACGTAGGGTAATATTATACCAGATTAAATTAGTTAAATAATTAAGGATGCTGTCTTGGACGAATAGCATAATCAAGTGGCCTGCCTCAGGGCTCAGGGTACGGATGGGGAGGTGTTTTCGGTTGTTTAATTAATAATGGCGGGGTTTTGCTTAAGAGGGAGGCACACCAGCGGCATGATTATTCCCACCTGCTCATTCTCAGCCTTTTACAGAACATTGGATTCGGATTCCCGATCTGATGGATGCGTATTGCGTAGAGAGAGAAGAACAAATCCGGAATTTTTAAGGTTTCGACTATTCTTTCACGGTAAGCAGAAGCAGTGGTATTCTTTCACACCGGCTCGGAAAGCAACTGGGAAATGAGTGCTTACAAACATTTTATTATGTTATATAGGCCCAAGTTGCACCCAGTTTTGTACAAGGAATCCAATGCAAAGTGTCTTTTTGTATGATGAATGCATGTTTATTTGGAATAATGGGGTGGATCCCGAAATTTCTAAGAAAATGTGGTCATATAATGGATTGATCCAAGTTACTGTGTATATATCCTCTATATTTATTCACTCCGTCTCAAATTATAGTTCGTTTGACTTTTTTTTACTTTAAGTTTAACCACTCGTCTTATTCAAAAAATTTAAGAAAAACTAGTTAAATTTAGGTTATTTTTAAAAATCTTTTATTAATAAAGCAAGTCACACAAAAAAATAATATTTTAAATAATTTTTTAAATTAGACGAGATGATCAAAATTTAAAAAAAAAGTCAGACATTCTACAATTTAAGACAGACCATTATTATTTTCCAGCATTTCAGACATTGTTGTCCTAACTTGCTAACGTTCGGAAACAGAAAAGGAAAAGCTTTTTTCCCAACATAAAGTCAACTGAGCAGTGGCCGGTACAGACAGTACGACCCCCACAACATCCAACAGTTAAACTGCTGGAATCATAGGCAAGCAACCAATGGAGCGGACACATTCATTCGAAATGATTCGAAATCAATGACCCAGGCCCACCTGTCAGCCGCGGCCGGCGTGCCATATGAGAATTGCAAAGAGGTCTCCTGTCGTCTTCTTCCACACCGCGTCGTTACTCCGCAAGCAAGCATGCGCACGCACGAGGATTTGGGATCCAATTGGCGGATAGCGTTAAGCCAGCCACGAGGTAAGAGCAAGGGCCCCATACCTTTTTTGGTCGGAAGACTCTCAAGACGTTGGATTCATCAGCCAAGAAGTCTTTGAATGTTCAATACACATGTGTTGGGTGGATTGGTATTTCTAAGATCAATGGCATACTAGTAGTTTCGTAAACGAGTAAAGTACGGGGCCAGTTCTTAAATTTTTTTAGAGTGTGTCATCATATAGTCCTCAAATTAAGGAAGTGTGTCATTTCGGTCTATAAACTCTGTTTGGATCCCATAATAGAAACATATATGGATACATCCTTGTGTATCGAGATAAGACTCGATTGCTTGAAGGTGGTTATATATAAAATTGACTAGACACATAAATTACACAAATATTTATAAACACCATGAGAGCTAGCTAGGTTGTTTTGAAAAAGATTGTCTTCTTTCTCTCATGGCTGAGCCCTAAGACCATGCTGAGCGGGGGCTCTCTTGTGGTCAGCAGGCAGCGGCACAATATGACAGCAACTTCACGAGACCAATGTCGTGCGTCTCGCCCGCCGTCAAAAAGATAGTGTGGCCCACACACTCGCCTACTCGGTGTGGTAGCAGCCGATGGCCCATGCGCTCACCTCGCAAGCTCACATACCTCCGATGAGGGAAGTAGTATGGATTGGAGTTTATCACGGCGAGCTCACTGGTGTCAAGAGATTGGTGTGCCGGCTTCCCTAGCGCGAGAAATAGTTGCACCCCACGTGAGGAGCAGCTCGCCGGAATGGTCTCGTCGGTGCCGAGCTCAGTTTTGTGGTTTCCCCTGAGAAGACCATGCCCGTGAGAGAGGGGAGTCATATATGTACGGGTGAATTGAATGGTCAAACCTAGTTTAAGACCCGAAATGATACATACACTTTCTGAATTGTGGACTGAGATGACACGGACCCTATAAATTCGAGAACAAGCTATGAACTTTACTCGTTCAAAACAGTCCCTAAAAATATATTTGGACTGACTCTAGAAATAGTTTATAATATGGCAGTGGGAGGGAATGTCATTCGTGATAATATATATAATTAGCTCTATCTAGGAAATTTGAATCGAAGTGAGCGTAAACAATTTTTTAGAAAAGAGTGATCGTAAACAATGCATGCACATTAGCAGATATTTCCAACAAGAAAATATTGGTGCAGTGTTCTTTATTTTTCCATGTTGGCATAGTGTAGTCAAACCACACAAAAATTTCACCAATTATTCTCACTTATCATCTTTTCCCATCCCCATCAATTCAGGAACCTAAAAAAGAGAATGCTAACAATAAGGCCGAAGACATAAGGGAAAATACAATAAGGCAGAAGCAAGATATGGACTCTTGGGCTTTTGTACACGACCAGCACCTAACAAAGGGAGCAATGTTGACAGCCAGTTTCCAGCTTTGGAACCTTCTTAAACGATCTATGTGTTAGGTCTACCATACATCCCATAGGAAATGAGGAATGCTCGTAGTTTGCCGCCATCTCCGTGAAGTGTCTCGGTTTGTTGGTTTGTTTGATTCCGCAATGCTCCTACTTCAAAAGCTACGCTACTAGTGTAGGTCGACATCCCCAGTTGAAGCTTGTATGGGCATTGTTTCATTGTTTGGATCTTTTATTCGTAGCATGCTTAAGTCTAAAGCAACATTTGTCTTGCTAATACGTACTCCGTATATGCTAATAGACAGAGGTGAAAATGTGGCTAAATACGCGAAACCACCTACTTACTAGGTGAAAATGTGGAAAACAATTTTCATGTTCACGTGCAATACGAAAGCAGTAAAACTTTTTGTCTCGGACCGTTTGACACATCTCTTTCTCCTGCTTCTCCTGCTTTCCTAGCACCTGCTTTGCTGCCTGCTTTCCTAGTGCCTGCCCCTTCGCTGTGGCGACTACAGAAACGCAGCCAAGAACGACAAAAAATCACGTGCAATGCCGGATCTTCCCAGAGTCTCTCTTTCTTTCTTTTTCACCTCGTCTCACAGCGGTCCCAACCCCGGCATCAGTGCATTCGTGCTGCATGACATTGCCATGCATCATCATAAAGTAAAACTAAACCAATCATCAGCATGCTGCACGTATGCCACGAGAACACAAGTACGTGCAAACATCAGAAGCAGGATTGTGTTTATTATGGTTCATGTTCATCGTCTCTGTTCATCTGCATTGCGGCGTCGCTGGTCTCAGACTAGTCCCATGTTCTTGTGTTCATACTGACAAGGGAATCACCGCCGACCTGATTGCGCATATACAACGTATACGCTCATTTTTATCTGTATGTGTCCGTTGGACTCGTCATGGGACAAAGTTGCCATGGTTTTTCTTTACAATATTTTGCAAAACAAGCACTGTATTTGCTCCGTTCTAAATTATAAGACATTTTAATCTTTTAATATATAACTTTTATCAAAGTAGATATATAAAGTCTAGATGTTAGTTTTTTTAAGCAAGGAGACTCCCCATTTTCATTACCACTGTAATGGAAATACATAAACTCTAGATACATTTAAATAAACAATATATATAGAAAAGCCAAACATCTTATAATTTAAAATTTTCTAAATATATATTGAATATAAAATATTAATATTTTCTTATGTATCTTTGATCAAAGTTAAAAAAAAACATTAGACCTTTTCTCAAAGTGAGAATAACATTTATTTTTGGTACGGATGAAGTAAGTGACATAACATGATCATGGTGTTCTACACAAGTTCATCATGGGTAAAAGTTTTGGGCGCTGTGTCGATCCCTAAAATCATCCAACAATGTTAAACCGCTCGCGTCGTGGACCCCAAATGCTATGCTTGACTTGAAGGGTTATGAGGGTGCTACGCTAGACAGAAAACAAAACTTTTCGACCTCATAAATCAGGATCTACTGCTAGTTACAGGTTACGGGATTACCACTAGACGCGCAGGTGCAGCGGAAGACGACTTGATGTAGTCGTACGCGTCGTAGCAGGCAGTGCAGTTGCGTGGTCGTCCGTCACCTCAATCCTCTCGCGCTGTTCGTCCCAGTGCTCCAGATGCAGCACCTCCGAGGAATCCCACACGTGCAGGGAAGAAGCGATGCGTCTCCGGACTGCTAGGTCCGCGAGGAGCAGAAGGCGCGAGCGTGGGGAGGGCGACGACGGCTGCCAAAGGCGTGTGTAACCCTGACTGCGCCCCTACCCCTTGCTTATATAGGAATCCCCAATGAGCTTATGAGTTGGAGGCCCATTAAAAACCCTAAGCCTTGTCTAATTCGGGTCCAACCCGAATTAGGCTTCTAGCCCCTTAAGCATGCGACCCTAAGGATTCACGCACACATTGACATAGGTCGAGTACTCCTACTCACGCAATAGTTGACAGCGGCCTCTAGCAAGGCGTGACAACTCCTATGTGCACGCAAAGATCATATCAAACGAACCACTACGACCACATACAAATTATTCCCTTTGCCACTCGATATATGTTTCAACTCGTGGGCTAACACTTAACCCAAGCACGGCCATGCATTTGTTAATTCAATCACTTGAGTGATCCAGTGATATCTCTCTCGCGTAGAGAGGGGCAAATTCCATCTTCATTGTCTATGTCTCATAGCATGCTTCCCGACCACCCGAAGACCACATTTATAACTACCCAGTTACGGAGCAGCATTTGATAGTCCCTAAGTAGGTTGTTTCACATCTTCAGTACATATCACAATCTTAGGTCTAAGGACATAACGTACATGACATGAATAGAGATTTTCTCATGTCGGGTCAGTCCAGCCTACATGTTTCACAGGTGCCCACATTATTAGTTTGACATCTCCATATCCATAACTTGTGAAACATAGCCATCAACTAATACATGTGATGGTCTAATATTCAAGTGTGTTCTCACAAGAACGTCGACCAGGGATAACTTTAGAATAACCATTCAAGTAATTGAGTTCCACAAACAATTCACACAATCGCCAATCAATACAAGTTGTCTGTAATGGATATTCAATGAATACTTTATTAATCATGGATACAATCGAATATCATCATCTACATGATTAGCTCTAGGGCATATTCCCAACATGACTAACTTGAGTACCTAAAGATGATAAGTGTGTTTTCCACAAAACATCCTAGACTTAGGAGTTATTGAAATATCTAGATAACATGTAATGAAAACCAATTCAAAAATACATTTTGGCCATTCAAAAAATTTGAAAGACTTGGCGCATCTCGCCGAAATTTATCTGAGAGCATTATTTAGGATAGTACAAGAACCATTCATTTGGTTTGCTATACTACTTACCCCTGGCTATTTAAGATTACATTTGATTGGTTGGTTAGTTTTGGTACAATCATCATTGGGGGTGATTTTTAGCTCCATCCTACTCACCTCTCATCCTCTGTTCATGTTGGCATTTTATCAAACAGCTAGTGCTCACCACCCACCAAGCTCGCGCTTGTGTCGTGTGAATAGAAGCCACAATACGTCGGCATGGAAATCCACGTCAGACCTGGAAGGGGTGGACACCTCAGCTCCACCATCCTCGCCGAGGCCTGCACGATGCGGGTCGGAATCCGTTGCACGGCGAGTAGAGATGGGCGGTGAGGCCGTGCTGGCACGAGCCCGATAGCAGAAGTGCTAGACTGCCACATGGCGCCCATGGACCTAGCCCACTTGGCCAAGTGTAATAAGTACGCATCTTTCCCGTGGTGCGGAACCGGTAGTGCCGCCGCCGACCGCCACCATGGCTAGCAAGTTCCCGTCGGAGCAACTCAACGCTGCCCTCCTACGGGAGACGGACCCGGCCACCGCGCTCCGCCTCTTCCTGAACCCGCCGAAGGCCATGCCTTTCGCCCCATTCCGCTACTCCCTCCGCTGCTACGACCTCATCATCTCCAAGCTCGCCGCCGCGCCACTATGTCAATTTGGAATTTGCGCAGCGGCGCCAAAACTGGCCGGCAGCGGGCGTCCTGGCTACCCACTGTGGTAGTTCGGCGGCCGTCCACGGCCGACCGGGCGCCTCAGCGCCCGCTGCGGTTAACCAATTTACCGCAGCGGGCAACATAACGAGCCCGCTGCGGTAAATCGGCATTTTCCGCAGCGGGCAACGTAACGCTTTCACTGTGGTAAATGTCGATTCACAGCAGTGGGCATGTTAAGTTGCCTGCTGCGGTTAATCCTGCCATTATAAAGCTGGCACCGCCAGCCCCCTTCTTCCCCATGGCTTCTCCTCTTCCAACTCGTTGGGGGGAGATTTTGCCTTAATTTTTAGCCACACCAACAAATTGAGCTTTGGATCTTTGATTTGGGGGAGGAGGACACTAGTAGAGGTAAATTATTGCTCTCCCACCCCCTTTCTCTCTCTCCCATACTTTTTTGGTGCATCTTTTTGTCTTGATCTTGCTTCATAGAGGAGAGAGATGAAGCTTGTTTTTTTTGCATCTAGATTCGCCATGGATGCATGAAAACTCTCTCCCACCCTTTTTTCTCTATTTCCTCACCTTTTAGTGTCTTTTGTCTAGTTCTAGATCTAGATCCCCATGGATTAGAGAGATGAAGCTTGGTTTTTTTATCTAAATTCACCATGGATACATAAAAGCTCTCTCCCACCCTTTTTTTCTCTATTTCCTCATCTTTAGTGAATTTTATCTAGTTTTAGATCCAGATCCCCATGGATTAGAGAGATGAAGCTCATTTTTTTCTATCTAGATTCATCATGGATACATAAAAACTCTCTTTCACCCTTTGTTTCTCTATTTTCTTACTTTTTAGTGGCTTTTTGTCTAGATCTAGATCTAGATCCGTTGTGTAAATAGATAAAGTTTGGTGTTTCTTCCATTTAGATTCACCATGGATGCATGAAAGCTCTCTTTCACCCCTCTTTTTTGTCTATTTCGTCACTTTTTAGTGTCTTTTGGCCAATGATCTCTCTTTTTCTTGATTTTGGAGTTAGATCATTAATTTTTTCTAATTCTTCTCCATTTTGCTGCTTGTGTCGTGTACAGCTATGATGGACAGGTCCGAATGGATGTACAAGATTGACAAAGTGCTTGATCCTCGGTACCTCGCTGAATTGAGAAAGTTCATGGCCGTTGTGAAAGCTCACCGTGAGAGTCGGAAGCGGTCGACAACCACATGTCCATGTGAGAAATGCGAGAACCGGGTAGGCTACCTAGATGGTACCGTGCAATCTCATTTGATTGTGCATGGTTTCATGGAGGGTTACACAGTCTGGACTTCCCACGGTGAAAGGCTTGCTGCGAGTGGCAGTGCATCTGGAGTGAGCTCTTAGACGACGACGGTGAACCAAGATCCTGTTCGACCACACGTGCTGCCTTCGGCGCTAGCTACGCCAGCAGCTGCCGACGATGCTCATGATTACATCACGGTGGACGAACTACTAGAGGGCATGCAAGATGGCGCTGATGGAGGTGACGATGGTCATGAGGCTCCTTTGAGGGAAACAGAGGATGTGCAGCTGTTTGAGGACCTGGTGAACCACATCGATGAGGACAACGTCGTGTTTGGCAACTCGAAGTGGTTAGAGAATTTCAGAGAGATGAAGCAGGTGTCCATTGATCCTCTGTATCAGGACGGCGGGAAATGTCCAGATGGGTGCACGACGCTCCATTTCAACCTCCACATGCTGATGACGAAGGCCCGACATGGTTGGTCAGATAATTGCTTTAATGAGCTGTTAAGTTACCTAGCTACCACGTACCCAACTGGTGGGAACAAGGTGCAAGACAATACCTATCGGGCGAAAAGCTGATTCGGCTGGTGGCGATGAAAGTTAGAAAGTTTGATGTCTGCCCTAACCACTACATCATGTATCGGGGCGAGGAGTATGAGAAGTTGACCAGTTGTCCACACTGTGGCGCCAGTCGGTACAAGAGGAATGCCGGGTGTCACGTGGATGACGACGACGAAGTCATGCAAGGTACCGGTGGTCCGAAGAAGAATAAGAAGGTGGCTAAGAAGGGGGCCAAGAAAATCTCGGCTTAGCAGGACGAGGAAGAAGAGGGTTATACACGGAGGAAAAGCCCTGCGCTGTCGGTGTGGTACTTGCCCATGGTCGACCGCCTGCGTGCACTATTCAGGAACCTAGAGGATGCGAAGCTCATGTCTTGGCATGCATCACCTGACTGGCTCAAGGATGATGGCAAGCTGTGACACCCCTCTGATGGCCAACAGTGGAAGGATTTCGACAATGCGCACCCCGAGTTTCGCGACGAGCCCAAGCACGTCCGGTTTGCGTTGAGTACCAACAGGATGAACCCGTTCGGTGAGCTTAGCAGCTCTCACAGTACTTGGCCAGTCGTCCTCACCATATACAACCTCCCTTCCCATCTGTGTCAGAAGCGCAGGTACCTCCTGCTCACCATGCTTATCTCGGGGCCAAGGCAGCCCGGCAACGATATAGATGTGCTCCTAGAGCTGATCATGGAGGAGATGCACATGCTATTCAATGATGGGGTCCAGATTGTGGATGCTTTCCAGAAGAAGAACTTTACCCTAAAAGCCATCATCTTTGTCACCATAACCGATTACCCCGGTCTCTTCTCACTGTCGGGGCAGATCAAAGCAAAGATCGGCTGCGTGGTGTGCATCGACGGGACCTGCAACACTTACCTCAAGGGGTCCATCAAGATGATGTACACAAGGCACAGGCGGTTCCTTGTGGCCAAGCACAGGTATAGAAAAAGTGCTTGGAACCAATACTTCGACAACCAGGACGAGCCGCAGCGTCAACCACCGGCGCAGACTAAGTGGGGGCCAAAGATGTATGAGATGGTGAATGATATGGACCAGATCAAGTTCGGCAAAGAGAAGAAGCCCCCGCCACCAGAGGAGAAGGGGAAGAGGAAAACCAGGAAGTGAAAGCGGCCGGACACGACGGAGGAAGCACCGCCCATAGTCCCCGTCGTTCCTTTCAAGAAGAAGTCAATTTTCTTCAAGTACCTGTCGTACTGGAGGACACTGCACTCACCCCATGCCATCGACTGCATGCACCTCGAGAAGAATGTGTTTGAGAGCACGATCGGTACCCTGCTCAACATCCTGGGAAAGACAAAGGATGGTCTTGGGGCATGGTAGGATCTTGTCAGCATGGGCATCAGGCACGACCTTCACCTGAGCAAGCCTGAGAACGATAAAGTTGATATCCCGGGGGCGGCCTACAACCTAATGATTGACGAGAGGATGACCTTTTGCAAATTGGCGAGGGGTATCAAGGTGCCGACAGGATTCTCTTCCAACATCAAGAGCCTGGTCTCCATGAAATACCTCACAATGAGCAGCTACAACTCACACGACTGCCACGTCATGCTGACGGTGTTCCTTCCAATACCGATCAGGGCTATCGGTCCAGAGTACGTGAAGATGGTAATTACACGGATGTCGTACATCTTTAACTGCATCACCCAGAAGGTCATCAATAAGGCCGAGCTGCCCTAAACCCTAAACCCTATGCCAGATGGACATGTTATTTCCACTGGCTACTTCGACATGATGTCACACCTGATGGTGCACATGGTCGGCCAGATCGAGCAGCTAGGCCCCGTGTACCTGCATCAGATGTGGACGTACGAGCGGTTCATGTCCACCTTCAACAGATATGTACATAACCGTGCTTACCCGGAGGGATCTATGATCGAGGCATACTCTACGGAGGAGTCCGTTAACTGGTGCATGAGGTTTCTAAAAGATAAGAGGGCGATTGGGCTGCCTATCCACGAGCATGAGGGCAAAACCACAGGGGTTGGGTGCACGGGCCGAAAAGTACGCACCGATATACCAAACAAAGAGGAGGAACAGGCTCATTACAGCATCCTCCATAGCTTGATGAGCGTAGAGAAATACGTTGACAATCACTTGGAAGAGCTCCACGCCGCTCATGATAGATAGCACATGGAGGAATAGGTACAGAAAGAGCACAAACGAAGTTTCATAGAGTCGTTCAAAGAGCAACAAATACCGCTTGAAGGATGCCCTCCTGAAGATACAGAGACCATTAAGAAGCTTGCACGAGGCCCGTCCAGCCATGTCACCACGTGGCAAGGGTATGACGTCAAGGGATACCACTTCCACATGAAGGATAAGGACAACAAGAGCGCGACACAGAATAGCGGTGTTCGATACAAAAGTTAAGGGGTACAGTTCTATGAGCAGATCGAAGAAATATGGGAGCTTGACTATGGCCAAAACTTACGCTTAACCGCCTTTAGGTGCCACTGGGTCAATCCGAATTCAGTTATGGTGGAGGATTATGGGCTAACCATGGTAAACCTAAAAAGTACTGGCTACAAAGACGATCAGTGGGTTCTAGCAACTAATGTTGCGCAAGTGGCCTACTTTATCTATCCACCTGACACCCTAGATGGTCTCAAATTGAAAACTCATGAATACCAACTATAATAGACTCGTCAAGATCTACATTTTATATATAGGGCATTTTTGCATTTGAGAAAGTGTTACGAAAGTTTAGTTCAAAAATGACAAGTCTCTCTTATACTTTCATAAACCCTACGTGAGATTCATGATTTATGAATAGTGTTTACGTAGACTTTCTCAAATAGAAAAATACCCTATATAAGGATTATAGATCTTGATAAATTTAACAAAAATGATATTCAAAATATTTTTATTTAGGCTCATTTAGCCTCTCATTTGAACCATTTTGATCAAGTTAATACTTTTATTAAAAAACTAAAATTCTTTAACGCAGCGGGCGTTTTATGCCGCCGCTGCGGTAAAAAGCGCCTACATAAAGAGGGCCACCCCTGAAATTTTTCAAGTTCTTCGCGCGGTTCAATTTGACCCCGAAGGGCTGCCAAATTTTTGACCCGCCACAGCGCCGCCACCGAGCACCACCGCCACCAAGCACCTCCACCGAGCACCGCCGCCACCGAGCTCCGTCGCCGTGTCGTCCTCCTGTGCCGTTCCCGTGCTCCTGCGCCATTCCCGTGCTCCTGCGCCGTCCCTCGGAACCCTAGACGATGCCGGGAGGGCCGCCGCACCGGGAGCACCCCCGCCGTCCACGTGCTCCTGCGCCGTCCCGACCCCCGTCCTGCACCGCCGCCCCTCGGAACCCTAGACGGCGCCAGGAGGGCCGCCGCCACCGAGAGCACCCCCGCCATCCCCGCCCTCGTCCTGCACCGCCGCCCCTCGGAACCCGTCACAGCGCTGGGAGGGCCGCCGCCATCGGGACCACCACCGCGCCCGCTCCTTCCGCCTCGCCCTGAATCCCCTCTTCGTCCTCCTCGCCGAGGAGCCGCACCGCCGCCCGCTCGTCCACCTCCTCTCTGGTCACCAGTTTTTTCCCACCTCGTCTTGTTCTTGACAATGATTTGCTGGATATGATGGTACTGTTTCTTTTGCTCTGATGCTAATGCTGCTAATGCCTGAGATGAATTTGAGATGAATTGGGAAAATGCTGCCTATGATGCCTATTTTCATATTCGGAGCTGTGATGGTTTTTTAGTTGAAATGCTGCCTATGATGCAATTTTATTTTTGTTCTTAGCATATGCCACTGTCAATGATATTTTAGTTGAAATGCTAACTGAATAGTTGTTCTGAGCAATGCCTGTGATGCTCATCACTTTTGTGTGCCTGTGATGCCATGTTGAGCACTGAATTGATTGGAAAATACATTCTGGTCATTTTGTCCTACTCCTACATTGTCCTACTTTCTACTCTTTCTACTGCTACACTGTCCCTGTCCAACACTGTCTACTTAAAACTGCACTGTCAGTCTTTACTTGGTTGCGAGCAGTTGGGCGACAATGTTTCGTCCCGTGTTTCCGGTTCGTCCCATGCAGAACTGAACTGAACTGAACTAACTGTGCTTGAAACTGCATTTTCAGTCTTTACTTGATTTGTTTGAGGCACTTGCCAATGATGTCAATTTGATCTTAGCTGAATTTTGATGCCAACTGGTGCTGCCTATGATGTATTACTGTTACTAAATGATGCTTATGTCCTACTGTCTACTGTCAATACTTCACTGTCTAGTACCGAACTATTACTGTCATTTTGTGGCCATTCCTCTTTGCTGCCGATGATGCAACGTGAATTTTAAACTGAGCATATGCCATTGCCCATGATGCATTGATGCCTGTGATTTTTTGAATTGGGCTTAAGTGAAGAATTGGGAAAATGCTGCCTATTTTTTTTCCAATGTGATGCATGAATTTTGTCTGAGGCACTTGCCAGTGATGTCAATTTGATCTTAGTTGAATTTTGATGCCAACAGATGCTGCCTTGATGTATTACTGTTACTAAATGATGCCAAGTTGTCTAACTTATGTCCTACTGTTAATGCTGCATATTCTGAACTGAACTTGCCAATGATGCCAACTGATGCTGCCTATGATGCATTTTCTAAACTTATGTCCTACTGTCTACTATCCTACTGAACTGAACTGAGCTTAACTGCATTGTTCTACTGTTAATGTCATTTTGCAAATTTAAGCTTAACTGAACTGAAATGAACTGTCTAGTACTTCTCTATCCCTACTACTTATATACTGTCTACTACTTATCTATTTAGACTATCATTTTGAACTACTAGTACTACTCTGCTATACTGCCTGTCATTGTCCTAAACTGAACTGAACAACTATTCTGCTATACTGAATGCCTGTCATTGTCCTTGAAACTGCACTGACCTACTGCTTATCTCCTATCTACTACTGCTTATCTACTTCTTGAAACTGAACTGTCTACTGTCTACTACTGCACTGAATGCGACGATGTTTCATCCCCTATTTTCGGTTGAGCTTAACTGGTTGCTTTTTTTATATGGCATTTGCAATGATGAACCTTTTTCCACTTCTATGCTGAGGCAGTGGCATATGCAGTGATCTAAACCCTTTTATGCTGAGGCAGCGGCGATGATGATTGAATTGCCCCCTACTTGTATGCTACTAGACTAGGATGGCTTGTATACCATATGCAAGCAACCAGTGTAGTAGCGACGTGATGACAATGGGGCAAATCTGAGCAAAAATTTTACTTATTCACTTTTTGTTTTCTTGTGAAGTTTGATTCTTGTCTTATATAGTTATGTCTATACACAACTGAAATAGTTGTTCTTTGTAGCTTAGAAATGGAGGACGAGGGATGGCGCTCACCTACCCCTAGTTCCTCTTCAGCCTCATTCATGAGCGGCGCTTCCTTTACCTCGGAGCCAAAGAAGCGTCGTCGCACAGAGGAGGAGGATGACCCGAATTGGAATCCGAGGCTAGACGAAGCACAAAGTGCCTCGCGGTCTCCGAACCGAGATAGCATCCCGGCATGCACTCGGGTGTTGGAGTTCGGCCAAGTCGGGGAAGAACAATAAGCTATGCAAGTCGGCGAAGCAGAAGCCCCCGCCCCCTCCACGGGAACCTCGACATCCAGGTCCAGGAGCAAGAAGCAACAAGGTCCTAAGCGGAGGAGGGGGGAACACGGCAGGCACAGGGTGGACATGAGCACTGAAGTCCACGAGATAACTAAGGTGGGGCTTATGGGAGAGCCGACGAAGCCGGAGGAGGTCCTTGTCGTGTTCAGCAACCAGGTCGCGGTCTCAACCAAGGAGAAGGTGGAGATCACTTGGCCAAACTGGAAAGCTGTCCCCGAGGCATACAAGGAGCTTATCTGGACTACGGTTACAAAAAAGTTCAACTATATCGAGAACGTCGATTTGGTCAAGTGCAGAGACTAGGTCTTGCATGTGGCGGGGACATCGCTCCGGAACTTCAGGTCAGCGCTGACCAGAGATTGGTTGAACAGAGGGAAGAATCCATGTAGTAGGTACACTTTCATCGAGGAGCATCAGTGGGAGACTTTCAAAAACATGAGATTGATAGAAGAAGCGAAGGAAAAGAGCGCCAAGTTCAGCGAGCTCGCGAAGATGAACAAGTATCCCCACCACTTGGGCATGACTGGGTTTGCCGGTAAGAGGGAATAATGGAAAAGGGAGGAAGAAGCTAGAAGAGCGGCCGGGGAACTAGATCCGTACGAAGGCGTCGATCCTAGGGGCAAGGACTTCATCAGAGCTCGAATTCCAAAGAGGCTCAAGGAGGGAGCGACCATGTTCAACGAGTCCGGGTTCGAGGAGGTGGAGAAGGCTCTCATCGAGGCATCCAAGGACAAGGGGAGCTTCGAGGTTCGCAGGGGCCTCGACCTGCTTACCGTGGTCCTAGGAACCCCCGAGCACCGCGGCCGCGTACGTGGAGTGCAGTCCAAGATGAGCTGGAACGCGATGGACTCGTGGCAATCCGACACTTCCACGTACAAGTTGAGGCAGAGGTACAAGGAGAACATCTATAAAAAAAGGCTACGATGAAGGAATGTTCAATATGATCAAAAGCTCGATAAAGGAGGCATTCATGAGCAACGATCTAGAGATGGTAGCGATGAGGAGCCATATGTTATGCCAGGCTGGCGTTCCAGTGCCTCAAGCTCCACAAGGGCAGATGGTGCCTCTGCTCGAGGACAGCCCAAGGCGGCCGATCGATGAGATCGAGACATTGACGCGCGTGCGGCTCACGATTCCGTTCGGCGGGAGCAAGAAGATTGTCGTGGCCGAGGGACTGGTACATCCGCACCACTACGCCCCAGAAGTGTACTAAGGCCGGATCCCCGACAACTACACCGTCGTGACCCCAGCTTGGATTCACCCAGATCATGTGGAGTATGAAATAGATCTTCCCCTATACAAGTCCAAATCCTTGGGGACGCGGAATGTGAAGAAATCTTGTGGTGTAAGGACGACATTGAGATCGTGGAAGAGACGCCGACACCGACGCCGACCTCCGCTGCAGGATCTTGTCCCCCGGGGGGTGGTCTGGGCGACGATGACGAAGGCGGGGATGACAATGGCCCCAGTGGCGGTGCACCTCGAGGCACGAGCCCTCCCCCTCATCCGAGAAGTCCGCCTCCGGGCCCGACCAACAATGAGGCGGGGGGTTTAGGGGCACCATCTAGGGGCAAGACGATGTCGACAAGCCAGCCGAGCACGAGCGGGCCACCGCCACCTCCCCCTCCTCTGAGAAGTTCGCCTCCAGGCCCCACAAACGAGGCGGAGGGTTCAGGGTCAGCACCGGGGGCAAGATAACGCCGGTAAGCCTGCCGAGCACGAGCGGCCCACCTCCACCTCCACCTCCTCCAAGAAGTATGCCTCCAAGCCCCACCAACGAGGCGGGGGGCAAGACGACGCCAGCAAGCCAGCCGAGCACGACACTGTCTGTTGCAGAGAGCCAATAAGGAGGATCGAAGGCGAGCACGGGCTTGATCATGAAATAGCTCCCGTACTCGATTACGTACGAAAGGTACGTTACAGTTGAGCATAGCATTCAGTTCTCATTTCTACCCCATGAAATGATACTAACACTTGCATCATTGATCTTCCAGGCCACCTGATGGTCCTTATCATATGTTTCCCTTGTCGAATGACTGCCTCGGCCACTTTGAGTGTGGCAAGTTCATGTTAACTAGGCTGCAACTGCTCGAAGAAAACGAGTGGGATACAAGGAAGTTCCATCTGTGGTACATGAGGCGTCGAAAAGAGGAATGAAAGGTTTCAACGTCAGGATTCCCGCGGAGGCCTTCCAATTGAACGGTGAAGATTTTAGTATCCCAGTGGATTCAAAGACATGTACAGGCTGCTGAACGAAGACAACCTTGACATCGTCCAACTCACCCTTTTCTCTCGTAAGTGACGACTTGCGACTCCGTACTTATTATGCCACGATGACTTGTCCTTGTAGGATATCGGCCAGCGTAAGCGCGAAAAGGCACCATCCTATTCTCTACCTCTCTCCAATGCATATTAATGAGAGAATCACCATGGGCTACAAGCTAAAGGATAAAAGTTGACGGCGTGGGAGAGAGAAAAGAGATATGAGGAGAATGTGAGAAAGAACAAGAAGGATGTGGCAAACTACATATACTCTGTAATGAAGAAGCTCAAAGAGGATGGGCCACGCTGTGTCATGGCTGCCTATTACTTTGGGTAAGTCAAAAAATGACCGTAGAGTTAATAAGTGGCTAGGATCATGCTTTCTCATCGACCTAACCTATATTTGGTTTCAATGGTGCAGCACAGGCCTCGCGGGACACTGGGTTTCGTTTATCATCCATCCTCAATATGGAAGGGCCGCCGTACTAGACTCGTTGAGGGTACGCAACAAAAAAGGTACAAGGCCTTTGAAGATTGCTCGAAAGTGTAAGTCAATGAGTTTTTTCATCGTTTACAGTTATCATACGTATTCATATCGTCGTTGCTAACACTAGTATATTTCGTGCAGGGCTTATAAGAAGTACGTGAAGGATCGTGAATGTTGGGACCTAAGATCGGAAAAGCACACGGAGAAGTTTAAGGACCACATCAAAATCCGACGCGATTTTCCGGTACATAGTTCAAAGGTTCAATCATGCTTCTCATACATATATGTTCTAAAGCTTTATGTATGGATTGTCCAGTGCGCCAAACAACATGATGGCTCAACTGCATGTGGCTTGTACGTTTGTCAGTACCTAAGAGACTGTAAGGAGTACACCGAAAGCTGGAAGAGGCTTAAGGATGGAATCAAAGGTTGGAGGGACCAAACACCGAACGAACCCAAGACATACTTCAAGCAACTCAAGGCGGACATCTGCAAGTTCATCCTGGACAAATGCGTGCTCGAGGGACAACCATTCTTCGACCAGGATGCTCCCTTGGCGTACGAACCCAAGTACGGGCTCAGGCGTTGGGACACCGAGCTACGTCCAGCAGATTACAAGTGGCTCGTAGACTTTGATTACTTTGACCTTGATATGTAACTCGAATAAACTCGTCGGTTTTATGTACGGAGAACAATATCCTATCTTGTGTATGGATGATGCTTTATATATATAATTCTGTTTCATATTTGAATTCTGCTTAATATCTAAAATCTGAAAATAATTCTGTAAATGATTCTTTTATTTTTTAAATCCAAAATTATTAACCGCAGCGGGCAACGTAAAGTGCCCGCTACGGTTAACACTCTTAACCGTAGCGGGTTGCTTAAGGCGCCGCTGTGGTATCGCAGCGGGCAACATAAGGTATTAATCGCAGCGGGCGCTTTATGTTGCCCGCTGCGGTAAATATCTGCAGTGCCACCCGGATTTATCGTGATGTGGCACCGCAAGCGGACGCCCGTGCCCGCCACGGTAAACCCAAAACGTCTGCTGCGGTTATTCATCACGGACGTAGTGCGCCTCTTCCCCGTCATGGAGTCCATCCTCTCCGGCCTCCCACCCATTGTCCCCTCCTCCGGTACTGGGCCTCGAGAGCACCTCCTCTGCCAAGTCATATCCGCCTACGGCCGCGCCCGCTTCCCTGTCGTCGCGCGCCGCGCCTTCGCTCACCCGGCCTTTCTCGAGCCCTGCACCGCCCATGCCGTCAACACCCTCCTCACCGCCCTGCTCGCCTGCCGCTCCCCGCTGCGCGAACTCCTTGCAGTCTGCCGCAATGCCGGTGTCTCACCCAACGTGTGCACCTATAACATCCTCATGCGCGCGGCAGCAGCGTCGGGCTCACTCGATCACGTGCGCCACCTGTTCGACAAAATGCTGCTTCACATTCGGCGTCATGGTCGCTGCTGTTAGATAAGCCTAGCATCTATCTTTAGCATTTGCACGCTTTCTTTCAGTTCAAGCATACGCACGAGCACCAACCTGTGGTCGCCGTGGGGATAGGAAGAGTGGCCGAGAATAACTCGCCACGAACTTTGACATGCAGCCACGGGCGACGTTCGCGGGCGTGGGGATGGACGCGCAAGATACGCGAAGTGCGCACCGTGGCTGTTATGTGTTGCATCTGTATTTCAGTTCAATAAATAGAAGAGAAGAACAACCAGAAAAGCTGCGCTTTCAGGCGGCACAAAATCCTTTGTGTTCAAGTGTTCTTGCGTTCCAGTTCGCAATCACCACCGGCCGCCGGCGTACATCGCCGTTCGGTTTCTGACA
>CM041641.1:31306213-31429577 GCA_023333625.1 Bothriochloa decipiens | reverse complement strand
CAATCACCACCGGCCGCCGGCGTACATCGCCGTTCGGTTTCTGACAGCTGCACTATGCGACGCTGACCAACTGGAACAAGCATTCGAGGTGAAGGAGGCCATGGTTGGGCGGTACAACGTGTCGCCAAATGCTTCTGTGTATGCCAGTCTCATCAAAGGACTCTGCCAGAGACGGAAGGTTGATGCCGCAATGTGGTTCAAGGATGAGATGGCTGGGAAAGCAGAACTGGCGCGAGGTTTAGCTGTTTATGGTACTCTTGTGCGGGCATTGTTCCAGGTAGGACGCAAAGATGAGGTAGTTGGATTGCTCAAGGAGATGAAAGAGAGGAAGATCGCGCCTCATAGGGTGGTGTTCAATGCCATGATTGCCGGTTTGTGTGAGGATGAGAGAGATCCTGGTGCTGCATTGGCTGTGCTTGATGACATGACATGCAGAAGAAGCATGGGTGCAAGCCAGATGGGGTGACCTATAGTACTTTGGTTGCGGGTCTGTGCAAGCTAGGGAAGTGGCGGGACGCGACTGAGTTAGTCAAGGACATGCCAAGGCGGGGCTTCCCTCCGGATGTGGTGACATACAGAATGCTCTTCGATAGGCTGTGTGCTGCTGGTGAGTTTCATGAGGCAAACAAGGTTTTGGGTGACATGCTTGTCAAGGGTTTTGCACCAAGAATGGATAGCGCAAGGAAGTTTGTTGAGGGGGTTGAGAAGGAAGGAGATGCAGTGCTGCTGGAGTCGGCGCTGTGCAGACTGGCAAAGGTGAATGCTCTGGAGTCAGGTGGATGGGAGAAACCTGTAGGTGGTGTGTTTAATGATCGTGCAAAGTTGAGGTTAGAGAAGCAGCTAGAGTCAATAAGGTTTACTTGATTAGATATCTTTGTGGATTTCATCCATAGTGATTAGTGCTAGACAATTGTTTTTTAGTTTCAAATTGCTACTTGATTTGAATTTGGATCGCTGGCAATTTGTATCACTAGAAAATTCTTAACTATAAATATATATAGATATATGGTCATATATGTGTATAGCTTACGCAATATGCTTATACTTGTAGTTAAGGATTAGGAATTTTCTATTATGCTTCTGGAGACATCATTGTGTTCCCTTTGACCTTAACATGGTCATATGCATCTAAATACTTAATGGTGCAAGTATATTGGTGTTTATACTTGGACCTTATTTTCTGTGAAATTTGTTGGACGCCTGTCAGTCGAAGGTTTATGCAGTGCATTTGTGTAAACTGTTTGATTAATGTCTAAATTTGCCATAGTTAAGACTTTTAGCAAGGTCTGGCAAATTGTGCCAGCCACAAAAGGCGACGAACAAATATGGCGCCACATGCCTGACAAACTTTTGTTTGAAAGTGACCGAAATGTGCGGTATAGAACTAAGAATATTTCATCTACCCCTACTACTAAATCACCAAAATTTCTATCTGTCGTTTCTTCTGCCACTTTTTCTATCCGCCCGTCCGCCCAACTATCCGACTCGACTTCTGCTATAATATGCGTTTAGGTGGAAATACAACAGAAACAAATAAGGAAGACAAATAGGCATAAGAATTCCAAATCAAGTAAAAAACGAACTGCGAATCGAATCGAGAAAGAAATTACCCCATGTATAACCAAAATCAAACACGATTGATTCAAACTAGACGCCCATCGGAGAGCATGCACAGCGACCAAACGTCCATGGCGTGGAATTGGGGCGTGAGCGAGCCAGGACGACGACACCACGGTGACGCGGAGCGGGCAGACGACGACAGCTCGAGTGAGGCCGACATAGATGACGCTGGCGGCCTGGCGCGAGGAGAGGAGGCGTTGACGCAGGGTAGCAGCGTCGGATGGGGAGAAGCAGCGCTTCCAGCACAGAACAACGTCCTCGCAGCCGGCGTCCCCGCGGCAGGCGCGCTCGACGCCAAGGCCGGCATCGCAGACTCTCTGTGGCTTATGGCACACCATGCTGGCACACTCATGGCTCACCGCCACGGTTGTCAAGCTCGCAGCTCGCACCGACACACTCGCAGGATCGTCTGGCTGTGAGCAAGGGCACCAGGCTTGTGGCTGCTCACTGCGCACCCAAGCCATGAAAGAACGTTGCGTGCTTTGGCGAGGGTACTTGACGGTTGACGCTGCCGCCGTTGCCATGAGAAAAGGCAGAGAAAGTTAGAAAGTGAGCTTTGCCTCGTTATGAATTGGCCTGGTGGGTCCTTCTTTTGAACCTTGGCCTGGTTGGTCCTAATAAAGTTTAATTGGATGCTTTTTGCCTCCCACAATAAAATGGATGCTTTGCCATATTGTTTCTACCACTTCGAGTAAGTCCAACATATTACTATGGTTTATTTAGATGAGAAAAAAGAACAGCTAAGTCTAAGTTTGGATTTCCTTTTAAAACTCAAATTTTAATTCATACTTATTGGTTTAGAAATGTATAGATTTTTTACATCCATTTTCTTTTTCATTAAAAAAGATACAAACATGTTTTTCTAGCAATTGTGTAGAGATATTCCAAAAAAGAAATTATACAGAAACCAAAGACTAATATAGACGTGTAGTTGCAATACTTTTAATGGCAATGACGTTATCGTAACCCACACAATGGCACTAAGATCAGTTATGAAAAAAAATCCTAGGAATATCTAAAGACCCTAATAAAGCAGGTATGATGAGTATTGAGAGAAATAACAAATAAAAAATCTACTTAAGATAGAAATATATTATGAGTTTTTGACCCGGTAGCAACGTACGGACAAATTTGCTAATTATTAAAAAAAGAACTAAGAATATTTAGCATGCCTGTTTATGGATTTTTCTTTTTTACTGATACCGCAGTGTGCAAGTTTGGATTATGAAGGGCTGGTGATGCAGATTTCTTTGAGGACGAATTTTTAGTGTAGCAAGCTCAGCTACTACTTTTTATTTGATGATTTGCTCTTCGCAGCATCATGGACAGGCTGGGATAATTTTATTCCACCATCTCAAAAAGTGTCGGACAGACAGTATGACTCTCTTTAATAAGCCATGTTTATATTAGTATAGTACTAATATAAAAGGAGCTGTACACCGGCACCACAAAATTGTCGTTCTATTTTGGAGGCCGGTAACACAAATACTTGTATACTCTGCTTTCTTTTATATTTGAAATAAGACCATTTCGAGTGCCTGGTCACCAAGATGCCTAGCAGGCAAACGAGCTAGATCAAGAACCAAACAAGTTATTATTAGTGTTATGTAAGCCATTTTGCTTCCATTTAGATTCAAAATATTAAAATTATGCACGTCGAAACCTTAGGACCTGTTTGTTTCCTAGGAATTGAGAGGAATTAGAAAATAATCTATGGGCCTGTTTGGACCCTTGGAATTGAATTCATTGTAGTTTAGACAAATATTTGAATTAGGCACTTTCTGGATATTGAATTCAATTTATGGGATCCAAATAGGCCTATATTATTATTAAGAGGTTGGTTTGGACAGCAAATTTTCTTCATCCAGTTCATTCATCTAAATAAAATAAATAGATTTGCCAATTACTGCTATCACCGTTCTTATCTCCTGTGCCGTAGTTTAGAATGTATGCATACTTTGTGAAGTGATCATGGCGGTGGTATGATTCGGTCGTGAAGGCCTGCATAATTGTCATTGATCGAGGAAACACCGCTGCTTGCACAAAACGTTAGCATACTTCAAATGCTAACACGCATCATGTGAGGATTGGATACTGTACAACGGTAGAACGAGTAGTCAAGTACATGGGCTTGTTCGGCTCTTGTATAAGCTAGCGCCACACCTAAACTAGGCAAAGTGGCCAACAAAAAAAAAAAGCAAGGTGAAAAAAAAAATAAACCACAATTATTATGCCATATGCCATATAGGTTAGTGGGACTGCTAAGCAAGCTCACCTATACTCCTAAGTGAATCTTAACCTACCTCGAGGAAAATTGTGCGTGACATAGCAATCCACATGATGATGCCTGGTGCTCTTTTTTTTTTTTTTGAGGAAAGCCATGTGGCACACTTCATTGATTATCAAACATGATTACATTGTTTACCATAGATACAAAAAAAAAAAGAAAATTTAGAGGTTCATCGACACCAAATATAATTATCATTTAGAGATAAAGCTACTCTAGCTAATGCACCACCTTATTCACTTTCCGATTGCAATGCTCAATGGAGATAGCTTCAAAGTCCTGCCATAGAAGGAAACAATCATCCTAAATTGGTGCACCTGCAGCAGACGAGATCCCAAGTCTCATAGTTTCCACGATTTCCATCCAATATGAGTTTATGATGAAACCATTACATCCAATCCGTATGCCTGGTTGCTCTTTGTTTAACGTATTAAAACATCTCCTCCAAAATATAGCAGTTTTGTCCTAAACCAATCATTTTGAATTTTAACCAGATTTATTTTAAAAAAACACACTGATACGTTCAACATCAAAGTAGTTTCGTTAGATGTATATTTATTTGAAGTTGTATATTCTAAAATAATTGTCTATAACCTCAGTCAAAGCTAGAGAAGTCACACTTTAGAACAGAGCAAGTATAATGATAAAGTTAGCTTATCATAATTCGTATGAACAGAACAATCATCACAAATCAATAGGTCATTAATATAGACCTCACAACAGTGGTCCATCAGAGTGTAGCAGTATATTATTAAGAATTTCACTGAGAAACTTGACATATAACTGACCACATGGAACGAAGGGTGATACATATATCTTAGTTGCCCACAAAATTTTTCGTTGCTGAATGGTCAGTGTCATAATGAGGTAGTTATGAACTCATGCTCCTCAGTAGTTTTCTATGTTTGGTTAGTTGACATTTTTCAGGTTCTGCTCTAGGCTTATCAGCCGTAGAAAACATCAGCCGAACAGCCCAAATACCAATTTAGTTGGGAAGTAAGAAATCTCAATTTTGTAGGATGGCATAACGACATGGACAGAACCATGGACAGGTAAGCTCCATGTTACAACTATTTTGCAGGACACTTCACAAGCTGAAATTCCTTCTTCCAGCCTAAATATTGTCCTTGCAGTTACATTATCACCATTATTTGAGTACCACACAAGTTTGTTCTATACTTACGTACTGGAGGGCCTGCTGCACATAAACAGGACACGTCTATCAAAATGTATAATTTAGAAACTATACTTGAAAAGATATACATGCCACTAGGTAAGGTGAGTTCCAGTTGGAAAAAAAAAACATAACAAGGTCTCCTGTAGGCTCAATGGGTAAGGGGAGTTCATACCTAAAATAATGGACCCTTGTTAAAATAAAAAAGAATAAAATCCTCCCCAGTGATCTTAGAATTTTTTCATTGCAAGTTGCAACTTGATCCCCTTTCTGAGTCTTGTCTATCCTTGTTTAGCATGGCTGGAGGACAACCCAACATCTTTGGTTCATCAGATCGAGTTTGGGCGAAGGTGGCAAGCAGAAATTACTTGCTATTAAAGCAGAATCAAATTGGCATGGTCTGGTTGAACTTAGAGCCAGTTGTATCAACTGCTGCGTATAACCAGGTCTCAAGAATTGCAATATTCCCTCTTGCTAGTGTCACAACATCATTTGTTGTTGACAAGGATTTGCTGCCACCATTTTACGTATATCAGATACTCAGAAAACACATTTGATGGCAATAGAAATCCCGATGGAATGTAACCCACATACTACAAAGAGCATTCTCCCAGTACACAATTTTTATCTGGACGCTAGGGATTGGGCATTGACATTGTCTCGATGTCCTTGTCACAGTATTTGGTGGATTAATCACATAGTCCTTTCAAACTGAGTGTAGCTTAGTCAGATTTCTTGTAGTGGAACCTATCCACTCAGGTTCAAGTCCTCGACTTAATTTAAATGCTCCTATTTTCCTGGATTTTGTTCATGATTTAATGGTGTTATTAAGAACAGCGAAGTCTCCCGAGGTTTACTCAGATCAATGTTAACATATATAAGATAAAGGCAAAATATTTGAACTGATTGGGATCAATCATTTTAATAACATGGATTGGTACATTATCAAATATATGAAGGGTACCTTCTCTATGACGTTTTTCTTGCTTACTGAATTCTTAATACAGCATAACCTTAATCAGGGGCATATGTTCTGATACATTAAAATCATTTTTCATGAATAAGATATTACCAGCATCAATATTTGCTGGATAATAAGTTGATCTTTTGCTAGATAATACAGGATCAGTATTATCAGTGATGATCCATTGAATGATGATAATGCCTCACACCCAGAGTTTAGACCATGAGTTTTAATAACCCAAAAGGAGATGCAATTTTGGGACATTATCGCCTTTCTAATTCTACTATATAGATTTATGGAGGGCACAATACTAAATCCAAGTCTAAATTTACCTGTATAATTCTATTGCCTATTCAAAATCCATAAAGTTTAGACTTTAGAGCATTAACATACCTTGGTTTCCTGAGTGTGGTCCATATTATATTCAGCTTTACTTCAGATAGAATTATACAGAAAGCAGTAGCAATAGCAACTGATATAAATCCTTGTGGAGTATTCCTACTTTTTTATTTTGGCAAAAGAAGGCGTTGGACAAAATTGAACTCTGAATTATATTGTTTTTATCATGTTGCAGAAACCTGTAAATTCTGAACTCTGCAGCAATTTTCTACTACACTGCTACTAAAAAGGCCAGTTGAAAGCCTGAAAATTTGCTTTGCTGTCTTGCACAGTTGTTATTAGGAGTTCTACCTTGTGCTAAGCCATGTTTTGCTTCCTCTTTTGAACTCCAACACACACATTATGACATGATTGCAACCTCCATGAACAGTTGCTGTTACATGCAACTGCAATAAATGCAGACATAGGGATGCACTACAATTTGGATGGAAATTGTTACCTCAGAAATCACTAGCAGAATGCTACTCTACAGGTACGTAAGTACAGAACTATGATATCCACATGTAACATGTAATACAGCATCCCAGCAAGCTGCCCTCACTGCTTGTCATTACGTCATGGCATTTACTTTGCTATGGCTGGATATGCAGATGCAGGTCTCTTTTGTTACAAGAGAGAAATGCCACAATAGTGCTTGCAAGACTATGGAGAGATGTAAGTAGGTTCTAGTCTCAAGAACTGATTTAAGAGTTTGTGTTCCCTGAACTTTTGTGCTTAAAAATAGAATTATGTGGGCCTGTCAACAAGGCAGCCTGTCAATGTAGATTTAAGGTCTAGTACACCGAGTATATATTAACTATGCTCTAAATTTATTAGTTTATTGTGTTTTAAGTTCAGCAGTTTCAGGTCTTAATATATTCTTGAATTAATTAATCAGAAATATATTTTCTCACATGATAGTATCATTCAGCATGTTACATTTATCAAAGTATAGTATATGTATGGAGCTAATACTTTATCTAGCTCTACTTTCTGAACTTGGCATGGTACAATCTTTAAAATTTATATACAGACTATTAACTCATTTCAGCTTTTAGGTGCACTGCTTATATTGAATCGAATCAGCAGCCAAATTTTAACAATCAGTTGTGGTCATAATCCATGTTACTGTTGTTGGTATGATACTGCACGTTACTCACCATATCACCTTCTAATGGCTTAGTAGTTCTACCATTATGGCTTACACTTCCTTATATTGTTGGATGTAAATGCATGTTTCTCTGCTAATAGTTCATAGTCCGCAACCAATTCTGTCGAGTGCAGCCATCAAATTGTGAAATTGTACTATATCTACAGATCCTATAATATTGACACTGAAACACATTATAAAATCTTCCACATTTCTGCTTACTTCCAATAAGCTATCTGCGTACTGTCATGTAGCATAGTCAATTTTTTTCTACAAGTAATAGTTTAGCATGCATTGAGATACAGTGGTGGGTATGTCTGATTTCTAGGTAGCCATAATACTAAATTACTGTTCAATTTAGTTCGTGTTTTAGTAAGAATGACAATTGACAAGTGAATATACTCTGAGGACAATGAAAAACGATTTCAAACTGCAACAAATAAATTGAAAACTAGAGTTGGCTCAAATCGAAAACTGCAACAACCAATCCCCATACACAGGCTGGGCCAAACAGGTGCAAACTTCAAACTGGCGCAGCATTACGCTAGTTTTTTCTAGTCATCATGTAATTAGATCCATGTATCTCACATTCTATGTTAGGGCACAAAAAAAATTTTATGAAGTCGTAGGAGAGCAGCTGAGGCTGAATTTAGATAGCATCCAGAACAAAAGCCAATGAAATACTGACAGATTTTATGAAACTGAGCACATCACTACACAGAATAGTGATAGCAGCATTTTAGCAATCTGTGTAAAGTACTGGGCAATAACATTAATGTTGATTACTAGTGTATATCTCAAAATGGGAAGGGCAAAAAGGGGCAGCAAAGCACAATTGACTTGGTTCATGTTCTTGCAAATATCAAAACCGCAAGGTTAATGCTGTCACTCATAGAAACATAGCCACGACAAGTTCTTTGGTTTCTCTTGAAGGAGAAATGCTACAATTCCATATGTGAAGGACGACGCTACTAGTTAATTCAGTAACCCCATACCTACTGGGCACCCTCCTCGGGGTGCTGCCCTCCGGCGCCGGTATTTGTGCCGCTACCGCCGGCCCCTTGGGCGGAGGCGCCGTGCTGGAGCTCGATGACGAGCCACCGGACGGCCTTGCTCATCTGCTCGAGGCGGACGGCGCTGATGGGCTTGATGCCGGGGGCGGCGACGGATCCGGCGGAGGCTGACCCCGTGGCCTCGTCGACGAGGCACTCGGAGCCGATGCGCTGGCGGATGGACTCGACGAGCTCCTCGGCGTGGTCGCAGGCGACGCGGAAGAGCTCCCAGCGCTGCTTGAAGGCCTCGAGCGCCGCGTCCGTGGCCGCCGTCTTCTTCTCGCCGCCCGACTGCGCGCGGGCCTCCACCACGGCCACCGCCGCCGCCATGAAGTAGTCGTACGCCGCGCTCAGGTGGTCCACAGTCGCCTCCATCCCTCCCTTCGCCCCTAGCTCCAGACGATTCGATCGGCACCAGCCCCAAATTCGACACGACGACCCCGAAAGCGAAGGTCGGAACTCCGAGCTCGAAAAGTCGAAAGCAGCGCAAGCTTCCCCACGATGTTTTTTTTTTAGAATCCCCACGATTTTTTTTTTTGTCTCAGGCTAGCGTGAAAACAGGAAACGGCCCAATCAAAATGGGCTCTAAATCAGGACGAAATAGGGTCTAAATCAGGATGGGCCTTCTTACTCGAGAACCGCATCTGGACCAGGGCTGGAGATGCGTGGGCACGTTCTCCAAAAAAAAAAGATGCTAGGGCAATGGTGCAGAAGCTGGTGTTATGTTGGGCCGCCAGGCCCACGACGTTCTCCAGTCTCCATACCCCTCTCGTCTCGACTCCAACAAGTAGGCGAGCTGCGCCGCCGCCGCCGCCGCCTACTCGTCTTCAACCTCGACTCCGGAGGGTGGAGAAGGGGTGCCCGGCCACAGGAACTAGGGCCCTTGTGGTGGCTCCGCCTCTGCGTGAAGACTTCGGGCGCCGAAAATGGGCCGCAGCGACGCAGAGCACGAGCGCGAGGGCGACGACCTCTCTGCCGACGACTCTTCGTGGAGCGACGGCGTTTGGTCTGAGGACGACGATGAGGTGGGAGAGCCGGAGAGGTTTCTTTTTTGTTTGCGTTTTTTTTTTTGCTAATTTTTATGGGTTTTGCGTTGTGCGCAGGAGTTGTCCTCGTTCGAGGATAACGGTGAGGGCTCCGGCTCCGGCTCCGACGGTGAGCCCGACGAGGCTGCGGCGGCTGAAGAGAGTGACTCTTCGGAGGATGAGGTGAAGTGTTTGCAGTACTTAGTGTTTGCAGTGCTTAAGCTACTGATTTGCAGACTTTTGTGTTGTTCCGTATTTGCTTTTCTGAGTATTTGAGGTTAAAGTGAGCTATATTTCGTGTTGTTTGCAGGTGGCGCCAAGGAATACCGTGGGGGACGTGCCTCTGGAGTGGTACAAGGACGAGGAGCACATTGGGTATGACATCGATGGGAGGAAGATCAAGAAACGTGATAGGGAGGGGCGCATTGAAGCCTACCTCAGGAACGCAGATGATGCCAAGAATTGGTAAGGCTTGAACTTGCTCTATTGCAGTTACTTCTAATGCTTGGATGGATGAAATGATTAAGCTCTGAGAATGCCTCATAGTAATGACAGATACTTATAATACCATATTTTTATAATATGATATTTAGGATAATTTGCTCTGGCAGTAACCCCCTACAGAAACTTTGTAAGCTGGAAAACAACATCAGCATATTATACACAAGTTGTCCTGGAGGTTATCAAGTTCACATTGACAGCTGATGTCCAATTTACACATCTTTGGGGTGTTGCTGAGATAATTTTCCCTTGTATTTTTGGCATGTTAGTGTTGACAATTTGTAGCAAAATTTGTGTTTTTGGAGACTGCAGAGTTAAAACATCTCTAAGCAGAATGAACTAATTAGAGATGAGTGTGGCCATGGCATGAGTTTCCGTCGTTAAAGAGTGTTTTTTAAAATCTGACTTCAGCAAACTAATTGTAATTGTTGGGATAATATCTTGTGTCAGTTTCATCTGGGCTTGGTTTATATGCTAACATCTGTCATCTATCATAGATTCTGGTATTGAGTTATCATCCTACCCAACAATGGCCTGTGTCAATTTTCAGATTTAATCCTTTTTTACACCCTGGGCCAAACAGTAGTTTATGTGACCAAAATGTTTAAATTCTGGGATTAGACCTGGCTTTATGACATGTACACTAATAAGCTAGTAACAAAAAAAATACTTAACAGCCAAAACGTAAGCAGCTCTAGGTTGATCATTTTGAGTGAAGCAAAGATGAAAGTCAAAGAGTTGCTCAATATTTGTAGGCTCATCCTGCTTGGGGATTGGGCCTCAGTATTTTGTTAGATCCTAGTTGCGTCATACATCAACACATCATTCTTCTTATATTTTGATTGTTGATCATCTTTTTGGTTATTACCACTAAGACCATTTACCTTAAGATTTTAATATCCTATTATGAAAAGTGAGATTTCAATTGCTGTCAAGTGGCTTAGTCACCTGTTTCTGTACTCCAAATCTTACAACAGGACATTGTTTGTGTGGTTCAATTTAGCTGCATGGCATTTCATTACATTTATAGTTTTTCTAAGAACATGGATTAAACAAGTTATTGATAGTCACTTTGATTCAGTGCTCCAGACTATAGTCATCATAGATCTTTATCCTCTGAGAACCATGTGATTATTCATATATGGAAAATCTGGATCTCCCTGTACCAGTTAGCAGATGCATCTGATTATTTACCTTGTGCAATTTCTTTATCCTTACACCTAGTACGATTTAGTTGTTTGCATTTGGTATTATTTTTCTTGCTCATTAAGTTAATCTTATAATTTATTTTCTTCGTCACCAAATGTAGGAGAAAGATATATGATGAGTATAATGACGAGGAGGTTCAGATTACAAAGGATGAGGCTAAGATAATTAGTAGATTGTTAAAGGGAAAGACTCCACATACCAATGTTGATCCATATCCAGTATGTACTACAATCCTTATCTATATGTTACTCCACATACCAATGTTAATTAAATGATCATCCAACAGCCTAGTATTATATTCGTGGATGACTGGACAATTGCATGAGTTGTTTTGTTAAAACTATCATACTGGTCTCCTTCTGTTGTTAGTCTGTGTTATACTGTGTAATTGGCACACAAAAAATACAGTGTGTAATGGTTGCTTATGTCCTGCTGACATGTGACCTGTTTACAACTTAGTTTTCACTGATAATAGCCAATTGACTTGTACATGATATATACTTCTATAGTTTTGAATTCGTTATGCATGGTGCCAATGAATGCTATCCAGATTCATGCGAATGGATTTGCTCTTTTACAGTTGAATGATTTGTTTTTGTTTTTCCATATGTTTATAGTGCACGGATGCGGCATACTGATTAACTTTTATGCTAGGATTATGTTGATTGGTTTGAATATGAGGATAAAGGTCATCCGCTTTCTAGTGCCCCTGAGCCAAAGAGGCGATTTGTACCTTCAAAGTGGGAGCAGAAGAAGGTATATCATCCATCTCTTCTCTCTTTTTTTAGACCATTCTCTTTATTTGGTTTCAATTTTTTTTCAAGAGATCTGACTGCTTGGATCATGATGTCTTATTATTGAGTTCTTCTGAGGTCTCTATACTGATTCATTTAAATAATTTATCCCATTGAGCAGTGTTATGCAATGATCTAATGAATAGTCATGAATTTAATGTTCACTTTCTTTTATGATGATTAGCTATCTCTGACTTTTTTTTTTCTAATTTCAGCATACTAGTTCATTTCATGTTGTAATTAGAATGTTTCGAAGTCTGGGACCAAGCTGATTATAAAAGGCACTTAAGCAATGGATTGACACTTTTTGTAGTGTTGTCGTGCCGCACTGATTATGCAGTAATCTATGTGTCTTGGTAATCACCTGCATAGGCAGTGCTAGTCTATTAGTGGCCTATAATTACATTTAGAAAATGTTTGAAAGAATGTAGTCACATGCCATCACGCATTTCTGGAAGATATTTGGTTGCCTAGGTAGTGTGATGAGAGACGACCCATGAAATAGACAGTTGGGGAGGGTGGAATTAGATTGTTTCATTGTTCATCGCTTCATTGTAACCTGTAAGAATATCTTCTAATCTTAATGATTGTAACTAATTTCTTTAGAGTTAAATTTGATTATTATTTCTGGAATTCAGGCTTGTTGCTATAGTATCTCACAGTATTGTTTACTGGTTCCATCCCTCTGCATGACCCATACACCACCTAAGGGCCTCTTATCATACCACATGTTTAGGAAGTAGCAGGTGACTTAGTTATGCAGTCACAAGTTTTGTGTCTCAGTTATGCATTCACTAGTAAATTTGGGAGCTAACAGAACTTACTGTTATTCTGTTGCGGTGCTTCTTTTGTGTCTGAACAGGACAAAATCTTGTATTTGCATCCTGCATAATGGTGTCAGTAATCATAGGGCTTGTTTTGGATCTTCTCTCTCTGCTCTGTGATTGTATTGTGTCTCAAGTTATAATTACCCCTTGATCTCATGCATTCTGGTGGCAGGTTGTTAAACTTGTAAGAGCCATTCGTAATGGATGGATAAAGTTTGACAAGCCCAAGGAGGAACGTAACTTGTATCTATTATGGGGAGATGAAACTGATACAGCAGACAATAAGCGGCATGGGTTGAGCTACATTCCTCCTCCTAAACCTAAGTTACCAGGTATGTTGACATTCCTTTTTCAGCATTAGTCACTTCTATAATGATCTTTGAGAAATTATTGGAACATGTTTTCTCTTAATGCTCATTTACTATATAATTTTCTATTGATTCTTCATGGTGTATTCAGGTCATGAAGAGTCATATAATCCTTCCATTGAATACATTCCTACACAAGAGGAAATAGATTCATACCAGCTTATGTATGAGGAGGATCGTCCAAAGTTCATTCCAAAACGGTGCTATCTTCATTTTTATTGTCCATTGTCTTCTTTTTTATTGTTCATTGTCTTATATCGTCTATATCATTGACATTTGAGTTGTGCGCTTCACCAGATTTGAGTCCCTTCGAAGTGTACCTGCATATGAGAAGGCACTGAGGGAAGGTTTTGATCGGTGTCTAGATCTTTATCTATGCCCTAGAACCCGCAAAAAGCGTGTAAGTTGGGCCCCTATGTTATTTTATGCCATTTATATTGCTTTAAAAGACAATATTTGTCTCTAATTTGTGCCAATCATTTGACAATGCCAGATAAATATTGATCCTGAGTCACTCAAGCCCAAGTTACCAAGTAAAAAGGATTTGAGGCCATACCCGAAAACTTGCTACCTTGAGTTCAAGGGCCATACGAGTCTTGTGAAATCCATTTCGGTTGAAATTTCAGGGCAGTGGCTTGCATCTGGTATGCACCATTGTTATTTACTTTCTGCATTTACCAGAATATACATGCACAGAATGTTTTGATACTCAAATGGGGTGATATTAACTAATTCAATGAGAACTGTAACACTGTAAATTATGCCTTAAAATAGTAGCTCTAATTATATCTTGGTAATTTATTTTGTGAAAGTAATTTATATTTTGGTGAAGGGTGGCCCTGGTGCAAGTGGTAGAGCTTTACCGCCTGTGACCAAGAGGTCCAGGGTTCAAGCCCCAGCCTCTGCACATTTGTGCAGGGATGGCTGCTGGCTATTTTCCCTTCCCCAGACCCCGCAGTGCGGGAGCCTACGGCACTGGGTACGCCTAAAGTAATTTATATTTTGGTCAGCTTGGATTGTAGAGAAATGCAGAGCTAGTTGAATATAGAAGTGAGATACTATTACATGTCAAAACCCACATGGGAAGGGAGGTGAAGATCTAATTACTAAGCAAAATCTGTGGTTAAGATATTTCTTAATCAAGTCAAATAGTTCTCATATAGGTTATAAACTGGATAGTATGATATGTGAAAAGTAGTAAACTAAAATTGTGTTTTTTAAAATAGTTGCAGCTAGCAGCTGCTAAGTTTACCTACTCGGGGGGCTCTGTTTTAGTACACACTGCATTATATAAGGTTGACTGACTCGAGCAGGTTTCTCCACTTTAGAAGATCATTTCATAAGAATGAATGACAATTTTAAGTTACAATTGCTCCTTTCTGAAGGTTCTTGTGATGGTACAATTCGTGTCTGGGAGGTTGAAACTGGTCGCTGTCTTAAAGTTTGGAACGTTGGAGGTGATGTCCGTCATATTGTCTGGAATCCTTCACCTGACAGGCCTATTCTTGCTGCTGTCGTGTAAGCCCTTTGCTATTCTAGCATATGTTTCCTTTATGTAAGCTTTATGTATTCTTCTCATTAACTTCATTTGGTCCAGTGGACATGACCTGCTACTTATTAATGCTGAGGTGGGGAGTGAAGAAATGCAAATGAGGGTAAAAGATCTGCTCAAGATTGATGAAATGGTGCCTCAAGATGATACTGGTGTGTTGAATTGATAGCCAATCAATGTTTCCAGTGTTCTACTGCTGCTTTTTTCAGTCTTCTGAAATGCTATTACTATTTAACAGATGACAAGAAACCAGCTGTGAGGTGGATGAAGCATGAAAAACTTGATGGGATCACCTTGACTCATCAAAAGGTCTGGTATTCATATTTTAACTTAACTTTTACTCTTTGAACTTGATAACTTGAGGCTTGTTTGCTTACCAATTTATTCTTGTTTATTAGGCCGTGTCAAATGTGGAGTGGCATTACAAGGGAGATTACTTCACCACAGTTGTGCCAACTGATATCCTTTATGAATCATGTATTGTTGATTCTGTTTTATTTCCATCTGTTCTGGTTTCCTTTTTCTTTTCAAGTGTGGCACCTCTCTACTTGTTGGTATATTCACATTTATGGTCACATTGAATATTCAGGACCAATGATACTATAGTTTTGATTTCCCCATTTGATTGCACACCTTAATTCCAATGTACGCGATACAAGGGCTGTATTGTTGCATCAACTCACGAAAAAGCACTCGCACCATCCTTTCCGTAAATTGCCAGGCCTTCCTGTTGCTGCAACATTCCATCCAAGTCAGAAGATGTTCTTTGTTGCTACTAAGAAATTTGTTCAGGTTTATGATCTCCAAAAAGCGCAGTTGGTAAAGAAGCTGGAGTCAGGTCTTCGTGAGATTTCCTCCATCTCGATCCATCCTGGTGGTAGGTCACAAGTCAGCTTGTTGCGAATTTTGAAATCTTCTAGCGAGTTGCTTCAGATTGTTTGCATCTGTTGGTAACAAAATATCAATATTGGTGGTGTAAGTATTGTGATTACTTCATGTTTCTTTTGTAGGTGATAATGTTATTGTCGGAAGCAAAGATGGAAAATTATGCTGGTTTGATACTGATCTATCTACCAGACCATACAAGACTCTAAAGTATGGTCCTTCTCTTGTTTCAATCCCTTTTTGAAAAAAAGGGAAATTAATTTTTCAAGATCTTCATATTGCATTGCCAAAGTTTATCATTATAGGCACTGTTAAATTATCTGCATGTTATATGAAAAATCCTACTAGTATAGATGCTGGAAGTCTGCTTCCCTGGAGACATAATGGAAATCATTATTAAGATGCAACTTGATTTTTATGTTCTAATTGAAATCATAATGGAAATCTATCTTTAAATATATTTAGACTGCTCATGGTCTAATGTGTTCCACTGTCTTAATTTCTTCTGCCTGCTTTTTTTTAGGACTTTATGCCAACTCAATATTTTAATAAATGTGTTGCAATATTTGTAAAACTTGGGCCATATGTTTTCTTCCTGGTTGGTGTAGTTTGCACTTTTACAATTGTCATCAACATTTACTATTTGTCCACTGCCTCGTGATGGCCAAATTAATCTCAAAATTCCCACAGTTATCTGATTGTCTTTGATTCTTGCTGTTTCTTTTTTATTTCATTTTGAATTACCAATAACTTATTTGTGAAATTTCAGGATCCATTCTAAGGATATTACGAGTGTTACCTTTCACCGAAAGTACCCTCTTTTTGCCTCATCCTCCGAGGATTGTACTGCCTACGTATGTCATGGAATGGTCTATTCTGATTTGAACCAGAACCCACTTATTGTACCGTTGGAAATTCTTCGTGGCCATTCTAGTTCAGATGGAAGAGGTATGCATGTCACTGTTTCAATGATGTTTACACTGGTCTTAAACCAACTATGAGGATACACCATTATTTATAGTTCTGTTTTGGTGGGAAACTAGTACATACATAGTTAAAATGGTTTTATTTCTTGCTAGATTTACATGTTCATTGGATTGGTTGATCTTAGTTTTTCTTGGAGATGCATTGCTATAAGTACAAAAATGATAATCATGGCATTGCAGACTAGGACTTGCTTCTTATTCTTTGGAATAAAAATGTTGTTCGGTTTCTTATTTATACCTTGATATAGGCATTATTATGTTGCTCCCCATATATTTCAAGGCAACATTTAATCACTTTTAGGCTTTGCAGGGGTTTTGGACTGCAAGTTCCATCCTAAACAACCATGGTTGTTCACTGCTGGTGCAGACTCTATGATTAGACTATACTGCGACTAAGCATTCTTGCAAGGATTCATTATTTTGACAGGCAATATGATGCGTAGCCTGTCGTTGGGCCTCAGTATGGTGATGATTGCTATATTGTGGTATGAAGTACCCCAACTGGGTCACACAGCCACACAGGCCTTAGGGTTGGTGTTATGTTCTTCCATTATGAGAGACTAGCAGATGTAAAACTTGAGATGATTAATTTGATGTTGTAATGTCGCCATCTTGTACCATGAATCTTGTAATACGAAAGTACTGTTCACCAATCTCTTCCAAGGCTGGGATCCCTAGCCGTTCATCGTGTGGTACTAGTCTCAAACTTTGCAAATTAAAACTCTTTACGACCAAGGCCGCTTTGACGATGACTGATACGGCCACGGCGCAGACAGCAAGGAGAACCAACCAGGTGTGCTAACCCCTTCTCTTCCCTTCCTGCAACCTCTTCTCCTCCCTGCTGTGTGGAACGGAGCAGCCAAACCTTCGGCCATGACAGCTTATAATCGTAACCTGCTCGGTAGAATGCCTGCCTTCGCCTGCTGTACCTGTTTACAAAGAAAAGGATTGCCTTTGTGCTCATAACCTGCTCGATAGAACGCCTGACCCATTGTTGTAACTTTCCACTAAACCATTCATTCAGTTTCCACTGAATCATTCCTTAGTCAAGGAATCCTCCAACTGCAATTTTACATGTTTCTCGTTTCCGAATAAATATACTAGGTTCCAGTTTGGTATTCACTCAGACACCATTAAGTTCAAAATAGTTTGGTATTCACTCAGACACCATTAAGTTCAAAATGTCATGATCCACCATAGAGCAAAATGAGGACAGTACCGGGAGTCTGGATAATGCCTGGTTACGACTTACGTGCGATAATTTGAATGGCTATTTATTTCTTTCGAGCAGTGTGATTCAACTATTACTCTATTAGTTCAGAAAAAAAAATATATTAGTCCTTTGTACCAGATTATCACAGGAACAAGGAGTCACCCACGAGGCCAGTCGCGAGTAGTAAGTAACTCGACATCAAGGTGTGCAGGTTCATTGACAAAATGAATCGGAGTAACCGAGTAACCCATGATGCCGATCACCAAATATCAAGGTATGAGTTGATCAGTGAGTAGGCAATATGAGCTGTCAGCTTGTCACTATAGTTGGCTACCTTGCATCTTTAATAATTGTTTCCACTAATAATGTTGGTATTAGCTAATTATCATACCTTAGTGCAAGGGCATCCTCATGAAAGCTGCTCAAATTCGAGCCACCGTCCTTACAAAAATCTATTAGAAAAAGTCTACATAACCTCCTACCTTTGGCATCAAGGCAACTTCACCTCCAACTCTAAAACCGTTTAATAAGCACCCTAAAGTTGTCTAAACCGTTTAGCTAATCCCCTGGAGTGGTTTTGGTAGCTGGTTTTGCCTATATGGCACTCCAACATGGAAAGATATGACAGTGTGGTGGTGGGCCCCCGATGTCAGTCTCTTGGCTGAGCCGAGTAGAACAGCGGCATGCGAACTGCAAGACGTGCCGGGAACCAGAGCGACAACACCCACACTATGCCTCCGCCTGCAACGGCGCTCTCCTGTGTGCTTGTCTGACGGGTGGCTCATCTCCACTGATGCCTGCTTGAAGCTCCGCCACCTGAACTTGGGCACGGGCTGCCCGCCTTGCCTAACTGTGCTCATGGTCATGGAGGTGCACAACGTAGGCACGTCCGCGCCGGAACTAGAAGTTGCCCCTGCGTCCGAAGCTAGCTGTGAGCCTGTGACCTCGGTTGTCCACATGGTCGTAGCTCGCACCCTCGCCGCTGCCGTAGGAGCATCGTCGTCGTCATTGACTTCCTCGGTGGACGACTTCTGCGATGCCTCTCCGCGGCCAAGACGAGGCAGCTCGTGTTCCTGCAGAGCTCAAGCGCGTGGCAGCGACGCTTGCCATCGACGCATCATCCGTGGTCATATCCTTTGCCAAACGGCCACCGCCCACCGGCACAGGCGCATAGCCTCGTGCTGCCGCCGCTCTTGCGTCGCGCACGCTCGTGCGAGCGAGGAGGCCGCCACCAGGTCAATGCATACGTATTTGGGGCAAGGAGATTGACATCAGGGCCTGCCGCCACCCTGTCGTATATTTCCACATTGGAGTGCCACTTAGGCGAAAACATATACCAAAACCACTCTAGGGGATTAATTAAACGGTTTGAAAACTTTAGGGTGCGGTGCTCCATAGACGGTTTTAAAAGTTGAGGTTCAGGGGTGAAGTAGCCACAGTGCCGAAGGTGAGGGGGTTATGTAGATTTTTTTCGTGTTCATTTAAATGGTTATTTTGATTGAGTAATAGAGAACATGTTGTTATGATGATATGCTCACACAAAATGTTCTTTTATTACAAGTTATTACCTATGCACTTAGCCATTCAGAAACACTTTCTATTTTATTACTATTGACAAGTATAATGTCATCTGTGAGGGCCTACTTAGCCATACAAAAACACTCGCATATCAGTTCGACAACCATATTTGGCAAACTATAACTTGCTTCTATAACTTGCATATGCATATCACTTTGACTTTGTATAACTTTCAGTAGGATTATCAACTTGAAGTCATTATCATCAGATTTAATTTAATTGTGAGACATGGTATGGTGAGTGAGTGGGCTTGTTGTTGGGCTAGATTGAATGGGTCAGAGGATTGAATGGACCAGACAAAACAAAATTTGAGGCAAGGCTGGGCGAGTGAGTGGGTTGGTTGTTGGGCTAGATTGAATGGGCAGACAACATAATTTGAGGCAGAATCTTTCCTTGTTTGCCCTGTTATTGCCCTGTTATTATTGTCTTCCGTGTGTATGTGGAAACGTGTAGGATTAGTATTCAAAATATGAAAACGCGTGTAGTTTAAAAGGAGGCCATAATAAAATTTGACCAGAACAATAAAGACTAAAATTTTGCCTCTTTATTGTTATATAGATGAGTGCATAGGTTAAGGATAACGCCGAAGGTGGGGACACCCTCTAAAATCATCTATCGAACTCTCTTTGATGGGATGCGTGTTGTTGTGAGAGTTTCTTAAGGAGTTGGAGCAGACATGCCTCTAGTGAGATGATTTCCAAGGGGTCTTGCTAGGATGGTCCAGCTACAATGTTAGGTTGACCTCCTGCAACGCTTGATAAAAGTGCATTGTTTGTATCATTAAGCTCTTCTTCTTAACACAAAGGTATGCAAAATCTTTTGCATGTCCGAGAAAAAAAATTCCAAGAGATTTTCACCAAGCAAAGATGGAATGACAAATTTTGTCCATTAGATTGAGAGGAGATGTGGTGTTGCTATAATCAATGTTGTGTTGGTTGGGGCAGATGAACCCTTGGGGTGTATGGGGAAAGTTGTAAGTGGTGTGCTAAAGATCTCACCGAGCTAAGGCAAGAGAAATAGCGAGATTGTTTAATATAATTGCTCATATATTTTTTATACATAATTGCTCATCTATTTGGTGACAACTAATGAGGAGTGACAATGCCATCAAAGCTTCAAGAGGAACATAGGGCAAGCAAAGGAGGAGATCAACATGTGCCTCATATAGGCATAATAACTATGGTTTAAGCTAGATGTAATAGGTAGACACTAATCGTGCGCATGACAGTGTGAGGATGTCATCGTTTTCTCCCGTCTTCTTCCCTCCCTCCTATTTATCCTTGAAAAATGGAGAGCGAGAGGGGCTAGAGTCATGCCCTACATCACTGTGGATTGATCCATCCACATGATGTGGTACCATTTGAGGCCTATGCTAGTTAGATTTTGCCTTGTAATCTCTAAGGTTTAATTAGAATCACAAGATATAAACCTCGTAATGCAAGGATGGAATCACTGTATTCCTTATGAAAGCAAGTATTATTTTAGGTTGGGTTACGTGACATCACATTCAAATTTCAAAAAAACATATACATTTTGTTTTGTTCCTTGAAAAATGGAGAGCGAGAGGGGCTAGAGCCATGCCCTACAGCAGTGTGGATCGATCCATCCACATGATGTGGTACCATTTGATGCCTATGCTAGTTAGAATTTGCCTTGTAATCTCTATGGTTTAATTAGGATCGCAAGATGTAAACCTCGTAATGCAAGAATGAAATCATTGTATTCAACTATGAAAGCAAGTATTATTTTAGGTTGGGTTATATGACATCACATTCCAATTTCAAAAAAAACATATACATTTTGTTAAATAAACGATCTTATTCATTTAATGTTAGTATGCTTTCTATTTTTGACTTTGTGACGCAAGCTAGGTTTTTTTCTACATGTCCCAGGATCTTCTGAATTTAAATACTAATATGATACTACCTCGGTCTAAAAAATATTTAAATGTGTTCAAATTTATAAAACAAGTACAAGTATTTATAAAATACTGAATAAAATTCTGTTTGGTAGCTTTTTTTCAAACAACTTGACCTAAGAAGTTAGAGAAATTGGAGAAGCCATTTCACCTCTCTATTGAAAACCGACTTCTTGCCTCTCTTGCTTCTCTCACACTATAAAATTAAGTAAACGCGAATTTTGAATTCTGTGATGAAATTTTTTCTTTTTTGGAATCTTTGATCTCATCTCTTTGATGAAACTAGCTACAAAGGGTGCGTTTGCGAGGGTTTACCTGCCCAGCCCAGGCAGCTAGCCTGGTTGTGGCTAGCTTAAGCCTGGCTTTTCACAGGGCAACGTCTCGTGTTTGTGGCACGGGACCAAATGAGTTAGGCTGAATAGAGATTGTGTTTGCCAAATTGTACCAGTAGATGTGGCAACCTTTGCATTCAAGAATTGATAGGCTTACCATACATCCTTTCGTCGAACACATGCTAAACGAGGTGAGCAACAGCACTATGGATGAGCAGGGGCGCCGACCGCATCTGGGTGTGGTGAGGAAGAGAAGCGGAGGAGCAACAATGACCAATCCCTGGGCCACGACACCTCTAGCAACACGACGGCGGACGCCCCAATCTCCCAAAACCGGAGGTCGAGCTTGGGTTCAGACCGATGGAGCGCATTCAGCTCGGAGGTGCCCATCCCGGACACTAGCAGCAGGGTTCTCGGCCTCCCTCATTGTCATCTTCCCCGACTCGCCTGTGTATCACTCTGTATGGCTCACGGGAGCGCACGACACGCTTAAACTAGCCTGTCCGTGAAAAAACGAAGGAAATGGTCGTTTCTCTGGGGCTCGTCCAAGACACTTTAAGGTCCGTGCTGCTCAGGCTCCCAAATTAGGCCAGGCTCATAAACACGGCGAGTTACAGTCCACAGGCGCAGCCAGCCCGGGTAGCAAACGCACCAAAGAACCCTGTTAAGCAGTCACGCTGGACAGAATCATAGACCTACAGTACACTTTTACAAACCGTGCTGTCGATCTACTCCGTCCATTGCCTAATCGGACGGTCCTAACACCATTCGTGGTAACCACCAGCACTATAAGAACCGGGGGATTTTAGGGTTTCCGCTGCCGCAGCCACATCCCAACACCAAAACCCTCCCGTCTCTACCCCATCCGCCGCCGTCTCCGATCTCCACGATCACCATGGTGAGCAGCTCCTACTCCGCCGGCGACGCGAAATGCTCGGCATTTCTGGCATCGTTCCCCCTGATGACACGGTGGTTGCTGACTCGTTTGTGTTCCGCAGGCGTCAGAAAAGAAGCAGTCGAACCCGATGCGGGAGATCAAGGTGCAGAAGCTCGTGCTCAACATCTCTGTTGGAGAGAGCGGAGATCGACTCACCCGCGCCGCCAAGGTATTTCATCTCGGCTCGAACTCTACAGACCAAACAGCAATTTTATGTACCTTTGTCTCATGCGCATTTGGGATCCGATTCAATTCGACCTTGCTGTGGTCTAGTGCCCGATCTTATAGATCTACCGCTTCCGCTTGCAATTTATTTCAAGATAACTCGGCATGGGGCTCTAGGCAGTTTAATAGTCTCATGATTGTGTAGCGAATCTAGTTATCTGTTTAGAATTTAGGTTACTACTAGAGAAGGCTGAGTGCTTGATGCGACTGCTAATGTTTCCCACTGTGCTATCTCATAGGTGTTGGAGCAGTTGAGTGGGCAGTCCCCTGTTTTCTCCAAGGGTAATAACCTTTCGTCAAGTTTCGTTTCATCAATGACTCTTTAAGTTCTCTTATACCAGTGTCGATAACGATAATGGTTGGGTGTTCTTGCAGCAAGGTATACTGTGAGGTCATTTGGTATTCGTCGTAATGAGAAGATCGCATGCTACGTCACAGTTAGGGGTGAGAAGGCGATGCAGCTTCTTGAGAGTGGCCTCAAGGTGAAGGAGTATGAGCTTCTGAGGAGGAACTTCAGTGAGACTGGCTGCTTTGGTTTTGGTATTCAGGAGCACATTGATCTTGGCATCAAGTAAGATGACCTTTTTGATCCCATTTAATTGTCATGGAAATGAACTATTGCAATATTGCACTGTCAAATGGTTTGGTTTCTTCAAGTATAGAACCCCCTGATTTATTTTAGTCTGTATAATGGAGATAACTTCGTATGTCATGTTCCTGAATTCTGTAGTAGTTCAGTGTATTTCTGGCTAAAGACTCAATACCAGTTGGACTAACTTTAACTGTTGACATTGCCTTTATTCACCATGTTTACTGGACCTCAAATTCAGTCATGTGGTATAACTTTTGTATATGCTGTATTGATTGCAGGTCATTGCCTTATATGTCTACTTAGTTGTTAGCTGGTGACTTGTTATGTCTTTTACCAATCAATTTATTTAAACTGTCACCTGGGTTCAATAAGGAAATTTTGTCTTTATGATGTTCTCTGTGGTGTCCTGGTTTGATTAATGTTACGTCACACTTAATTTAGTCAGGTGTTAGTTTTTAAGCGATAGATGGGGATTATGGAATATCAGTTTCACATTTGCTAGATAGTGTATTTGAGTTAAACTGAGCATGGGTGCTAGGATTTGCACGAGGTGCAAAGTAGAAAACCAATTTTGCACCATGGAGTTTGCACAAGCATGGACCTGGTGGAGGGAGCCATGCAATGCTTATGATAGAATAATACATTTCATCTGGTTTGTCTGGCCTTAAAAATTCCTAATTAACCAAAACTAGTGCTTGTAGTTCCAATAGCTTCTCTATGACATGTCTTTGCTTTGCACGACTCTAGACGGTAAAACACTGGAGATGCCCAATTAGACAAAGAAAAAGGTTTGTTTCAGTTTTACTAGGTGGAGTAGCTTTTATTTTTGCAGTCTAAAGTGGTACAGTTCTGTGCGAAGCAACCAAACATCGTGCTATAACTAAAAAAATATTCTTGCAAACTCATGTCTGAGTGTGATTTCTTGGTAACTGTTGGGTATTATCTGTAGTCAATCAAATCAAACAGTATTGTAGACTGCTAAAATGCTACCCTGTTTCAAAAAGTGTTTTCTGTTTTATCTAAAATCAAACTTTTATTAAACTTTTGACCATCAATTTCTAGAAATTTGCAAAGTTTAACATCACAAGATTGATGTTTTTAGATTCATCTTGAGAAATACTTGCCTAATATATAATTTATATGTTAAACTGTACAAATATTTTGTGACTTGATGGTTGAAGATAGACAATGTTGACTTAAGAGAGCTAGAACTGCAATCATTTTGAAATGAGTGATTAGTGTTCTTCTGTTAGTTCATTTCTATCTAGGATATGGCCTTTCTCCCACTATCTTGTATTTGAACTGGATATCTGTGTCGACACTGGATACCAGGTATCACCACTATGTTTCGAAATAACTTGCTTGTCCTTTTTTCCAGGTATGATCCGTCTACTGGTATTTATGGTATGGACTTTTACGTCGTTCTGGAGCGGGCTGGTTACCGTGTTGCTCGCCGGCGCAGATGCAAGTCCCGTGTTGGCATCCAGCACCGTGTGACCAAAGAAGATGCCATGAAGTGGTTCCAGGTGAAGTACGAGGGTGTCATCCTCAACAAGGCCCAGGCAAACACCATGTAATCATGGATAGTCATCAAATGAGTTGCCCTTTAGTACTCCAGTTCAAGTTTAATCTGTGTACCATGAATTGTATGTTTGTTGGATACCAAATGCACTGCCAGTTTTGCCTCCGTTGGAGTTGACTTTCTGTGTCCATAATTCCATCTTGATGATCAGACTAGCAGTTAGCTACAAATTGCTGCTCTTTTTATCGTTCTAATGTGAACTTGCCAGCAAAAGCTGAGTAACATCTACCTGGCACCTTTTTTTTTGTGACTACAAACAAATTTCAGTTCAACAGCAAGTTGCTGTTAATATCCTTACATTGTTAAGGGCCAGAGATTGAAGCATAGCCAATGGTACATTGTGGTACATGGTTGCAGCTCCAACTGGAATGCTGTGAATGTTGAGAGGCCTGATGAGCTAGATTATGGGAAATGAGATTTAAGTCTCGGCTTATCTTTGAAACCTATGTACTTCTTGAACTTGTATGCTTTGAATAGTTATGTATAGGTCTTGATTCTTCAATCCGGAGGTGTGCTGTATTTTTGCACGAGTTTGCTTAAGCACGAGTTTGCTTAAAACAAGTAAAGCACATGTTATCTCTAAACAACCCCCTCTTGTGCAGCCGCAGGTAACATCTCAGCAAGCAAAAATTATGAACCTGTCCGTCCTATTTTGATTTGGAAAACATGGACACATAAAATTCATGAAAATGAATTTGAATTGTCCACGAATCCTATGAAATTGTAAATTTACAAGAATGAATACAAATTCATGAAAATAAATGCTGCAACGCACTTTGTGATTATATTTCATCATTTAGCTGGGTAGCTAAAAACTTTGTAACAAAAATGAAAATGTGCACTAGCAGAAGCCCGATAGCTAAAGTTACAACTTCGTAACAAGTATCCATTTTCCATAAAGGAAAAAAAGAGACCAGCACCAGCCCCGTGGCTTCAAAATCACTCCAAAGGTCCTATAAAAAATCACTCCAAAGACAGCGTGCATGAAAACACCTTGCAAATTTCGAATTCTCTTAAAAACGATTTCAAATCAGGTGGTTATGGAAGAACCACGGCAACAGGCACGCAACGATGAGCAACACAATCAGCAAGTTGCAGAACGTCTGGCTCCTGCAGAAGCTACCGCATGCCTTGGATGAGCCTCCACCAGCAACGGCCGCCGAGTCCTGCCACTGCCGTATGAACTCCTTGCGGCCACCGCCGATGCCGGTGATGTTCATCGCGTTCTCGCCGCAGATCTCGCAACGCCTGCAACAGGCAGCCATGGTACAGCAGATTTTCAGGTTCAGGATTTCAGCCAAAATATACAATCCACCGGCGAAAAAAATCTTCATGAGAAACACAATATACGCCGAAGCTAGTAGAAAAAGGATCTGCCAACCATTGTCATCATTATCTTAAAAAAACCATTTTCATTACAGTTCACCAACTCCCAACTATAGGTCACAACAGAATATTCCAACATGATTGCCTATCTTCATTCCTTTTTCTCTTAGCCAGCCAAGATTCCTTTTGTGTTCTGTTAATGATCAATTGTTGTCGAAGTAGTTCTGAGAAGTCCTAAGTTCTCTACAAGTTGATACTTCATAGAAAGTCAAGAACTGAAACTGCTGATGCTAAGGAGCATGAACTTGTTGCCATTGCAAACTTGCAATGGCAAGTCAAGATGAGCTGAAGTTGAGCGGAGATCATTCATGGAAATGCGTACCTGTTGCCCCGGACGTAGAACCACGCCTCGGCACAGCGGTGATGCGCCGCCGCCAGCTCGCCGCGGCAACTACAGCCGAGCCTCACCAACCTCTCAGGCAGCTCATCGCCGTGGCCGTCGCCGTCAGCCAGGTGGCAGATCCTACACCCGGGCCCCTGTCTTTGCTCCTGATCGACCGGTGCCCAGCAGTCGTCAACGTCGACCACGACGTGCTCCAGCGCCACCTGCTCATCCGGCGCCGGCGCTTTCCCTCCCTCGCCAGCCTCTTCAGCGGCGATCATTACCATGGCCGCCTAGCTCACCATCTGACACCCCCGGCGCACGGCCAGGCAAGGTCAAGCTGCTTATTCGTCGATTCCCATTGCGGGTGCTCGTATTATCCGCAGGAATCCTGGCTTCTTGGTTTTCAGAGGGTGTCAATGATTGAGTGAATCGACAGATTCACATTCTTAATCATCGGCTTGTCTTGGTGCTGCGAACGGGGCGAGGCGAGTTGACTTGCGACAAGGAGAGGCGAGGCCTACCGGGGTGCTGCGGGCCGGGGTAGGGCAGGTCGGTATCGAGTCATGGTCCATGACTACGAGACTACGACTAGGAGGTGTTGAAGATTCAACAAGTGTATTCTTCACAAAAAAAAAATCTAGTGTATGAGTGTAGAGACGATGACACTGATGAGAAGGTGGGTGTTTGATTTGCATTCACCTTAGTAGTTCAACTCAAAAGAATGGCACTTATGATAAAGCGCGTTGGTCACTCTTAGTGCAAACGCTTCTGATGAAAGGCTTCTCAGACAAATAGATTGAGTGGGTTAATTCCTTCCTACTAGGCCGCAATGTGGCAATCAATGTTAATTATTGAGGCAAGTAAAAAAAGGGTCTTCCACAAGATGATCCCTTATCCTTGATACTCTGTCACATTGTTTCCGATATGCTTGCAATTTTTATTGAGAGAGTAAAAGGAGATGGTCAAGCAAATCTATTGTGTCAAGAAAGATGGGAATTTGAAGAAAAAATCATATTTAACACTAGAGAAATAATGTCGATAATTGGAGAAATATATATATTTAATAAATTATAGCTAAACATCAACCATGTTTCAAAATCGTCCTAGAACACTGATGCTACAGAATCTGTGCCGGTTTCAAAACCGGCCTAACCCATTTTTCCATGACAAAAGGGGCCAAATCAAAGAACAAGGTGAGCTTGAGTTTGGAACAAATTTTGGCGAAGTACAAGATGGAAGAATTATTAAAAATCAAAGTAATTTTTCAAGCAAAGTCGTTAACGAGACATCAAGAGGAATTGAATTATCATCAATTTACAACATGATTGTGCTATTGCACCTTATTCTTTATCTGGACTGATTACTCCATGGACTTGGTCATAGACCTGCAATTACTCACCTTAGCACTATAGTAGTATGTATATGCAACCTATGCCATTCAATATCGTATTACATTCTCAAAGTATAAATACTCACAAAGACCAATGTTAAAACAATTTGACCAAGAATCCAGTTGCAAAAGATCTAGCTATTAACCTAGGTAATGCATACACATATATAGGATCTCACGTATATGGTTCCATTATAATAATAATAACTAACAAAACCTTTTGTTAATTAATGTTACATGGGGAAGGTTCGACTTGTTTCTTTTTCTGTGCCCTGCGTAATGCTGCATGTATAGTAGGGAATGGATGACGGTGGTTGCAGCGACTTGCATTGCTTTTTCCTAGGCCGGCCAGTAGGAACGGACGTCCTGCATGTAGAGCAGGGGATAGATGGCGGTAGTTTTGCAGTGACGAGGCTTGCGGATCGGAGGGGAATGTTTTGGTATAAGAAACAAAGTTTATTCGAGTGGTATTCACACATGCGTATTACCTAGCACATAAAGGAGAATATGCTTTTATCCATAAATACGACATTAGGCGCAATGACAAGTACCAAATAAGAATTGCAAGTGAATTCGCTGCCAACACAAACTGTAGCGGTTCCTATCATCACAAAAGATGAGATTAGTTTATACCCTTGGTTGGATCCAGATCCGGAGAGATGAGAACCACCGTTACCACCAATCTTGGTCATGGTGGCCTGCTCGAAGTAGCCGATCTAAGTCGATGTTGAAGACTCGCGAAAATTTGGGGACAAACGGAGGCGCCGGATCGAGCGCGAGTAGTCATGCGGATGCGCTCCCTAAAAACTCTATCGCCCGCCTACCCGAGTAGTCACACGGATGCGCTCCCTAAAAATTCTATCGCCCGCCTACCTGAGCAGTTACACTTGACGGACGCAATTTCGAAGGTCTACTCATCGGTGCTCCTTATGCGCGCAAGGAACAGGGCTAGAGATGGCAGAGAGCAACAAAACTCAAGAACGAGTGGAGAAGAAGATAACTTCCAGGATAAGGATGAGGAGCATTCGCCGCATTTAAGCAACCAACTTTGGATTCTCGCAGGGGCATTGCGGTCATTTCCTGTTTGCCTTAGGCGTGTTATGACCGTTGTGCTGAGGAGCAAAACGTGGCATGGCACGGCGCAGCGTGGCTGCGCGCGGTCTCCCAGCTTACCCTCTCACCTTGCACATAGGAGTAGCAACCAACTTCCGCTTTAAGTGGAGCTTCTTTTTAGTGAGTGCACCATATGATATTAATCTCAGTCTCACTCAACACTTACCGTAGGCATTTGGAATTCCGATGATTAATCGTTGAACCAAACATAGGCCTAGCCCAATTAATTCAACAAAAACTATATAATATTAACAACAATAGAATCATTATTACCTATTAGAAAACTAAGACTATAACAAATATATTAATTGATAAGATAGTTAGGACTGCAACCACATATTTATTGATGTTGTTTATATAATATATACTTAGTTGCACCTAATATAGCATGACAATAATGTGAGATAGTGGGCTCACCGGCAACCATAGTATAATATTAGGAAGACTACCTGCAAAACAAGATACTGCAAAGATAAAAATATTAAATAGCTAAAGCAAGGGACAGATGGAGAAAGAAAAAGATATTATATATAAAACTCAAAGTGGTATCTCCACGTACCTATTACTATAACTGAAGTGAAATTTACAAACATGTATAACCATCACAAAACGGTATGACCACAAAGGGACAAAACATATTACATGCACGGTAAGAAAATGTTTCACGTATATGAGAAAGATTGGCAAATAATAGAGGATAGGAAAAATTCACTTTTATGTTATGTTAATATATAATATAGCACAAAGTGTGATTTTTCCCAACCAAGCATTTTCTCCGTTAGATAATATTCATACTTTGTGCCTAGCATGAGAGTTTTATGGAAATTAAACTCTATATAGTTCAGGTTCATGCATCGTGTATCCTAACGTATTGGTGTATGTACCAAGAATTTGGGAGAAGATCACACCAGTTTAGGCAATTTCATGGTAGATGTAAAAGCAAAGAGAAATGTGATGTGTGCAGTACCTTGATTATCTGTACAACTTCAACTACACGCTCTCCTAGGAACAATGGCTGCAAACATGCTCATGCAATAGAATTAAAACAATAGCAGGGGCTTCATGGCCATGCAAAGAAACATGAAACCTTCAAATTCTGCAAAACAAATACAGAAGCCCACCTGCAATAAGTACAGAAAGAATACATCCAACTAAGCATGTATTTATTGATGTTGTATACTTAGTTGCATCAAATATGAGATTAGAGTATGGTAACAACATGAGCATACATGTATGATATAATGGGCTCACCAGCAACCGTAGTATAAACTACTACCCGCAAAAGAAAGGATATTGCAAAGACAAAAATATTAAATAGCTAAAGCAACGTGGCATATGGAGAGATAGGACAAAAGACATTAATTCATACAGATCAAAGTGGTATCTCCACATACCGATTACTATAACTGAAAAGTGGAACGTGCATACATGTATAACCATCTCAAAATGGTATAAACACATACGGACAAAACATGTTTCATGCACAATAAGAAAATGAGCCATATGCATGAGTAATATTGGCAAATAATAGAGGATTAGAAAAAAATTATATTTTATGTTATTGTTTGCACCAGAATTTAGACTGACGGGCACCAAGATGGAGCTTCTCAAAGAAGGCGTTGCCGGAATCGACTAAATGCTGATAACAGCCGAATATGGGGGAATCGGCTAAATTGGTACAGAATCGGTTAATCAGAATCGGCTATCTGGAGAAGCGCACAAGCCACGTCGACTCCGATCTGACTCAACGAGAAGCGGCGCATTGACGGCACAGGACTCTACAGAACGGAATAGTAGGGCCCAAGTTTTCTAGTTTTGATAGATTTTTAGTCTATTCCTTATTTTGCAAGTCGTATTAGGTTAGGGTTTGGTCAAAGCCCAGGGTATAAGTATGTAAGCCCCGACACCTTGTAAACTCTCTTGACAATCAATACAATCTTTTGGCTCCGGCCAACAAACCCTTAGTTTAAGATCTCGGCGAGTTTCTTCATCAGGCTAGGCTGCATCGGGTTGTCCGACCTCTGGTTTGCTGTAAGTACCATCATGGCTTGTGTTCTTGTTAGATAGGGCTGGTTCGACCTCCTATTTATGCATTGACATGGCTAATGGCTCATGTTTTTGTTAGATAGGGATGGTTCGACCTCCTATCACGTGTAAACATAGCTAATTATCAGCTCTATTAGGCTTGGCAACCTAGTAGATTCATTAAGTTACCGATGTTGTCTGTTTTACATTGTTTATTTTACTATAACAACATTATTGTCCGATCAAGATTGGTAGATTTGGCTTAAACCTCTTAGATTCAACTGTCATCAATGCCTATCATACTTACTCTCTTGCTTTGATGGTTGGTTTCACGCTTACATTAGCTAGATTGTATCAATCTTGTTCGTGACATGTGATGCGTTCTAGGGTACGACTAGTTTTATGATAAAGCTTGTTAATCTTTTCTAGTCTTAGTTGGCTGCAATGGGTTAAGTCACCGATCTCACTGGATTGGATCAGTTACTGGGTTTTATTTTAAAGCTGTTCGTACACCTAGTTCGTTCTCATATCGGTATCGGCAAATTAGCCGATTCACCAATGCCTTACCCATAACATTGCGTGCATATATCTTTTTAACGCTAGTTGGTCTGCTGAGCTTGCTTGGACGAGACTTAGTCCAAAGATTACTTAGTTTGAGGATCTCAAATTCATATGTTTGGTAGATTTATTAGTTTTGATTTAGATTATTGCGACGCATGTTGGATCTTTATATGTTGTATCGAATAGGCTAGATCGGCTAATGGTTTTGTTCCCTTCACATGTATTAGGATAGCCGATTTAGCTAATTCTTTATTGTTTCTAGCACGTATCATGAATGATCTGTACTTATCCTTGTCCTAGTTATTCATATCATGCCATGATCGATTAATCTAGTTATACATGTTTATTCAATTGCTTATTTACAAATGCATGTTGGATGTTGACTTTCTAGTCAATGCCCTGATTTGATCGGCTATTTAGCCATACATGAGGAACTGTCTGGAATCACACCGGCAGGTTCCATAATTTGACTATTCTTTTCCTCCTTGTCAATTTTAGGGTCAAATTGACTGGCACACCTCAGACTCAATCAACCGGATCAGCTGCTAGTGAAGTCGCAGGGATCAGAGAGACGCTCACGCTCTGGTCTGCCTGTCTTGTGAGAGACCGTTGACATGAAGAGTTATGTTTTTACGTCAACACTCTTTTTGACACGCTCGGTGGGACACTCAATCGTCAACCATGGCTCCAACGAATCAAGCTGATCTCAACGTCAACAACATCCTCAATGTCACGATAGAAGAACTTGATCAAGAATAGAAGCAAGCAATTGAGTTAGCTACTGAACAATTGAAGCAGAAGTGCTTGAATTGCTTTGGAAGAGTGCGTGGTGGCAAAGTGGTCTTGAAGCAATCAATGCCAAGAATCTTGATGCCAGGGGAAACTGACGCAGGAGATGAAGCAGATAAGAAGTTTATGCTAGAGCAACTGAACAAAATAATTCATGAAGCCATTGCAAATCATCAGGCATACTTCTTGAATACATTTGTCAACATCATGAAGGACATCTTTGTTGGTTTTCCTGTAGATCAAGTTGGACCTGCTTATTTCAATCTGAATACAACATAAGGTTCTGGAGGTGGCGTGCAGAATCCTTCCAAGGAAAACGTGGTGTCAACTTCTAACGGAGGTGCAAATGGTAGTGCTGCTCCTCATGCACAATAGCCGAAGGGTGGTCCTCCACTGAATTTTGGTACATCTACAACTATACCATCTTTGGCTCAAAAAATAGCTCCCTCGGTTGATAGGATCAGATGAAGCATGAATTATCATATGAATCAAGCTATAGGAGGAGAAGCTGGCCAAGCCCAAGAAGGTGATGAAGAACCACCAGCTGGTTTTGTAAATGTTTCAAGTTACAATCATTGGGGAATGCCTTCTTGCCTAAGCATTAGAGGACCTGCTGATCCCAATGACCAACTAGTCAAAAAGCTTGCTGAGGTGATGGAGAAGGAGTTTGGCATGAAGAGGAGCCACTCTAGATCCTACAGTATGCCATATCCTGAATGGTACAATCGTCTGGAGCTTCCACGTAATTAAAGAATTCTAGAATTTTCTAAGTTTACTGGGGAGGACAGCACCAGCACAATGGAGCATATAAGCAGATACTTGGCTCAGTTGGGTGATGTTGGAGTTGAAGAAATTCACAAAGTCAGATTCTTTGCTTTGTCATTATTAGGTCCAGTCTTCACTTGGTACTCATCTTTGCCAAGGAATTCTATTAGCACTTGGGATGATCTAGAGAGCAAGTTTCATGCCTATTTATTCAATGGGACTGTTGAAAAAGATATTGATGATCTGACTAGCATGAAGATGAAGAGCAATGAGTCGGTCTTGATTTTATTCAGATATTCAGGCAAACAAAGAGCTTTTGCTTTTCATTGAACCTGTCTGACAGCCAGTTGGTAAAATTGGCTATCCAAGGAATGCAGCCATACTCAAAAGAGAAGCTTGTTGGCATGCACTTCGACAATCTTGGGGCACTGGCACACAGGGTGGATGCAGTTACTAAATATGTACAACCACGACACTAGCAAAATTGCTTCCAAAAGGCAGCCAATGTGGCTAATTATTACAAGTCCTTGATTAATACAGCTCAGATGAAGAAGCGGAAGAGGTTGATACTATTGAGTGGAACCTTAGCAAGAAGTGTGTCATCAACCATCCTTGGGGCAGAACGCAAGAAACTTATGATTTTGACACTTTAAAGGCTGATAAAATCTTTGATTATTTGCTAAGCAAGGGTCAGATCAAGGTGTTGCATGAGAAGCTTCTCAGTCCTGAGGAGGTGAAGGGTAAAAATTATTGCAAGGTCCACAACTCTACTACCCACTGTTGACGGTAGATGAGTATTAGTTTTAGACCGTCAACATAACATGAGAAAGGATTAAAACATGAATACCATCTAGTTATAGGGGTTACACTAACATAATTCCATGAGTTAAAGAATGTCTATTTCTATAGAGGGTTATCAGAAAAGAACCAAAAGAGGTCCACATGTTGGATTTACATAGAGAGAATACCACGTCCAGCAATCAAAGAATACTCTAGAAGACTCGAGGAGGCGACCCTGCAAAGCTGGGCTCACATGGCAGCCAGGCAAGGGCGGGCGCCCAGCCACGTGGGCGGTCGCCCAGCCACCTGCACCAATCAGGTGCAGACTCACGGATCCTACCTCCACCGACCTTGAAGATCAATATGAAGCATCCATTTAGGTCGGTTGATCCAAGGGCTGTGGTGCATCCTAGGGGGCTATATAATCAGGGCCCCTGGCCCTTGGAGAAACCCTGATTTATTAGGGAATTCATTCAAGAGTTCATTTGGAGAATTCAAGAGAAGCCCTAGAGCCACCATCTCAATTAGAGCTCCATAGTTTAGTAGCATAGCTACATATGAATAGATCTAGAGGGAGTCACGCCTAGCTTGGAGTCCGGATCTATCAGCATTCTTGGTAATTTCTTCTACTTTATTGTAATATTTATTATTGTTCTTGCTACTATGAATAGTACTTTATTCTATTCTACTATATCAGAAATGACTTTGCTCTACTTGCTTATGTTCTCAATTATATTATTCTTAGTTTTCTTTGATTATATGCTTAGCATAGTTAGATTAGAATTATGTTTATGCATAGGATCGTATAGCACTTGCTCATTAGATCGATGGGTGAGTGGCAAATATTGTGTAGGCGTGGTGCTTAGACCGTATTTATCTGTGATTGCACCCTATATTCCGGATCACGAGGTAGATTACGGGAGTAACAGTCCTGTTGAGCCCTTTGTAGTCCTCCTCCTAAGTATAGGACTAGTAGAACACCACTATTACAGGGAAGTGATTGCTCTGTGCTTGATCTTCCTTGGTAATATTACTATGCATAGATATAACCTTTTCCTACCATGATTGCTAGGTGTAATTGCACTAATCATTATACGCTTTGACATTATAGTTAGAATAACTTAGGATTTATTCTTGTAGATCATTCTAGTCCATGCTAGTGTTATAAACTTAGATTACTCTATTGAGATAATTATCATTATTTTATGTGGCTATGTGCTCTCATTTATCCTTGTCACTTACCATTCATTTATATATATATTTATCTTATGTGACACTTACCCTGTATGAGAAGATAGATAAAGACACAGTTAAGCTCTCCATTATCACATGCAGTGCTCATTGCTCATTATCCATAACCATTCCCTTCCCAGTGGTAAAATATAAATAACGATACCTGGATTACTCTCGGTTAAAATGCTACATCGGTATTATCTGTGTGCTTGAGGATTCCTCATTCATTTCTAAAAAGCATATGCATTTAATGCCAGCACCTCTGGCACCATGCTGGGGATGACAACCTACCTTAAATGGTGTTAGAGGTGTCAACACCCATTCCACCAATGAATGTAATGTGTTCAGGAAGCAGATTCAAAGAGCCATTGAGGCAGGAAAGCTGAGTTTTGATACTGCTAATAAGATGAAGATTGATGATAAACCTTTTGATACTACAATGGCTGATATTGTGCTACCCAAAGGCAAAGCTAAGGTATTAACTTCTGCTAAAGCAAAGGAATCAGGATCGGTAGAACCAAAATTATAGTTGACTGCTGAAGAATATCGGGAGATCAAGAGATGGCGCAAGAAGGAGAATAGCCGATTTGACTAACCTGAGTCATCTATAACGGCTGAGAGAAGACCACGCATAACATCTCGTATTCTTCTCAACAAGTGGCAGAGACAGCAAGAGAAGGACCGTAGGAGACGGTTTAAAGAGGAAGAGTACCAGAGGAGGCTTGAAGAAGAAAGGTACGAAAGGGAGCAGGCCGAATAACATTGGAATTGTCCTTTTTTCAGGCATTGCTGGAACGAAGGCTTGAGATTGCCAACCAAGAGAGACTTCCCTGAATGTAGTGACCAGTACGGGGATGTCGACAATCTCAAACCAACCACCGATTTGTTCATGAAAGACTTGGACAGCCTATGGAGGATCGGCGCATTAATAAATGCCGAATTCATGATAGATGTGATGCTTATGATGAAGACATAGAAGAACTGCAGCATGTCTGGCAAGAAAACCAATGGTGTCCTGGTGGTCTCTCTAGGAGTCAAAAGAGAAGAGTTCAACGCTTAAGGGAGACTGAGATCAAGCTAGAGAAGGCCAAGAAAGCTAAGAAGGCATTGGTGTGGAAGGCCAAGCAAACAGCCGATTCAGGCAAATTGGCTCCTATTGGTATGCAGTGTATCTTGCCCACTGAATTCAGAACATCGAAGAATCAAGAAGTTTATTCTGAATTTGATGGGTCAGAGTATGAAGAGATAGCTGCTTATCTGGCTCTCACTTCTCAGGCTGTATTCGACAAGCCTGTGCGTCACAGACATCTAAAGGCTTTATATATAAAGAAACGCATGAATGGCAAACCAATGAACAAGATGCTAATAGATGGAGGTGCCACAGTTAACCTTATGCCTATATCGATGTTTAAGAGGTTAGGAAAAGTCTATGAAGATTTGATCAAAACAAATGTGCAATTAAGATATTTTGCTGATAAGATTTCTGATGCCCGGTGGGCAATTAATGTGAAGTTGATGGTTGGCAGTAAGACCATCATTATCACATTCTTTATTATCAATGGAGAAAGGTTTTACAGTTTACTTCTCAAAAGAGACTGGATACATGCCAATTGCAGTGTGCCTTCAACCATGCATCAACATGTGATACAATGAGTAAACAATAGTGTTAAAATTATCCCTGTTGATGATTCAGTTAGTATTTCTTCTATCAGCCATAATTATTGGGATCTTGAAGATGTTGAGTGCCTTTCTGGAAGAGAGTTTGAAGGAGACTTCATCACTGTCGACGATGAAGATCAACAGCCGATCCAAGCAGTCGGCTCTAAAAAATTATTGAATGGATAATCCGATCGACGGTACTGAAGGGAAGCTGGAACATGGTTTTACGTTGGCTGATATTTTAGAAGAGGTAGATATCGGATCTGGTGATAGACCAAGGCCGACATATGTAAGTTCTAAACTTGACCCTGAATACAAAAATAGGTTAGTTGATCTGTTAAAGGAATATAATGATTGCTTTGCTTGGAAGTACTATGAAATGCCTGGATTGGATAAATCAATTGTGGAGCATCGTTTGCCAATCAAGGATGTGTATCGACCTTTCAAGCAACCTCCAAGGAAATTCAAGCCTAAAATATTTGATGATGTGAAGAAAGAGATTGAAAGATTGCTTGAAGCCAAATTCGTCAGGCTATGTAGATATGCAGAATGGATTTCTAATATTGTCCCTATCTACAAGAAGAATGGCAAGATGAGAGTGTGCATCGATTTCAGAGATTTGAATAAAGCCACTCCAATGGATGGGTATCCGATGCTGATAGCCGATATGCTCGTTGATGCAGCTGCTAGACACAAGGTGATTAGTTTTATGGATGGTAATGCTGGTTATAATCAGATATTTATGGCAGATGAGGATATTCCTAAAATAGCATTCAGATGTCTAGGAGCAATCGGCTTAATGGGTAGTCATGACTTTTGGTTTGAAAAATACTGCTGCAACTTATTAGAGAGCAATGAATTATATATATCACAAGTTGATCAGCAAAATAGTTGAAATATATATTGATGACATAGTCGTCAAATATATATTGATGACGTCATCGTCAAACAAGGAAGAATGGTTTGAAGATGAATCCACTCAAATGTGTTTTGGAGTCTTTGCTGGACAATTCTTAGGATTCATGGTACATGAGAGAGGAATCAAAGTAGGAACGAAAAGTATGGATGCAATTGATGAAGTTATTCCTCTGACTAATAAACAAAAGTTGCAGTCTTTGATTGGGAAGATTAATTTTATCATAAGATTTATTGCTAACTTGTCAAGCAAAACATTACCATTTCCCCCTTTGCTAAAACTAAAAGATGATGCAGAATTTAAATGGGGTGAAGCACAACAAAAGGCGTTTGAGGAAATTAAGGAGTACATGAAGTCACCTCCGGTGTTGATCCCTCCTCAATCTGGTAAACCTTTAAGTTGTACTTGGTGGCCGAAGGTCTCTCAATTGGTTCGGCCTTAATTCAGGAGTTTGAAGAGAAAGAAAGAGTTGTCTACTATTTGAGTAGAAAATTATTGGATCCAGAAACAAGGTACACTTCGATAGAGAAATTATGTTTGTGCCTGTATTTCTCCTATACCAAATTAAGAAGGTATTTGCTATCCTCTAAGTGTGTTGTGGTGTCAAAAGTTGATGTCATCAAACACATGTTATCAATGCCTATTCTAAATGGTAGAATCGGCAAATGGATGTTGGCTCTGTCTGAATTTGATTTAAGGTATGAATCGGCTAAAGCTGTCAAAGGATAGGTAACGGCTGATTTTGTTACATAAACTGGATGTTGGATTTGTGCAGGTAGCATCCTAGGTTTTATTCTTTGATGGTTCAACCTGTAAGCAAGGCGGTGGCATTGGCATTGTCCTTGTTTCCCCTTGGGGGGAACATTTGAATTTGCTTACCAGATTGCACCAACAACAACTAACAATTAGGCTGAATATGAGGCAATTCTGAAGGGACTTCAACTTCTGCAGGAGGTAAATGCTGAGTCAATTGAGGTATTTGGTGATTCTCAAATAGTAATCAATTAATTACTCGGCCTATATGAGTGCAAGGATGAAACTCTGAGGAGTATTATGATCAGTGCAAGGAGATTCTCTAGAGATTTATTATTGTGTCATTACATTATATTCATCGAGCACAAAATCATGAGGCAAATAGATTGGCTCAAGGTGCTTCAGGTTATAAGCTAACTCCAGAAGTATCGACTAATGATGGAGTTGATGATTGGAGGGTAGAAATCATTGATTACTTAAATAATCCATCATAGAAAGCCACCAAAAAGTTAAGGTATAAGGCAATTAAATTTGTTTTACTTGGTGGACAATTATATTATTGGACAATTGATGGTGTACTCATGAGGTGTATTAGTCAAGAAGAAGCAAAAAACATGATGTGTTAGGTTCATGAAGGAATTTGTGGTGCTCATCAATCTGCATATAAAATGAAATGGGTGATAAGGAGAGCTGGATATTTTTGGCCTACCATGTTAGAAGACTGCTTCAAATATTACAGGGGTTGTCAAGAATGCCAAAGGTTTGGTAATATTCAAAGGACACCAGCTTCTGTTATGAATCCCATCATGAAGCCATGGCCGTTTAGAGGGTGGGGCATTGACTTGGTCGGCCAAATTTATCCACCTTCGTGTAAAGGACATAAATTCATATTGGTGGCTACAGATTACTTCACCAAGTGGGTTGAAGCTATCCCTCTAAAGCTAGTCACTTCCAAAAACATGATCAACTTCATCAAAGAGCATATTATTTACCAATTTGGGATCCCAGAAACAATCATGACTGATCAAGGCACTATGTTTACATCAGGAGAGTTTGGGGAATTTGCTCAAGAAATGGGTATCAAGCTAATTAGTTCTTCCCCATATTATGCCCAAGCCAATGGGAAAGTCGAAGCCTCCAATCAAATCCTTATCAAGTTAATTATCGGTACCCAGATGAGGGGTACCATAAATCTCAATCTAGGTAAATTAATCCCAAACAATCAGACCCAAATTGCCAAGGAAGCCCACGATCAGCCCAGAGAAACATGGGTCCACCAGCGTACGTCGAGGTATGCTGGACCGGCCCACGAGCAGCATCGTCCAAGACAAGACCCTCCCCTGATCGACGGGGGCCCTCGAATGACGGACGTTCGCCCATGCGGATGACCCCCGTCGGAGTGACGGAGCGCATCTCAGGCGGTCGACCCCCCGTCAATTGCCACTCCCTCTTTAGTTCACCTATCTCTTGTACGGGATCCAAGGCATTTAATGCCCCCACCAACTCCTGCCTAACCTCATGGCTACAGCACGGATACAGTGATCGGGTACAGCGGTCAAATCCTCCCTTTACCGCCCATACCCGGGAAATCGCTGGATTCGTACTACGCTGCGACGCCATATTGAGTATTGTACGCTGACAGGCGCCCCCTTGAAACATGTTTACCAATATTCATACCACATTTCTCGAGGCTTAGCCTTATCCCTTCGGGCCTCGACCCCCTTCAGCCACCCCTCTAGTCTACTTTGATGCCTCTAGTCAGCACTCCAACAACTCCCGATACAACATCTACTAGGAGCCGCACACCCCCGCATGGGCATGGGTCTTTTACCGACCACCTGCAGGTGTCATCGTGACACGCACAAAGGACAGTCGTCAACTCCAAGCACATTGCTGTAGGGCAAGCCATGCCTGGTGCACGACTCTACAGGGGCCACAACGCGATCGGCATCACCCCCTCAATGTCATCACCTACGATAGCCCTAGGATTCCTGTACGCTTGAGCCTCCCCTTGGCCTATAAAAGGGGATGCCAGGAGGAAGAAAAGGAAAGAATCGAACAAGCAATGGACAACACTTAGAGAAATTCGAATACTCTAGCTGCAGGGCTTAGACAAAGAGCTTCTAGACTTAGGCCTTGCTCGCCACCCCGAGTTCATATACACTCGCTTGTATCACCCCTGTACAAGCACTTCGGTGCAAGATAATACAATCTCTCCCCCTGCTGGACGTAGGGCCTTCTTTTCCCGAACCAGGATAAACCCTTGTGTTCTTCTTGCATCAACATTCGGATTAGGAAGCACGCAGCACGTAGTTACTCGTTGGTGCTAGGCCCCCAGGGTCAAGACACCGACAGTTGGTGCACAAGGTAGGGGTCTGCATGTCACCAGCGTTTCCCGCCATTTTTCGGATGGCCGACTCTGTCCCACCGCTTCCGTTCACCATGGTGATTTGGTTCGGGAGCTTGGAGTTCATGTCACTCGAGCACTGCTATGACATGGTCCTCCTCTCGGTCGGATATCTGAGCGGAGGCAATCGCGAGCCCCCGCGTTCAGGAAGGGCCGCGCGCCGGTCCTGCCATCACACCCCCACCACCAAGAGGAGGCACGACTGGTGCAACCATCATCATCACACGGGCGAGACGATGCCAGCCATGGCCACCTCGCGGCTGACCAACGACGTAGGGTCCCTAGTTGGGAACCTGTCTGACCTAAGTTTGGCCACAGGGGATGGGTCAGTGGAGCCGCGACAACTCAGACGTCAGCTTTGCCATGCGCTTGTCGAGGGGGTCAGGGATGACCTCTCGAGCAGGCACCACCCCAATGCCACCTGACTTGCTTCCACATGAGCTGTTCAAGTCCTGACGACTGTTTCCGTTTGGTCTCAACAATGCCGCCAAGTCGTACTCCTCGGTGAGCACCAACATGAGCGTGTATGAGGACGCCCTGGGGCACCCCCTTCACACCACCATGGACCTGCTGACTTCCACGCTGACCTCCAAGAACCCAGAGCCTTTTAGAGACTCCTGGCCCGAGGCACACACCCTCAGCATGATGCGACGCCAGCCAAAGGAGGAGCGGTGGGGGCAGTTCCCTATCTTCTACTCCGGCAATCCCTACTCTGACAACTACGACCCCACGCACGAGTACTTCCACATCGACAGAGCCGTCGTGTCGAGCGCTGACACCATCGACCCCACGGCCACGGTCGTAGCTACGACTACAGCGGGAGGCGCCCTCATCATGACGAATCGGGAGGAGCAGCCACCAGCTGTGCCAAGCGACGCGCGGTTACCTCAGGACACCCACGATGCTCAACTTGCGTAAGTCCGGGAGATGCGAGCCAAGCTCGACAAGGACCGGGAGCGTCTGTGCCGGCTCAAGCGGACTCTCGAGCAGGAGCGCGGACATCCGCCCGGCGGAAGGGCTCGAGCCATAGCCTGAGAAGTCCACCGATAGATCATCGGGGGGGCACGATCGAGCGCCCCATCTTCAACCGCGCCGGCCAGAATTTCATCGCGGCAACCATGCTTCTCCGCAACATGCCGGCCCCCTCGAATCCCGAAGCCCATCACATCCAGCAGGAAGTTCAAGGCCTCCTTGAGGTAGCTGCCGCACAGCAGGCCGAAAGCTTGGCCTTGAGACATCGAGGGGCGGCCTTAGGGCAACCCCCTGAACCCTCCCGCAATGAGAGGGAGGGCTCAGTCCATCAAGTGGATGGCCCCCAGCCCAAGAAGGCGATCCCCGTCCATGAGCGCATCCACGACAACCATGAGCCTCGAGATGCGCGCTACGACATCAACGAGAACCACCGACGTAAGAGTGGTGATGCTAAGGCGTAAGGCTAAAGCGCACATAGGGGCGGGCGCTACGACAGCAACGAGGACCGGCACCGGTCCCCCAAGCCACTGGGCCCTCGAGTCTTCAGCAGGATGATTCGAAGGACGACGTTGCTGAATCCCTTCCGCCCCCACGAGCCTCGTCAAGTACAATGGAGAGACCAAGCCCGAGCTATGGCTAGCCGACTTTAGGTTGGCATGCCAGTTGGGCGGGGCGCGCAATGATCATGACATCATCCGTCAGCTCCCCTGTTCCAGTCAGACACCGCTCGAAGGTGGCTCGAGGAACTCCCCCTGATCAGAACCATGATTGGACCGATCTTGTCAGGGTGTTCAAGGGGAACTTCAAGGGAACCTATGTACGACCTAGCAACAAGTGGGACCTTCAAAGTTGCAAGCAGAAGCTCGAGCAGTCCCTCCATGATTTGGCTTGGCGCTTCTCCAAGCAACGCACCGAGCTCCCCCATATCTTCGATGATGATGTGATCCTGGCGTTCATTGCCAGGACTACCTGCAAGGAGCTGGTATGGGAGCTGGGATGTAACCCCCCGAAGACCGCCGATGAGCTGATGGACGTCGACGCCAATTACGCTGCTAGAGAGGAGGCCATCGGCGCCTTCTTCGACGACGACCAGGGCAGGGAGAAGGCCAAGCAAGGCAACCCTGAGAGCTCGAACCAGGGGGCCAAGAGGAACAATAACAAGAAGAAGAAGAAGAACCGGTAGGGCAAGCACAAAGCTTCCCCAGATGAGCTCGTGGCCACCGTCAAGCGCAAGAAGCCCTGAGGTCCTCCCGAGAAGGGCCTCTTCAATGAGATGCTGAAAAAGCCGTGCCCCTATCACAAGGGGCCTGCCAATCACAACCTCAAAGACTGCTGGATGATCCGGAAATACTTCGAGAGCTTGGGCCTTGGGAAAGATGATAAGAAGGAAGACCCCAAGGACGGGGACGCCAACAAGGAGGATGGCTTCCCCAAGGTCTATGACTGCTACATGATCTACAGGGGGCCCTCGACCCAGCTTTCACCGTGCTAATGCAAGAGGGAGCATCGAGAAGTCTTCTCCGTGCAGGTTGCGACCCCCCACTACCTCGACTGGTGTGATACAACCATCACATTCGACCGTGAAGACCACCCGAACCACATCCCCAAACCTAGGGTGTACCCGCTCATCGTCGACCCCATCATCATCAACACTTGCCTTTCCAAGGTACCCATGGATGGGGGCAGCATCCTCAATGTCATTTATGCAGAGACCCTCGACCTCCTGGGGATCCTGAGGACAAAGCTCCAGCCTAGTGCCGGGGGCTTCCACGGAGTTGTACCAGGGAAGAAGGCTCTTCCCATTGGCCGCATTGACCTCCTCGTCTGCTTTGGCACTTCCACCAACTTCAGGAAGGAGACGCTCACCTTCGAGGTGGTCGAGTTCCACGGCACGTACCATGCTATCATCAGCCAGCCTGGCTATGCCAAGTTCATGGCAGTCCCCAACTACACCTAACTCAAGCTCAAGATGCCAGGGCCTAAAGGCGTCATACTATCGGCTCCTCCTTCGAGCACTCGTATGATTGCGACGTCGAGTGCATCAAAAATGGGGAGGCCGTCGAGGAATCCGAGCTGCTGGTGGCGACACTTGATGGTCTTGCTGCCGAGGTCCCCAACCCCAAGTGCCACGCTGGCAGCTTCAAGCCTACAGAGGACACTAAGAAGATCCTCCTTGACCCTAGCAGCTCCGATGGGAAGGCGCTAACGATTAGCGCCACCCTCAGCGACAAATAAGAAGTAGTGTTCATCGATTTTCTCCGTGTGAATGCCAACATGTTTGCGTGGAGTCCCTCAGACATGTCAGGCATACTGAGGAAAGTCACTGAGCATGCCTTGGAGATTCGAGCCGGGTCCAAAACAGTGAAGCAACGCTTGCGCCGCATCGACGAGGAGAAGCGCAAGATCATCAGGGATGAGATACACAAGCTTTTGGAGGTCGGATTCATCAAGGAGGTTCATCATCCTGAGTGGTTAGCTAATCTTGTACTAGTTAAGAAAAAGAATGGGAAATTTAGGATATGTGTAGATTACACCAGCTTAAATAAAGCATGTCCGAAAGTTCCCTTTCCCTTACCACACATTGATCAAATTGTTGATTCCACCACGGGATGTGAGACTCTCTCTTTTCTCGATGCTTACTCTGGCTACCACCAAATTAAGATGAAGGAGTCTGACCAGCTTGCAACTTCCTTTATCACCCCCTTTAGCATGTATTGTTATGTAACTATGCCCTTCGGCCTTCAAAACGCCGAGGCGATGTACCAGTGATACATGCTCCATGTCTTTGGTGAACACATCGGGCCAACGGTCGAGGCCTATGTCAACGACATCATTGTCAAGACTAAGAAGGCCGATGACCTCATCAACGACCTCGAGATCATGTTCAAATGCCTCCAGGCGAAGAGCATCAAACTCAACCCCAAGAAATGTGTCTTCGACGTCCCCTGAGGCATGCTCTTGGGGTACTTAGTTTCTCAACGTGGCATCAAGGCCAACCCCAAGAAGGTTTTCGCAGTCACTAGGATGGGTCCGATCCGAGATCTCAAGGGTGTCCAAAAGGTCACGGGTTACCTTGCAGCCCTCAGTCGCTTTATCTCATGACTCAGAGAAAAAGCACTGCCTCTGTACAGCCTCTTGAAAAAGTCAGAGCACTTCGCATGGACCCCCGAAGCTGAGCAGGCCCTCGCCAAACTCAAAGCTATGCTTACCTCACCTCCGATTCTCATGCCTCTGAGCCCCGCCGAGCCAACTCTTGCTCTATGTCGCTGCAACCACCCAGGTGATCAGCGCGGCCATAGTTGTCAAGAGAAATGAAGAAGGGCATGTCTTGCCCATCCAGCGGTCGGTCTACTTCATCAGTGAGGTACTCTCGAAAACTAAGGTTCACTACCCACAGATTCAGAAGCTGCTCTACGCCATCGTGATCATGCAACGCAAGCTCCAGCACTATTTCCTCAGCCACCCGGTGACCGTGGTCTCGTCTTTCCCCCTCGGAGAGATAGTCCAGAACCAGGAGGTTGCAGGGAGGATAGCCAAGTGGTCGGTCAAGCTCATGGGGGAGACCCTCACTTATGCACTACGCAAGGCCATCAAGTCTTAGGTGCTAGAAGATTTTATCACTGAGTAGACCGACACCCAGCTTCCCCCGGTGCAGATTCAGGCAGAATTGTGGACCATGTACTCCAACGGGTCACTGATGAAGAATGGGTGCGGGCGTGGGTCTTCTCTTCATCTTGCCCCTTGGAGTCCACATGTGCTACGTGATCCGACTCCACTTTCCCGCCTCCAACAACATTGCTGAGTATGAAGCCCTCGTCAATGGCTTGCGCATCGCCATTGAACTCGGTGTTCAATGCCTTGATGTTCATGGCGATTCACAACTCGTCATTGACCAAGTCATGAAGGCCTTGAGCTGCCATGACCCCAAGGTGGAGGCCTATTGTAAGGAGGTCCACAAGTTGGAGAATGAATTCTACAGCCTCGAGCTCAACCACATCACTCATAGATACAACGAGGCCGTAGATGAGCTGGCGAAGATCGCGTCGACTCGAGGTACTATCCCACCTGATGTCTTCTCAAAGGACCTCTACGAGCCCTCCGTCGATCTAGGCATGAGGGAAGGAATCAGAACGCAAGCAGTCGACCTCCCTTCCTCGACCGAGACTTCCTCGACCGGAGCCAAAGTCATGGAGGTCGAGGTGTCACCTCCTCCCCCAACCTCCAAACTAGACTAGCACACTCCCTTCCTCGACTGCCTTATTCGAGGGGAACTTCTAGAAGATCGAACCGAGGCCCTCTGCATCGCTCGACAGATCAAAACCTATGTCCTCTACAGTGAAGACAAGGAGCTCTATCGACGAAGCCCTACCGAGGTCCTCCGACGCTGCATCACCATCGAGGAAGGAAGAAAGCTTCTCAAGGATCTACACTCGGGGGGCTTGCGGCCATCACGCTGCTCCAAGGACCCTCATTGGAAATGCCTTTCGACAAGGTTTCTACTGGCCAACCACAATCTCCGACGCCGTCAACCTCGTCCACTCATGCGAAGGGTGCCAATTCTATGCCAGGCAGACCCACCTCCCGGCTTATGCTCTGTAGACGATCCCCATTACGTGGTCGTTCGTAGTCTGGGGGCTCCATCTCATGGGGCCATTTAAAAAGACAACCGGGGGCTACACCCACCTACTCGTAGCCATTGCGAAGTTCTCCAAGTGGATCGAGGACCAACCCATCACCAACATCCGGTCCGAGCAGGCGGTGCTATTCTTCACTGACATCATCCACCGCTTCGGGGTCCCTAATGTTATCATCACCAACAACGACACGCAGTTTACCGGTAAGAAGTTCTTGAACTTCTGCGACCGCCATCACATCCGTTTAAACTGGTCCACAATCGCTCATCCTAGAACTAACGGCCAGGTCGAGCGCGCCAACGGCATGATTCTATAAGGTCTCAAGCCTCGGATCTTCAATTGGCTAAACAAACATGACAAGAAATGGGCCACTGAGCTACCCTCGGTCCTATGGAGCCTGAGAACGCCGCCAAGTCGAGCCACGGGGTTCACCCCGTTCTTTATGGTCTACGGATCCGAGGCCATCCTCCCCACTGACCTCGAGTACGAGTCACCTCGACTGAAGGCCTATAATGAGTAGATGAATGAGCAAGCACTCGCAAACACCGTCGACCAACTCGAGGAGGCTCAAGACGTGGCCGTCCTATAACACCCCAAAATTTGTATTTTGGATTGTTATTAGAAAGCACTAAATAAAATGTGCTTTTCTATATTTTAGAAAATAATTGCATGGGTTTGTGCTTGGTGTTTTGCTTGGTTTTGCTGGTGTGAAAAAAAATTTCTAAACCTCGAGCAAGTCACGTCTAGGTTTTCTTCGAATTTGAAAATAAAGCTTTAGAAACCCAAGTTTGCCTCGAGAAGGTTTTGGGAAAATGTTTTCAGAAAAATCCTTTCTATTGCTTAGAGACAGAGAAAGAGAGAGTTTTATTTTTCCTCTATAGTGTTGGCCATCGCTCTAGCTAGACACCATCCCCTACCAAGCTCTAGTCATCCCTGGCTTATCCTAGCCTATCCTGGTCCGAACTAGCTTGCTTTAGCCTCTCCTAGCCTTAACTGGCCAACTCTAGCCAGTCCTAGCCAGCCCTAGCCAGCCATTGCCACCCCGGCCGGGCTAGCAGTAGCCGCAGCCGGCCATCAGTGGCCAAACTTGGCCATCAGCAGCATAGTAAGGCCAGCAGCAGTCCGGTCTAGCAACCCTTTGTCATCCTCAAGGCAACCTAGCTTGCTTTGGCTAGCTCCTACCTAGCTTGGGCCACTTCTGGCCTCACCTAGCTTCATCTGGCCAACATTGGCCAGCAATAGCCATCTGTGGCCACTCTCCACCGGCCATGGCCAACTTCGGCCGACCATAGCCGGCATTACCTTGGCCACAGCGGCCGCAAGCCAACCATAGCCTTCCCCAGGCACCTTGATCCTTTCTTGGAGAACACTAGCCAACTATGGCCAGCATTAGCCAGCTCCAGCCGGCCGCGGTCATCTCTGGCCGGCCATGGCCAGCAGCAGCCGGCCAGTAATAGCCAAGCCTGGCCACCAGCAGCAGAAGCCGGCCCAACGGGCTAAGCCCAGCGGCTTCCGCCCCACCGGTTTCCACTGGCCTATAAAAGGCCAGCCCCAGCGCGCTACAGCCCCTTGGCAACCCTAGAAGGAGCCCTAGCCGGCCGCAGCCAGCCACTGCCAGCCACGGCCAGTCGCCGCCGGCCACAGTCAGCCGCTGCCGGCTGGCCAAGTCCCGGCCGAGGGCCATGGTCCTCCCTCCTCCGCATGCGGTAGCAGGCCGCCACCGGCCGTAGCAGGCTGTAGCTGGCCGCTACCAGCCATGGCAGGCCGCAGCGGGCCGCCGCCGCCGGCCATAGCAGGCCGCAGCCGGCCGCCGCCGGCCCTAGCAGGCCGCAGCAGGCCAGGGCTGAGGCCCCTTTCCCCCGGCGCGAGCTGCAGCCTGGCTGCCATGGCCATAGCCTGGAGAGGAAGTTGGACAGAGGTAGAAGACGAGGTATTTAAGACTTTGCCATCAAGCGATTTATTTATAGTTTTGCCACTGATCGTATAATCTCCGCCGTTTCACCGTTTTAACCCCGATTAGAGTGATTCCAGTTGCGTTAGTTTCGTGTCATCGCGATCTACGCAAGAGTAGTAAAGTTTATCATGTCACTAATTTATGAATTTATTTGGTTAAATGCAATTTGATTAATAATTATTTAATAGTTTTCTAATGAAAAGTAATCTAGGGTTTTATATTTCCGATCTCGTTGTGTTATGACCGTGTCGACCTTAAGCTTTGTTTTAGCAATGATCTTCATGATGTCATAAGTCTGTGCATTTAATCTTGATTCACTTGTGTAATAATTAGTTGATGCTCAACTAAATAAAAGCAACCTAGGGCTATGCTTTTGTTGTCCTTGTGTTGCGATCATGTCAACGTATGTTGCTTGTTATCAATAATGTTTGTCACGTCATGTGTTATGTAAGTAATTTTGTTTATTAATTAATATGTGTTCTCTTGTATAAAAGTAATTTAGGTTTATACTTTGAGTTTTCATAAATGCATGTTAATATGACTAGTACCAACTTAAATGCTTCTTTATTAATTATGACTTGTTTAGAGTTACCTTGGAAATATGTCATGCTTCATTAAGTGTTCTCACATGTTATATCATATTAACCTAGTTAATAATGACTCAATGACCTTTATAAGGTATAAAAGTAACTTAGTTTATATTCACATCATTCTTTTTTGCTAATGTGTTTTATATCAGCAATATTGCCTTTTCGTTAATGGCTTGTTTAGTTCAACCTTGAATCATAAATGCTCGATGTTTAATATCAACATGTCTTTTAATTTATGTCCTGCTTAGATTAATCTGTAAGCATATGATGTTTTCTTTAATGTACTCGCATGTTCTAAGCTTTATAAACTATGAATGTTTAAATGGCATATATAGTATAATTGCTTATAAAAAGAGTATGACTAATGTTTAACCCTGCTTTACATTTCAACATCATCCAACTGATTTGACTTTATATCTTCCTTATATGTTCCACATCTTGCTTTAGTAAATGTATCAATATTAAAGTTTGTCTCTATGCTTGTTGCAAGTACCTCGATAGCCGTGTTTTCTTTAACGATAGATCCGTCGTTCGTCGTTCTTGCGCTCTTGCGACCGTAGCACCGAGTTTGGCCATTTATACCGTTCTATTTTTAGTTTCCCTTTTGATTGGTGTATTGTTCTTAGTCTTGTCTTTTTTGTGTGTTTGTTTGTGTTGTTTGGTTGCTGCGACTAGACGAAGAGCGGTTTGTTAACGCTAAAGACTAAGCAGAGGACCAACAAGTGCAGCTGAAGCTGGAGGCCAAAAGAGCAGCTAGACTTTGGATTTAAGGTAAGTGCAAGCACCTTTGATCATATTGTGCCTATTCACTTTTAAATAATACATTGCATGTGTCTTAAATCAGCAAACCATAGGGATGACTAGCCACTCTACCCATATATCACCTCTTGGGGTTTTTATTGATAGGTCATTAGGTTGCTAGTGCTCTACCTCACCTTTCACCTACCTAATGAAGATAAAACTTGCTTCTTAAAAGATCTTGGAGCCATGAGCTCTTGGCTTGGGCCGTTGGAGAAGTTGATGCATGTCCGCATCGTTGGTTGGCAGTGAAAGAAGGGGGAACGGATGTCAGTGGGCTCCCAGCGATGGGGGCATCCGTATCTCCTCCCCCTTGTGGTGCTTTCACGGAGTGAGAACCTGGGACTTCCGTACATCTCGAGGCTAATGGGCTCTGGCTTGGTCTATTAGCAGGATCATCATAGGCAGGAGGATAGCTTACCGACGGGTGACTATAGCTATGGTCGCTGGGGTTTGTTTACAAGTATTTAGTATGGGAGGGGCTAGGGAGCCGTGGTGGGGGCGGCCTCATGGTGAAGTTGCCCATACACTTGGACTCAAGGCTAGTGAGTTGTCACTGCCTATGACCCTGTGAAAAGCCTCGTTGTGACCTCTGCCGGCCTATCTCGGTAATAGGCTAAGAGGCTGATCCCCTCGAGCAAAAAGAGTAATCACAATCTTGAGTGAAAGTGTACACCTCTGTATAGAGTTAAAATCAATATATCATTCATGCTCACGGTCATGAGCGGCCTAGATCCTTGCATGATTTAGCCAAATGGTTTTAAGCTAATAAATCGTGGTGATGTTGTTGAGGAGGTGGCTACCTCTGTTCTTGAATGGGATGGCAATCCTGTGTTGCTTGAGATGGTAGTCTCAAGGTTGATTCTTAATGATATATGTTTATATCTGTGATGATAAATGATTCATTAAATGCCACTTGAACCTTAATAAAGGATTCAGTGTTTCAACCAAGATGATTAGAGAATAGGTTGCAACTTGTTAAATCTTAATTGCTACATTTAAAATGCTACCGCAGTTTATCATTTAGCCTTACCTTTGTATAAGCCATGCATGTCATTACTTCCTCCTGTACTTGCTGAGTTTCGACATGGAACTCACCCTTGCTATAGTTTGTAGTAAAGTGTTTCTCAAAGGAAGGATAAAGAAGTTGGGTATTGGAAGTGTTTGGCATACGAAGCCCCCAGCAACAGTCCCGGAGGAGAATGAAGAATGAAGAGCAGTCTTAGCCAACATTCCGTGTTACTCTGATAAGTGTAAGTGTTAAATGTATATGTTTTTGCTATAATATATATTGTTTATTATATTTATCTATTTTCTGTTGTATGTGTGGACTTCCTGGGCACACATATGATGACCTCTAGTCTTCTTCGGTAACCAGGGTGTGACACGTCCTCAATTCTACGAGACACCAGTAGAAGCTTCAACGCTACCATGACAAGCATGTACGCAAATGGGACCTCCAAGTCGGTGACTTAATCCTCTGTCAATGGCACAACAACAAGGGACGCCACAAGCTAACTCCACCATAGGAGGGCCCCTTCATCATTGCAGAAGTGTTGAAGCCTAGAACCTACAAGCTATCTAACGGGAAAGGCGAAACCTTCACCAACGCATAGAAAATTAAACAGCTACGTCGCTTTTACCCCTAGGGCTTCGAGGCCTTGTACTTCTTCTCATGTCATGAATAAGAAGTACTCTCGTTTACTAGTTCAACTTTTTGTTCATATGCATAAGGTAGCCTTGACTTTGCTTCATCAGAGTTGAGCCTCCCTCGGGGGCTACAAGGGGGGACACCCCCCAAAGTTCCTAAAAAACTCGTACATTTTTTTTTGAAATTCAAGGTCCAATCTTCCTAAGCGCCTTGATGTGTGTTGTCACTTAGTCAAAAACACTATGAGAGTGCCCTGAGGGTCGAAGGCTGGTGAGCCGTGAGATCACCTATGCCTCTACGCTACGGTTCCTCCACTCACTCCCTCCCTCGAAGGGCATGACCGTGCACCGAGTTTACTAAGTAAACACATAATTAGGCTAGCAGGAAAGAAAGGGACTAAAAATTCGCAAATATATACAATAGCACAGGCCATCAGGGCCATGTCATCACCGTTCACAAAATCTAACCTATTACACGGGCCTTCTTGCCTAGATTGGCTCACAGGCCAGCTTCTTCATCATCAACACCTGGAGGAAGGACCTCGGGCTCGAACAACTTCGCCAGCTGACCGCCGGGCTCCTCAGCAGCCTCGATCAAGGCCCTGTGCCTCTCCATGTTCTCAACACTGGTCTTGGTGGGGTCACAAACAAAGCCGCTCCATGTCGTAGGTGAAGCCGGAGCAGACAACCGCCATCGCCCGCTATACACCAACATGGAGCGCGTTACGAACTTGCTCCCTTGTGACCCAGTTGAGCTAGTACAACCGGTTGATGAGGGAGGTCCCGCGCACTTCAACCTCAACCTCCACTTCAGGATCAACACTGAAGTCGTTGCAGACCGAGGTGATCGTGGTGCAGAGTGTGTTGGTCAACCTCGCCTTGGCCCAGTAGGCATCCTAGAGCGTCTTGGTGTTGTCCCCGAGCCTTGATCAACTCCTCACTGATATCTGGAATATAAGATAGGGGTTAGCCACGATGAGCAAGATAGCAAAGGCAAAAATACAAAAGCTAAAGAGGAAGGCTCACCGATGGCGTGAGTATCAAGGGTCATGTACCCTTCCTTTAGCTCAGCCTACTCCTTCTTGGCCACTCCCAGGGCGTGGGCCACCTCTTTCTTCTCCACCCTCAGGTCCTCAATTGCCTTGCCAGCCAGTGCGATGGCCTCCTTCTTCATCTGGTCGACCTCCGCTGGGTCATCCATCTTGAAACCTGTGTCTTCATCTTGCCATGTTGCAGCCATGCCTGAAACTACTCGACATTCTCCTAGCGCTTGACCTCCGCTGGGTCGTCCATCTCGAAAAGGGACATGTTGCGATTTGTCGGGTCTTGGAGTCGAAGTGCCTCCCGACCCCAGCAGGGAAGATCTCCCTCGACCCTCCCCCAAACAGCCGCCATGATGTGGTCCACCATCTCGACCGAGCCACCATGACGGACCACCTGGTCAGCTAAGGTGGGGAACAACGACTCGACCTCCCTCTCGGCTCCTGACGACTCGACTTTCCTGGCCTTGCGCTTCCCCTAGGCGATATAACCAGAGGCGTGCGGGCCAAGGCTGTATAAGGATCCCCAGACGGCTGATGCCCTAGCAGGCGGTGGGCGAGGCATCAATGCCATTGCAACCACCCCAGACTCTAACGCATCCGCTGGGACCGCCCGGGCGATGGGCTGCCCGACCCTCCTCCACATCGGGACGTCCTCGGCCGCCGGCTGGCTCGAGGTCGCCGGCACTGGCCACCCGTCCTCCTGCCCTGCGCTCAGCGGGGCCTCCACCTTCTTCTCCAGCTGCAGCCGATGCAACAGGCTCGAGACCACCGTCTTCTCCGGCCGCGGAAGGCTCAAGGCTGCTGGCTCCTCCAGCTGCAAAGAGTGCGACGGGTTGGAGGACGCCGCGCCCTCCTGCTATATCTGCGACAGCAAGACCACGGTCAGTGCCTCCTCGTACCACTGCGGCAGGACCGAAGGCGCCGCCTCCTACACTTCTTGCTGCTGCTACTTTTGCTGCTACTCATGCTGTTGTTGTGGCTGCTGTTGCGGTTGACCCAACGCCTGCTGCTCGTCCTCCCGCTGCTTCTGTAGCCGCTCCTGCTTCTGCCGCTCCTCCAGCTCGTGCAGCCCTTGTGGCCATGCTGACCATAGCTGCTGCTGGTGAGGGAGCTCCGCCATCTCCCCCGCATCATGCACAGAGGAATCCGCCTCCTCATCCTCGATGGTTATCGAGGCCTCCTTCGTTGATGTCCTCGGGGAACAGTGCCTCGGCCGACATCTGGCACCCCTCAAGCAATGCCCCGGGCACCATCTGGTTCAAGCGCAGCAGGCGCTGCATCAGTGAGAGGACCCTCTGGCTATCGAGGAGGGGGTTCAGACTCACCTGTTGATCCTTCGCCATGCCATGAGCCAGTCCTCTGGGCGCTTTGCGACGGCACACCCGGTGTAGTGCGGTAGCAAGCCGTCGTCATTTCGGACGTAGAACCACCTGGCATGCCACCTGCCGTGGTTGGAAATCAACCTCATCGGAAGGAACTGGTCCAACCACTTCAACTACAGGTTGCAGCAGCCAACACGGACGATGCTCCTCACCCCCTGCGACACCGGCTTGGTGAAGTGCTCGCCCTTGAAGAGATGGAGCCACAACTCCCAGTGTGGCTCCATCCCTAGGTATCCCTCGCAGACTGTGGTGTAAATCACCATGTTGGAGATGGCATTGGGGGAGAAGTGCTGGAGCTCAACCTCATAGTAGTTGGTCACGCCCGTATGAACTGGCTCGGAGGCGACCCGAGCCCCATCCGGTGGTACTTTACAAAGCTCACCGCATACCCCTCCGGAGGGTTCGGCTCCAGGTCCTCCCTCGATGGCACCATCCACTCTGGCCAATCAGCCAGGATGACGAGGTGAAGGAGCCCGTCATCCACCAGCTCCTCGAGCTCCCGTTCCATCATGGCCGACAGGAGCCAGTCCTCTGGAGGAAGAAGTTTTGGGGCCATGGAGACATCACGGATCTGCACACTGGATGGACGGGAGGGAAGGTCCCCAATCTCTTTTTTTTCTCTCTTGCGCTAACAAATAGGGAGACTCTACTCTCCGGTGGCAATGAAAGCGGGAAGACAAGATGGGGAACAGGCGGATACCTACCCCCGAACTTATAGGCAGGTAGGTAAAACCCCACATTTAATGCCAGCACCTAACCGATCCCTCAATTTATGGGTACAGGGACGCGCGTCGAATGCTTGGTCTCTAGCCGTTGTCCCCGCCCCCCACGACTGCACCGTTATGACTCCTACCTCAAAAGGTGCGCCCAGCCGATGGGAGGAGTTTTTCACAGATGATTCCTCCCATGGTAAGGAACATGAGTCCCGGCCCCATAAAAATCTCAAGGGAGCGAAGGCTGGCCCTCGATTAGGGTTCGATAGCCACCCTCGAGTATCCGAGTCAGGGATGACCGGGGGGAGCCGACATGAGTCCCTTGTTCGAGAATGAACTCTCAAAGCCCCCTTGGACATATTCAAGGCAAAACGAAAGGACAACTACGGAATCCCCTCGGAGGAAGGCATCAAGCCACCAAACCCTATCGAATGGGTTTGGAATCCATGTGTCTGTTTGTTAGCTTCAATGAGAGCGCCTTCATGGCCACCTGTCGATCCCTATCAAACAGGGCATGAGCTCTCACTTGAATTTCCCGATAACAGCTCATCGGAGGGTGTCGAAGCTCGCCCAAACGAGGGTAGCACGGCACTCCTCACCCCTCCTCCCGTCGAAAAGGAGCATGAGGGTCAAAACAAAAAGACGGGCTTTGTCCTGATCAACCTCGATGAAAGAGGCTCGGGAGCTAGCTCGCAACCGGGTGGCCTCAACGAAAGAGGGGGCCAACCACCCGGAGGCTCGACAACATGCGAAACCCCTAGAAAGAAGAGGGGAAAGCGCACTCGGGGGCTAGAAGACTTGAACTCCCCCCGATTACACATCTAAAGAGCCCTCAGAGGAGTTTTTCTACTCCTCCGAGGCCTCGGGGGCTACACCTAAAGGGTGCGCTTGCGCGCACATGTCTGGAAGCGTCGACGCTGCGACTCCAGTTCATTTATGCTTGGTCCCCGAGGAAAGTACCTACAGCACCCAACCACCACGAAGTGGGCCTCGACGAAGGAAGCTCATACCACACTTGGGGGCTTAACCACTCGAACACCCCTTGACAAAAAGTGCATAAAGCCCTCAGAGGAGTATCCTACTCCTCTGGGGCTACGGGGGCTACCCCCAAAGGGTACACTCACGCGCACCCTTCGAAGAACGACAGACGCTATGACTCTAGTTCATGAGCCTTTGTGTGAGTGCTGGCACTCATGCAGAGACTCGAGGGCTACTGTCGGGTACCGGGATAAAGGGTACCCTAAATCTCAATCCAGGTAAATTAATCCCCAAACAATCAGACCCAAATTGCCAAGGAAGCCCACGATCAGCCCGGAGAAACAAGGGTCCACCAGAGTATGTCAAGGTATGCTGGACTGGCCCACGAGCAGCATTGTCCAAGACAAGACCCTCCCTTGATCAACGAGGGCCCTCGAATGACGGACGTTCGTCCGCACCCCATCGGAGTGACGGAGTGTATCTCGGGTGGTCGATCCCCCGTCAGGTGATGGATTCTGCACAGGCGGATGACCCCCATCGATTGCCAGTCCCTCTTCAGTTCACCTACCTCCTGTATGGGATCCAAGGAATTTAATGCCCCCACCAACTCTTGCCTAACCTCATGGCAACAGCACAGATGCAGTGATCGGGTACAACGGTCAAATCCTCTCTTTACTGCCCATACCCGGGAAATCGCTGGATTCGTACTACGCTGCGACGCCACACTGATCACTGTACGCTAACAGGAGCCCCCTCAGAGCATGTTTACCAATATCCATACCGCATTTCCTGACGCTTGGCCTTATCCCTTTGGGCCTCGACCCCCTCGGCCACCCCTCGAGTCAGACTTCGATGCCTTCGGTCAGCACTCTAACAACTCCTGATACGACATCTACAGGGATCCGCACGCCCCCGCATGGGCCCGGGTCTTTCACCGACCACCTGCGGGCGTCATCGTGACACACATGAAGGATAGTCATCGACTCCAAGCATGTCGCCGCAGGGCAAGCCATGCCTGGTGCATGACTCTATAGGGGCCACAACACGTTCGGCATCACCCCCTCGACCTCATCACCTATGACAGCCCTAGGATTCCTATATGCCTGAGCCTCCCCTTGGCCTATAAAAGGGGACGCCAGGAGGAAGGAAAGGAAAGAATCGAACAAGCAACGGACCACGCTTAGAGAAATTTGAATACTCTAGCTGCAGGGCTTAGACATAGCGCTTCTAGACTTAGGCCTTGCTCGCCACCCCGAGTTCATATACACTCACTTGTATCACCCCTGTACAAGCACTTCGGTGCAAGATAATAAAATCTATCCCCCTGCTAGACGTAGGGCCTTCTTTGCCCGAACCAGGATAAGCCCTTGTGTTCTTCTTGCATCACCATCCAGATTAGGGAGCACGCAACATGTAGTTACTCGTTGGTGCTAGGCCCCGAGGTCAAGACACCGACATTAATAAAAAAGAAAATTAGAGAACAGCCCAGAATGTGGTATTTGACTCTGAAAAAACACTGTGGGCATATCAAATGGCTCAACATGGATCAATTAAGTGTTCACCTTATGAGTTAGTATATGGCCATCATGCAGTAATACCATGGGAAATTTAGTCTATTTCAAGAATAGTTGAATTACAGAAGGAATTAACAGTTGGTGATTACAGTAATCTCATGATTGACAATCTAAAAGATTTGCATTATCATCGGCTAAAAGCACTAGAGACAATTAAGGCCAATAAAATGAGAATTACCAGACATTACAACAAAAAGGTTAAACTAAAGGAGTTTGAGAAAGATGAACTTGTTTGGAAAGTCAGATTGACGATTGGAGTGAAGGATAGTAAGTTTGGCAAATGGTCTTCAAATTGGGAAGGGCCTTATTTCATTGATCAAGTTGTCCCAGGTAATGCTTATATTCTGAGAGATTTTAAGGGAGAAGTGTTCAAGAAGGCTATAAATGGTAAATTCCTCAAAAAGTATTATCCCAGCATGTTAGCAGATGAAGATTTGATTACCAAAGGATGATTTGGATTGCTAGGGTATAATAAAACAGCCGATGTGTTCATCGCCTTCAGCACAAAATAACCAATGAAAACATTGGTAATAGCCGATGCGACATGCATTGCCTTTAGAGCAAAAAGGAATAACCAGAGTAGATTATTTAGAAAGCAGATGAAGAAATCTAAATGCAAAAAAGGATCAGGTTGAGCAAAAAGGGGATCCCATTGTTCATAAGTTTATACACAAGCCATTACAGAAGATTGTCTCCTAAAGTACAATCTACTGATTGTGCACTTTCCTTATCGGATAATGCACATCAGCTACATCACTGATGATCCTTCCAGCTGGCTCCATGACATCAAGATTGGCCTCCATCTTCTCATCAAGGTCCTTGTTGATGACATGAAGGTCACGGAGGTCAGTATCAATGTGAGCTCGAACGGCGTTGAGGGCGAGGGCGGCGCCATACTCTATGATTGCATAGGAAATCTCAGTGAAGCGGGGGTAAACATTCTCCACCCGTTCAGTGATCGTCTTGCCAGTAGTATTCACTGCATTGGAGATCTCAGTCCTAGCAGCCTCAAGAACCTTGAGTTTGGCCGTCAGATCTAAAAAAACAAGCAGCGCAAAGTGAAGTAATAGGAAACAACCAAGTTGGAAGGAATCAAGAAGTTCATACTTACCAGAAATCTGAACGTTGGCAGTATCCCGCTCCTCGATGGCCTTCTTAGTTTCCTCCCCTTTCTCCCCAATGTCATATTTGAGGTCAAGAACCTCCTTTTGAAGATCAAGGTTCATGCTTCTCATCAGGTTGAGTTGCCCCTGTGCCTAAGCAAGTTTTAGCGCCATATTGCGCTCATCTAGAAGAGAGAGCTCAGAGGTATCATCACTATCTGATCTGCAAGATCGGCAAAAAATGGTTAGAGTCAAGATTGATTTATAAAGGCACTGATTAAGTTAACTCACCTTTTTTGAAAAGCGCAACAAGAGGTCACCTCCTCTTCCGCCACTACTGGGCATTTGCTGTGACCCGCCATTGATGAGAGTTGAAGAATTGAAGAAAAGGGTTTTCCTTTTGGGATAAGAAAGGGTCATCTCTGGCTAAAGATGAAGTTGCTCAAATATTGCGCAGAAGGTATTGATTTATAGCCTGGAAGGCGAGGCACGTGTCAAGATGTGAATCAATAACCTGCCATTGATGGACCGTACTGTGCAGACAAGTAATGAAGTCACCGGTCAAATCAAATCTAAGTGCGTCTTCAAGAAAACCAACTATTTTGTCTTCTCTGGTCAGTTGGGAGGTGAGTCGGGAAGGCAAATCGGCTAAAGATCAGAATTGAAATGGGCCACTTGTCAGTCCTAAATTATAACCGATGAGTCCTAGGAATTGATTGAAGGCAAATCAATTCTGGAATAAAATCCTTTTATCCCCAAATTGGGCATGTGTTTGCACCAAAATTTAGACTTACGAGCACAAAGATGGAGCTTCTCAAAGAAGGTGTTGCTGAACTCGACTAAATGCTGATAACATCCGAATATTGGGGAATCGGCTAAATTGGTACAGAATCGGCTAATCAGAATTGGCTATCTTTAGAAGCGCGCAAGCCATGTCGACTCCAATCTGACTCAACAGGAAGTGGCACATTGACATCACAAGACTCTACAGAACAGAATAGTAGAGCCCAAGTTATCTAGTTTTGGTAGATTTTTAGTCTATTTCCTTATTTTACAAGTCGTATTAGGTTAGGACTTGGTCAAAGCCCAGGGTATAAGTATGTAAGCCCCGGCACCTTGTAAACTCTCTTGACAATCAAATCAATCTTTCGGCTCCGGCCAAAAAACCCTTAGTTTTAGGATGTCAGCGAGTTTCTTCATCAAGCTAGGCTACATCGGGTTCGACCTCCTATTTATGCATTGACACGGCTAGTGGCTCATGTTTTTGTTAGATAGGGCCGTTTGACCTCCTATCATGCGTAAACATGGCTAGTTATCAGCTCTATTAGGATTGGAAACCTAGTAGATTCATTACGTTATCAATGTTGTCTGTTTTACATTGTTTATTTTACTACAACAACATTATTGTCCGATCAAGATTGGTAGATTTGGCTTAAATCCTCTTAGATTCAACTATCATCAATGCCTATCATACTTACTCTCTTGCTTTGATGGTTGGTTTCACGCTCACATTAGCTAGATCGTATCAACCTTGTTCGTGACATGTGGCGTGTTCTAGGGTATGAGTAGTTTTATGATAAAGCTTATTAATATTTTCTAGTCTTAGTTGGCTGCAATGGGTTAAGTCACCGATCTCACTGGATTGGATCAGTTAGTGGGTTTTGTTTCAAAGTTGTTCATACACCTAGTTCGTTCTCATGTCGGTATGGGCAAATTAGCCGATTCACCTGTGCCTTACCCATAACATTTGTGTGCATATATCTGTTTAACACTAGTTGGTCTGCTGAGCTTGCTTAGATGAGACTTGGTCCAAAGATTACATAGTCTGAGGATTTCAAATTCACGGGTTTGGTAGATTTATTAGTTTTGATTTAGATTATTGCGACGCATGTTGGATCTTTATATGTTGTATCGAATAAGCTAGATCAGCTAATGGTTTTGTTCCCTTCACATGTATTAGGATAGCCAATTTAGCTAATTCTTTACTATTTCTAGCACGTATCATGAATGATCTGTACTTATCCTTGTCCCAATTATTCATATCATGCCATGATCGATTGATCTAGTTATACATGTTTATTCAATTGCTTATTTACAAATTCATGTTGGATATTGACTTTTTAGTCAATGCCCTGATTTGATCAGCTATTTAGCCATACATGAGGAACTGTCTGGAATCACACCGGCAAGTTCCATAATTTGACTATTCTTTTCCTCCTTGTCAATTTCAGGGTTAAATTGACTGGCACGCCTCAGACTCAATCAACCAGATCAGCTACTGGTGAAGTCACGGGGATCAGAGGGACGCTCACACTCTGGTCTACCTGCTTGCAAGAGACCGTTGATGTGAAGAGTCACATTTTTACGTCAATAGTTATGTTAATATATAGTATAATATAAAGTGTGATTTTTCCCAGCCTACATAGTTGTATACATGTGTGGATCTTTGTAGGGCTGTCCTGGTAGGGACTAGACAACTCTCATGTTAGGTGGCTAGGCTCAGATTAGCTGGTCTTGGCACCATTGTTGTGATTACTCAATGAACTTTGGTCAAGAAATGACGTTGTGTGGGTAGTGGGCACATGTGGCCAGACAAGCGCAATCACCTATTATCCATGTCCGAGGATGCATCCACACCGAACAAAGAGGAGAAGGTAGAAGTGGAAGTCAAAGCTGAGTACCATGAAGGCACTAGAGGCAACATGGGTGCAATTTCACCTGCCACAATGGTAGTCCTAGAGACAATCTTTGTGATGAATGCCGGACAAGTCAACGATCATGTATATCCAACATGACCTGATGGTGATGTACCATGGGATGGTTGAGGCTATCATGTCACCTGCTGATGAGAACCTAGGGTAAAAGTTTCTAGATCCTAGTCTATTGTAAATGTGCACAAGACATAGCGATCACCATGCACAATGTCAATAAGGTCACATAGAACGGTCGTAATGTCAATGAAAATTTGTGATTTTCATCGATGATGACAATGCAAATCCTCTAATTACCGTCATGGGCACCAGCACCTACGATGGTTGTGGCAACTCCTGTGCCACCTACACCTTATGTGGCCATGGAATCTGTGAACATTATAGGAGCTCCTTCTATTGTTTCATCAAACCACCACCTCTAGCTCTGTGGTAGTAGCAACCATCACAATAGCTCCTCTCGCCTCCGCTGTGAGTGTGGTCACTCAAACTGCATATGATCACTTGAACAATGGTGGTAGTGAAGCTATTGCTCGCTATATATATGGTGGTAGTGGTAAAGATTTTTCTAGGTATAACAAGGGTTGTGTTAAATCTCTTGTTGGCTATCATAATGTCGAATATGGAAAAGGTGTTGTTGGCTATAGCGATGTTGCCAATGTCGGCAAAGCTCTTGCTAGGTGCAGTAATGGTAGACACACCTACAACACATCTACTAACACTGGAGGTGAGAGCAACAAAGGGTGTGGCAAGGTGGACAATTGCCCTGAGTTTAAGAATATACATTCTCCCCCCACACTCAAGTGATGGGAGGCTAGATTACTTTTATTTCATCATAGGATCATGAGGCAAAGCTAGATTGGAGAGCTCCGTACAAGTGCAAAGTGTGCAACCATGTGTGCCAGATAGGGCAATAACCAAGTTTCCACATGACAAGTGTGCACCCTCACTCTAGTACTAATGATATGGCGGCTAACGAAAAACCTTTGAAGTGACAGGGATCAACAACAAAGGTGCAAATGTGGATGCCCAGCCCTTTCAGTACCATGGGTTGGTAGTAGGAACGGATGGTAGATTTGGTATTACCAAAGCAACATTTATGCGAGTGGTATATCCACATGTATGTTACTATTACATAAATGAGAAACCACTTAATATTAAATGCAATGAAATTGTTATAACCTATTAGAAACTACAACTATAGAAAAATATGTTAATTGATCAGATGGCTATGCATAAAAAGATGTGTGGATCATTCATGGGTTATCCTAGTTGGACTAGGCAACTATTGAGTAGTGTGGTTTGCCATTGTGGCACTCGCGTTAGGTGGCTAGACTCAGATTAGCTGGTCTTGGCACCATTGTTGTGATGGATAACTAACCTTACACTTGCGCCAATTGCTCATTGACCTTTGGTCAGGAGATGACATTGTGTGGGTTGTGGGCACATGATGTCACACAAGCGGGATCACCTATTCTCCAAGTCTAAGAAGGATGTACCCACATCGAAGAGGAGGACTAAGTGGAAGTCAAATTGAGGACCATGTAGTTGCTAGAGGCAACCTGGGGCAATGTCTGGCACCACAATGGTTTACTCTACAGACGCCCATGGTGAAGAAAAGACGGACATGTTGGTGGTCATGCAGATCCAACGCAACATGATTGAGATGTATCTTGGTGTGGTTGAGGGTGTTGTCTCACTCACTAATGAGAACCTAGGGTAAAAGTTTCTAGATCTTAGTCATTATTAATAGCACAGCGGTCACCATGCACGATGACAACGGTCACATAGAACGGCCATCATGGGGTCTTGTAGAGCTCTAGATGCAGCTCCAGATGTAATGGTAGCTTGTTATAGGATCTTCTGCTATTGCACCAACAAACCACCACCTTTCTATGGCAGCAGTGACCATCACAAGATCTCCTCTTGCCACCACTATGAGTGTGGCCACTCAAACTACACCAAATGTTGCTTAGTGAAGGGGAATAATCGTTTTGTCAAAGCTAGTGCTCGTTATGGATATAGTGGCAATTGTAAAGTTGTTTCTTGGTACAATAAGGGTTGTGGCAAATCTCTCGTTGTCCATGGCAATGTCGATTATGGAAAAGGTGTTGTTGGCTACAAAGATGTTGTCTATGGAGGAAAATCTCTTGCTAGGTGCAGCAGTGGTAGCCGCACCTACAACACATCTAGTGCCACTAGAGGTGAGAGTAACAAAGGCGGTGGCAAGGTGGAATGTTGTCTTGAGTATAAGAATACACATTCTTCCCCGCATCATAAGTGCTAGGAGGCCACATTATTTGATTTCATAGGATCATGGGGAGTGCAAAGTCGAGTGCAAAGTGTGCAACCATATGTGCTAGATAGGGCAAGAACTCAGTTTTGACATGATGATTTTGCACCCTCACCCTCGTGCTTTTGCTACTACAGCTAAGGAGAAACCCTCATGTTTTTGCGGCACTCACATTAGGTGGCTAGGCTCAGATATCTAGTCTTGGCACCATTGTTGTGATGGACGATCGACCTTATGCTTGGGCCGATTGCTCAATGAACTTTGTTCAGAAGATGATGCTGTGTGAAGTGGGCACATGAGTTCACACAAGCATTATCACCTATTCTCCAAGTCTAAGGAGGATGCTCCAACTCTGAAGAAGAGAAGGAAGAAACTAAAGTCAAAGTTGAGGACTGCGAAGCTGCTAGTGTTGACATGGGTGAAAGTCCCTAGTTTGGTTTTGGCTAATTGATGAAAATCTAGGACTAACCTTGTGCTAAGTGGATAATTTAGATAAGGTGGTCCTAGCCAAGTGAGAAGCAAAGTGATCATGGTGGATGGTTGATGTTGATTCAAGAAGATGATCAAGTGCTCGAGACTTGGTGAACGATGGAATTGGAAAAGCAAAACAGGCTCAAGGCAAAGGTATAAAATAATAGGGCCACTTTGCTTTGCACTCAAGACACAATAGAGGGTGTGAGTGATTTAGGATTGATAACTGAACTATTAAGAGGGGAAGTCTCATTTGTTGATTGATGTATGGGTGCCACTAGGTGAATTCATGATTGCATATGCATGTTGGACCTAGTGTGCTAACTAAATCCATGCAAAATGTTAGTAAAAATGCTAACTCATGAGCTCAAGTGATCGAGACACATTGGAGTTGTCACATGAATCAAGGTGGTGAAGATCGCGATTGGATTTCACTGAGAAATAGGTATTGTACGCAGGTGGTCTGGGTGTTAGACACTGGGCGTTAGAAGTAGGTTCCACCGTCCGATGGTTGGTTTAAACATTAGCAACTTTACGCGCAAGGGCCAATCAATGTCAGCTTGACACGTGGTGTCAGATGGACAACATTTGTTCAGCAGTCAATGTTGGACTCTGTTCGACAGTGAAAATGCTCTCTGAGTTGTTTCTGGAATGCATCAAATAGAGGTAGGCCAGGCGTCGGATGTACGACGCGTCTGACGCAAGTGCGAGCATATGATGGTCGATTTGAACTTGGCACGCAGGGATGAACAAGCAATGATGCGACAATGTAGTGTCAGACGCTGGAGGCTGTGTCTAATGATCAGTGTCAAATAGAGTCCGACGCATTTGGTACTCTACAGTCATCTCTATGGACTGGCGTCCGACACAAGACCAGCTTTTGTACGATGGTTCTGACTCAACGCCAACGCAAGATTCAAACGGTTGAAAAGTCCTTATGTGCTTTTGGCAATTGAGTGACAACTTTAGGTGGACTAATGTGTTGATGTGAGAATACACAAGAGATTAGTCCATTGATTGTATGATGAAGGAGCTCATTGAATATGAGACATGACATGGAGTCATGTGACCGAGATGGAGAAGATCAAGATGAGGCTTGGCTCGATGGACCGGTTGGATGTGTGAAGGGCAAGTCAAGGCTTTGAAGCGATGGACCATGAGACGGTGAAGCTTGAGCAAGACTTAGTGCCAATGGACCGACTCAATGGTGAAGAGCAAGTGAGGTCAAGATCATTGGACCCAGAAGGTCATGTGATGATATGAAGTGGATCCTATCATTTGGAGATCGTGTAGGTGCATGTGTTGCATTGGCACATTGGAGGAAGATGGTGGAAATGGAAATGCGCAAGGCAAAGGTATAACCTAGAGCATTTCATTTGACTGGTCATAGGATCAAGTGGCGTTAAGCGATCTAATGTTGATTTTGCATATTGGTCATCTAGTGCCACTTGAGCGATCTAACATTGCAACATGCAAGGATCGAGTGGTGTTGTGAGAACAAGAGAAAATCCTTTGAAAATGATTATGAAAATGCTAACACACTTGCACATGGTGATGTTCACTTGGTGGTGTTGGCACATTTGCAAAGGTGGTGGAGTTTGCAGGGTAGAGATGGGTTTCGGCGCTTTAGGGAAAATGAGATGGCTATTTTCTATTGCACCGGGCGGGATGGCGCTTTAGGGAAATGAGTTGGTGCAAACCTGCTAACTCTCGAGCACAAGATGGTACACTTGTTGGTTAGCATGTTTGTGCAAAGGAGGAAAAAAATTCATTCATGGAGAAGTTTTTGGCAATGTTAGACAAGCGTCAAACGCTGCCCCAGTGTTCAGACTGTTGTCTAGGTTGCTGGCTGTGGCGGTGGAGGCATCGGATGCGGCCGACGGTTCGCGTTGGACATGACATATCAGCGTCCAGATCTAGAGGTTTAAACTGGCATTCTATGTAAGAAAATCTTGAGTGCATCGGACGCTGGCGTAGTCCATGCGCTGGACGCATCCGAGGGTCACCGAACACTACTCAGTGGAGATCGGTCATTTTGGTTAGTCGACAGATGCTTAGGGCAGCATCTGATAGAGTGTGGCAGACTTGTCCGAGGCTCCATCCCAACAGCTAGTTTCAAAACTAGTTTTGGCACGCGGCTGTTGCACGTGTCGAACGCTACTGTGCAGCGTCCGATGGTTGTCTACTGCCATGTCCGACGGTCTCGGGAAAAGCTGATTTCTGGGTAACGGCTAGTTAAGCCCTTTGGGCTATAAATATGTGGTGTGGCTAGCCTTGCTTGTTGCTTAGCACCTTGGGGACTTGGTGTCCACCTTGTAGAGTGCTTGGAGAGCCCTCTACTCACTTGTGTTTGACAGAGATCATTGGATCGAGTGATAGAGTGATTCTAGTGCGTTGCATTAAGAGATTGCATCGAGTGGCACTAGGTGTTTGTGTTGCAAGCCGGTGGGCTTGTTACTCTTGGAGGTTGCCACCTCCTAGACGGCTTGGTGGCAAGAGACTCCGTCGAAGCACGCAAAGGAGATTGTGCAGTGCTCCGAAGAAGAGATTGTGAAGGGTATTGTGCTCACCCCGTGGGAGATCGCAAAGAGCAACTCTAGTTGAGCTCATGACTTGGAGGATCATCATCTTGTGTTGGTCTCATTGCACCTGGCTGTGGGTTCAGCTAGGTGATGCCAATTAGCATGTGAACCTCCAAGTGGGTGTATTGCCATAAGAGGACGTAACTTGGTGGCAACCAAGTGAACCTCGGTAAAAATCGCTATGTCATCTTGTGTCCACACTTCATAGTGGTTTTCAATCTCCTTCACAAGCATTGTATTTACATTCATATTTATTTTGCTTGTGTTGTTGCTCTAGTGATTAGTTTGCTTGTGTAGATTGCTAATCATCTTCTTGCTTGTGTCGCTAGAAGTAGAGTTATTTGCTTTGCTTATCTTGCATAGTTAAGTGAAGTTGAGCTCTTGGGTTCGGCTTGTGTAGCCTTGTCCTTGAGAATCTAGTGAGCTTAGGCTGGCTTTGTGCTTTTGCTCTTTAGAGTTGTGTAGGTGCTCCCTCGTTTGTGAAAGTACTAGTTGCTTAGGTATATGTGACCTTGCAAGCTAGAATTGATTAGGAGACACTAGCTAGATTGGCACCTTGCTTTCTTATTTATGATCTTTTACAAGGTGCATCTAGAGTCATAGTTAGAGGGGTGAAGTTTGGCTAGACCGATAGTTTTAATTCCGTAATTATTTCGGTTAGCCGGTGCGTTAAGTTTTAGAAAGGACTATTCACCCCCCTCTAGTCCTCCATCTTGACCTTTCCAGTCGAAGACACATGGCATTCCCTGGTTCATGAGGAGGCATCGGACGCAGGCAGTTTGCATCTGACACTCAGGCAGCGAGTGTTCGATGGGCCCCAATGTGCAGATTTGAGAGAGAGGGCTCACCCCCTCTATAAATATGTTGGTGGCCAGCTCATGCTCCCTCTCTTGCACATTTTCATTTGCAAACTCTCTTGTTTGCGTTGAGCTTTCTCCTCCCACCCATATCTCTTGGTTGCTTGCTTGCTTGATTCAAAGAGAGATTGAGTGATACAAGTGCATTTGCATGATCAAGATCATCTAGTGGCACTTGTGGGTTGATTTGCTGGTGGATTTCTTGTTACTCTTAGTGGGTACCGCCACCTAGCCAGCTTGGAGGTCGTTGGAGGCATTGGGAAGAGTTGGCGATTGTTCTTGCCCATCTTCGATTGATTTGTGAGAGGTTCTTGTGCTTTCTTTGGCAGACAACCAAAAAAAACTCTAGTGGAAAGCTTGTGTCATTGAGTTACCGCACTTGAGAATGGTGTCTTGTGGTGCCTTGCAGGGCATTGGCTTGGGGGCCTAACCGAGGAACCATCTAGGTGTTGGTCGACACAACGGGGACTAGCTTGTCAGTGCACAAGTGAATCTCAGGAGAAAAATCATTGTCTCTCTTGTCTCTAATTAGTGATTGGCTTCAGTCTTATATTTTGTCCATTGTGATTGATTGATTATCATCTTGGTTATTGGCAACATTTTCTCTTCACCATCATATAAGAAACATCACCTTCTCCCTTGTATTTATGTTCATAGCCTATCTTGTGTAGCTTGTGTGGAATTAGTTGATCTTGCTAGCTCTCTAGTGTAGAAAGTAGCAACATAGCCCTATTGTGAACTAGAGATCATAATATACTAGAATTATCAATAGGAGACTTGCTCACCGTCTAGGCTAGGCAAAACCGGCATTACGCCATTTGTTTTATTAATCAAGTTTGACTAGTGTCTTTGTAGAAATTTTAATAAGCTATTTACTGCCCCTCTAGCCATCTAGGACCTTACATTGAGCCAATAATGTTCACTGCAATGGCAGCCCTAGAGATGTCCTTGGGTAAGTACAGCTAGACAAGTTAGTGCTCATGCAGATCCCATACGGTGTGATGACGATGTAGCTTAGTTTGGTTGGCGCTATCATCTCACCAGTTGAAGAGTAAAAGTTTCTCAATCTTAGCCTAATGCCACTATTCACAACATAGCAACCACAATGCATGATGACAACATGGTCACATAGAATGGTCATAGTAGCATTGACAATTTTGTTATTGTCATCTACCATGATGATGCAAATCATCTTATCGCCATCGTGGGGTCTCGTGGAGCCCTAGGCCCAACTCTTGATATAGTAGTAGATCTATCTATGGCACTAGCTCCTGCAGCAGGCATGGAAACTCCTACTCCACTTGCATCTCAAGTGGCCGCTAATCTGTAAACATTAGAGGAGCTCCTGCTGTTGCATCAACAAGGTGCCACCTCTAGCTTTTGTGGTAACAGTGACCATCACAAGAGATCCTCTCCCTACCGCTATGAGTATGGTCGCTCGAACTACACCGAATTGCTCAGTGAAGGGGAGCGGGGAGTTAAAAAAAGCTCTGTCAAGGTGGACAGCTGCCCTGAGTGTAAGAATACACATTCTTCCCCACACCCTAGCTGTTGGGAGTCCACATTACTCGATGTCAGGGGAAGGTCAAGGCACAGCTAGATTTGCATAGTTTTCCACACAAGTGTAAAGTGTGCTACACTATGTGTGCAAGAAAAGTCAAGAACTCAGTTTCCCATGATGAATGTGCACCCTCACCCTCATGTTGCTGTTGATGCATTGATGGCTATGGAAAAAACCTTCCAAGTGACAGGGATCAAAAACATAGGTGCATCTGTGCATGGGCTGGTGGTAGGAACGGACGGTAATCTAGCATGCATCCATATAGTAGGGAATTGACGGTGGAAGTTTTGTAGCGGTGTGGCCTACGGAGGGGAAAGGTTTGGTACACCAAAACAAGGTTTGTGCAAGTGGTATATACACATGTGTATTCCTATAACATAAATGAGAAACCACATAATATTAACAAGAATGGAATTAGTATAACCAATTAGAATATAAGAATATAGAAAAATATGTTAATTGATCAAATGGCTATATATGCATAAAAGGTGTCTATATGACCAAGCATTTTCTTTGTTAGATAACATGCATACCTTGTGCTTAGCACGGGACTTTTATTCGGGGAAATCTAAACTCTATATAGTTCATGTTCATGCTTCGTATATCCTGTCAAGGGGGCGTATGTACCAAGAACCTAGGAAAGGATCACATCAATTTAGGTAATCTCATGGTAGATGTAAAAGCACAGAGAAATGTGATGTTTGCATTACCTTGATTATTGTACAACTTCAATTGCACTCTCTCCTAGGAACAATGGCTGCAAACATACATGCAATAGAACGGGTCCACCAGCAACCATAATATAATATTATGAAGACTACTTGTAAAAAAAGATATTGCAAAGACAAAAATATTTAGTAGCTAAAGCAAGGTGGCAGATGGAGACAAAGAATAGAAGACATTAATAACTACAACTCAAATAGAATCTCCACATACTTATTACTATAACTAAAAGTGGAATGCAAAAACATGTATAACCCTCTCAAAATGTGTATAACCACATAGGGACAGACACATTACATACATGATAAGAAAATGAGTCACACACTTGAGGAAGATTGGCATACAATAGAGGACATTAAAAATTATGTTAGGTTAATATATAATAAACATTATAAGCGTGTTTTCCCTAGCCTACATTTGTTGTATACATGTTGGGATCTTTGTTAATCTGTCCTATTAGGGACTAGGCAACAACCAAGCACCATGGTTTGTTATTATGGTACTTACGTTAGGTGGCTAGGCTTAGATTAGCAATTCCTGGCAGCATTCTTGCAATGGACGGCCGGCGCTACGCTTGCGTCGATTGCTCCATGACCTTTGGTTGGAAGATGGTGTTGTGTGGGGCAGTTGGCACAGGAGGTTGCACAAGCGTGATCACTATTCACGGAATTCAAAGATGAGGACCGTGAAGCTTCTAGAGGCAACATGGGGCAATGCCACGCATGCAGCAGCAACCATTAGTAGAAGAACAGATGGGCATGTCAGTTGTCATGCAGATCCACCATGACCTAATGGCGATGTAGCTTAAGGTGGCTAAGGTTGTCCTCCCACTATAGCTAATGAGAACCTAGGGTAAAAGTTTCTAGATCTTAGTCTAATGTCACTACTGGCAACATAGTTGTCGCCATGCAAGACGACAACAATGTCACATAGAACGGTCGCAGCGGCAATGATAATTGTGTCGTGGCATTGACGATGATGGTGTGAATCCTCCAAAAACCATTGTGGGGTCTCATGGAGCTCTAGGCCTAACTCCTAATGCAGCAATAGCACTATCCATATCACTAGCTCCTATGATGGCCGTGGTAACCCCTTTGCCGTCGGCACCTCATGTGACCACAACATCTATGAACATTAGAGGAACTCCTGCTATTCATTAACAAACCACCGCCTCTAGCTTCTATGGTAGTAGCGATGATCACAAGAGCTTCCCTTGCCACCGCTGTGATTGTGGCCACTCAAACTGCACCTGATAACCCAATAAAGTGGAACAATGGCTCTGGCGAAGTTGGTGCTCACTATGGATATGGTGGTAATGGTAAATCTTTTTATAGGAATGGTTATGGCAGATCTCTCATTGGCTATGGTAATGTTGACTATGGAATAGGTGTTGTTGGCTATAGAGATGTGTCTATGGTGGCAATGGTCTTTCTATTTGTAGCAGTGGTAACCACACCTGCATCTACAACCACTAAGGAGAGAGAAACAAAAGGTTGTGGCATGGTGGATAGTTCTCCAGAGTGTAAGAATACACATTGTTCCCCATACCTCAGGTGCTGGGAGGCCACATTACTCGATGTCATAGGATCATGGAGAAGAAGGTTAAAGAAAAGCTAGATTTGTAGAGTACGTGTTTCACACAAATGCAAAGTGTGTAACCATGTGCGTCAGTCAGGGCAGGAACTTAGTTCCCACATGATGAGTGTGCACCCTCACCCTCGTGCTGTTGCGGCAACTAAGGAAAAATCCTTCAAAGCAATAGGGATGAACAACGTAGGTGCAGTTGTGGATGACCATTACAATACCCTAGGCTGGCAGTAGGAATAAATGGTAGTTTTGGTATACCAAAACAAGGTTTATGCAAGTGGTATATACACATGTTTATTACTGTAACATAAATGAGAAACCACAAAATGTTAACAACAATGGAATTACTATAACTTATTAGAAACTAAAACTGTAGCAAAAAATGTATTAATCGATCATATGGCCATGCATAAAAAGATGTGTGGATCTTTGTTGGGCTATCCTGGTAGGGGCCAAGCAACTGTCGAGTAGTGTGGTTTGCCATTATGGCACTCCCATTAGGTGGCTAGGCTCAGATTAGCTGGTCTTGGCACCATTGTTGTGATGGATGACTGACTTGACGCTTGCACCAATTGTTGATTGACCTTTAGTAGGGAGATGATGTTGTTTGCACACTTGGCACATGAGGTCGCACAAGTACGATCACCTATTATCCAAGTCTGAGGAGGATGCACCTAGACCAAAGGGGAGAAGGAAGAAGCAGAAGTCAAAGCTGAGGACTGTGAAGCCGCTAGAGGTGACATGGGGCAATGTTGTCCATCGCAACAGGAGCCCTTTGTAGAAGATGTAACACCCGAAAAATTTGCATTCTTCTAAAATAGCTAAATTTTATTTTTATATGCAGCTGTGTGTGCATTCTAATATAGCAAGGTAATATTTTTTGTCAAATTAAAATTTATCATAAGGTTAGGAACATGTTGAGCATGCATGCTGCTGCATTTGTTTTACTGTACTGACAGATTTCATTCTTAAGTCAAAATGTTTCAAGGCTGATTTAAAATTGTTTTGGAAAATTCAGTTTTCATTCAGAAAAAGAAAATGGCCTTCTTTCCCTTCTCTCGATGATCCTTCAAGCCTGCTAGTTTGTTTCCAGCAATGGCCATCTCCTTGGCTACCAAGAAGCTACGAGCCAGGCCAAAGTCATATAGGTGTGCGTTTTATTCTTTTCTTCTGTTTCTCTTCTTGTTGTGTGCATCGCCGGTCCAGCACCGTGCCAGGTCCCAGCCTGAGGCCAAGCCGCACCGCTATTTCCGTCCTGTGATCAAGACAAACCAGAGCACAGCGTGTTCCGGTTCAAGTCCGCGTCCAAGCCCGACTCCACGGGATTTTTGGGCGTCCATGGCATGCCAGCCACCCTATAAAGGTCGGCGTCTCCTCTCTGTGCTCTCTTTTCCAATCTACGTGCAAACAGCCTCGTATTAAGTTTGCAGCGCCGCCGATGCCCTAGCGCCACCACTGAGTTTGCGAAGCCGCCGCCAATCCTCGTTTCTGTACGTCGACCTACAGGCGTGTGACTCCGCTGATGTCCTCGACCTTGTGCCGAGCTTCTTCATGCGAAACGCGTACATCCGCCCGTCATGTCGGCCGCCGTCCTTGCTGCGTTTCCGTCCGTGAAACAACTCTTGACGGTGAGGATTTGTTGAGGATCAAGAATACTTTGAGGATCAGCAGGACCAGCAGGAGTTTGAGAATAGCTAAGGACCCTCCTTGATGTCCTATTCATGATACTCAATATAAATGCATTTGCATGTGTCCTTTGATGCCTACTTAAGGAATTCTTCACTATTGATTACCTTTACTATGTCAACCTTGGGATATATGCATTGGATAGTAAGTTGCTAGTGCTAAACTTTAACCATGATCTTGTAAGCTGGAGTAATGAAATTATGGTAAACATAAAACATGAATGTAATCCTTTGGCAAAAGCTGGGATTTTTTCGTACAACTTCGAGGGCTATATGGCTGTAGCTCTAGTTGTTTAAGGGACCTTTTCTAGCTTGTCAGTGGTTACCATTTGGTGCAAGAGGGGTGTGTCCGGGTTGGGTGTAGTTGGACCCATGTCTATATGTGTATAGGTTGCGATCGTTGTACCATATAGAAGGGGAGCACTACATTTGCAGGCTAAGAAACCTTAGCGGCCCTAACTTACAAACCCTTAAATGGCTTTGTATATTTTGCATTAGTTTGGGAGTAATTAACCCACTCAATTATAAAATATGACTCACGGTGAAAGTGTACACCTCTGCGCAGAGTTTAAATCGATATATCGTCCGTGCCCACGGTTATGGGTGGCCTAAAAAACTGAGGGATGTTTATTTAAATGGTTTATGTGCAATTCATTTATTCAGTTCTACAATTGATCATGTGGTTATGGGAATGTCACTACCTCGATGTTGCTAATTGCCAAACTTGACTTATATCTGAAAGCTAAATACAGTTAACCATGTCAGCTAATCGTGCCTCATGAACCGTTAGTTATATTTATTAAGTACGACATGTGCTTATGCCTTGCTTTATTTCATTATTCGGAAAAAATTTCGGATGGGTAACAGATGAAGGTTGGAGTGAGAGCTACCGTGATGAGTGTTAGGCATGCTGTCAACCAGTCAACTTAGTCCCTGTGTTTTGAAGCTTCCGCCAGAGTGTTAGTGGATTTATAATTATTAGACATTTATGTATGAGACTATGTAATAAGTATTTATTGGCTATGTAATGAACATTGAGATGGTATTTTTATTGATTTGTCAACTTATGTGTGTGACTGATTCCGGGGTGCACATAAGGATTTATGCACCCAATTTTGTTCTTAAAATTGGGGTGTGACAAAAGACAGCCACACAGGTCAGTGGTCACATAGATCCCAGCGACCTGATGGCGATGTAGCTTAGGGTGGATGAGGTTGTCGTCTCACTAGCTAATGAGAACCTAGGGTAAATGTTTCTAGATCTTTGTCTAATGTCACTGCTCGCAACATAGTGAGAATGTCATGCACGATGGCAACAAGTTCACATAGAACGGACGTAGCAACAATGACATTGTGATTGTCATCGATGATGACGTTGTGAATCCTCTGATCGCCATCGTGGGGTCTCGTGGAGCTCTAGGCCCATAGCACCAGCTCATGTCATGGTCGTGGAAACTCCTCTGCCGTCGACACCTCTTGTGGCCACACAATCTATGAACTATAGAGGAGCTCCAGCTATTGCATGAACAAACCACCACCTCTGGCTTCTAGGGCATCCACGACCATCACAAGAGCTCCTCTCGCCATTGTTGTGAGTGTGGCCACATAAAAACTGCACCTGATCGCCCAGTGAAGGAAAACAATGGCTCTAGCGAAGTTGGTGCTCGCTATGGATATGGTGGAAATTGTAAAAAATTTTCTAGATACCTCATGGGTTGTGGAAAATCTCTCATTGGCTATGGCAATGTCGTCTGTGGAAAAGGTGTTGTTGGCTATAGCGATGTAGTCTATGGAAGCAATGGTCGCGCTATTGTAATTGTGGTAGCCACACCTACGTCTACTGCCACTGGAGGTGAAAGCAACAAAGGCTGTGGCAAGGTGGACAGTTGCCCTGAGTGTAAGAATACACATTCTTCCCTACACCTCAGGTGCTGGGAGGCCACATTACTCCATGTCATAGGATCATGAGGAAGGGTCAAAGCAAAGATAGATATGTAGAGTACATGTTTCACACAAGTGCAAAGCGTGCAACCATGTGTGTCAAATACGGCAGGAACTCAGTTTCCACATGTTGAGTGTGCACCCTCACTGTCGTGTTGCTGCTATGGCAACTATGGAAAGCCCTTCGAAGCAACAGGGATGAACAACATATGTGCAGCTGTGGATGGTCCTTTCAATACCACAGGCTGGCAATAGGAACAGACGACGATGGTTTTGGTATACCCAGACAAGATTTATGAGAGTGGTATATACACATGTGTATTACTATAACATAAATGAAAAAAATAATATTGACAACAATGGAATTATTATAACCTACCAGAAACTAAGACTATAGCAAAAAATATGTTATTAATTGATCAATGGCTATGAATAAAAAGATGTGTGGATATTTGTTGGTCAAAGCAAAGCTAGATTTGCAGAGTGTTTCACACAAGTGCAAAGTGTGCAACCATGTGTGCCAGACAGGGCAGCAATTCAGTTTCCACATGATGAGTGTGCACCCTCGCCCTCGTGCTGTTGTGGTGGCTAAGGAAAGATCCCTTCAAAGTGATAGGGATTAACAGCATAGGTGCAAGTCATGCTGTTCCGCTCTCATCCTTAGGTGCAACCATGGATGGCCCTATCAATACCATGGGCTGGAAGTTGGAACGGATGGTAATCTTGCATGCATAGCAGGGAATTTATGGTGGTAGTTTTATAGCAGCGTGGCCTACGGAGGTGAAAGTTTTGGTATACCAAAACAAGGTCTACATGAGTGGTATATACACATGTTTATTACTATAACATAAACAAGAAGAATTCTCTACGTGTTACTGCAGGTATGCAAGATAAAATACGAATAAATTTGATTTCCTACTAGCTTCATAAGTGAACTTAATAGAGGAGTTGGATGGACATGAGAGTTGATTATGTACTGTAAGAATACATCCAACAGACTACATATTCATTGGAGCATGGTAATAATGTGAGCATATGTATGATATAATGGGTCACTAGCAACCACAATATAATATTACGAAGACTACCAAAAAAAGGATGTTGCGAAGACAAAAAAATATTAAGTAGCTAAAGCAACATGGTAGATGGAGGCAAAGGACAGAAGACACTAATATATATAACTCAAAGTGGTATCTCCAAGTCCCTACGACTATAACTAAAAGTGGACTGACCACACATGTATAACCATCTTAAAATGGTATAACCATATAGGGACAAAACACGTTACTCGAACGATAAGAAAATGTGTCAAATGCATGTGATGTGTTCTCTTATTGTGCATGTAACGTGTTATGTCCCTATAATTGTTAATGCTTATTATTACTTAGCAATGGATGGATTTGGTTGAATACATGGGAAATCAAATTCATAAAACACCATTACCATATTTTAGTTTGAACTCGAATATGCATATCATGAGCATATTCTAGTTCTCTAAGAAATGGCAAAAGCTCAACCTAGCAAAGAAAAGATCTGCTTAAACAATTTTAAGTAGTGTCAAACAGGGTCCAATCTTTTAGAAAAAGGCATTACATTTTGTGGCTAGTCAACTATTAGCAGGCTAACTAGCAAGATGGAAAGTAGCTAGGCCACAACTTTTTAGTTTTGGTGAAGTTACTCAAAGTACTATCCTCATATGTGTATTACACTATCATCCCCCAATATTCATTACTGTATCTTTCATTGCAAGTATACCGTAACTTTTGCACTTCCAAAATCACAAAGCTTCGATTTAATGCATGTCCAGGATCGAGAATAGCAATTGCTGATAACAACTGCCATAATTGTCGATTAAGATAGAAAAAGATAAAAGCTTCAGTTACTTTTTGTTTTAAGTTGATATTAAAGAAAGGATAAAATTTGACAACCCATAGAAATTAATGTTTCGCATGTACACAGATTAGTCTTGAAATGGTGTCTTCCAATGATGATTTGAGGTTGGCACCTTGTTCTCGTCAATTTCAAGGAGCAGTTGGAGTAGTATGGAGAATATAACATAATGGAATGTTAGCTCATTGATTAGGCTATTCTTTAGTTTTGGTGCTAATGATTTAGCAATGAAAAGCGAGACAATCTTGGTGTATGAACCAAAAGAACACAACAAGCATGAGAAATATAGGAGGTATGGTCATCCAGCATCGCATGAAGGTTGTTTTGTGGGGAAAAAGGAGCAGGTATAAATGTGGAAAGCAGCAATATATTGTTTCCAGGTCACCTCTAAATGAGTGAAAAGTAAATAGTTTTAGTTTGCTGCACATCATGACAATGTATGCGGCATAGGATGTATTATAAGGCTAAGAAAAAGATTATAAATGGCAAATACTTCATGGTTGAACCCTAAATTGCACGAAGATATGAGGTAGCACAGTAAATAAATATTATATTTACCAAAACCAACAAAACTGAGTAGGATGGGGATTGTATCACACAAAATGGATTATCAAAACTTGCAGAACTGCCTAGATGCCATGCAAGGGGTATTACAGGATTGTTTTGACCACAATTGAACAATAAGAAATAAGAAATGCACATGGCAAATATATCTCCCTTTTGTAGAGTATCTAAATTTTTATATTTTTGCTCATTGTGTCAATGTTATATTGCCTATCGCATTCATTTGTGTAAAAAAAATGATGAGGTAATACTTACCGATTAAATGGCTAGTGACTATGAAAGAAGAAGGCACCATATAACATTTCTATCAACAATCAGCAAGCAATTGGAAATTGAGGAGAATGTGATACTATATACTTAGGGGTAAAAGAACATTTAGGTGAAGCAGTATGTATTTGCAGACCATAAAGTAGGACATCATGTGTTTTCGTATTGAGTAGGTGTTTCTATTTTTTGGCATGAAAATATAAGGTAGCACAGTAATTGTCAAATGATGGCTAAGACATGTATTTCTATATAATATGGGGTCAACATGATCAGATAGCCTATTTTTTGGGACCTATTTTAGCTACGCCAAAAAATACCAATTTATGTTGGAATGTCCCACAAGCTAAATGACCTATCATGACTGCAGCAATCAAATTAATACTTCATGAAGATCACACTAAAGTATGAAGGAACAAAAAAGGGGAACAAAGAGTTCAGTCTCCACTGAATCATTTTATTTTGGAATGAAACACATGTTCTTGCTTGCCATAAAGAAAGCATTAGTCCCGTGTGTGGCTCAATGGATGAGTATTAGTTGGATTAAAGAAACAAAGTTGAGAGTAATAGGACTGTATGGATTTATTGTGTTTGAATGTAGTCACATAGAAGTAAAGCCGTGGACAGAATATTGATTGTATGTAAAGCTAGTGGGACAAACTAATCTATATCTGCACTATATGAGCCTACATATCATTTCAAAAGAATGTAGAGAAATATGTTAACAAAATCCATCATCAAATAGAATAAACTACAAAAGCCATAGTGTAGCATAGGCATGGGCAAGTAGAAAATAAAACCACGCCTAGGATCACTTCGGGTAAGAATAATGGTACCTGAATATATATAGTGCCTCGTCTTTTAGTTATTTGGCCTATCGAAGGAGTGTTCCCTTCTGTTGTTGAGTTCCTGTCAAGAAATGAAAGAGATTTGTGTGCAACCAGTAAGATTAGATGGTCGGTAACATACAATAGAACCATTTGTAATTGTCCAAGAAATTGCACCTACATTCTTATTGGGTTGTTTGGTTATGTTGGTTGACTTAAAGTTCAGTGGTCACATCCAGTAATAATATCCACTTCATAGTGAAGTGACTTAGGCCAGGCATTACTGAAGTACATGTCCTGTGTATAAAAATTTGAAGCCATGGAAAAGATACCATGAGCAGATTCTAGAAATTTGAACATTGAACATATCTGAAAGGCACGCATTTACATTGAAGCCTCCCTGCACGCGTCGTCTCCCCGAGGAGGCGACTCGGGGGCGACCCAGCCGCTGCCCGCCGGGCTCCCCACCTCACCGGCCTCCCGGCCGCCGCCGCTATGCTCCTTGCCCGCGGCGGCGGCCCACCGTGAGAGCCCAAAAAGGCCACCCGCAGCTCCTCCTGTTCCCCTTCCTCTCTCTTTCCCTCCCCCACTGTGCAATAAACCAGCATGAAGATGGTTGCTGGCGAGCTCGGCGTGGCAGATCCGGGGCCCTCGAGGCCAGATCCGGGGCCGCCCACCCCAGATCTGGTGGCACGCGGGCAGGCCCTGCTGCTTGGCCGGGGTGCGCCGTAGGTGGCCATGGCGCTGCCGTGCGGCTTCCCGGTCCATGGGCGCCTCCCCAGGATGCGACTTGGGGGTGGTTCCCGGCCCCAAGGCTCGTCATCCTTGGCCTGCATCCCTGGCGTGGGCGTGGCCATCGCCGGCGCTTGGGAGCATGCTAGCCTCTCTCCGAGCTACCTGCGCCCCCCCCCCCCGTGATGGGGATGCTCCCACTGGTGGTCACCGGTGCCATGCCCAAAGACTAGGGTGGATGTGTCGGGGTGGTGTGTGGTCTGTCTCAGCCTACCTGATGGTGCTGCAGTGGAGAAGGCGCGGGGATGTGCAATTCGGTCGTGGGCATGCCGGCAGTGCGGCAGCGTGCCCCTAGTTCTTCTTTGTGCTCTTTGTAGGGCACCGGCGACGCCAAGCACGCAGTTTGGCCGCTGGCTTGCCGGCGATGGGGCTGCATGCATGTGGAGTGTTGTCTGTGCGCCGGGGGGCTGTTGTCATCGTTGCGAGGGTGAGGTCGGCTTCCCGCAGGCCCTACTCCACTTTGGCGTCGTCGTTCCAGTCTCCAAGTCCATATTCAACACGTCGTTGTGCCGTGTGCAGGAACTGAGTTTCTGAAGCGATCGACTATAGCTTTGTGGGTCTGGGGGAGCTTAGGAGAAAGCCATGCACGACCATGTCTGTCTGGTCGACAGCGACGCTCCCAAGTGTGTGGGACCAGATGGCGTTGGATGGTGACACGTGGGCCCAGATGTGCTGGAGGATGCCATCATCGGTTCAAAAGGGAGGTCATCGTATCCGTTGATCCGAGGTTAGCGTGCTCGACACCACTCTTAGTCCTCATTCCACTTGTGCGCCCTCAAAGAGAGGGTGACAGTGGAGCGGTATAGCTACGAGGGGTGGTGGAGGGCATAATGGACTTAGTGAAAATGGCGAGTATGCTACTCGGTGGGGGGTCAAGTTGGCGTTTGGATCGTGTCTTTCAGTTTGTGTCTAGGCTTACCTCTGAGTTTGTTATTTGTTGTTTGTTGTTGTTGGTGTTGCTGTTTGTAATCTCTCTCGCTTCCCTTTTGTACCTCTCTGAAAATTGTATGAGGATTGGCGCTTACGCCCTTCCACTGCCGTGGGTTCACCCACGAGCACCTGTGGAATGAAAATGCAGGTGGGGATCTTTTTGATCCCCTCAAAGTTCCCCTCAAAAAGAAATTTGTTAAGCAAAAAAAATGAAATTAAATAATATATTTGTTAAATTGCCATTGGAAAATAAATTAGGGAGCACATACCAACTAAAGCACAATGAAACAAAGGCAGACAATATATGACAATCACAACATATCCATAATCAACCAAGGTTACAAGTCATCACATCAAAAGCTTGAGGGATAGATGCTTATTGTGACTAACCTTAGAAAAACTCAACCATGTTCTTTAGGTTAGTTGCTCACTTAGTGAAATCTAGGCACAAGTGCAATCCTCCTATCTCTGAAGCAACATGGAAAACATAAATAAACAAAATAACAGGCAAATAATCCATTATGAAAGGTTGGGGATGAGGAAATATTGTTTGTTTTAGTCTTCCTTAAACTTAGTGATGAGTAGGTCTAAGATTACGGCAATGTATGTAGTTGAAGTCCATATTAACATTAAAAATGAAGATTAGAAAACAATAGGATAAGATATCTAATAATAGATAGAGGATATTTTGGAATGTACTCCCTCCGTTCTAAATTATAAGTTGTTTTGACACTACAAGAATTCTGAGCTTCTGTGACAATCTGATTATGATGATCAGGGCCTATTTGTGGTTACTGTCTGCTTGCAGTGACGAACTGACAGTCATCACAGAAGGTGGGTCACTACCTGGGTTCCGTGACCATCAGAATACTTAGTCATTGATTACATTGACGATATTTCTCCCATCATTGATGTAGTGACAAGACGAATTCATCATAACATTATTAAACAAAATAGTGCCATGTGACATGGCAATTCACATTCAGCCCATATAGCATGGGCTTTTTTATTTTTTTGGCCCAAATATTTTTTTGGCCCAACTACATATTGTCTTTTATTTTTGTTTTATTACAGCTCAACATTGAATTCTAGCCCATGTTTGGATCAGCCCAATTAAAAATGCAATCAAGAATATAAACCAAAACCAATTGCATAATTATATTATGATTACATTTCAACCATAATCCTCCCAGGCCATACGAAGGCATGTTCCATACACTTTCCAACTTGTTTCCATACAAACATGCTATAAATAGAATGATCCAACAACCTAAACAAGTTCTAGTCCACTAAAAGTTCCTACAGCTAGTGCCAACTTTCAGCACCAAAAAATTCCACCAATCAAATGCCAAGTTCTAGCATACATCCTGCCAACATCCAGGAACCAAACGCTAAAGTCCTGCATTCCAGCAACCAACACAAAGATATCTCGCTAGCAGCCTGCAGCAACCAGCAGCACCAAAAGCAACCAGCAGCCAGCACAAAATTCTAGCCACCAACCAGCAGCTAGCACCAAGTTCTAGCAAGCACATACACCATACAACAGCAACCACATACACCAAGTTGCCGAGTACCAAAAGTGATCACAGCCTCCAAGTTTTATACTAACAGCACGCATCAAATTCTAGGTTCAGCCACCTCATTCCTGCCATCAAAAGGGTATGTTTTCAGTTGCTGATAAATAAAAAGTCCATTTTGTTAAGACTTGGAGACAAACAAATGAACAAACAATAGTGTTCAGATGGATAGACTTGGAGACAAAACTATGTCTAGATACATAGCAAAGTGAGTGAACAAAAAAAATCAAAGTGACTTATAATTTGGAACAGAGGGAGCAGCTACCACCATAAATAAAGAGAAAACACTATGTGAGCAAGTAGATATATTAAGAAGGCATAAGGCACATCATATCACTACACAGTGCCTCACATACCTCTCTAGACTCCACACTAAGTACAGTGTCTAGGCTAGATTGGTAGTGAGCAGTTAGGATTTTAGTAAGCATTCATTTATCTATTCATTCAATGAAAGAGATGAAGTTAACGGAGAAACAAAGACTCATCAAACATCTTCAAGGGCCTTGGAGATGACTGGTGGCACCTCAGGGGATGGGCCTAGCGCGCCAAAGCAGCGGGGAGCAGATCGGGGGTATGTCAAACTTAGCAGCTATGCAGTATACAAATACGTCAACATCAATAAAAGAATGGCTTTACTACAACATGCGCATGCAGGAAATGTGCACACTTTCTGTCTGCACACTCTATTTTTGGAAATAAATTATTTTGGTTACCAAAAAAAATACTAGATCTTTTATTCCCTAACTCCGTCACCCTCGCCCCTACCACCGGCCACCGCCCTGCCACGGGCTCTAGGGTTTGCCAGAGCTCTGGCGGACCCTAGAGCCCACAACGGTCATGCTCTTTCCCCTCTCCAAACTATCATCACCTTCTCCAACTCTGGCGAGCTCCTATACCATCGTTTCCAACTCTGGCGAGCCAATCTCTCCTCGACCTAGCACAACCACCCATGTCGCGCCACCAACTCCCCTAAACCGCCCATCGACCATCCCCATCACCTGGCCTACCTTTTTCCCCAAACCCTCTTCCCTTTCTAATTGCGCCAAAGTTGCGGAAGAGAAGGGGAGAGCTAATCATAACCCTAGATACCAGATCTAGGAAGAGGAGGACAAGGAGGCCTACCTAGTGGCGGATCTCTGGTGCAGCCGCCGCCAGATCCGCCTTCGCATCTTCCATGGCCATGCATTGGGGTGGTGGGACGCGGACGTGGACACAAGGAGGCAACGGGAGAGCTCGCTGGGTGCGGATCCATCGCACCACCACCATGGTTGTCCCTGGAAGAGAGGGGAAGATCGAGGTAAAGAGAGGGGGGTTTGCAAGATAAGGCAAGGAGGGGTGAGTGTTGTTATTATTTTATTTTCCCATAAAAGAAATGAGAACCAATGACAATAGGAAGCAGCAAAGAAATGGGGAACATGAACCGACGGATCCTTCGCCCATGCATGCTACATCACATGGACAATCAAGTGCGACCATGGCCTACAATGACAATTCATTGAACAGTTGAAGAGCATGATAAAAGACAGAATCCGAGTTAAACAACCAAAAATATGACAAACTAATAATGGATCTATCAAATTTTTAAACATGACATGCTAAAATCGGAGAGGAACCACTCTTCCCTAACTTTGGTCCAAAATCCTAAGCCTAGAATTGCTAGCAGTGGAGACGAACAAATGTAAACTTATGAATCAGATCCAAAGGTAGAAGCATCCTAAAATTAGGAGACAACCTATCGGTCTTGGAGTCCCCGATTTGCCATCGAAGAGGTGCGTTCGTGGGGATGCCACCGCTGGAAGGGGTGGAGTGCCGACGGCTGCGCTAGAAGGGGTCGAGCAGCTGCAACAGTGGCAACTTTAGAAGGCACACCTCCACCAAATCTAGGTCCACCGAAGCCGCTGTCATCAGATCTGAGGTCCCGAAGCCACCGCTCACCAGATCCGGTTGGAAGGGGAGGGGCACATCGAGGTGGTAGGAAGGTTGCATGGAGGCCACTAGATTGGGGGAGGATGAACAACATGGAGGAGGGAGGCGCCGCCGGGGGAGAAGTGAATGTGGTGCGAGATGTGCGATGACTGAGGGAGGGAGGGAGGGAGAGAGTGGGTGGGAAATGTGAAACCCTAACTCCATCATATAAATAAACCTGATATGGATTGGATATGGATTTTTTCTGAGCCTTGACAATATTAACCACGGTGGGCCTTTTGTAAGTGGTCCGCCTCTAAAAATAGGGCGCTAGCCTCCATAAAAACGTCCATAGGATTAACCAAGGTAGTTGAAATTAATTCCCGCCTTCAAGGCTATTTTGAAAAGGTTGCGGTAAAGAAAGTTTTGTAGTAGCGAGCGGGTGGAAGGTTTGAGTTGTTTTTCTCCTAGTAGGAACATAAGGTAATCCTGCATGTATAGTAGGGAATGGACGGTGGTAGTTTTGTAACGACATGGCCTGTAGAGGGGAAAGGTTTGGTATAGAGAAACAAGGCTTTTTTAGCAAGAGAAACAAGATTTATGGAAGGTGCTGTTTTGCAGCGATGTGGAATGTTTTTTTCTAGGCCAGCGGTAGGATCAGTGGGTAATCCTGAATGTATAGCACGCTACAGTGGAAAAAGTTTTAGTATACAAAAACATGATTTGTGGTGGATTTGCATGCAATACAAAACCAGTTAAATACGTACAAAAACATTTTGTGGCTCCAAATCTTGATGACACACTCCTAGGATAGAATGAATGTAAGCCAGTGCCCTCAATAGCCGTCACCAACGCAAAATAGAACAAGATTGTACTCTACAAAATAAAACTGGAATTTCGGAAGTATTGATTTCACAATCACAATCCACAAACCTTATACATGCAAAGCTTGACATAGATAATTGGCATCCCCTGATTGGCGTTGCTGTAGTGCTTGGGCACGCGATAGACTCAGGGACAAACTCCATGACAAGGTTGAGGAACAGCTCATCCCTACTTGTAATCAAGAAGAAGCAGTGCCTCGAGGGGATGACATCAGGTGATCCTGGTCCATCGAGCACATAAGCTGCAGTTCACACTGTTCTTGTAACGTCGTTCCTGCAACACCTTGATTGCCACCGTTTGTCCAGTTTCCAAGCACTTGGCCTCCATATAAGACAAGTTCGTAAATGATCATTCACCTGGAAGACGATGCAAAATGAGGCACAGCCGACAACTAGCTCTCCGCCATGTAGCTGGCTTAGACTCCTGGATCGAGAGATTTTTTTTCTCGAATACCTCCTGGATCGAGAGATTGGGTACTCTTTGGAGAGGCTATAATTGTTCACAGATTGGACACAAGTTACCAAGATGTTCGCAAAAGAAGAGACATTTTCATTAACTAAACCAACAAAAAGTTTCTCTAAAACTGACAAACTTTTTTTACAACAAAAAAACTGTGGGGGAGATATGAACTTTGTTTACTGCTTTAGTGGCCTTTAGAAGCCAAACTCAGTGCTACTAAACTTTAGGATCGCTGGAGGAACCAAACAGACCCATATACAGGGTAACAAATCACCAAGTGCTGTTGCCGGCAGGAAGAAGTTTGTTGAGGCTGATCTTGCATCGAAGTTCGTCGTACTTGAGTCAATCAAGAGATTTGGTGACAATGTCGACCAGCTGTTCTGCTGTTCCGATCAACTGAACGTCCATCAGGCCTCTGTGCGGTCGTGGTGCACTAGGTTCTTGATCAGAGTGATGACGAACTTGTCCACCCGCAGCGTCGATGCACAAAACAACAGTTCAAAAAGGCTTACGGTTGCGTATGCCAGAGCGTCCAAACAGCGAAGCCCTCCTTTTAGGCATTTAGACTTCAAAACTAATGCAACATGCAGATCTTGGTAGCCATTTTTAGCTGATGCGTCCTTCACATTCTTTTGGAACAACTGTTCTGTTCCTGATCCAGTCCTCTGTGGTCGTTACAACGGACCAGCTCTTGTTAAAATTGTCTGATAACACTTGCAGAAACACCAAGAAATGTGATTTGGTGATTTACCCATCAACCATTTGGCTTTAAAGTCGTCAACTACATTAACCATGTGCAAACACGTCCTATGAACGTTTGGTGACTGGAACACATCGAGTCCTGGAAACCAGAATTTGTGATGTCCTCTCGTTTCAGACTGTTTTCACCTTTTTTGGCAATATGTTCCATTTTCTGAATCAGTTGAAAGGTTACCAAAAATCAACAGAACAACGTAAAAAGAAGGTAAGTTGCTCATACAACAATGAAATTAAAACATTCAGAAACGTGCTATACATTAGTAATGCTAAAATACATGGACAACATTCGCTACTGACAAGATACACAACACTTAACAGCTTAACAGTTAAGACCCTGTACAAGTGCACAATGATCTTCTGAGCTACTTCCCTGACATAAATAAGCCAAAAGGAAATCAGTGCAGTACTCTACAAACAGTTCTGCCAGCTCATACCCAACCTACCATCTAATGATATCCCCACAAGTACTAATCCCAACTAGGCAACTACCCACCATCACCATAGCAGCTAATTGTACATGACAGAAACTTCCCTTCAAACTCAAGTAAGCTCTCAGGACCGTTCAACCAGATTCCCTTTAAATTTGCAACCTACCTGCTTACAACACACCCTACAAAATCAGGAGAGCACCAGCAGACAAAATCATTGTTAAGAAGCATGTGAATATCTGTCTCAAGTCTCAACAGAAGTTAGTTATAGATGACAAGGGTTCCATATAGAGGAGCACAAACTGCAGACCAAACACATGATTTTAGTCAAGTGGCTTCGATGTCTGCGTGTTGGGGTTGAAGGCTTTCTGATTAGAACGGTTCTTGACAAGTGGAACCAGCGATTGGACAACATCAGCCATTAATGGTCTATAGTCAGCCTCTGGTTGAACACACATGGCAGCAATAGCAGCCACTTGGACAGCATCTTTCAAGGAATATTGACCTTCCAATGCTGGATCCAAGATCCGCACAACTTTTTCTCGGTCAGTGAGCATAGGCAATGCCTGCAGTAATTCAACAAGTGACGGGTTAGATATATATATGCAATGTTCAACTCTTACCACACAAGCTGATGTTTTCCAACCAAGTACAAGGAAGAGAAACAGGTGCATTCTAATTAATACATGCCATGATTTTTTACATCAAAGTATAGGAGCAAAGATAATTGATGTTTTATGACAGCAAGGAACTGAAATACATGTTCTCATTGAAGAACTGAACATGCAAATATCCAATTTGCTCAGCATGATCACCTAAAGTTTTTGCAGTTGAAGGAGACACTGTTGTATAGTCGACACTAATTTAATATTAACAACTAAACACTTCCATTAACGTTATGAACCATGATGGCAGAAGAAGCCAGCTCAAAGCAAAGCCATATTAATCAGTAACTTTTGGCTTACCCAATTAACTAAAACACCTTCTCCAGGAGGCCTCTTCATATCAACTGGTACTCTGCCAGTAAGCAATTCCAAAAGCACAACACCATAACTGTACACATCTGATTTGGTAGTCAAATGCCCAGTCAATGCGTATCTACACAGATTGCAGTAAGTGCAACATATTAGAGACAGTATAATCAGTTCTTTTGAACACAAAAGTGATTGAGAAAATAACAAACCAATATCAAACTTGTGACCTTACACAATGGATTTACTAAGTAGCTAAGTCTACAGAAGGTAATAAATGAACATTAGCCTGATCTTACTCTGGTGCAACATAGCCTTGTGTGCCCAAAACTCGAGTTGAGACATGACCACCAGCTCTATCAGATCCAAGTTTGGCTAGACCAAAGTCTGACACTCTTGCATGGAAGTCCTTGTCCAGGAGAATATTGCTACTCTTGAAGTCTCTGTGTATAACAGGTGGATTAACACGCTCATGAAGATATTCCAAACCTTTGGCTGCTTCAAGTGCAATTCTCATTCTTGTGTCCCAGTCCAATTTTGAGATTCCACCACAGGAACCTAGAACAATGTTTTAGAACTATCAGTTGGCAAAAACAATGTCTTAAAAATAGTGTCAATACCCAAGTTATCTGCTGTGTTAAGTAGTAGGAAGACATTTCAGTCAACTTCAAGTTTACATATCAACTTAAAAAAAGGTTATTTACTTCCATAATTGAATGTGGCAACTCTTCAGATTCACTTTTATAATATGCCAACTACCTGTAAGCTTAGTATCTACACTGGTAACTATTTTCACTTTGTATATTAGCAACAAGCAGCACATCAACACAATAAAAGTACATAATCTTCTATTGCTCATATGTTCTATCAGTCAGTTAAAGCACACACTGATGCTTTTGGGCATTATCAGCCCGGAAGTCTGGAGCATTTATCAATTGTAAAGCAGTGAATGGTTTATCATCTTGTTAACACTGAAAAATGACATGTGCACAAAATAAATGCACAGAAACAACAATAGATTTGGACGATAAAAAATGGCGATACCTCTGTTTGGATAGAGATGCTCCTGGAGACCGCCATTGGCCATGAACTCATATACCAGTAGACGGTGTCCACCTTCTGAACAATGGCCAATCAGGCCCAATAAACACGGCGATCTAAGCCTACTCAGCAACTCCACCTACAAAACATCATGTGTACAGAAGCACTGAAAAAGTTGCAGGCCAAATTTTCAGTCTATTCACAAACTGTGAATCATCAAAAATGGAAGAATTAATGAAATCAGATTTCAGTTATACCCAGAAGCTCCTATCGCTCTATTACCAAATTAGGGCCTATTTGTTTCAGCTTCTATCGCTCTATTACCAAATTAGGGCCTGTTTGTTTCAGCTTTTTGCTGGCTTCTGCCACCCAGAAGCTGAAACAAACAGCCTAGCTATTGAGCTGTGTTTTGTAAAGCTGGCTTACGAGGAAATGAACTAAAAGCTGAAAAGAATGTTGAGAGCAGCTTTTCTGGCTTTTGGAGTGGCGAGAAGCTAGAAAATTATTACAGAAGTCAATAACGAAAAATCAACAACCAGAAACCATAAATCCAAGAACTGCACCTCAAACCAACAGGCCCTTAGTGTGGCTGATAAAACAAGAGTTCAGTCATAAATTTTCTCTTTATGTCAATTTTCTGCATATACTTCCATTCCTATAGCCAGCACAGGAGTAGCTGCTAACCTAACACATAAAATTGTGTTCGTCTCATAGGCCTGTCTTGCTTGCTGGTTACTGAGTCCAAACACACTGCCTGTTGCCAAATATGGTATTTCTAATCAGATGCCAAGCCTGTGCCCTATCCCTATTGCAAGGTAATTTTTTTCTAGATGTTGATTTGCTGCAATCCCCATGGCTAAATTGGGGATATGTGAAGTACTTGTGGAACTGAGTCTGAGTGGCTGCTTGTGTTCCTATTTCCACTTAAGTAACTAGCTGTCTACTTGTCCAGCATACTGCATACATGAGGACATTGAAATAATTGTGCAGTTACATCCAACAACAGAGCATTGACGGAAGCAGGACTGGGAAATTAAATTTCACCCACTCCATCCAAATCTGTTTCAATTTGACCAACGTCTTTCTAAAGTGAAAATGGTCACACTACCCTTATGCCAGAAAAAAGACTACAAAGTTATCCATGAACAGCTAATAAGAACTAAGTGATTCACATACATGCTTAAACAAACAGCACAAAGAGCTCATAGTCACAAACTTACAATCTAGAATCCTAAATAATCCAGCACAAGTTAGAAACATACACCTCACCTTCACACGAGAAATTTTGTGGAGACCAAATTTTACAACCAGTAAACAGTAGAGAACTTCGCACTTACCATCACACAAAGTGACTGCTCCATTTTTAGAAAGAGGGTATGATCTTTAAGTAAGCAAACAAACCACGGAAACCCCCAACGCACAGTGACCCCATTTGCACTCACGAAACCCAGAAATGTCTCCGCTTGGACCGCAGAGCTTCACTTCACCAAGCCCAAGCAGCAATGGCCAGATCCAGCAGTTACCAACTAGGGGGGACACGCTACAGGACGCGGTGAATGCTGTCCCAGCCCCCAAACCCAGCACATGGAAACACCCGCATTCGGCGCTGAGCAGCAAGGATCCAAAACGCACAAATGTTCAGTAATTGTTTTTACCTCCATCTCGAACTCCTCCTCGCCCTGCTTCCCTGGGCGGTCCATGAGCTTGACCGCGACCTTCCTCCCGTCGGGGAGCACCCCGCGGTACACGGCCCCGAAGCTGCCCTGCCCGACCATGTGCGCGCGGCCGAACCCGCCCGTGGCCGCGTGGAGCTGCCGGTAGCTGAACACCTGCACGCCCCTCTCCCCAGCAACCACCACCGACATCGCCGCCGCTGCCCCGGCTCCGTCGCTGGCAGAGTTGCTGGACGGGCTATCCTTCCCCTGCTGCTGCTCCTGCTGCCGCGGGGCCCGGGGAGGAGGCGGGGGAGGGGAGCTGGAACGCTTGGGGAGATGGAGCGAGTGGAGGCGGCGGTTGACCTTGCGCGTAATGTAGCAGTAGTAGGCGAAGGCGGCGATGAGGGAGAGGAGCGAGAGCGCGGTGAGGGAGACGATGACCAGCAGGGTCACCGACTCCTCGCGCTTGTACTCGTCGCCGCCGTCCGTCATTGGGTCGCCGGAACCCTAGGTCGAGGGGTGGCCGGGTTCGGAGAGGAGGGATCGAGCGAGTGTGAGTGATTTGGAGGAAGACGACGAGGGTTTTCGGGGGGTTTGGAGTGGAATGGGTGATTCACCTCCCTCTGAGCGGAAAAGTGCAATGGGTGATTCATTTCCTCTGCGCGGAACCGAGGTCGGGGACAGCCAGCATTGGGTGGGCAGCGGGCTCACTGGTCAGCCGGGTCCACAAGCAGTGCAACGTGTAGAAACGGAACTACTCTCTGCGTCCCAGAATATGAGTAATTCTCGCTTCCGAAAAAACTAATATCGATAATTTTATATTAAAATGTATAAAAATTTATGTTAGCTAGTTAGTATTATCGGAAAGATCTTAAAATCTAATTTTTTAATAAATTTATTTAAATTTATAAATATTTCACATATTTTATATAAATCGAGTCAAACTTAGTATTATCGAAAATATCTTAAAGTCTAGTTTTTTAATAAATTTATTTAAATTTATAAATATTATATATATTTTATATAAATCGAATCAAACTTATAGCACGAAAATCTAAAACGACTTTCTTTTTTACTAAGAGAGTATACAGTAAGAAATTGTTGCCGCATCCTCAACAAAAAGACAAAAGAACTCGGTAGAGTAAGCGATTCCTCCAAAAAAATTGTAATCCAGGAGTTTTCATGTAGCTAAAAACAAAGTTAGAAAGATATGTGTTGGGTTCCTCCAACAAGATAGAAGACAATTTTTTATTAAATTAAAAATCTCAAACTATTTCTAAACCATTCTAAACGATTTTATACTTTCTCTCTTTCTCTTTTCTCTCTTTCTCTCTTGTATATTTATATTTGGAACCTTATTCTATTTTTTTATTTTTTATTATTCCACCTCCTCTACTTTCAGATTAGCCAACCAATAGGCACGTGTATATTTCCCCATGATTGGATTGATGTTTTCCGGGTGTGAAAAAATTAGTAGTCGTTTATTAGATAGTAGTTTTTTAATTGCAAAAAAATCTAATTGCAAAAAAATCTAAAATGGATGGATTTTAAAAAATCTTGGAGGTGCTCTTAGTATAAGAAACATTGAAACATAAAGAGTTATTTGTTTGTCTTTCTACTCCAAGTCTAGCCAGCTTCTAAGTTAGGGTCTGTTTAGCAAAGTTGTGCTTTAGTGGAAATTCTATGGCTAAAAGTGATTCTCTTTGATTCTTTAGCATGAACTCTTAAAATTAGAATGAAGAATCATTTTACAGAATCCGAAGAAACTACTTTTTTCAGCTCTTAGCCTCTTAGTTCATTTCATAGAATCACTCCACAAAATCAACTGAGATTCACTTCTCGCTTAAAAATACGTTTAGGAGCCGGGAGTGACTCTCCCTGAGAATCCGCTCTGCGGAGCACTACCAAATGGACCCTTATTGCAGTCAAAGCCTAATTAGTGATATGCAAGATGCACTTTGGTTATATGAACTGTATAGACCTGCAATAAAATTGGTGTGTTTAGTTTCCTAGCTTAGCTTACGTAGAATCACCTCATTTATTCATGGTAAGTTTACTCCTATCACACATTTTATCAAACACTTGATGGGAAAACGTCTAGCGACATCGAGCTTGCATCCATGTCCAGCAAGGGTGGAGGAGCGAGTCACACCTCCTCCTTGTCTGTGTCTTTGTCCTTGCAAGACTACGCCACCAAGCACCACAACCCGCTTCTCCAATATAGACATCAAAGAAGACAAAAGTAAACAAAATGTTAGCAAAAGATCCTAGACCTGACACTACAGCCATCGTTGGGTAGATGAATCCTCCATTTTGGCTCTAGATTGTATCTATCTATGTGGAGTTGAGCCCACTAGGATATGGTGAAGCCATTTGACTTCAACCTCCACTATCCATTGTGCGAGTACGACTTAAGAGGCTCCTTGAGAAATTCATTTGATTTTATCCCCATTTGGCAGAAAATGGATTCACAAGCTAGTGAAGTAGGTAAACAAAACCTTATTTTCTTTACCTAGAGGTACAATGATCTACTTTTTAAGGGAAAATGAATTTTAAGGGTTTAATATAAAAAATATGTACCATGTTACTATGTTGTATCAACAAGAAATGCTCATACGACTAGTATGGACCCATAGTTCACCACTTAACAAGTTTACGGATGTAAAAATGTATTTGAAAAGTTCATATACTTATATAACACGCTCGTAAAAGGATAATTTGAAATAGTGTGATTTAGTAAACTTAGTGCAAGTTGATCTACGGAGGGAGGATATTCTTTTCAATGTTTACGGACATGACTTTGATTAACCAGCCCCAAACTTAAACAAATATGACCCAAAGCAAAGCACTTCGCCAGTAATGAACCATAGCGGCACAATGTTTTAACCAAAAGTTCGTTTTATGGAAGCGTAAAAGGGCGACTGGACACGGGCGCGGACGTGAACCCCGGTGCTCGACCCCGACTCACCGTGGCCGCAAGTTGCATCTGTCCTTTTGGAGCCCACTCCGGCGCTTCCAATCGCACGTACGGAGTATACACCAACCCCGTACACCCACAACTACCGATTGGCTCTCACGGTCTTACCTCCCGCACTCGACCCCACCCGCAGGCACCGCTGGACCCCGCACCGTCCGTGCACCGCGCCCACGCGCCGAAATGGCGATCCCGCACGCGACGTCGCCCACGAGGCCGCGGCGCACCTTGCTTGGCTGCAACAACCATTTCTTTTTTTTCTCTTTTTCTCTATCGCGTTAATAAAGCGCGACGCCACCCAGCGATCTAGGCCCGCCGCCTCCTGCTCTGCTCCATCTCCCTCGCTCTCGCCGCCTCGTTCGCTTCGCCTCCGCTCCCCTCCGGCCTCCTCCGCCCCCGAGCCGAGCCGAGCAGAGCGCAGCCCGATCGGGAGGTGGGGATGGCGGACGCGAAGCAGCAGCCACAGCAGACGGCGGCGGCGGCCGCGGCCACCACCGGCGTCTGGAAGACGGTCAAGCCCTTCGTTAACGGCGGGGCCTCCGGGATGCTCGCCACCTGCGTCATCCAGCCTATCGACATGGTCAAGGTACCGTACCGCCGCGCCGCTGTGCCACTCCTCTCCGTTTCGGCTTCCTTCGTTGTGTGAGCTGGGGTGGGGTGGCGGGATCGGGGGGTCGGCGGTCTTAGATCTACGGGAATGGGCGTTGCTTGCCGCGCGAAGCGGTGGGTCGGATGCGGACCCGCGGAGTTTGCGCTGTTTGAGTTGGATCTGATGAATCGAGTATAGCCTTGGGTTAGCCAGTTGAACTGAGCTTGCTGTTAGGTATTTAGGTGCGGTTAGCTTTAGATCCTTCGGAATTGCCGCCCGAATGCATCATGTATGCGTGGGGTGATAAGAAGTATGGATGGTACATACAATTTACTCGCTGTAGTTACTTGGATCCATGGAGATCGGTTTCTGTGCAGTGATTTAATTGATGTGAGGTCGCCATCTGCCCATCTGTGCGTTGCTGCTCGGTTCTCTTTAGGTAAGATCTGGGTATCTAGGGACCGGGTATCTATGGAGGTCGTTAGCTAAGCATTGAATGTATTTTCATTTGTAGTAGGTGCTTATATGCCCTGCGATTTCCTCTTAGAAGAGGATAGATGCAATTTGTGAACTAGTCTTTGATTGCTTCTATGTTTGAGTGGACTCGAGCAAATGTAAATATGTTATCATAATACCATTGTAATTTGTTGGTGAGGATCTACTAAATGGAATTCTTTCAGTGACATGCCCCCTGGCAAGGTTTGTTGATGCTTGCCCCTGAAAGAACCTTAGGTCATAGGTAAAGGGAACCAGGATTTTAAACTTCTGTTCCAATTTGAAAATTGGCTTAGTCGATGTCACTGTCAAAAATCTTGATGGCATGCCTTTTTGGAGCTTTATACTCTAGGGCTCTTTGCACGTGGAGCCCATCTTGTACTAATTCTTATTATAATTGTTGTGTTTTCAGGTGAGGATCCAGTTGGGTGAGGGCTCGGCTGGTCAGGTCACAAGGAACATGCTTGCAAATGAGGGTGTCCGTTCCTTCTACAAGGTTTGTTCTGTTTTCCTGGGTGTTCTGTAACTTTTCCTAGCTTCATTCGAAGTTCTAATACTTGTAACTTGGTTACTGATACTGATCCAATGCTATTGCACTTGGCATATTTTAGTCCAGAGATACTGAACCATGTATTGAGTATTTGATCTTGTGAACGCCAATTTTGTTCTTAGGTATTTATCTAATGTAATATGTACATTTTCAATCCAGCACATGATGCTGCATACTCTAAAACATCTGCTTGATCTTAAATACAATCTAGCATATGATGATTTTATCTTCCCCACTACAGGACATTAAGCCTGCATAATTGTGTTCATATGGCATTTGCAGTTAATTGGTATCTTGGATTGACATATAGCTTGATTTCTCCTATGCTTTTAATCGGCAGGGTTTGTCTGCTGGTTTGCTTAGGCAAGCGACGTACACGACTGCTCGTCTTGGATCCTTCAGGTTTGTATAGCGTGTTGTTTTACAGCCAACCGACCACTCATTACCTTTTGATTTTCTTGCAAAAAATATCTGAATCAGCTTGTGATAGCATATGTTTTCCATTTCAATGGGTGCCTGTTGTAGTGTTGAGATTGCACTTAAATATTGGTAGCTAGTGGTTAGTCCCTACAGATATATGGTTGCAAATACAACTTCGTTGATGAGCTGTGTTGTCCTCAAAATGACTTTACCCTTGGAGTGGCCCCATGAGGTTAACGGTTGTTTGTTTAACTGCACCCTTTTTTTTTACAAAGTTTTTCATAAAGGAATGATGCTACTTAAAAGTTCTGTTTGATGTGAATATAAAATTCTATTCCACAAAGGGGCTTATATTTTTACTTTATTTTATTTTTGGTGTTAGGTGAACTATATGATCTTGGAGTACTATATAGTGTGAATAAAATGTTGCAATGCCCAATTAACTTCTTTTATCAATATCATGCATGCAGATCTAAATTCAGCAATCAATATTGGAGTTATTTGATCTTGGTTTCGAACTATAATTAGTATTTAATTTTAAACGAATATCTTGTATACATGTTTCAGGGTTCTAACTAACAAAGCAGTTGAAAAGAATGAAGGGAAGCCGTTGCCTCTAATTCAGAAAGCTTTTATTGGTCTGACTGCTGGAGCAATTGGTGCTTGTGTTGGTAGTCCTGCTGATTTGGCACTCATTAGAATGCAAGCCGATTCGACCCTGCCAGCTGCACAACGACGCAACTATAAGAATGCTTTCCATGCACTCTACCGTATCACTGCTGATGAGGGAGTCCTTGCGCTTTGGAAGGGTGCAGGTCCAACTGTTGTGAGAGCTATGGCACTCAATATGGGTATGCTTGCTTCCTATGACCAGAGTGTCGAGCTATTCAGGGACAAACTTGGTGCAGGAGAAATTTCTACTGTTGTTGGTAAGATTCTAGTGCCCAGAAACCTTGTGCATTCTGTATTATGGAAATCGAATGCCCATTTTCTTAGCTTATGCAATTGACATTATGCTTAATTTCGTCCATTTCTATATGTAGCCATGTTAGGCCTGCTGTCAGTTTCCTGATGCAATTGTCCAATTTAATTACAGGAGCCAGTGCTATTTCTGGATTCTTCGCCTCAGCATGCAGTTTGCCCTTTGACTATGTGAAGACACAGATTCAGAAGATGCAACCTGATGCCAATGGCAAGTACCCGTACACAGGGTCTTTGGACTGTGCCGTGAAGACCTTCAAGAGTGGTGGCCCATTCAAGTTCTACACTGGTTTCCCAGTGTACTGTGTTAGGATTGCACCTCATGTCATGGTAAATAGAGAATACCTGGCTATACTCTTCTGGACAGTCCACCTTTTACCTTATTTTTCAATCCGCTAACTCTACAGCATATTCACCCAATGATAATTTGAATGCAGATGACCTGGATATTCTTGAATCAGATCCAGAAGCTTGAGAAGAAGATGGGCATATAGGGTTGTCCGCTCTATGCTATTATCGCTTGACTCGTATAATAACGATCCAGCTGCTTTTGCACCATGGTAGTTGGTTTTGGTAGAGACAAGTCTGGTACAATTTTTTTTACCTTAGCTTACTTGCCAATTGTTATGTTGCAATAATCGAATTATTTGTTGTTGGGGGAAATTTTTTGGAGTGGGCATGCTATTATTGGCTGGAACGCAGCCATATGGAGAGGGGGATACTACCTAATTATGCCATTGAATGGAATTGGACCATATTTTATACAGATTTTTACCGTCAGGCTTAAGTCCTTCTGAACTCATTGCATTTGGGACATCATTTTTTTGTAATGAAAAGGATGGAAATGAATTAGTTGGGTGATTATATTGTCGTCCTGCTCGAGATCTTACCTGAAAAGGGTACGGCGTGACAACATGCAAATTCGTGCAGATTACGGGATTGTTCACTGTGACTTGATAATGGCTGCATGAATTTCTTTTCATCATGATACAAATTACGATAACATGCAAACTTGAGGATCCAAAGCATAGGAATGGACTCCAAGCCATTTGGATTGTAGCAAATAAATTGCATTGAAATATCTACCAAGCGATAAAACATTTTTTGTTTGGTTACGAACAAAATGCTCTTCAGTTTGTTTATTATTTTTCAGGTGTGATTTGTGTACTTACTAGATGGTCATTTAGCGTCGTATAACACTGTCACATTTGTCTCACACTCAATAAAATAAAAAGTTCCGGACCCACCATCTAGTTCTCTTTCCTACAGCGGCACGTGGTTTTCTTCTCATGTGGCTTTATTTTACCTTGTCCCCTGCTCTCCTGTCTACACCATAGGAGCACCTTCATTGTTGAAGGAAAAGGTGACCGCTTGATGCAGTGGGGGCGAACTCACCAGGCTAGTCTCAATGCAATAGTTTCATAGTATAATTGGCAAGACTGTAAACTAGTTAATCGAGCTAGATGAGTTTTATGGAAATAAAACTCCTTTCTCATCTGATAAAACTTCATTATTTAATGATCCTGCCAAATCAGCAATTTTGCTAATATAACACCCTATATAATGTGTATGATACTCCTATAAAATATGAAAATATGCATTGAGAGGCACTCTACTTGCGTCGCAGCCTTCGTGACCATGCCTCAACCTGCCCTAGTTGCGCCTGGCTGGCCATGACCGGCGGCTGGATGGCCTTGGCCCTTGGCTGTGGTTGGTTGGAGGCCCTTCGGCTTCGGCCAGCTGAAGACTGACGATGGATAGCCAAATCATCAACGGTTTGTCACGATTGGCCGTTGGGACGAGGTAGGGTCTAGGGCGGTAGCGCACAAACCGATGGAGATAAGGAGAACAAAAAAAAGGTGGGCATTATTTAGGAAACTAGTTTATGACACTATTGAATTGACATAATTGAGTTTCCTATTTATTTTGTTAATTAACTTGGTAGATTAATTAGTTCAGTGAGTGAATTTTACAAATTAAGCTCTTGAGATGCTCTTAGGCTGAAGTGGAAGATATTCTTTTTTTAATAAAAGATAAATATATCCGGCTTCATCTATCAATAATAGAATGAGGTCTTTATTATAGACTCCAACACAGGCACCAAGTTTAGCGGTAAATAAATTACACCCTCGCACACAACAGCTGGAAAGATAAACAGTCTTTGACTAAACGTAACCAACATGTCTTGCGAAAACCATCCAATGGAACCAAAAAAAAATATAAGGCGGACGTCTCCAGATGTTGAGTCGTAGAGATGAGTTGATCAAGATCAACATGCTGTTGCAAGCTTGCCCACTGACACAGCCAATATGTTCCTTGGAATAGTACCTGCAAAAGAGATTTTGGTCTATATTTGTCAAAAACTACCTCATTTCTAGTTATCCATATTACCCAAAGAAGCCGCAACTGCTGTTAATAGCAATGAATTATACTTTTTAGTTTCTAATTTAGACCAATTTTAGAACAAGTTAGTCATATTCAACGGAGAAACAATTCCAAAAAGCATATGAATAGAACGCCACAAAAATTTGGCATAAAACAATAAAAAACAGGTGTTGAATGGTTTCAGTAAAATGACAGAAGCAATGAAACATCCTCAATTTTCCACGAAGGAAAAATGCACAGAATGGCGGATAATATAATAGTTCGAAGCATCAAACTATCTCATCATCTCGCAGCAGTCGATATAAGATCCATACATCGAATAAAAGAGTACAATTAGGGAAAATTACATAAATAGTTTGCCGCCACACTGACGGAATCATCAGAGTAGCAGCAGCCTCTGGAACGGCTGCGGAAGGCGGAAGTACAATACATCTCCAAAAGAAGCCTGAGCGTAGGAACGAGACGTCTACTCCTCCTCATCTTCATAGTCGTAGTCGGGCTCACCTACCAAATAATTTTCAGTATGGTTTGTACTGGCCACATCTCCCACCCTATGCTTTGCTTTTGCTATGTAGTATTTGGTGGGATGCAAAGGATATAATCAAGTGACCTAATATATGGCTGTGGTTTCCTATGCAAGTAGTGACCAATATTATATAATATAATTCATCAAGTTTTAACCCATCTCATCCACATATCCATCCCATTCCATCACCATCACACACATCTCACCCTCTCGCACTCAGTCGACAGGTCCAACTCCCTCTCGGAGCCTGTCTCAGCGGCTTATAGCCAGAAGGGTAACACCAGGGGGAAGAAATAGAAGGACTCCTCTCACTACTCCCGAGAAGCGTGGGTCTTAGAAAAAAGCCATACCAGTGGCTCGCGGACTATATATATATATTCACAAACTCTGCAGAGCGTGTACTCCCGTAACCACAAGATCACTATCATCGGCGGTGCCCCGCCTAAGCTCATTCCGGCTGCTTTCTAACCGGTGCGATGCTACCCTACCACTCAGTACTGGGACATCCCGGATAGGTACCACCGGCACACTGAGATTGTGAGACATAGTACCAGGCCCCCGTGGTCACTATGCTGTCTAAGGAGGGTGTGGGTCTCCATGCCCGTACCTCCCGACACTATCTGCTAACAACCTAGTAGTAGTGGCACCGTCCTAGCTAGTCAGACATCCGTCTCTCGCCCATACAAGAGCGAATGGTGAGCACGTAAGTCCCAAGGTTCTGGTCCTCAAGAGATATCAGGTCCTAGGGGGATCAAATAGGATTATCTTCCCTTAGGGACTACAACAGTCCATGCTACAGCAGCACCTCCTGCCCGGGGCTTCGCTCCACGAAGGTTCTCACCCCCGGGATCTCCTTATACCTCACAATGTGCCCGCCACAAGCACCTCACACAGGAATGCCCAGAACACATTCCCCGGCAAGACTCTCCCACATGGCTCGTCGTAGAATCCTGTCCGATCGACTCAACCCTCACCACACACCCAAGATGCACGTAGCACTCTCCCCGAGTAAAGTGGCACCACGTACCTTAACCATATAACCATACTATCCACCATGCATCACATCACACAGATATAAGCGTAGTAGAAGTAAAGCGTTATAAGTAAATAAGCATGCGTCTAGCCTATCAGCGGGTGTGCAGGAGTAAGGTTACGACAAGGTAAAGGCTCATCAAGCAGTTCTACCATGCAACCTATCATCGGGTGACATTCATAATTAAAGCACTAGCAAGCTAGATATTATGCCATGCGTAATAGGATCTACGAGGTTGGGTGGGGTGTGGCACCTGCGAAGTCATCACCGAGCTCCTCCTCGTACTCGTAGTCATCCTCCTCAAGCTGATCCTCCTCTGAAACGAGACATAATAGCCGCGTTAGCGGCTTCTATAGAGTCAACACAAAAAAGCAATAAAATTTAATAACTTCAAATGCACTCATACATAAGCCTATCATGTAGAGCTCATTTTTATGAAAATTTGGACACTTGGTTCATATTTTTCAGAGATCGTATGAAGAAGTTATGAATTTCCGAAGTTTATTCTATTTTCTGAAAAAGAAAAAGGGCAGATTAACCTGGACGCGACACGTGGCCGCTCCTGATTGGGCCACGTGGCGTGCGGGCACAGTGCAGCTGTCGCAGTGACGACGTCAACACGGACGCAGGGTCAGATGGCTTGGATGACGTCATGCTGACGTCAGATCGGTCAGCGGTCGACAGGTGGGGCCCACGGGTCTGGTCACTGACAGGTGGGGCCAGGTCAACGGTCAACATTGACCGGTCAACGGTCAACGCCGATCGGGTTTCGACCGGGCCTCCGTCTCCCGCGCGCGCGGCCGGTGCGGTTGAGCTCGCCGGCGGCGTGCAGGCAGGCAGCGGCTGTGAGCGGGGTTGGCCAGGCTGAGGCATGGCTAAGTGGGTACGAAGGCTAGACTGGTGCAGCGGCGGGGTCCGTGCGGTCCCACGGGGCTTGGCCTTGCCGGCGCACGTGCTTCGGCGGCGGCCGACGGCGAGGCCACGGCTGCAAGGTGCCACGGCGCGTAGGAGGCTGGTTTGACTCGCGCCCCAGCTTCGTGGAGCCACGACGAACGCGGCTGCAGGTTCAATTTGGGGGAAGGGGCTTCCAGCATGGCGGCCATCGGACAACGGCGGCGGACGGTGATGGTGACGGCGATACTCCGGTAGGGCACCATCTTGCTCCTCATCTTCTTGTCCCAGGCTCGATTGAACTCGTGTAGCATCTACCAAAGGTAAGAAAGGGGGCACGGCAGGGCGCGCGAGGGCCGTAAAGCCACGACGGCGCTCCGGCGGCCGGAGTCTGGGGAAACCGAGGTCGGCAAAGGTGCTGGCCTCACTATGGTTCATGCCGGCTCCATCTAGCGTGTCAGGAGTGTGTCCCAGGCCAAGGCGAGCTCAATGTTGTGGTTAAAGACACCTAAGGAGGGCAGGAGCGTGGGAACGGCGGCGGCGTACTGGCGGCGGCCATGGAGAGGAGCGCGGGCGAGAACGGGGGAGCTCACCTGCGTAGCAACGGCCGAGGCAGGCGACGAGGGTTTGGTGGTGGCTTGGTGCGAGAAAGCAGAGCCGGGGCGTCGAGACGGTCGTGCGGCGCTCCGGGGTCCCCCTCAGCGCGCGGACAGCGGCGGCGGCGGCGGTGCTCTAGCTCCGCGCGGCGGCGCTCCCTCCCTACTCCTCCCTCTTTCTCTTTCTCTCAGCTGGTCAGGGCAGCGGGTCTCCACAAAGGCGGCGGAGTGATGGGGAAACCCTAGAGGGCCGGGCGCTCCTCTCTTTATAGGCACGACGGCCGACGACGGATGGTGGGGATTGGAGATCCTCATCAAGCGGCCGAGCGCCCGCGTTATCGTTAGGGTTCGGGGAAAGGCGCGGCGCGGGCAGGAGAGGATGGACGGCATCGGAGCATAGCATCGAGTCATGGGCGGGCGGCGGACGTCATCGCGCGGCCATGGCCACTTTTGGCACGGCGGACGCGACGTGCGGCGGCCAAAAATGGTGGGAGGTCGGGGCTGACAGGCCGATCTCACCGGTCAGCGACTGCAAGCGCGGGCGAATGCGGGCGTGCGGGAGGCTGACCCCATGCTGGGCCGTCTCGGTTTTGCGGGCCGCGGCGCGAGCAGGGCGCGGCGAGCGTGCGGCGCTGGCGGGCCGCCTTGCTGGGCGCGGACATCGCGGGCGGCTGGCAGGCCGGGGCGGAGCGGCATGGTGGGCCGCTGCTGGGCCAGCACGGGGAGAGGACAGCAGGCCAGCCTGAAGCGCGGGTTGGGCTGGGCTGGTTGCTGTGGGCCGCCTGGACTGCTTCTTCTTTTTCTTTTTCTTCCTCTTTTCTAATTCCTTTTCTATTTCTTTTCTATTTGTTTCCACACCGAGCCATGATTAGTTAGCGTATGCATGTTGATGACTATAGCACCAACATCATACTAGGTCCAATAGAGTCTTATGGTCATGGTGGGTCCCTTTCCGAGGTTAGTCGACATTTATATACACATGCGATGTTAGGTTATTCGATTTTATTAGGCATCACATAAAATCGAGAAAAATGCGAATCAAGCTCTGGTGAATTAAATGCAATCTCGGGCTAATGTTGGGTGCTAATTGTGCATCTATTGGTGGGTTTCCTACATGACATCCACCATACACTGGTAATCTTTAGAAATTTTTTTTGAAAGCCCGTATTTTCGGTGACCGGACTTCTAGGGTTGTTACATTCCTACCCCCTTATGAGAATCTCGTCCTCGAGATTCAAGAGTGTAGCTTACTCTTCAAACAGGTAGGGGTAGAGCTTCCTTATTTCTGACTCTTTCTCCCAAGTCGCTTCTCGTTCCGTGTGGTTGCTCCACTGAATCTTCAAGTATGGTGTGCTGGTGTTTCTAGTTTCCTTGGTGGTTCTGTCCATGATGCGGATGGGGTGCTCTCTGTACTCCAAAGTGTCCTAAATATCGAGTGCCTTTGCGGGTATTGGATTCTCTGGCGGTTGCAAACACTTGCGCAGTTGTGACACATGAAACACTGGGTGTACTCCTACCAGTTGCGGGGGTAACTCTATTCTGTAGGCAAGCTTGCCAATCCTTTCACTGATTCTGTACGGTCCCACATACCTTGGTGCTAGCTTTCCCTTCACATGGAATCTGATGGTTCCTCGAAGCGGGGAGACCTTGAGATAGACACAGTCTCTGACTTCAAACTCGAGGTCCCTGCGCCTCTTGTTGGCATAGCTCTTTTGACGGCTCTGGGCAATTCTCAGATTCTCTCGCACCTGGGCGACTCCTTCCTCGGCCTCCTTAATGGTGGCCGGGCCAAAGAATGATCTTTCACCCGTTTCAGACCACATCAAGGGTGTTCTGTATGGCCTTCCGTACATAGCCTCAAAGGGTGACATCTTGAGGCTAGCCTGGTAACTGTTATTGTAGGAGAACTCTGCAAAGGGCAAGCTCTTCTCCCAATCAGTCCCATATTTCAGAACACAAGCTCGAAGCATATCTTCAAGGATCTGGTTCACTCTTTCTGTCTGTCCATCTGTCTGAGGGTGGTATGCGGTACTGTAATCTAGCTTGCTCCGTATCAACTTGTTCAGGGCCTTCCAGAACTTGGATGTATACTGCGGCCCACGATCGGATATTATGCTCTTAGGGGCTCCATGCAGCTTGAGAATGTTCTCAACATACAGATTGCTAGCTAGCTGACTCATGCATCAGTCTTGATGGCTAGGAAGTGAGCTACCTTAGTCAAGCGATCGACTATCACCCATATAGCATCATGGCCCTTCGGGGTTTGAGGCAAACCCACAATGAAGTCCATAGAAATGCTATCCCACTTCCATTCAGGTATGTCAAGTGGCTTTAACAGTCCTGCAGGTCTCTTGTGCTCAGCTTTGACGCGTTTGCAAATGTCACATCTAGCAACATGCTCTGCAATGTCTGATTTCATGTTCTTCCACCAGAATTTCCTCTTCAAATCAGCATATATTTTAGTACTGTCTGGGTGGATATAATACTTGGAGTCATGACCTTCTGATAGGATTTCGTTGCAGATAGCTAGGTCGGCAGGCACACAAATTCTGTCCTTGTACCAATAAGTGCCTAGCTCATCTTCACTGATCTCTGGGCACTTGCCTTGTGTCAGGAGCTCGTGTATCTCCTAAATCTCTGGGCAATGGCGTTGGGCTTCACGGATCCTATCCATGAGAGTGTAGTGCACGCGAAGCTCATTCAACAGGCCGTGAGGTATCACCTCCATCTGTAACTCATTAATGCCCTCTTGCAACTCCTTGGGCAAGGTGGTGGTGAACAAGGCATGACAATGGTTTTTGCGACTAAGAGCATCAGCGACCACATTGGCCTTCCCAGGGTGATAGAGAATCTCCACGTTGTAGTCATTAATCAACTCGAGCCAACGATGCTGTCTCATGTTCAGATTTTCCTGGGTGAAAAAGTACTTCAAGCTCTTATGATCGGTGTAGATCTCACACTTGTTCCCAATCAGATAGTGCCTCCAAATCTTCAAGGCATGGATCACAACTGCAAGCTCGAGGTCATGGGTGGAGTAACGCTGTTCGTGCTCCTTAAGCTAGCGAGAAGCATAGGCAATGACTTTCCCGTTCTGCATTAGAACACAACTGAGCCCGTGGCGAGATGCATCGCAATAGACCACAAAGTCCTGGTGGATATCGAGCAAAGCTAGAACAGGCGTTGTGGTGAGCTTCTCCTTCAGGGTCTGGAAACTTTGTTCGCATTGGGGCGTCCATTCAAACTCTCTGGTCTTCTTTAGGAGGTTGGTCATGGGACGAGCTATCTTAGAAAAGTTCTCGATGAATCGGCGATAATAACCAGCCAATCCCAAGAAACTTCTCACATCAGTCACATTCTGTGGCTGCTCCCATCCCTTCACTATCTCAATCTTAGATAGATCAACAGCTACTCTGTCAGCATTGAGCACATGACCTAGGAAAGCGACCTCCTCAAGCCAGAACTCACACTTGTTGAACTTGGCATAGAGCTGATGCTTTCTCAATTTCTCCAACACTATCCTCAGATGTTGCTCATGCGCTTCGGCGGTGGCAGAATAGACAAGAATGTCATCAATGAAGACCACCACGAACTTATCTAGCTCCTGCATGAACACTTTATTCATCGTGTTCATAAAATAAGCCGGTGCGTTCGTAAGACCGAAGGACACGACGGTGTACTCATACTGCCCATATCTGGTGGCTGATGGTAGCCTGATCTGAGGTCGATCTTGGAGAAGTACTTGGCATTGCGAAGCTGATCAAGCAGGTCATCTATCCTTGGCAGAGGGTACTTATTCTTTATAGTTACAGCATTCAGGTTCCGGTAATCAACGCACATCCTCTGCGATCCATCCTTCTTCTTAACAAACAGAACAGGAGATCCCCAAGGCGAGGCACTGGGCCTAATGAACCCTTTCTCGGATAGCTCCTCAAGCTGTTTCTTAAGCTCCTTAAGCTCGTCAACTGCCATACGGTAGGGTCGCTTGGAAATTGGACTCGTACCAGGCATCAGGTTGATCACGAACTCAACATCCCTGTCCGATGGCATTCCTGGTAGCTCTTCCGGAAAGACATCCGGGTACTCACAAACTACGGGCACTTCCTCAAGTGACTTCTCTTCCAGGGCACACAGCATGGAAACATCTGTCCCTTTGTTTGGTTCACATCTAATCTGACGGCCACTTGGATGGGTTATATCCACAAATCTAGGTGAGCAAGATATCACTCCTTTGTTCTGGGTTAACCAATCCATCCCTAGAATGACGTCTAGGCCTTCAAAGGGTAGCAAGGTAAGATCAGCAAGAAAGGTAAGACCCTCAATGGTGATACTCACCCCCTTACATATTTTGGTACAACAAATGTTGCCCAAAGGTGAACTGGTATATAAGGCTTCTTTTCGTGGAGTGACAGGTATATGATGCTCTCTTGCAAACTTGGAGGATATATATGAACATGTAGCACCTGAATCAAACAGCACGGATGCCTTAACTCCATGCACTAAAAACATACCGTACACCACATCGGGGGCACTCTGGGCAGCCTCTGCTGAGATGTGGGTGAGGCGGCCTCGGGGTGCTCCGGATGGCACCTGCTTGTGCGAGGTGCCCTGGCTTTGCCTGACAGGCGCTGGTGTAGCTGGTGCAGCCTTGTTCGGGCACTCGGCTGCCTTGTGACCTGGCTGGCCACAAGCGAAGCAAGTGTAGGTCACGCCGCCGTGGGGGTTGGCGCGGCGGACCTCCATGTGCTACCTCCTGGTGCGGCACGAGCGTACGCTTGGCAATCCTGAGCAGGACGGGCCTAGTTGCTGGTGTGGGTACCACCACCCCGGCTCGAACCGTGAACAGCTCCCTGGGCGAAGCGAGAGCGGGGAGGCTAAGATGTCTCACCACGCGACCTCCGTGGGGCAGGTGCGCGGGAGGTGCCCTCAGTACGGCGCTTCTTGTTCTTGCCAAGCGCCTCCCTCTCCACGAAAACCTCGTCACGGTCCTTCTCAATCTCCATGCACCTGACAATCAAGTCATGCAGGGTGTGGCTCTTGGTGCCTGAGAGGGAGAGCCTAATGCGACTAGACAAGCCCTTGCGGTAGTAGTACATCTTCTCCTTCTCAGAGTTCACCACTGAGATAGGTGCATAGCGCAGCAGGTTAGTGAAGCGGGTGGTGTACTCATGCACTTTGTCAGCTCCCATGGAGATGCTACGGAACTCATTCTCCTTCTTCTCCAGCGCTCCTTCACGGATGAAGAATGCACGAAACTCGTCCACAAACTCATCCCAGGAGATGTTGGCGGGGTCCCGGTGGGTTTCGCAGAGGTTGTCCCACCAAGATCACCCAGCACCCACAACCTGGTGAGCTGCCAAGCCAACACACTCTTTGTCAGTGCAAGTGGTCAAGTCTAGCTTCTTCTCAATCTCCTTAAGCCAATCATCAGCAGCGATAGGGTCGATGCTGGTGCCATCGAACGTCGGGGGCCTCAGCTTGAGAAAGAACTCCAGTTTCTTGTAGAAATCATCGCGGGGCTCCCGGTGCTGGGGGTACAGCACGTTCTCAGCTAAGACTCGAAGAAGCTCGGTCTGCTGGGCCATCACATCCGCCAAGAGTGGCACGAGAGGTGGTGGTGGAGCTGCATCTCCTCCTACGGCAAGCTCGGGCTCGGGCTCAGCCGCGCCTCCGGTAGCTAGTTCTGGCTCAACAACCGGCGGTGGCGGTGGGTATGCAGGCCATGGGGTGGCAGCGCGGGGTGGCTCCTCAAGGTCAATGGGTATGTGACCAATGCAGCCATGACCACGACCACGACCGCGTCCACGGCCCCTGGCGGGCACAGTTAGGGGGAGCGGTTGCTCAGGCGGCTGGCACGACGAGTGGACATCCTGCTTAACATAAACCTCAGATTAGGGCATGTGCATGCGTAAAATAACTTCGATATCAACGATGTAATAATTTGAAATAATTTTAAAACATTTTTAATTTACCCAACACTCATACAAAGAAGCATGAAGATCCAAAAAGATGAGATAAAAACCAAATCATTCATTACATCAGGTGGGTACATGGCGATGTCTTTAGCGGCTACGCTTGGAGACTCACAAGGAACGTACTACACACAGGTAGTTCTAGAAAAAGGGGTGGACATCTACTCAGCATCATGGTGAGTCTGGTCACTTGGCCATACAGGCCCATCATCTCTCGATCTGATACTACACTAAATCATCTCTAGAGGCTGGTCCAAACTGTAAGCTGTGGGAGGTATACCGATGGTAGAAGCCTGGATCTGCTCGTCAGTCATCTGAAGGCGAGAGACGTAACGATGGGCCTCCTCGAGCTGAGGGGTGGACACTGCCTGTCCACTAAGTCCAGTGGTGGGACATCCACTCAAGTTGAGGCGAGATTGCCCCAGCTCAAATGTCTCAACCCTGACCCTCTTACGGGCACGTAAGGGAAGCTCATCCTGCAACTCCTCGTACTCTCTGACTCTCTTGCGATCTGACCTCTTCCAAGCTTCCATAGTGCATTTGAGCTTATCCATGAGGTATGCTGTCTTGTGAACGTAGTTGATCAGGTGTCCCTGGTTGTAGCTAGCAAGAGTGTACTCCTACAGCAGCTTCTCACGTTGAGCCTTGCACTGCTCATGGAGTTTGTCCCTGTAGGCAGCATCTTGACTCTTTTCCTAGAATCTCTTTGCAATGTCTTCATTCTTCTCAGCTATGGTGGTCTCAAGCTCCCAGATATTCTTGTTGAGATGACTGTTGTGGATTGAAAGCTTATCCATCTCGTTCATCAGACTAGTGATCTGATCATGGTGAGTGTGCTCTTTGCATGCTATCTCACGCTCTAGGTCCGCAATCTTTTGCTTCCATGCTGCCTCCTTCCCTTTTGAACTGCGGATCCTCTCGTCAACTTCCATCAGGTAGTGATGATCATGGCGTCCCTTCCGCTCCAACTCAGCAATGTACATTTCCTAGCACTGCATGTACATCATAGAGGCGCGGTGGCAGGGGTTGCGGTGAACTCTAGTATTCTGTTCGATGTAGATGACCTCCTCCCAAGTACCCTGCTGAACGTCGAGGGCACGAGGAAGCAGACGAAAGCGACTTTCCTTCAGATAGTCAGCTCCGTTGCGCAGCATAGTGCGAAGTGCCTGGCGTGAAACGGTCTGAACACACATGCCGGTGTCGTTGTCGAAGGCGAAGTCAGTGAAGGCAGTAACTTCGGGTAGGTTCATGCTTGCAGGCACGTTGATGTGGACTGCCTTGTAGCCCTCGATGCCTCCTCCAGGGTCGGGCTTGCCGCGGCAAAGGTACTCGACGTTCTCCACGGGAACACCAAGCTCGGTGAGAACCTCGCGAAGCACGTGAGCATAGCCTCCATGCTCCATCCCGTCGAGTCTGAACTCAACGATATCCATCAGCGGTAACGGACCAAGCGGCAAGTTAGGGTCCATTTGCAGCTGACACGAGAAAGAAGTTAGAAAAGTTGCAGAGAGGTAAGCCATGCATAAAAGCGTATGCAGTGGTCGGTGTATAACCGAGAGATTTCAAGATTCTCCTAATTCTATTGTCCAATCCTATGGGTCTCGTCCTAGGGTCAAGCATGGCTCTGGTACCAACTGAAACATCCTCAATTTTCCACGAAGGGAAAATGCACAGAATGGCAGATAATATAATAGTTCAAAGCATCAAACCATCTCATCATCTCGCAGCAGTCGATACAGGATCCATACATCGAATAAAAGAGTGCAATTAGGGGGAATTACATAAATAGTTTGCCGCCACACTGGCGGAATCATCAAAGTAGCAGTAGCCTCTAGAACGGCTGCGGAAGGCGGAAGTACAATACATCTCCAAAAGTCATAGTCGGGCTCACCTACCAAATAATTTTCAGTATGGTTTGTACTGGCCACATCTCCCACCCTATGCTTTGCTTTTGCTATGTAGTATTTGGTGGGATGCAAAGGATATAATCAAGTGACCTAATATATGGCTGTGGTTTCCTATGCAAGTAGTGACCAATATTATATAATATAATTCATCAAGTTTTAACCCATCTCATCCACATATCCATCCCATTCCATCACCATCACACACATCTCACCCTCTCGCACTTAGTCGACAGGTCCAACTCCCTCTCGGAGCCTGTCTCAGCGGCTTACCGCCGGAAGGGTAACACCAGGGGGAAGAAATAGAAGGACTCCTCTCACTACTCCCGAGAAGCGTGGGTCTTAGGAAAAAGCCATACTAGTGGCTCGCGGACTATATATATAGATTCATAAACTCTGCAGAGCGTGTACTCCCGTAACCACAAGATGACTATCATCGGCGGTGCCCCGCCTAAGCTGATTCCGGCTGCTTTCTAACCGGTGCGATGCCACCCTACCACTCAGTACTGGGACATCCCGGATAGGTACCACCGGCACACTGAGACTATGAGACATAGTATCGGGCCCCCATGGTCACTATGCTGTCTAAGGAGGGTGTGGGTCTCCATGCCCGTACCTCCCGACACTATCTGCTAACAATCTAGTAGTAGTGGCACCGTCCTAGCTAGTCAGACATCCGTCTCCCACCCATACAAAAGCGAGTGGTGAGCACGTAAGCCCCAAGGTTCCGATCCTCAAGAGATATCAGGTCCTAGGGGATCAGACATGATTATCTTCCCTTAGGGACTACAACAGTCCGTGCTACAGCAGCACCTCCTGCCTGGGGCTTCGCTCCACGAAGGTTCTCACCCCCGGGATCTCCTTATACCTTACAATGTGCCCGCCACAAGCACCTCACACAGGAATGCCCAGAACACATTCCCCGACAAGACTCGCCCACATGGCTCGTCGTAGAATCTTGTCCGATCGACTCAACCCTCACCACACACCCAAGACGCACGCAGTACTCTCCCCAAGTAAAGTGGCACCACGTGCCTTAACCATATAACCATACTCTCCACCACGCATCACATCACACAGATATAAGCGTAGTAGAAGTAAAGCATTTTAAGTAAATAAGCATGCGTCTAGCCTATCAGTGGGTATGCAGGAGTAAGGTTGCGACAAGGTAAAGGCTCGTCAAGCAGTTCTACCATGCAACCTATCATCGGGTGACATTCATAATTAAAGCACTAGCAAGCTAGATATTATGCCATGCGTAATAGGATCTATGAAGTTGGGTGGGGTGTGGCACCTGCGAAGTCATCACCGAGCTCCTCCTCGTACTCGTAATCGTCCTCCTCAAGCTGATCCTCCTCTGAAATGAGACATAATAGCTGCGTTAGCGGCTCCTATAGAGTCAACAAAAAAAAGAAATAAAATTCAATAACTCCAAATGCACTCATACATAAGCCTATCACGTAGAGCTCATTTTTATGAAAATTTGGACACTTAGTTCATATTTTTCGGAGATCGTATGAAGAAGTTATGAATTTCTGAAGTTTATTCTATTTTCTGAAAGAGAAAAAGGGCAGATTAACCTGGACACGACATGTGGTGGCTCCTGATAGGGCCACGTGGCGTGCGGGCACAGTGCAGCTATCGCAGTGCTGATGTCATGCTGACGTCAGCATGGACGCGGGGTTAGATGGCTTGGATGACGTCATGCTGACATCATGCTGACGTCAGCTCGGTCAGCGGCCGACAGGTGGGGCCCACGGGTCTGGTCACTGACAGGTGGGGCCAGGTCAACAGTCAACGTTGACCGGTCAACGGTCAACGCCGACCGGGCTTCGACCGGGCCTCGGTTGGCCTGGGCAGGGCTGGATCTGGGCTGGGTTGGGCTGGCCCGGCCCGGACACGTGTCATCTCAGTAGCTGGGCCACGTGGCGGGTTGGAGTCCAGCGGGCTCGGTCCACGGTGCTCTGGCTCACGAACTCAGTTCACGGTGCACCGGAGACTGGGTGGCTAGGTGGTGCTGCGCGGTTGGCTGGCTGGGTCCACGTGGTGGACTTAGTCCACACGGGCGGGGAAACCTTTCCCCTTTCCTCCGTCTTTCGCGCGTGCGCGGCCGGTGCGGTTGAGCTCGCCGGTGCCGTGCAGGCGGGCAGTGGCTGCGAGCGGGGTTGGCCAGGCTGAGGCGTGGCTAAGCGGGCACGAAGGCTAGACTGGTGCAGCGGCGGGGTCCGTGCGGTCCCACGGGGCTTGGCCTTGCCGGCGCACGTGATTCGGCGGTGGCCGGCGGCGAGGCCACGGCTGCAGGGTGCCACAGCGCGTAGGAGGCTGCAGGATCAATTTGGGGGAAGGGGCTTCCAGCATGGCGGCCATCGGACAGCGACGGCAGACGGCGATGGCGACGGCGATACTCCGGCAGGGCACCATCTTGCTCCTCATCTTCTTGTCCCAGGCTCGATTGGGCTCGTGCAGCATCTACCGAAGGTAAGAAAGGGGGCTCGACAGGGCGCGCGCAGCCGTAAAGCCGCGGCGGCGCTCCGACGGCCGGAGTCCGGGGAAACCGAGGTTGGCAAAGGTGCTGGCCTCATTATGGTTCATGCCGGCTCCATCTAGCGTGTCAGGAGTGTGTCCCAGGCCAAGGCGGGCTCAATGGTGTGGTTAACGACGCCTAAGGCGGGCAGGAGCGTGGGAACGGCGACGGCATACTGGCGGCGGCCATGGTGAGGAGCGCGGGCGAGAACGGGGGAGCTCACCTACGTAGCAACGGCCGAGGCAGGCGACGAGGGTTTGGTGGCGGCTTGGTGCGGGGAAGCAGAGCCGAGGCGTCGAGACGGTCGTGCGGCGCTTCGGGGTCCCCCTCAGCGCGCGGACAGCGGCGACGGCGGTGTTCTAGCTCCACGCGGCGGCGCTCCCTCCCTACTCCTCCCTCTTTCTCTTTCTCTCGGCTGGTCAGGGCAGCGGGTCTCCACAAAGGCGGCGGAGCGATGGAGAAACCCTAGAGGGCCAGGCGCTCCTCTCTTTATAGGCATGGCGGCCGGCGGCGGACGGTGGGGATCGGAGATACTCATCAAGCGGTCGAGCGCGGCCGCGCGTTAGGTTAGGGTTCGAGAAAAGGCGCGGCGCGGGCAGGAGAGGATGGACGGCAGCGAAGCACAGCATCGAGTTATGGGCGGGCGGCTGACGGCATCGCGCGGCCATGGCCGCTTTTGGCACGGCGGACGCGACGCGCGGGCGGCCAAAAATGGTGGGAGGTCGGGGTTGACAGGTCGACCCCACCGGTCAGCGACTGCGAGCGCGCGCGGACGCGGGCGTGCGGGAGGCCGACCCCATGCTGGGCCGTCTCGGTTTTGCGGGCCGCGGCGCGAGCGGGGCTGGCTGGGCCATGAGCGAGGCCGGCCTCGCGACGAGCGTGCCGCTGGCGGGCCGCCATGCTGGGCCTGCAGGTCGCGGCGGGCGCGGACGTCGTGGGCAGCTGGCAGGCCGGGTCGGAGCGGCATGGTGGGCCACTGCTGGGCCAGCGCGGGGAGAGGACAGCAGGTCGGCCTGAAGCGCGGGTTGGGCTGGGCTGGTTGCTGTGGGCCGCCTGGAGTGCTTCTTCTTTTTCTTTTTCTTCCTCTTTTCTAATTCCTTTTCTATTTCTTTTCTATTTATTTTCACACCGAGCCATGATTAGTTAGCGTATGCACGTTGATGACTATAGCACCAACATCATACTAGGTCCACTAGAGTCTTATGGTCATGGTGGGTCCCTTTCTGAGGTTAGTCGACATTTATATACACATGCGATGTTAGGTTATTCGATTTTATTAGGCATCACATAAAATCAGGAAAAATGCGAATCAAGCTCTGGTGAATTAAATGCAATGCTCGGGCTAACGTTGGGTGCTACTTGTGCATCTATTGGCGGGTTTCCTACATGACATCCACCATATACTGGTAATCTTTAGAAAAAAATTTTGAAAGCCCGTATTTTCTGTGACCGGATTTCTAGGGTTGTTACAAGCAACAACCAATATCCCCCTGTCAATTATGTCTAGCCAAATTATCTTTGGTTAAAATCACACCTCTCTTTAAGTATCACATGAAAATTTTAATTTTCATAAAAATCTTTGTTTGTCAAATATCTTGCGACACTCTCATCTTATTGTTAATTAACGTAACATAGACTTGACTGTAAAAATCCCTGAGGCTTTCAAGCCCCATACAAACACATCTTTTTCCTTAGTTAGATTAACTTGTTGTAAGGAATCAACAATGCGGTTCTAATTTATTAGGTTTTGACCCACCAAATTCCTTCGAAAAAAATATTTAGTAAAAGAGAATCTAAAACTTTAGCAACCGTATCTTGTTTTCTCCTTACAATATTAAACAACGCAGGGAATCTAATCTTGAACGATTTGTCTCTCAGCCAAGTATCCTCCTAAAATCTAGTTTGCGTTCCATCATTAACTTTCAAAAAACCAAACTCCATAAATGAGTCTTTGATATTCGTAAAATTTTTCCAAAAGTGAGAATCTGTTGGTTTTTTAACACATCTTCCTATAGTCTTATCTTTAATATATTTATTTCTTAAAAGTTTCTGCCACATGCCATCCTCATTGAACAGTTTGAACAGTCACTTGCTCAATAGACATTTATTTTAGATTTCTAAATTTTGTATCCCTAGACCCCCTTGGCCCTTAGGTTGACACATAACTTCTCATTTAGCAAGTCTTTATTTTCTTTTATGCTGATCATTCTGTCAATAAAAGCGTGATCTAAAACAATCTTTTTTTCCAAAACTCCTTTCGCTAATTCAAAAAGAACATCATAAACATCGGTAAACTAGACAGCACCGAGTTTATAAGGACTAACCGTCCCCCAACCGTCAGGAGTTTGCCTTTCCATCCACTAAGTTTTTTTTTCTATTCTTTCTTCAATATGCTTCAAATTTTTATTATATAATTTTCTAAACTGCATAGGCGAGGCGGAGCGGGAGGAGTTCACAAGAACTGAGTTGTAATTTTCCTTTATTTCAAGGGTGTTCTTGTAAGAATTGGGCCGTAATCACCAAAACCTTTATATGAAAATATAAACCCGGTTCTCTCTCTCAAAAAAAAAAAAAAAGCTAGCCGCTTTTAATTTGTGTATGGACAGAAAACTATACGGCACACAGAAAACTATACGGCACACAAACATTTCGTTCTACAATCTACACTGCACATCCAAAAGGTAGCCGAGATGAAGCCGGCCGGCCAGGCGTCAGGGCGGCTAGTTAGCTGGTCGCGGTTGTGGTGGCGGCGGCGGTCGTGTTCTCGAAGTAGCAGAGCCTGTTGTCGGCGAGCTTGGTCCGGTACGCCGAGGTCTTGTACTCCCTCCACGTGAACTCCCTGTAGCGTCGGCGGCCGCCCTCCCGGTCCACGAGCCCCGGCAGCGGCGCCAGGCGCTCCCGTGGCGGCGGCCCGCCGAAGAAGATGACCGACACCCGCGGCCGCGCGCTGCTCACCATCACCCGGTGCCGCACGCTCCGGAACCGCCCGTTCGTCAGCACCTGCACGCATGCACATGATCATCAGAGAGATGAACGTAATCTGATTGTAACCGTGTGCGCGGGACATGGTTTTGTTTTGGAAAGGCCTGATGAGTTCAGTGAACAAGGGCCTGTTGACAATGCAAGCACCGACCAACCGGCAGGAGTACCGTACGGGTTTGGGCCAAGGCTTTGCTTGAACGCCACTTGGGCATCCACAAGATTCCCTCTCGCTCAGACATCACAGGTCACACACACAGCCATGGGAGATGGGACACAGATTGACACTGAATGCAAAGGACAGGTGAGCAAGCAGAGAGCATCGCACCCTGCCCCCGTGCCGTACAGACTATATAGAGGAACCGAGCTTTTTTGCCTCGCAAAAAGGTAACGACTTGATGTGTCGGGTCGGGGAACTCGGCACTCGTTTTCATTCATCGTTGTAAAGTGTCATTAATCAAATCAGGCAGTACCTAGTAGTAGTAGTGTTCAATTGTTCACTCGAAGAAACTCAAGTCAAAGCACTGGAGTAATACTACTGTAGGTAAATCAGAGAGTACAATACCTGCAATGCGTCGCCGACATTGACGACGAAGGATCCGGTGTCGGATGGCACGGAGACCCAGGAGCCGTCCCGGAGCGAGATCTCCAGCCCGGCCGTGTCGTTGGAGTGGAGCACGGAGATGAGCTGCGGGTCGGTGTGCTCGCCGAACCCCGTCACCCGCCCCCGCCGCCGCACCTCCTCCGCCTGCGGCTGCGGCGGGTAGTGGTTCACCCTCAGCATCGAGTCGCTGTCCCGGTCCAGCACCAGCCTGCTGAACACGGCCTCGTCGTCCAGGCCCAGACCCTGCGCCATCAGCTCCAGCACCGTGCACGTCATGCGCCGCACCGCCGCGACGTACTCGTCCAGGACATCGCTGCACGTACCGTAGGTAGGTACACAGAACAAAAAGCAGACACCATGAGTTTGACATTTCTTCGCCACGTCGACCAGAGAGAGACAATGGAACGTGATGAAGTCGGCAGAAAAGTCATCAGACATCAGATTCATCAGTCAGGGGCCAGCTCGGAGTAGGGCACTCGGTCGCCGGTAGGGGCGGCACACGTGCACCCAGGACTCCGACGCACAAACCACACGTGACCCGATACACGAATTTGGCTCAAGGTTTGCATCTGGTCGGCCAGCTAGCTCAAAGTTGCTGAATATTATCTCGACTTTACGAATAACAAAAGAAGACCCAATGCAGAAAAAAAAGGATAAGAATAGTGACTAAGCAAAGCAGGGGATGACCATGGAGGGAAGCAGCCGTCCCAGATGACACGTACGTACGCCTGCGGTCGATCGGCCGGCCATGTCCATGTGATGGCCGCCGAGGTGCACGCATCGGACACCAGGTACTAGTATTGTACTACTGTCAGTTCTATGTTTGTGCAGACACAGGTTTAACTTGTCATCGGTGAAAGATGTGTAGGATACTCATGTACTGATAAATATATAGGGCGCGTTTGCGATCCTGCACCTCGAGAGCTCGGCCCGCCCGATAGGGCCAGGCTTCGCAGAGCCAGCCTCAACTGGTGCAGTAGCTAGTGTTTGCATTCATGTATCAAACGAGACCGGTCCGAACGAGCCGGTGTTTGCCATCGAGCCCAAATTAGCTATGGCTACTCCACACTGCCATTTGGTAGGCTTACCACCACACTGTACTCTTCTGGGTATTTCATCGAGCACCCAAGGGGCGCACTTCGCCGCGGCCATGGCTGCTGCTGAGCTCGTCGACGCCATGCATGCTGCCCCGTCGGCGGCCTTGGCCTCGGCCTCCGCCGCGCTGTGCCTCGTCGACAGCGGCCTCCACGAGCGCACTACCTCCGATCCACGCCGTCGACCGCCCTGTTCACGTGGTCTGGCCGGATATCCAACGGGCGAGCTCGCCCCACCACGTCTACCGCCTCACGGCCTGCAACCAGCACCGGCGGGCGCTCCCCCGCCCCGCGAGCTGCTGCCAACGCCGGCGGGTGAGGTCACCCCTTGCTCCCAACATGGCGAACGAGGCGCGGGGTAGCGGCGGCGGCGAGGGTAGCGTCCACCTGTGCCCGCGCTTCGCGGCCATCCTGTGGGCGGCCGGCTTCGTGGCGCTCCCGCCGACGTCCGAGCCCGCCAAGCCACAGCAGCAGCACGACGAGCTGCCCAGGGTGGCGTGGCGCGAGTTAAGGAGCGCAAATACGCGTTCCTAGGCGGCGACAATGCGTGCCTGGCGGCGGCGGCCCTGCGGCGGTGGCTGGGCCTTCCTCGCTGCCATCGAGGCCTACCTCGGCGCCCACTTCGTCTCCAACCTCTTCCACCGGAGTCCTGCTCACCATCGCGGGAGAGCTGCGCACGGGGGAAGGGGCAGCGACGCCGCCATCGCTATCGCGGAGGAGTGAAGGAGCCACCAGTGGATGAGAGAACGGGATTGCGCGATGATTCGAAATGGGTCTGTGCGCTGAGCAGAGCCGAACGGAGCCGCGCGCAGCCGAGCTCGGGAGAAACGAACCCCAGCGGCGTTTCTCCAGGGCCCGGCTGAGGCTTCCGTTTTGGCTCCCGGGAGCCAGGCTCGCTCGCCGGCCAAGGCAGCAAACAAGGGAAGCTGCATCCCACGAGCGCGAGGCCGTCCGGAGCCAGGGTCGCAAACGCGCCCATAATGACTCTGATAAAGAATAATCCAAATTGCTATTGTGGTTTTCGCAACAGAAAACGAGTAGGAGAGCTGGCATTTGCAACAGAATGCCTTGTGGGACGCAAACTCAACTTCCAAATAATTTACACATGGCTTTTGTTGGAATTGTGTGTCGCCTCTCCCGATCCATGCCTCTGCTTTTGTGGCACGCTTAGGTTACTCCTTAGCATCATATTTCCCGTTTAAACTACTGGATTTGTAGTATTTTCTGAAGTGTGTTTGCCGAATGTTGTATCCACAATGTTGTACAAGTTTTGTATTGCTTGTTTTGCTACTGCCGTTGCGACATTTTATATTGATAAAGGTCATCATTAGTCTAAATAATAAATAGGAATGGGCATACACTCGTTCACAAGGGGATAGTGGCCATGTATGTACAAGAAAAAAAGGGTAAATTGTGCTCTGTACCGGCTGGACCCACCAGCAGAGACTGCGCTCATGCCCTTGCTGGCGCCCAAAAAACAATAGCAATGCGCCATGCCAGTGCAGAATTTGATTTTTACCACCGAGTAAGTAACGAGTGATGAGCTCACCGGAAACAACAGGACGGCTCCGCGCCCTCGGACGCAGCAGACACTGGCGCGGCGGACAACGCCACGGGTGCAGCGGCGGCGCCGGCGGCGGTGACGCCAAGCAGGAGGTACTCGACCCAGCCGAGATCGCCGTTGCCGCCAATCCGCTTGCTGGCGTACCCGAACGGCGGGCTTCCGCCAGCCTTGTCCTTGTCCCGCTGCGGGAGCGCGAAGAAGGCGGCGGCCGCGGCCTGGAGGCGCGCCAGGAGCGGCGCCGGCACGCCGTGGCCCGTCACCTTGAAGAAGCCGTGGTCCTCGCACGCCCTGGCCACCGCGCGCACGGCCGCCGACCGGGCGGCCGGTGACGCCGCCGCGGCGCACAGGTCGACCTCCGGCACCAAGGCCAGCGGCGGCGGCGCGGCGCGGTGCACGGCCGGGAGCGTGATCTGCTCCAGCTCGCACTTCGTGAGGACCACCATGGTTACAGGTACAGACTGGCGCTGCACTGGGAATGTACGTACGTCGAAACAGAGGACGAAGGAAGCAGAGGGATCAGGGATGGTTTTGGTTGACCTCCAGAGGATTTTGGCTCGGAATCTTGGATGGTGCTGGTGCCGGACGAAGGCGGTGGTGCCTCTGTTTATATAGGCATGGGAAGAGAGCAGAGCGGTCAGAGGTGTACGATACTGTTTCAGATTTCCGACAGTTGCCGGCTCCTGTTTAGCAGTACTGTATGTAGGATATACAGTAGGACACTGCTCAGCCACTGTTGTATGAATATCTTGCACGCCTAATGTCCCTTGTGATTTGTTGCTTTTCACTGCTGGACCTGTTTTCGTTGTCAATAATCCTATGTAAAGCATATCTATTTTCAGCACTTGCATATGCACGAGCGCCAACCCGTGGTGGCCGTGTAAGCAGGAGATAGTGGTCAGTTAGTTTCCGCCATGAACCAGAGCATGCACGCCATGGCCGGCAACTGCGGCGCGTGGGGATGGACGCGCGCAACGCTCGCGGTCGTGTGCGCTGTGGCGTGCTTTGCTCATCTCTGTAATCCAATAAATAGCAAACAAAGTGCATCAGAAAAGCTGCGCCCTTGGCAGCACCAAAGAACTGGTGTCCAGTTCGTGTGTGTTCGGCAGTTCTTGTTCTTGTGCCTTCGTCCATCATTCGCCGGCCATCATCGCCGTGCGAGTTCTGACAAGTGGCATCGGAGCCGTACGTAGGGACCACATCGTCGCCATGGTGTCTCCGAGAGGGCGCTCACCCGCCGGGAAGCAGAAGACCGGTACTTCGCCGCACATGTCGCCACCGCGCAAGTCACCGTCGCCTCGGCGCTCCCCCACGCCTCCACCGCGCCGTCCGCACTCACGCGTGGGACGATCGCGCACCCGGGACGCACGTCGTCCTCGCGAAGTGGTGGTCGAGCGCATCGTCCGTGAGGGTGGCGGTTCCGGCACCTGGCCGCAACTGACGCGCACCAACTATCATACTTGGTCGCTGCGGATGAAGTTGAAGCTGCAGGCCCGTCACCTCTAGGACGCCATCGAGTACCCCGACGACGCGGAGTACGACGACGACTGGAGTGCCCTCGACACCATCTGCAGCGCGGTACCGGAGGACATGGTGCCCGCGCTCGCCACCAAGGGCACCGCCTACGACGCCTGGGAGGCCATCAAGACGCTCCGCATCGGCGATGACCACGTGCGGAAATCAACCGCCCAGTCTCTCCGGGCGGAGTATGAGAACATCAAGCTCCGTGCCGACGAAGCCATCGAGGAGTTCGCCCTGCACCTCACCAACATCACGCAGCGGATGGCAACCCTCGGTGACCCGGAACCTGATCATCGCGTGGTGGCCAAGTACCTGCGTGTCGCACGTCCACGATACAAACAGCTAGTAATCTCAATTGAGACTCTCCTTGACATTTCACAGCTGTCAATTGAGGAGGTTACCGGGAGGCTGAAGGCGGCCGACGACGACGTGCCGCCACCGCCGTAGACCGCGAGCGGCAAATTGCTTCTCACAGAGGAGCAGTGGATCGAGAAGTACAAGAGGAAGGGGCAGGAGTCCTCCCGCGGCGGTTCCAGCTCTGGTGGTCACAGCAAAGGGTGGGGCAGAGGACAGGGGCGCGGCCCCGGCGAACCTCGTCCGCCGCCGGACTCACCCTGTTCGCGCTGTGGCAAGAAAGGCCACTAGGCCAGTGATTGTCGCAAGCAAAAGAAGGAGCCGCCCCATTAGGCCCATGTGGCCGAGGAGGAGGAGGAGCACACCCTGATGGTTGCTATCGACGCGGCCCATGAGAAGGCCGATCCCCTTCCTTCGCCTGTCGTGCCGGCAGACTTATCTGCTCCACCGTCGCCGCCTGCTCAGCTCCACTTCATCGAGTAGAAGGTTGTCCCCAACCTCGATGATGCAGCAGATCGAGACCCGACGTGCTGGATCCTGGACACCGGCCCATCCAATCACATGTCCGGGTCCCGCGCCGCGTTCGCCGACCTTGACACCGCCGTCTCCGGCTCCGTCCGGTTCGGGGATGGCTCCGTCGCTCGCATCGAGGGCAACGGCACGGTGCTCTTCCACTGCAAGAATGGCGAGCACCGGGCACTCACCAACGTCTACTTCCTCCCACGCCTCACCGCCAACATCCTCTCCGTCGGGCAGCTCGACGAAGGCGGGTACCAGGTGCTCGTGGAGCACGACGTGATGCGGGTGCGTGATGAAGACCGGCGCCTTCTCGCCAAGATCCCACGGAGTCCAGGCCGGCTGTACACCCTCGATGTCACCATTGCGCACCCGGTGTGCCTGGCTGCGCGCACAGACGACGACGCCTAGAGGTGGCACCAGCGGTTCGGCCACATCCACTTTGCCGCGCTGTGCAAGATGGGGTGCGAGAAGCTGGTGCGTGGACTGCCCGTCATCGACCAGGTGGAGCAGGTCAGCGACGCTTGCCTCGCCGGGAAACAAAAGAGGGTGCCTTTCCCTCAGAAGGCACTCTGGCGTTCCATGAAGCCACTGCAACTTCTTCACGGGGACATCTGCGGTCCTATCACTCCGGCGACTCCAAGTGGCAACAAGTACTTCCTGCTGCTTGTCGATGATTACTCACGATTCATGTGGATCACCCTACTGCCAACCAAAGATGCCACGGCCACCGCCATCAAGAACATCCAGGCCGCGGTGGAACGCAAAATTAGCAAGAAGCTGTTGATGCTGCGCACTGACCGTGGCGGAGAGTTCACCGCCGCCGACTTCGCCGACTACTGCGCCCAACTCGGTGTTCGCAGGCAGCTCACGGCGCCGTACACGCCTCAACAGAACGGAGTCGTTGAGCACCGCAACCAAACAGTGGTGGGCACGGCCAGGAGCATGATGAAGGCCAAGACTCTCCCTGGAGTATTCTGGGGGGAAGCGGTGTCAACGGCGGCTTACCTGCTCAACAGGTCTTCCTGCAAGACGATCGGTGGGCGCACCCCCTACGAGCTCTGGAACGGGCGCACGCCGTCGGTCCAACACCTCAGGACGTTCGGCTGCATCGCCCACACCAAGGTGAACACATCGCACCTAAAGAAGCTCGACGACCGCAGCCGCCGCATGGTGTTCGTCGGTTACGAGCCAGGGTCCAAGGCCTACCGAGTCTATGATCCCCTGACACAGCGTGTCCACATCAGCCATGACGTCATTTTCGACGAAGCAGCAGCGTGGGCATGGTCTGCAACAGACCCCGCCGAGCTGAACGACTTCACCATTGAGGAGCTGGAGCACCAGGAGCCCTCCGTGATCACCACCACAAGTACAACTACGGTGGTCTCCTCTGCGTCAGGCTCGGCATCCCCGGCTCCATCGGGCGGGAACGCATCCCCAACTTCAGGCGTGCCCATGGCTGGCTCACCAGCGGCCAATAGCACATCATCGGCAACGGCACATCCCCAAGTACAGTTCGCTTCCCCACCAGGAGCTGAGATTGGGGACTATCTCGACGCCGATCATGACGACGACGCTCCTCTCCGCTTTCGCCACATCGACGACGTGCTCGGGGATGTTTAGACCCCTGAACTCGCCCACTGCGACCTGGAGGAGCGCCTGTTGCTGGCAAGTGACGCCGAGCCAACCTCCTTCGACGAAGCGATGCGCCATGAGTGCTGGCACCACGCCATGCTCGACGAAATGACCTCCATCGAAGTGAGCGGCACCTGGAAGCTGGTGGAGCCACCGGCACACACCAAAGCCATCGGGCTTAAGTGGGTGTACAAGGCGAAGAAGGACGCAGCAGGCATCGTCACCAAGCATAAAGCCCGCCTTGTCGCAAAGGGATACATGCAGCACCAAGGCGTCGATTTCGACGAAGTCTTCGCCCCCGTCGCGCGCCTGGAGTCTGTTCGTCTCTTGCTGGCTCACGTCGCCTGCCAAGGCTGGGCGGTTCATCACATGGACGTGAAGTCCGCTTTTCTCAATGGTGTCCTGCAGGAGGAGGTGTACGTTGAGCAGCCTCCCGACTTCGTCCTCCGCGGCCATGAGAACAAGGTGCTCCACCTCGTCAAAGCACTCTACGGTCTGCGTCAAGCTCCGCGGGCGTGGTACGCCAAACTTGACGAGTCCCTCATCGGGCTCGGGTTTCGGAGGAGCACCTCAGAACATGCTGTCTACCTGCGCGGGGCCGGAGCTCGCCGGCTGGTGGTCGGGGTCTATGTCGATGACCTGATCATCGCCGGTGGCAACCCAGTCGACATCGACACTTTCAAGGACCAGATGAAAGCCACCTTCAAGATGAGCGACTTGGGGCTACTCCACTACTACCTCGGTCTGGAGGTGTCCCAGAATGAGGCTGGCATCACCGTTTGCCAAAGCTCCTATGCAGCCAAGATCCTGGAGACAGCAGGACTGACAGGCTGCAACACCAGGGCAACGCCAATGGAGCCTCGCCTGAAACTCAGCAAGGTGAGCTCGGCTCCAGCCATTGATGCTACCATGTATCACAGTGTGGTGGGTTCCCTGCGGTATCTGGTGAACACCAGGCCCGACCTGGCGTTCTCGGTGGGCTACATCAGCTGGTTCATGGAGAACCCCACCACCGAGCACTTGGCGGCCATGAAAAGGGTGCTGCGCTACGTCGCTGACACACTGCACCACGGCTATTTCTACCAGAAGTGGAAGGATGCACAGCTGCTCGGCTTCAGTGACAGCGACCTCGCCGAGGACATCGACACTCGCAAGAGCACCTCAGGCGTTCTCTTCTTCCTCGGCGACAACCTCATCACCTGGCAGTCGCAGAAGCAAAAGATCGTGGCTCTCTCCTCATGCGAGGCGGAGTACATCGCCGCGACGG
>CM041641.1:31282085-31306203 GCA_023333625.1 Bothriochloa decipiens | reverse complement strand
ATGCGACGGCAGCAGGGCCTCCCATACCGACGTACATCACTACAGCAGCATCGACATGATCGGCCTCAACGTCGTACGTCATCAGCGTCATAAGAGCTCGAAATACGTGTACACCTGTGCCCCTCCTTCGTCTATAAAAGGAGGCGCCAGGGCGTTAGAGAAAAGGACCGGACTCAGACAGAGAGGATCTGGAGCATAGAAACATTAAGTCCCTAGATCACTGAGTGACACCGTGAGCCTGTACGAGGTCGAGAGCAAGGCGTCCGCACGCCCCAACTCCACCTTTCACTCCTCACACCAGCTTGTATTTTCCCCTGTACTAGCACTTCGGTGCAAGATAACACGAATCATCCTCCCCCCGCTGGACGTAGGGCCTTCTTTGCCCGAACCAGGATAAATCATTGTGTCATTCTTGCATCACCCACCGGATTAGGGAGCACGCGGACACGATATTACTCGTTGGTGTTAGCCCCTCGATGGTCAGAACACCGACAATATCGACGTTCGCTATCATTTCATACGCGAGTGTGTCGAGGAAGGCTGGGTACAGCTCAAGTCCATTGGGACGACGGAGCAGCTAGCGGACATTCTCACCAAGGCTCTGGGACGCGAGCAGTTCACTGAGTTGCGTTCCAGAATCGGAGTCATTGATGTACAGCATTTACACTAGGATTAGTAGGAGAACTGTTGTCAGTAATCCTATGTAAAGCATATCTATTTTCAGCACTTGCATATGCACGAGCGCCAACCTGTGGTGGCCGTGTAAGTAGGAGATAGTGCTCAGTTAGTTTCCGCCATGAACCAGAGCATGCACGCCATGGCCGGCAACTGCGGCGCGTGGGGATGGACACGCGCAACGCTCACGGTCATGTGCGCTGTGGCGTGCTTTGCTCATCTCTGTAATCCAATAAATAGCAAACAAAGTGCATCAGAAAAGCTGCGCCCTTGGCAGCACCAAAGAACCGGTGTCCAGTTCGTGTGTGTTCGGCAGTTCTTGTTCTTGTGCCTTCGTCCATCATTCGCCGGCGATCATCGCCGTGCGAGTTCTGACAGTTTTCAGCTGTGGAGCTGTTGTCCGGACCAGTGCTGATGAGAGTGAGAGCCCAAGGTTCACAGTGCAGATCGAGCCGGGCGATCGATTTTCCAAAGTTAATCCATTGCAATCAGCTTGCAGGGTAATCGAATTGCGGAAGTTCTCTAGCTAAGGGGTAAGGATCGATCTGGTGATGTACGGATGCAAATTGCAAAGGGTGTAGAGATATTTGCTGGGTGAGTGATGAGTCACCGGTGAGTGATGAGTACTCCCTCCCTCCGTCCCAAAAATACCGTCGTTCTAGCGCTTGCAGCTCGTCCGCAAAAGAACGTTGTTTTAGACCACCCGCACCGGGTGCGCCAAACGGCTGTTGCAGCATCGATATATAGCAAAATGGCCTGCACTGGGTGCTGTAAGCGTTGCGGTAAACAAGAGCAAACGCTCGACGTGCGGCAAGGTGCTGTACAGCAGAGGAGAGAGAGGATGTTGGTCGTGCCACCCGTTGCTGTTCCGCCGAAGCCGTGCTCGCGCCGCCTGTCGCCGTTCCGCCGTTGCCTGGGGCTTCGCCGCTAGCCGCGCGGGCGAGCTCCGCCGCAAGCCGCGCGGGGAAGCTCCGCTGCCGACAGTAGGGGAAGGTCCGCCGCCGCGCCGTCGCAAGCTCCGCCGGTGCGGGGGCGAGCTCAACCGGTCCGCCGCCGGCCGCGGGCGAGCTCCGCCGCCGCCAGGCGCGGGCCAGCTCCGCCACGGCGGGCGCGCGGGCGAGCTCGAGCTCCGCCGCCATGGGCGCGCGGGCGAGCTCCTCCGCCGCCGGGCACGGGCGAGCTCCGCCTCGGCGGGCGCCATGGGCGCACGGGCGAGCTCGAGCTCCGCCGCCATCGGCGCGCGGCGAGGTCCGGCACTGCCCAGCACGCCGCCAGCCCCGACGCGCGGCTGCCCCCGGCCCCAGCCTCCGGCGCCCGAGCCTCCGGGACTGCTGGAGGGGAAGGCAAGGGAGCAGGGGAGGCTCCGGCCAGGAGAGGGAAGAGAGAGAATGGGGAGGAAAGAAAGAGAGGGCTCGGGTGAGGGATAAAACCAGAAATTTGTAAACAGTGACTGATGCAAACTAGATTTTTATTATTTTAGAAATGGAAAACCAGAAATGGAATCACTTTTATAGGCAATGCAATGTGCTTCAGTCAGAGAAGAGGCTCAAGCCGATGGAGAAACCAACCCGTAGTTTCAATGGCATTTTTTATCAGGAAAACGAGGGTCAAGGGGAAAAGCAAAATTTGTAACACAGATGATTATCTATTCATCTCAAGGAATTACACAAATCAATTAAAAAGATGATAATAAGGCAATCTTTTTTCAGACAAGCCAATTTTCCCAAAACTTAATGAGGATGAGAAAGGGGAAATTATATTGAAGTAAATTAGAAAAATAAAAAAAAATGCATGTCTGCATCAACAGATTCTTCGAACAGTCAGTAAAGTAATCATCTTACATAAATAGAGCTGCTAGCTCCTGCGGACACTCTTTGTTACAAGGAAAACATATGCCACCTAGGAGTACACAAAATAAATAATATTGAACAGTTCATCTATAACCGATTGAGCTACTGGAACACACTGATAGAAAGATGTCAAAACGATTCAGCTTATTCGTTTAATCGATGGAGTCAAATGCCAGACATTCTTTGACTGCATGGCCATTTAGCTAACTGAGAGACACTTCACCAATCGGTGGCTAAAATTTTATTCAGCGCTGAATTTTAAAAATGACACTTTACCATTTCTAACCATGGCTAAAGCGTAAAAAAAACAGTGAAATGGTTGTAATTACAACTAATCTAAGTGCTCTGGGATATAATTATCAAAATAAGGTCAAATATCTGGACAATTTTAGTGCAATGCAATAAAATAGTTTTATAAAAGAAAGGTTCTTAGTTAATCTTGAGATTAAGGAGATTTACTTGCAATAACCTACATTATGGTGACACTGGGCAGCCTCAAGAAGAAATGAGTAATGAATTAGCAATTACTGGAGATGACAAGGATACTACTAGTACTTACCAGCTAACATGAAGCAATTTGGTGGAACATTGAGGGACAAGAAAGAATGGCTCACGCATGATCATACAATTGTTGAAGATTAAAAATCTTGGTGTAACTGCTAGCTGATTTCAAAATTTGAAGTTAGGTAGTACAGACTACAGAGTACAAAAGTTGTATGGCCTTCCAGTAAATATACAAGTAAAAACCCCAAATCCTCAAATCAAGCATGACGATTCCAAAATCATGAGCTTGCCTCCAAGAACAGGTCATGCAAGGGATTCTCAATTTCTCATTCCTCCAACTATGTTGTCGAGTATATTTGTCACAGATCTGTACTTCTCACCATAGTACAACAGCTATAAACTTGGGAAACTACACAGAATGTGAAGCCTCTGCAGACCGCATAACCGGAAGAGGATGGGCCTCTGTATTAAACACATACTTATCTAGTGGAAGGGTATTGTTTTCATCAAACAGCAAATACAAATACTTCAATGTTTCTCCAAGGAAAAAAGTTTCCATTTTATCTCTCGTAGGAGGAGGTAGGCTCGTGACATCATCCAATGATGTGTAACCACCAGAATCAACTTTTGTGTACTTCTCAAAAGCCTGAAAGATCTGCCAACCCCACTCCCTATACCTGTTCGTGGAAAAGGAAGAAAAAAGATTAGCAAACAGTGACTGATGCAAACTGAAAAGTAGGCAGTCACCAATATCTTACTTGGGATCCTCTGTGATTCTATACAAAACAAATAGTGATTCCACAGTCTCTGGGCGTAGAAGATTGTGACGGTCAAGTGGTTTTATTATGATGTCATTGATATATTTGGAGCTTTTATTCCCACCATCAGGACCCCCTTCTGTACCACCCTGTAGAAACCCCATATCATAAGTTATTCATAGACAAAATCAAAATATTGAAACATCATTAAATAAAAGGCAATTAACCAAACTCAAGAGTTTTAGGATGCACAGTGACAGCAAACCATTTACCTCAATGTGGAAATAAGCTATTTCAGGAGCAAGGCCGGTAGAGGTCACAAAGTACATCTCAACACATGTTTTGGCCAGATCTTCAGCAAGCTGGAGATTTTCTTTATCTTCATCAGTTAACAAGTTACTTTCAAGAGCTTTTCTCATGGTGATACCTTTAGTTGCACCAAGAGCAAGGGTACCAGGAAGAAAACACACCTGCAATATGAAGACATTCAGTCCTACCACATCACTAGAAAGGTCACAAAATCTAAGAGACTAAGAATCTGAGTGCAAGAAAACAGATGCGGAACAACAGCTGCATACCAGGTGATCCATTTTAGGACTAAACCCACCATTTCGTCCAAACGGAAGTTCCCCAACAAATATCAACCCATTTGGAACAGTTTTTCGAACAAGAAGATGCTTGACCCCTCTCATTGCTTCAGTATACATTTCAAATAGATACTTCAAACTACTGTCACGATATTCCTCTTGCTGAACCCACACTTTTAGCAGATACTCATAATAACTGTCCCCTCGAGATCCTAAACGGATATTCTCACCACTAAATTGTCCAGAGGTAGGGCTGCATATAAAGTTAAAAATGAGAATATAAAGGTTTCCTTTAAAACTTGATGCCTTTGAAGACAATCCAATGTAATGGCATTATGATGAATTAGCTGAAAAATATACAAGGGTAGAACAGGCATACTTGATGTAAATAGGCACCAGACCCTCCACCTTTGGCAGTGTATGCATATGTTCTAACACCTTCATTGCTGCTCTGTCATACTTAGGATCCCCTGATACTTTGCTGAGATAACTGAACTCTAGTTGCAACGTTGAAGCCTCTGAACTGCTGCTTAAGCCATCAGGAGCTGCGTGTGCAGTGTGGTCACGAAGAACAACATCACTTAAAGGTATAGCTGTTGGGCTTGATGTAAAAGCCAATAATAACCTGTTGGCTAAATCCTTTGAAACTTCCAAAAGACGCTCTGGATTAGCCTTTTTATATGTTACTGGTACTCCAGAGTCACCTGCCCCTGGATGATCACCACCACTCAAATGGTATGCACTAAGAAGCCCTCCCAAGACACGGATGGTAGTCTCAAATAAGTTAACCTGCCCTTTCTCACTGATTCTTTTCATTAGGTTGTCTTCAATCCATTTTGATGCTTCAGAAACAACATCATCAGCACCCATTATTATTGCAGTGTCCAAAGAATCCACAATAGTAGCTCCCAGACCACCTAACCCATCTGTGCCTCTGTGGCTCAGAGGCATAAGTTCATCATAACCTATTGCATACTTTTGGTAACCAGACCATGCATGTTGAAATGCTTCTTTAACTTTCTTCTGCCTTGATGTCCACTCAGATGGAGACTGCTGAAGCAGAGAATTATTTTTGTAGATTTCATTTGGAGGGAGGCGTGGGGGCAACCTTGGTGGTTTTCTCCAGAATGTGCGTATATTGGGAGCTCTCCTGACATTTTCAGTCTGTACTTCTTTGCCATGTAGCTCACTGGATACAATACCCTCTGGGCCTTTGTGCAGAAATAAGTACAATAAGCCAGAAAACATTAACAGGCTCAAGAATTTACCAACAGTGAACTTTCCACAACGGTATTTGCTGCTGTTAGTAGCCAAGGACTGTAGAACCATCTACACATGAGAAAAGAAGGGCTTGAGCCTTAGGGAATAATAAGAGCTAATGAGACCACAACAGCCCTAAATAAAGTTTCCTAGTGTAAGAAACAAAAAAAAAAACTGATATAAACAGATGTCGCACCTCACTAAACAGGATAAACAAAGTTAGTTAAATTACTACAGCTCTTTCTCAGACATGAAAACAGTATTCCAGTCCACAGATAAGTTTAAGACAAACAGCTCTCGAATGTATAGTCCAAAGGATCATGGTCATTCTAATTAGTAATCCCTGCATTCCTAGTTATAAGAAGTTTTGCCTTTTCTCAATACATTGGTATTGCTATGTGCTTAGATACACATTATGTCTCGATACATAGTAAAAGTAATGTATCTAGAAAAAACAGAACATCTTATAATTTGGATGGAGAAAGTACTTCATTAATGTGTGTGTGAGCATAATCCTTGGAAAACCAAAAACGTCTTATAATTTGGACGACGGGACTACTTCATTAATGAGTATGTGAGCATGATCCTTTGGACTAATTATGACCGTGATTAGTGCTTCATTAATGTATAACTAAAATCTAGAAGCACATTGTGCGGTCTAGGAAAATTTATTTATGTTCTGCTGAGCACCAAATAAGCTCAAATATTTGCGGATATATTACCTTCAAAAGCTTCCTTCTCAAGAAATGGATGAGCTACAAAAGCTCATAAAAACCCAAAACGTCTTATAATTTGGACGGAGGAAGTACTTCATTACTGAGTGTGAGCATGATCTTTGAAAAAACAAAAGGTCTTATAATTTGGACAGAGGGGGTACTTCATTAATGAGTGCATCAGCATGATCCTTTGGACTAATTAGAATAACCGTGATTATTAATGTATAGCTAAAATCTAGAAGCACATTGCAAGGTCTGGGAAAATTTAAGTTCTATTGAGTGCCAAATAAGCTCAAGTATTTGCAGATATATACCTTCAAAAGCTTACTCCTCAAGAAATGGATGAGATACAAAAGCTCATACAGACGGGAGAGCAACAGCAATCATATGACACCAAACTAGCCGCTGTCGAAATACACTACTCCAGGTCAAAGCTACCATTTGATCTGGTGAATAACCTCAAGCACATCGAAACAACCTAGAGTAGTAGTGCTACAGAACAATTTCCAACGGGTGACTAGACCCGCAGATCCGAGGGCACGGATCCCTCATTCCAGCTGAAACCAGGCACAAACCAATCAATCGACCAAATCACTCCACTCAATGAATCGAGTCACGGCCGTAAACTCCAGTTCTCCACGGAGATCAAGCTACACACCAAACTAGAGCTAACTCTAGTCTTATTAGGAAAAAGTCAGCCTTTCTGACAAACAATGGGGGCTTTGGGTCGGGAGGCGAAGCGCCGCACCTTGAGGCGAGATCGGTGGCGGAACTTGGCGTTGTTGTAGGCGCCGCCAGCGCCTACATCTCGCATCGAGTAGGGGAGGGGCCCCGAGGTGCCGCTCATCCGCGCGGGACGAGGGGTGGGGAAGGGGGCTTCTGGAAGGAGGTGGGGTTCGCCTGCGCGGCGTCTCGCGCGAGATCCGGGCGTGGGGTGTGAGACGGGAGCTGGACGACGGGCGGACGGGAGAAGACCAGACTCCGACCAACGGAGAAGAAGCCCATTGCGGATCCGGTTGGATGTTGTCCGGCTCCTTTTTTTTTACATGCCGTCACATAACTTCCATCTACTAGTACAAAACACTTTGATTTGGATTTTCCTTTTGCCGAACGAAATTTTGGTCTTTTCACCAGCTGTAGTTTGACTAGTTTCGTGCCAGTAATTTTTTTTGGACAAGCCATTTCTTCACGTCTTTATCTAGCCAGCATAGTTTGACGTGTATTAGATACTCTAAATATATATACGTATATTATATTATATTCCATCTTAGCTTTGTTCTAATTTAAACTTCTTCATTTAAAAAAATTGTAGAAAAGCATACTAGTACTTTTAATTAAATTAATTTCATTAAATTCTCTATAAAATATGGCTTGATAACTTGTTTGTTTAAACTTGTATACGTTGATATAAGTGTTCTAAAACCTTAACTAAAATTTCATTACATACTCTTTTGCTTTTTGTGTAACAGTGATGAAACAGTGCAACATCTATTCTTTCAATGTAATACTACTAAATTTGTCTGGGCCACCATTGCCACTTGCCCTGCGGCCACAAATATGCCTAACTCTTTTGATCAAAGTCGGAGTTGGTGTGACATATGGTTACCGCATAATAACAAATTTCATGCCTTAGGCACTGTGGTTATTTATTGGGCAATATGAAAAATGAGAAATAAATGCTGTTTTGAGAAAAAAAAAACCAATATGTAGCCTAACATCAATTGCCCACCATGCATGTGCCTTAATGAGTTACTGGCTAGGTACCTACACTGAAGCAGAAAAGGAGGCGGTGGTTGCTGGGGTCAATACCATGATTGAGATTGCGTTAAGGTTGGTGAACAAGAATACCAAGAGGGGAGAGCCCCTACCGGGACAAGCCTGATGACGCTCAAGATGATTGATGCTAGAAGACTAGAAGCGTGAAGTCAAATCTTTTGTTGATGACCTTGATATGAGTCACTTGTCTTGATAAGGTTCTGGTTCTTATTAAACGTTCTCTTCTTTGTCTAGATATTCTCTCTTCATGGGTTATGATGCTGGTCTGTTACTTTGGTTGTTTCTAGTTGTCAAAATTGTCGGTAGCCTCTTTATTCTGGTCTATAATCTTTTGTAATCTGCTACACAATTTCGATGTATTTCCAATATCTAATATAATAGAAATGGGGGTAACCTCCAGTTAAAAAAATGAACTAAAACTAGAGAATGGTTATTTAAACAAAAGTAAAAGTAACCATTTTTAAAGTTCATGGCATAGTCAAAGTTTTAGTATTAACCAAGACAAAAAAACAATTTTACATATGCCACTCTACTTTAAATTGGAACAAATTTAACCACTTATCTTCCTTAAATAGAGATCCTCTTAATCTATATAGCTATTTAAAATAATAGTTCTCAGAAAGAGATAGGATAGAAGTTGTATGCTCTTGCTATTCTACCAAACCCTAAATCGATCATTATAAAAAAATTATAACTATTTTACATAAAGTTGAATGATGACAATACGTCGGCTAGGCCCCTTATCGGCTTAGCCGAGTGCCATAGGCGGCTAAAGCGGTTGTCCCTTTACGTAGCCCACGGGGGCTGCCCAGCCGACTCATCTTGAATTTCGAGTCAAGTTACGTACGTGGAAAACTTAGAATATATGTCTTGGAACTATTTCCTATTAAGATAAGATAAATCAGAGGATTATGGTCGAGTTTCCGCATATCGGTCGATCACACTCCGTTGTCCCTTGTCGGAGGTTAATTTGCAAACCTACTTGAGCATGATAGCCCAGCTGATCTGTGATTTGGGTCATCCCCAACGTCAACATACTCACATTCACAATCTTTATGACGGCGGCCGGCGGCGACCCCTCCAACTCCCACCTTGGTATCGCCGCTGCTGCGCCGTTATCACCATCGCAGCCATGAGACCTCTCCTTACCCGCCTCTTCACCTCGGCTCACATTGCCATGGCCTCCTCTGCCTTCTCTTCCTCTCCGTCGCGGCGGTTGGCTCATCTCACACGCCATCTGGCCTCCTCTTCTTCCAGCGAGCTCTCCTCAGTGGGCGCCCCTGCCGCCGCCGCCGTCCTCGCGACCGCCTTCAAGGTCAAGGTCCACGCCGCAATGCTGGTCTGCCTCTTCGAGGATCCTAGCATCGGGCCACGGGTCCTGCTTACCAAGCGCGCTTCCTCCCTTTCCTCCCACTCCGGTAGACACCATGATTCTGGATAAAGCTTTCGCCTTTTGGATTTTTGTCTGTCCGATTCCTTCCTTGGAGTGTTTCAATCAATTTCCTGAAAATTGTAAGGGGAGGTGTCGTTACCCGGAGGGAAGGTGGAGGATGGGGACGCAGATCCGAAGGCCACAGCTCTACGGGAGGCGAAGGAGGAGATTGGATTGGATCCGGCGCTTGTTTCTGTTGTTACAGTTCTTGAGCCTTTCTTATCGAAGGTAAGCCATAATTGATTAATTGTTGCTGGTACTAACAGGACATCTATAAAAGAGCTTTATGATTTTACCAACCAGTTCTTGTGTAGAGTCGTATAATGGTGTAACAATGTATTAAGTCAAGCTATTTTTGATGCATAAGTGGATTAATCTCGACTCATTGTAGTTGTAGTGCAAAAGTATACATGCTTGCAGCATTAAGATAGCAGAACAACAATTGACATAATGATCTCTCTTACGTGCCAGTTCATTTTGCAAACATCAAAATTCGATGCCAAACTTTGATTGGAGGCGAAATACTGATAGTAAACAATCAAATGTCATGCCCAACTTCAATTAAAATCTTAAAATAAAATACAAGCTGAAATTCTAAAAATTGCATGTCTGAATGTGGAAGACCTTTATGTGGTGGAGTATCATTTTCTTTTTCTTTATATATGGGTGTTCAACTTTAAGCCCATATTTTTCATGCTTAGATTGTACATCATGTAACTTTTTTTTGCCCTTCATTAGATGTCATGTCATGAAGTATATTAAGCTAGTGGCCAGAATAATTAAATGTACAAGTATTGGGGCGTAAGAATTTGATCTGAATATTTAGGGAGCCAAGTGAAGCTTATTGGTTCAGTTTGATAAGAATCAGAGCTGAGCAAATGATTTTGGTCTAGCAATTGAAACGCCTACGGTAAAAAGCAAGGGAAGCAAGTGAGCACCAGTGAAGGCGCAATTGGCTGATGAACAAATTTTGAGGAAATGAATAAACCAGGGAGAAACAACCCAATGACATTGCAACTCAGTTTGATGAGGTAAGGGGACCAAGTAATGTGACCTCAGAAATTAAAGGGTTACATGTGCAATTTTCTAAAAAAGGGAGAAAAATACAACGTTGGGGGATCTTAGGAAGAGGAAAATATTCTGAACTCCTGACTGCACAAAATACTATGAATAAAAAGGAAAATCCTTTCCATATGAGCATGTAAATATCATTATTAACCTACTATCAGGAAGAGCGTACTACTGCCATGTAAAATCATTCAATCAAAATTAAGGAAAACACTGTACCTTAAAGGTAAAAATGCTGCAGCTGCAGCTGCAGCGAACGAGCCTAATGATCATAACTCATAACTGGTGAATATGTTGTGAAAGTCTTGTTTCAGCATTGTGTTGTCAAAGTTGGGTTGTTTCAGCCTGTTAATCTTTTTCTTTGGTACAATCTCCCCTCTCTTTTCCGTGCTGATGTCTCTGAGAGGGGATACTCATTGATCATTCAGATGTATGGGTGTACCTATATCCATGGACCATCAAAATCACACCCATGATCCGTATGAAATACATAACTGACCAAATGAAATCTTCCTCGCTCTAGTCAAGCTTAGGAAGTTTAGCTTTTACCTATGTCTGTGTTATTGTTGCTAGCTGGAGGAAGCTTTGAGATTTTGGAACATTTTGCGTCAGCCTTCCCTTTTAAAGTTTGTAGCAATCAAAGATTTACTCATTACCTTGGCTCCATCGTTTTGGAACTGGTGACAAGGAAAAAGCTTTTATCAAATATTAAAAGAAGGGCGGCTCTGGTGCAAGCGGTAGAGCTTTACCGCTTGTGACCAAGAGGTCCAGGGTTCAAGCCCCAGTCTCTGCACATTTGTGCGGGAAAGGCTGTTGGCTATTTTCCCTTCCCCAGACCCCGCAGTGCGGGAGCCTACGGCACTGGGTACGCCCTTTTTAAAAGAAAGTCATGCAGGGGTTGCTGCAGAGTATATCAGTTTGACATGCATATCTACTTTCCTATATCTATGATGTGGCACATGCTTTTCTACTCTTCCAATGGAAGTGCAAACTGTCCAGTACTTATGCTAAAACCTTTCTTTTGCAGAATGGACTCAATGTTGTTCCTGTAATTGGCATGATCTCAGATAAAGCCTTATTCAAGCCTGTCTTAAATAAAGCTGAAGTGGAGGACATCTTTGATGCACCTCTTGAGATGTTTCTAGAGGTACTTCTTTCTCTATCATACGTTGTCGTGTAACAGTTTTGTTGATGTTCCTTAAATCCTTTTTGCTAGTTAGATTCCTTATTAGTGTGAGTAAGAACATCACTTGTGTCACATCAACAGGACGATCACCGGAGAACAAAACAAATGAAATGGATGGGCATAGATATCCCTGTCCAGTTTTTCGACTACGAGGCTGATGGCAAAAAGTTTGTGATTTGGGGCTTAACTGCACACATTGTGATACGTGCGGCGGCAGTCATTTTTGGGAGGAAACCATCATTTGATGAACTTCCCAGACCCAAATATTCAAGTGCACCTGTTGCTAGTACTGACGAGTCCAAACCCTGATGCAGCATAATCTGGATGTAAAGTGCACCTGTTGCTGGCACTAACGAGTCCATACCCTGATGCAGCATAATCTGGATGTAAGGGGCTGCTTAGTTCGAATCTTGGTGCATGAACCTTGTTTGGCTGGTAGAATTATGTTTCCCACTATGTGATGGCTGGGGAAGGTACCAAAATTTGCTTGGTATATTTATCTACAGTATATAGATAGATGTAAGATGTATTTTTAGTATAGCACAGCAAATAATATTGAAACATTTGCCCGTCTCATTTTGAGGTTTGGGCAGTTGGGTGCCTGGTGAAAGAGGGAGGAGGCCTGGTGCTGCTTTGTAACAGTAAACTCCAGAAAATATATATGCCACTCTGATTGCTGCCATGCGAGAAGAGTATACCTGGTACCAATTTCCTTATGCTTAGTTAGAAAAGTAATGTTATTATACTCAGATGTTCTTAGTCAATAGTTTTGACTGGCACGTTTGTAGCCGCCCATTCTGTTGAACCTGCTAAATCAGTCAATGTAGGCGATCACGTAGTTTGTTCACAGAGGGTCCTCGCTGAAAGCGACATGGAAACAGCTCCCTCCAATAACTCGTGCTTGATTCCGGTTGTTATTAAATTAATTAAACAATAAATAATAGGAGCAATAGCACACTCAACAAGGTAAGTCACCCACTACCATATATAATAGATGCAAAACGGTGAGACCACCCTGGCAAATCAGATAAAGCAATCAAGAATTAGCGAGGATCGCCTAACAGATCAAGCAAGCGAAGGAAGAGAGGAAAGGAAGACAAGGCGGCTCGTGATGTGCTGCTGCGGCGACGGCGAGTGCCGGCCGCTGGGCTGGTTGCTGGGGCTGCCGTTCGCGCTGCTCGCCGTCCTCGTCTCCATCGTCGGCGCCATCATCTGGATCATCGGGTAACCTGTCCTTTCTTTACTTCGATTTTGCCTCTGCTTCCATGCGAATGCTCAGCGGCGACAGCACTGTTTTGCTGTGATCCGTGCAGGCTGCCCATCTCGTGCATCTGCCCGTGCTGCCTCTGCGTGACGGTGGTGCTGGAGGCGGCGGTGGAGCTCATCAAGGCGCCGCTGCACGTCATGACCTGGTTCACCTCCAAGATACCCTGTTAGGCAAGTAGTCGGAGTACCACGTCTACGTTTCCTTTTTCCTCTAGCTCCATGTACGATTTGGTCATGTCAGGCGAGGATGATTCATGCGAGATAAATTGAGTCCTGAACGGATTGTTTCTGTCCATCAGTATTCCTCTTCTTCTTGTGTTGTTTCCTCATGGCTTGATTTGAAGTTGAGAAGTTAAAGAGTCTGACCACTAATGCGATTGCTTCTCAGACGTTTTTTAGAAAAAAGAATATATTATTATTCTAGCTTCTGTATTGACTAATGCATATTATTGTTGCTTCTCGCAAACGTGAACAATCAATTTGTTAAATTGGAGGTGACTGGTGAGTGAGTAGATTATTCGCTATAATTCTTGTGTTTACCTCTTTTTTCTTCGTTTCTACTACTAGCTACTCCTACATACGAAATGGGGCAATGCATGGGCAGGCTACACAGGGTTTCGGTGCAGAGCAGAATCTCAGGCACATCTAGAATGACAGAGCAGAGGATGAGTCTACAACTGGAATTATCCATCACCGTGCGTAGGGTGCAGTTTTGGAGCAAAGGAGGAAAACAAGAGAGCTAACACTGGGGTTGTAGGGTTAGAACCAAGGTTTTAAAATCGTCTAATCGGACCTAGTCGCCGTGGCACCGATAAGGTGATTAGTCATGATTAGTCGTCGATAAGCTCGATTAGTCGAGCCTAGTCGAGCCTAGTCGTCTATATAGTCGTCCTCTATGTACCAGAACCAATATAGTATATAGTATATAGTTTAAGGCTACCAAAATAATATTTAAGACAAGATGGAGATTTGATCACTTACTTGTGAGATTTGATCTCTGAATTGTCCAGAATTCCACATCCCAGACTCCAACTTCTTGCTGATTTGCGGCTGCAATTGCAATAATATTGTAACAAAGAAAGAAATAAAGTTAGTATCTGTAAATAATAGCGTAATTTGAGCAGCTGACCAGCAGCTGTACAACAAGTACATAATTAAATAAACACAAAGTATTAAACTAGAAAAAACATACTACCATAACCATAGTACAATAGTGGCATACTACTATATAACAGCCAATGTTATGCTGGTAGCAACTCAGCAATCAGCATACAGCTATCAGCTCACAACATAGAGCAACAGAGCATACATGATAGTTAAATTAAACTAAAGTTGAGTACTTCTACTTTAATAGTTCAACACAACACAAAAACAACACAGAACTAAGTTCATTAGTCAACAAAAGCAGCCATCCATCCATCCAGTCAACCAGATCTTCATCCAAGCAAAAGCCCCCTCCATCTCCAGTTGGTGCTCCTGCTGCAGGTGCACCCGAATCTTCATCTTCATCCATTGCTACATCTATTTGTGGCCCTTGTACTTCTACTTCATCCATCTCATCATTATCAATGTCGTCGTCTTCATCTATATCTTGAGCAGCAGCTGACTTCCTTGGACGCTTAGTTCTCCTAGCATACGTTTGGCAACTTGGGCCTCCAGTTTCAGCAGGAGCAGCTCTAGCAGCTGCAGCTCTGGGCAAATTACGACCCCATAGAGCCTGAGATGCACCCATAGCTTCATCAACATGAGCCCAAGTGAGATCAGCTCCATCCCCCTCATGAACTGCATCAGAATTTTCATATACCCATTCACTTTCCCACTGAAATTCTTCAAGCAGTAGGGGGTTACATTTCGTTCCTTTGGAGCCAAGCTCTCTAATTTTCTGAAATCTATTTTTCATCTTCCGGTTGTAGCTAACATAGACCAGCTTGTTTAACCTTTTGTGCTCTAATCGATTCCTCTTTTTGGTATGGAACTGCAGAAGGAATACAAAATCAGATTGGTACACAAGTACGCAACGAAGAAAAGCAAATTTATTGGAAATTCACATTGCTAGCAGTCTAGCACTACTTAGTAGTTAGTACTTACATGAGAAAACACACTCCAACTACGCTCACATCCAGATGCTGAACAACAAAGACTAATAATCTTTTTTGCTAAACTTTGGAGTTCGAATGCTAGGCCACCATATGAACTCCACCAAAGAACTGCAATACAATTTTATATTTTAATGAATTCATCAAAAAAAAGAAGGGAAGGAAAACAATTGCTAAAAAGACTTACTTGGATTCTTTTTAGTCCTATCTCTTATTGCAAATGCCTTTGAGAAGGCATCCCCTTCTGACCTCTCATAGTCATCAGCTTGCTTACTAATCTTGATCTGTTCATCATCATCAGCCACCATCTTCCATAAAACATCATTGAACAAGGACCTTAGTCTTGCAGCTTGTCTCCTATCATTTTCCCTTATGGGAAAAAACTTTGCTGGATTCAAAAATAGGGCTGCCCCATACAACTTTTGCTCCATTTGGTTGTCCCACCTCTTTTCAATGTACCCCATGACCTCTTTAAGTAACCTTGGCCTGTCTTTCAAAGCATCTTTAATGGAACTCTTTGCAACATCCATGGCAGCCATGATTTCAGGAGCTGCTGGTGTCTCATCTCCATCTGCTATCCTCAAAGCAATGAGAAGTGGTTGTGATGCTCTTAGGCAATATTCCACTTTATCCCAAAATGGGTTAGAAATGATAATATTCTCAACTTGTTTGCCCTCAGCAGTGCTAGACAAGATGTTTTTCTGCCATTCCGGACTAATAAACACACTCCGCAACCCAGATTTGTGCTTAAGCATACTTGCCAAGGTGAGAAAAGAAGTAGCAAAACGGGTGACAGCTGGCCTCACAAGATCTCCACCTATCTTCTCTCTCATTTGATCAAGAATCCTCCCATGTTTGTATATAAATCTGCATACTTTCTTTGCCCAATTGATGCAAGTGTTGAAGTCCTTTATCTTTCCAATGTCCTCCAACATCAAATCCAAGCAATGAGCCGCACAAGGTGTCCAAAATAGATGTGGGATCCTATCCATTAAAATCCTTCCTGCTGCCTTAAAGTTAGATCCATTGTCTGTGACTACCTGCACCACATATTCTTTCCTAATCTTGTCAATTTGTTTTTCCAACAAATTTGCTAGCATTTCTGCATTAGCAACCTCACTTGAAGCATCTACTGAACCAAGGAAAAAGGTCCCTGCTGGACTGTTAGCAAGAAAATTGATGATATGGCGATGGCTTGTGCCTGTCCATCCATCAGACATTAATGTGCAACCAAACTCCTTCCAAGATTCCTCGTGCTTCTTCCTCAATTCTGCTGTCCTATTCACAGCCCTTTCAAGCAAAGGACCCCTAACCTCATGGAAAGAAGGTGAGCGGTACCCATGGCCATACTGCCCAATGGACTCCAGCAAAATCTCCCAACTTCTAGAGTTGACGACATTGAAGGGTATTCCATTCTCATACAAAAAGTCAGCAACATGATCATCCACAATCTGTTTGGCCTCTTTAGATTTCTTAGTGCACTGCTCTAGAGAGGGTTGGGAGGTCTTGGATTTGTGTCTCTCTGCCACAACTTCTTCTGGTGTCTTACAAAGCATAGCAGCCACTGATTTGGAGTGCTTCTGAGTTTGTGGTTTTACTGGAGCAGCAACTATGAAAGAGGTGATGCCAGCTTGCGCAACTTTCTTTTTTGCTTGCTTAATCTTGGTTCCAGAACTTGGCACTGGTTGAGGATCTTTCTCAGGTACTTCTTTGTCACCCTCTTCACCTACACCTCCTTCATCGTCTTCACCAGGCACTTGTAGAAGCGTTGTCCTTGAGTTTTTCTTCATGTAGGCATCCATCTCTCTCCTAATTAACTCTGGTGCAGATGGGCATTTCACAGCATCCCCATAACCCCCAGCAATGTGTTGCTTAAACCTCTTAATCCCTGAAGGTACTACCTTCTTACAGAATATGCATTGCACAAACTCCTTCTTTGCAGGATCTGGCCACCATCCATATTTCCACCCTGGGTCTGAAGATTTAGCTTTCCTTGTGACATCTTTAGCTTGCTCAGCGAGATCTAGAGGTAGTTTAGCAATTGCCTTTTCTATCAGGGATGCAGCATCTTGTGTGACAGAGGAAGCTGATGCAATAGATGGCTCGGGATCGAGACGGGGGTCGGGCATTAACACTTCCACTACAGCACGTCGTCCTTCATCTTCTGCGTAGTACATGGCAGATGATAAGGGAAGCAACCAAAAAAGAGATAAAAACAGATCCAGTGGTGTGGAGGAGCTTGAAGCAAGAAGAAATGAACAATAGCTAACAGCAAGAAACAGAGAAGATGGAGGAGGAGGTACACTGACCATCGGATGAGAAGCTCATCTTCGAAGTCCCTAGCGCCTAGAGAGGTAGGAGGTGCCTGCTGCTGGAGTGTTGGTCGCTGGAGAGGGTGGAGACTGGAGACGCTGCCTAGAGAAGCTGAGCAGATGGAGGAGACGAGCTCCCCCTGTTTGAGAGGGAAAAGAAAGAAGGTGGTGGCTGCTGTGTGCACGGGAGGGAGTGGGGTGGGAACTGGGAAGTAGAGTGGGAGGTAAGCTTATAAAGGAAACCCTAATGGGCCAAAACATGCAGTGAAGTTAATGGGTCAGAATGCATATGCCAGCCCAACATAGAAATGCTGCCAGTGAACTAGTCGTCCATGGCCTTATCGTCCGATTAGTCGCGATTAGTCGACGAATAATCGGACGACTAAATTTCTAGTCGCTCAAATCGCCTCGGTGGCCATAATCGGAGCTGGAAAACAGATAAGGCTGACTAATCGTGACTAATCATGATTAGTCAGACGACTTAATAACATTGGTTAGAACATCCGATTTTCTTAATTAGCCTTGTGATTTTTATTTTAGATGCATGACATACGTTATATATTACGGGTTGTCTGAAATAAATAATGAAATGCAAGAATCTTGAAGCACAAAACCATCAAGTCCTGGAGAAGTGGGTCACAGCGGGAGCTAAACATTCACCAGACTCTTGTAGCGTTCTTGATTTCAGTTTTTTCTCCGAGGTCTTTGCCTTTTCCTTATGGTTTATAGAATCTTGTACTGTGTCGTTTTAGGCTTTTCTTCTTGTTAATATAACACGTAGCTCTACTGCCGGTTCCGATTAAAAAACCAAAAATGCAAAATGTCAAAACTTGTTTGGAACAAAAGAATGCAAAATGGAGGGACGGAAACAAGTACAAGAATAAAGTAGAGTGAAAAGTTAAAAACTAGGATTCCAAACACAACGATGGATCCTTTGAGCTCTTTGGATTGTAGGAATACAGTTGAACCAGAAGACATGTCAGTTGTCTTGAAGCTAAAAACAGTCTCCAACCATAACCATCAAATATTACTAAGCAACAAATCATTTACAACCATTGTTGTATCTTAGCGTAATTTAGGTGCTTACTGGTCATTTGACATGCGGTATGTGCCTTGTATGTATTGCAGTTATTGTATAATTGGTTTGCTTAATCTAGCTCCCCCTACTCTTAGAGTGCCAAAATATTTTAGGGGTTTTCTTTTAAATACTTGTGTTTGAAATAATTGGTTATCAACGAGCATGTTTTACATTCCCCTCATGTGCTTTTCATGCTAGAAGTTTAATGGGTCCCCCTTTTTATTTCTACCTTATTAGGACCTTTGTTGTCAATGATCACAAAAATGGGGATATTTAACACACCAAGACCCCAATTCATGTTTTGCTGATTGATGAACAATAGGACATACGTCTAAATTTCTTTAATTTTGATGTTAAAGAATTAATAAGTTTGAAACTGTAACGTCCCGCCTCCTAGAGGCCGGGCCCGTTTACATCCGGCCACTTATCTAAGACATAGACTGCCCTCACAGACCAACACTAGTCTTTTCTGCGTATTTTGTCCTCACTCATGAGCATCCGGAAAGACTTCTCGGTCGGTCACCCATCCCTAAATTGCTCCAGGCCAAGCACGCTTAAACTCGGAGTTCTTTAGTGATGAGCTTGCGGAAAATAAGTTATAACTTGTTATTATGAGTATCCTATTAATGCTATTAAGCCCTGGACCGGGGTGTTACAGAAACCATATATTAGATCGAGCACATCAACGGTAGAAGGCATTAGATAGTGCGAGTTTGTCCAATGGTCAAAAATGCATTTGTGGACCTCTATGTTGTGCATTGGACAACCATGGACATTGGTCTGATGGCCATAGAGCGTAGACGAATGTTGGGCGCCAACAACTAGTTTCAAACTGCTATTTCCACGTGGCATCCCGCTGAGGCATTTGACACAAGGTTTTTGTCCGATGACCTCGAAAAGTCTGTTTGAGAATAACGGTTGGATGGCTCACTTTGGGTTATAAATAGGACTTGGTTAGCCCTTGGCCGGCTCTTTTGGCTTTCCAACTCATTGATAACACCATGTGAGTATAAGATTTCACCTCTCACTCACCTTATTTTTTGATTTGATCATCCAAAGTGAGATTGGAAGTGATTCTAGTACATTTGCATTGAGTTGAGGCATCTAGTGGCACTAGAGATCAATTGAGCTATGTGATTCTTGTTAGTTTTGGTGGTTGCCGCCACCTCCATGGCTTGGAGGCAGTGCAAGGTTGCTAGCAGAAGGGCACCGATGGTTGTCATCGGTTCCGATTGATTGACTGTGAGGGGATCTTTGTGCTCGTTCCCCATGGGAGATTTGCAAAGAGAAAATTTAGTGGAATCACGGCTAGTTGGAGAGAACTTCTCGATTGCTTCGTGCGGCTCCCGTGTGCTAGGTGCATGAGGCCGATTTGCTTACAAACCAATGAGTTGGACACCATGACAAGGATATAGGCAACCGAACCTCGTGGGATATATCTTTGTGTTCATCTCTTGCCTCTTGTTAGTTTGATTAGTATTACTCTTGTATTTACATTCATAGCATCTTGTTAGTGTGGTAGTTGTTTGACTAGCTAGAGTAGTAGTAGTGTAGTTGTAGTTAGCTCTAGTTGCTCTTGTTAGTAGCTTTAGCTAGCTAGTTCTAGCTCCCTTGCTAGTTTGTAGCTTGTGTGTTTGTGTGTTGCAACCTAGAGACCAAGCTTCTAGAACTGAGTAGGAGGATTACTTGCTGTGAAATAGAGCTAGAGAAAAGTGGAAGCTAGCTAGGATCATTTGTTTACTAATCTATCTTGTTTTAGTTAATTGTGATCTTGTTGGTAGTTTTACAGTCTATTTACCTGTCTCTAGCCATCTAGATCATACAAGAGAATCAATTGAGGGGTTAGTCGTGCGATCATGGTGCTTAATCTGACGGTTTAGGGGACCCCTTGTTAGGTTCTTAACATTACCCTCTTCAAATGCAAAATCCTACTATAGCCACTGCTAAATCCCGCTATTTAGAACCTTGGTTCTTGCCTAGTGGTGAAGTATTTTTAATAATAGGTTGAAGTTTGATGCATGAAATTTGTTGAACCTCAATTCATCTTTTTGAGACCATTGGATCCTTTACATGGTGAAAGTTATTCACATGATTCTGAGCTCTAGACCCGATACATATACTCTTACCCTTTAGCTATTTGTTGTTCATTCAACAATAGGCGGTATGTCCATTGATGTGTTAAGTGTTATGGTTTCTAGTGTGTTAAAAACACTTCAATATTGCACTACCTAGTTTCCTCTTCATTTATGGCGACAAAAGAAGCCTCGTAGAACAATTGCACATCATGATATGATTCCTTGGGATTATACTTGGGATCATGTATGGTGATAGAAGGTAGGAGGCCGTTCAAACACAACAATTGCACAACATGACACAATTTCTTAGGTTTATACATGGGTTGGAGGTCTTGAGTAGTTTAATGTTGGTCTTAGGACTTCACAAGTGCTACAGCGTGGCGTGCTGCCCCGTCCTCCACATCTTCAATGAGTGGCCATGTCATAGGAGATGGTAGTCCTACAGGTTGTCAGAGACTCCTTTACAAGAAGTGATGGTTTCATATGACAAAAGCGGCAAGAAGCAATCTGAGCATGCATTTGTAGCGACATAGCTGCATGGAGTTGCTCCATCCTTAGGGACCACTCCCGGTCCCATTCCCGCACTATCTCCCACCAATTGTCTCCCACAAATAGAGGTCAATTTCACGAGGTAGCATCACACATAGACTTAATGGGTCCGAATCCAATTAGCCTAAGCCCAGAGCGATTGGTGATGGTGCTTTGCTTCAATTTTTAGAGAGTTGGGAAGGGGCGGTATTGCAGCGTTGCCAAGAACAGCAGGAGCACGAAGAGCCAAAAAAGAAGAAGATCAATATGTACCTACACATGGAGAGGAAAAGTGATGCACTTTCTGGATCCGATGAGGAAGGACACCCATCACTACCTTCATTGGGAGTTTTGGCAGCCCAAATCATCAGAGCCGTGCTGGTAAAGTCCAAGGCCTTATTCCAAAACTTTAAAATAGGCCCAACCAGTCTAGAAAATAGAACGATAATAACATGTACACAACTTCGCCATAAGTGAAGAATCATACATATTGAACCCTTGGTGGCCTCCACTCTTCAATCATGCGCGGATGCGATTTAGTCACTCGGCATTGCCTTGTTTGATCGGGAAGATGGAAATGGGGAGACAGATCGATACAAAGTAAATGGATTTTTATAAGGCAACAATAAAGAGATACAACACTAGCAACTAATCCTAGAGTCGGCAGGCATTGATGGGTCGTATTTTTTGAGGCCCTTATGAAGGGGAGGCCCTATAATATCGCACATCTTGCAGCTAGGGCATGGCCCTGCAAATTATTGATGCCGATATGGACCGCACCTTTATGCGTGAGGCATATAGAAGGTGTGACATATGTCGAAGAAGCCCTTATTTGGCCTCTCTGGTGTTACTTTTTGAAAACATCTTTTATCGAGTTTATTTTTTTTAAACAAAATATTTGGGCTTGTTCCAATTTTCGGCCTAGTCTAAATAGACTCAAACCATGTGACCCCCCCTTTTGGGACGATTATTTATTTGGAAAGATTAGCTACCCAGACCTAACTGGACGCACTTCAGGCCTAAACATTATCACATATAGAGAGAGGCACTCTAACTTCTTCGAATATGTTTACACGTCAGTCCTGTATGAAATTCCTTCGTTTTTCAGGTTACGCAGGCAGTAAAATTAAGCGGTCTCCCGTGCGAAACGCGGCACACAAAGTCCACTGTTCAGGCAAAATCCATGCCTAGCTAGAGGCGATTTATTATTCGCTCGTCGCTGAGATACTCTGGCCGAGACGCTCCGACCAGTCGGCTAACTTTCGTTAAGCAGGCAGGCCAACTGTCCTTAACGGATTCATGAGCCCAGATGTCCTTTTTCTACCGACTCTGTCTTCCCATCATCGTAAAATCATCAATAGCCATGTAATCACCTGAGCTACTTGCCTTTTATTTGATCGCTGTTATCCAGCTGGGGCGACGCCTTTCCGGTTTCCGCACTGGATTTCGGTTCGAGATCTGAAGGCGGCTTTGGCCGGAGAAGGTTATATATAATTATATAATACAATGAGTTTAATATATATTCCCTGATCCAAGGACCTTTCATTAGCCGCCACCTTATGATGCCTGATGACAGCAGTGTACTTACTATATTATACCTGACTAAACCTGTATCGTTCTGTTAAAGTGTGCATGAGCTGCTGTACTTGGAGAGACCTGTTAAGAAGAACTGCATTGTCAACGGTCTAATGATCGATGTCTGAATCCTGACGATGCTTTTGAACTCCTGCTCATTGCAGGCGCTCATCCTTGAGCCTTGTTCAGAAAAGCCCCGGAATAGACAGAGTCGGTCTCTCTGCTACCCAAAAACAAAGGTCGTACACGCCGCTGCCTCAGTAACGTGTGCCACTTCGCTTTAAGCTCTGTTGGCCAGCTGGCCACTGGACATGACATCTATCCACTCTCCTGTACAGCTCGAGCATACGGAGTAATCAAATCTGTTACAAGCCAGTAAGCCAGGTTCAGCTGCTGCCTGCACATATGCTTTGGATCGATCAAATCACGAATGAACTATTGATCCATGTGCAGGGGCTGCGACCATGGAGCCTACCTCCAGCGGGACGAAGCTGCATCTGCGTGCATACAGGTCACGCCGTGGGACACAATTTATTATTCGATCAGCTGCCCCAACTGAAAATACCAACTACGGATTATACATATTATTATATGTACATATCCTAACCAGCTGTGCTGATCGTTCGGCCGCCTTTTCCTTATGAAGTTTGTCCTCTGCAAAGTAGCAGCAGCTCAAGAGTCGCTGCAGCGGCTGGCTGTCCTCACTCTAGCCTCTAGCCGGAGCTGGTCCTGCGCTTTGAGAGTGTGTGTTCAGCGACCATGCGGCATATCCTAGTCACCGAACGTTTGCAATTGCAGAGCACGTGTGCGTGCCCGGCGCCCCTGCATGGGCATGCTCTGTTTCTGGAGGTGTCATCGTCCAAGTTGTCCTCTTGGACCAGCTCCCTCCGCCTTCACATACCATACGACGTGCATGAACCTGCGATAAGAACCTTGGACTTGGACCTGACCTGCTGGCTGCTGGCCGGGTTGCGTGGGGTTCTTGCCAACGAATGCCCATGTCATGGTCCTGTCACGATTGGATGTACAGGACGATGCTTATTTGTAGCCATGCCTGCATTTCATGAGTCATGACGTGCTAAGGGTTTTTTTTTCATGAATACGTACGAGTTCGCGTATCTTTGTATTAGAAGAAGAGAGTTTATAATACAAGAAGCCGTTTCTGGCGTGGTTTCCATTCGGGGGTTGACCCTTGATCCGATATGCTGTGGCATTTCTCGCCTTGCTGGGAGATGCATGTTCTTGTCACCGTGTATGCCTGTGCTGCGGTGGCGCCGAGCATGGGTTGCCATGTGTGCAGGTGTGTGTGCACGTCTGCGTTTATAAAGAAAGAAGATTACTTTTCTAAGGATGCTCTTATTAATAAGAGCATTGTG
>CM041641.1:31240916-31282075 GCA_023333625.1 Bothriochloa decipiens | reverse complement strand
AAGAAGATTACTTTTCTAAGGATGCTCTTATTAATAAGAGCATTGTGAAACACATTACTATGTGGTTTGCTAGTTTCATCAGACGATGGATATGTTTCATATTAAAATTGTAGATTTAGATCGTTGTGTACAATCTGTATTTTTAGTCCCGAGATAAAAAAACTCGTGAGACAAAACAACAGACACGACAAAGTCTGATATGTGTTGGCACAAAACCGATTTAACAATTTAGAATTATTTTTATAGAGGAGTATTTAGCACATATGAATGACTGAATTCCAAGTCACAAATATATTCAATGCAGTGGAATCCGTAATGGCACACTAGCTAGGACAAATAACTATATATATTGTTGCCGGTTCTAAACCCAATGGTGATATAAATAGAAAATATGTATGTTTTTCAGGATTCAAACTCAGGACTTCAACATACACATTCTCTCGATTGTCCATATCATCTAAGCTATGTGACACTTGTGACTGTACAACTAATCCGATTCTTTTATCTACACAATTCAAATCTTATATTATATATTTGACACTCTAAATGATCTCACGAAAAAGTTCTTAACTGTAAAATTGTAAATCTTGTTATGTGCTACAACTTTGATATAGACTTTGGCTCCATTCAACATTGTTAACCTGTCACAGTGGTAGTTTGACAGTGATGATCTTTTTGAGGGTAATGGTATCTCCTCTATTTTTGAGGAATCAGTATCAATTGCCTCTATTTTACAAGGAACAAAAGCTACCTACTGCATAATAGCCCTAACTACCCAGTATAACCCTAAGTAGAAATGTTTCAGTAGTAAGAAAAGCTTATGCTGGAACAGTGGCACCCACGCAGAAGATTAGAATCTCCATCGAAAAAGACACAAAGCCATGAGAGAACAAAGAAAAGAACATGTTCTCTCATGCATGCTCTAGTTCAGCTTCCAATCAATGTGAGGGGACCAAATTACAGACCACAAGTACACCAAGCCTCCAAGAGCTGGAGACTGCAAAAGGAGAAAGATTACATGTGAAGGTAAACTGCACATCAAAGCACCAAAGATATAAAGAGAGACAAGACAAGGGGTATGTCTAAGCTTAACTGGCAGTACAGAGCCTTGGCCATCCACTAGTAGTTGGTAAAGTACCAGTAGTTGTTTCCATGTTGTTATCACTACATATCGTTTTGGCTTTGAAGCTCTTTTGGAGTTTTGGTTTGCCTAACTGATTTTGGTCCTGAATTGAATGGCAGCATTTGCAAAATGATGGAGCACACCGCACTGCCCACCCTCCAAGTTCTCTTTATGTGCGTTTGTGTTTCAGTCTCTGTTCAATACAACTTTTTTCCTCTCTCCCTCTCAAAAAAATCAGGTTGCATGCTAAGAAATTTTCATAGTTTTGTCCCAGAAAAGGTGATGGTGATCGATATATAAACTCCTTATTTCATAAAAAAATATAAACTCCTTAGTTCTCACCGTTAATCCACCACTTGATCTGCAGCCTGCTCCCTATACCTTGAATTGAACCCTGGCCTCCCGTGTACAGAAAACTCATAGCAGAAAATTTTCTATAAAGCCCATATCATTGATCGCTCTTGTATATAGTGTGGTTCTTTTGGGGTGTCAAGGAATAAATAGGATTCTTATGTTTCTAATATGATATGAGATGTTTCCATGATACACTGACCTTTATTCTCTTATTGCATTTGTGCTGGAACAAAGTGGCAAAGCTAGCTAGCTAGTTACAACTAGCCGGCTAACAAACTTTCGGTCCAGGTAAGGTATGCAAGAACAACATGCAAGAGCAAAGGTCTTTGAACCGCACCACTACACCTAACACTGGTGCACGCAAGAGCTATATGTAGCTGAACATAGGTGACAAAAGATGATGTGAGCTCGCAACTGACGTTTCACTGGAAGAGGCAACGATTTTGCGGTCACCCAATCGCCTTGCCATCACTCAGTTTTGTTGTTCGTCTCCACGGCCATGGACAGTCCATGTGTGTGAATTGTGATATGTATGCAGAATATGCCGTTTGTGTCAAATAATTGGATGGCTGCGTGCACATGTGTGTGCAGTGCACTGTCGAAGTGAAGGTGACTTGGGTTCTAATCAGTTTTATTTTCTTTTGCATGTTCCTGTCAAGAAAAATAATAAAAAAAAACTGCTTTTGCTTGTGGGGAGATATGTATGGATGATTGAGATTGCAAGCAAGGAAGGTTCTTTGGTACTGATGATTCGTTAGCAGTATTTCTGCAGAATTGGAAGACTTGTTCAGTGCCATGCCTCTTCAGATGCCTGTCTTCAGCATTATTAATTGTAGCATTTTAAAGTTATCAGTTGATGTAGAAGTTCAAAATAAGATAAGGTATATAATTCCAGCTACTGCCTGCAGTGGCCTCGGCCCCTCCAGTTCCCTCAAAAAAAAATTTCCAGCTATTGGTACTTACATTGGCCTTTATATTTCCCACTGCAGCTCAGGTGGGCGTGAGATCTTGGTAGTTGCTTGGCCTACGACATGAGCAATAGTATATATATAGCAGCTTCGAGTGTACCTTCTCTGCATCAACAACACCAAGTAGGTAGTAAAATCCCCAACAACTTTGGTCACTCAGACAAATCCAGAAAGGAAGGAGCCGCCGGATTAATACTATTCATCTATATCTTCGCATCTCCACGCATGCATAGTTCAGTTGAAGCTGCATTTTCCCATCTAAGCTGAAAATTCGTTGACATCATGCATGTTGCATGACAGATGCACATCAAAGTGAATTCAATCTTATCCAAAATGATGGATGGGCGCCGTATATGAACCAAAAAAACAAAAAAATCTACATCCTTTTCACGTCTGTGTACATGAACAGTAGCACGGCATAGCAAAGTTGGTACGCAAGTAGCAATTAACGGACAAATGTAGACGTACGTACGGTTGTCAGCTGTCACCAACCAAACAAGCTAGCCATGGAAGGTCATGAAGCAATTGTTAATTGTATGTCAAGAAGGGAGCTGTTTAGTTGGATCGCGGAAGTCTAATATGTAGGACTTGCTCTAGCAGATCATGTAACCGCGCAAGCTGGGGTGCCGGACGGGCTGAGGCACGGCTTCGATGCCCTTACTTTGCTCGTCTCATAGGAGGTTTGGAAGGAGCATAATCGAAAGACCTTTGACGTCAAGGCCCTAACGACATCAGGACTACTCGACAGGATCAAGGTGGAGGGGGACGCCTAGTGCACCGCCAGCTTTGTCACGCTCGTGGCATTTGCGTCCTAGGCCTTTAGTTGTACTTCGAAGCGTATTTGTTCTATCCTTTAGTACATTGTTTCAATATCACCGTTAGAGCCGGTGATTATTGTAAGTGTTCATTTTAGCCGGTTAAGCCGCGGCAGCTCGCAGCTGGCTTAATCACGTTTTGTAATTAAACTCTCACTTCTCTTAAAGCAACACATGCAAATGCACGATTTCGAAAAAAATGTAACCGCGTTTGGTGCCAAATTTGATCAAATATAGAAATTTGCATTTTGACGTAATATCACGAGTCACCAGCTACCTACTCGATCGATCTCGATCGACTTTACCCTAGCACAGCAGAGCACAGAAACTCAGAAAGCAGAGACGTGTAGAGGTGCATCTCTGCCACCAGTCCACGAAGGCACCTGCACGTAGCTTCCCGTCCCTAATCCAAAGCCCGCTTTTGTTCTTTCTCCATCAATCCTGCCTCTTATAGATAATGAATGGCATGTGATCGATCCTGACAGCGTGTTCATTCATCGTGTGCATCAGTGCATATGATTGCTACTTCATTGTTACTAGTACCGTCCAAAAAAAAACATTGTCTTAGTTCTCAACTTTGAAGATTCCATCTGGATCTCAATTGATTATGATTTTTGCCATACGAATCTAAATTTTGTGAGTAAATATAAGTTTCAAACCATGCCGGGTGTTACCTATCTAGAACCTATGTATTTATAAATGAAAATTATAACTAAAATCAGATTTTAATTTAGTTTTAATCAATTCAGCATCTTTTCTCTAGTTTAGCATCTTCTCTTTAGCTAGCTTATATGAGATATTTTTGGCTCAGAGAATCGAAGAGATGACCAATGAATATTTCTTTGGACGAAGAGAACTATAGCTTTTACTAGCTTAACGGTATGACGCCGATAAATCTGGACGATATGTACGTGAGGATCCTAGAAGCAAGCAGGGCCAAGGCGTCAGCGAAGGGAACAGGAATATATTGCAGCGTGTCAGCAGCAGGGCAGCGACGCTGCAACTGCCGTCCCCGCGGCGCCTATAAATCCCGCCGTGCGGCCGTCCACATGGCCGCACCGCCCAAACACGAGTCGCCCGCCACCCACCGATCGAGCTGAGCTGAGCAGTGAGCACGCACGACCTGGCGCTTTAACTCTCGCTCTCAATCGTCGTCTCCCCGGCACACGTACCGTAGTTCGATCGCTGGCTGTCTGGCAGTGGCAGTAGTGGTAGGTATAGCTAGCAGCTAGGTGCGAGTGTGCGACGGTTGACGCGAGGATGGCGACCGGCAAGGCGGCGGCGCGGACGCTCGGGCTTGTGCTGCTGCTGTGCGTGCTCGGCCACGGGGCGGCGCAGCGGTACAACGCCATCTGGAGCTTCGGCGACTCCATCTCCGACACCGGCAACCTGTGCGTGGGCGGGTGCCCGTCGTGGCTCACGACGGGGCAATCACCCTACGGCGAGACCTTCTTCGGCCGCCCTACGGGGCGCTGCTCCGACGGCCGCGTCATCGTCGACTTCCTGGCCGAGCACTTCGGCCTTCCTCTCCCGCCGGCGTCCAAGTCCAGCAGCGACTTCAAGAAGGGCGCCAACATGGCCATCATCGGCGCCACGACCATGAGCTCCGACTTCTTCGGCTCCATCGGGCTCAGCGACAAGATCTGGAACAACGGGCCGCTCGACACGCAAATCCAGTGGTTCCGCGACCTGCTCCCGTCCGTGTGCGGGAAGGACTGCAGGAGCTACCTGTCCAAGTCGCTGTTCGTGGTGGGCGAGTTCGGCGGCAACGACTACAACGCGGCGCTCTTCGCCGGGCGGTCCATGGCCGAGGTGAGGGGGTACGTGCCCCGCGTGGTGAGCAAGCTCGTCCGCGGCCTGGAGACGGTGATCAGGAGCGGCGCCGTCGACGTGGTGGTGCCCGGGGTGCTCCCCATCGGCTGCTTCCCCATCTACCTGACGCTCTACGGGACATCCAACGCCGCCGACTACGACCGGGACGGGTGTCTCCGGAGCTACAATGCGCTCTCCTACTACCACAACGCGCTGCTGAAGCGCAGCCTCGCCAGCCTGCGGCGGACGCACCCGCATGCCAGGATCATGTACGCCGACTTCTACACCCAGGTCACCCACATGATCCGGACACCTCACAACTTCGGTGAGTACACTACTACCTTTAGTTTTATTTTGTCCATCCATGCATTTCACTACTAGATAGTTAGTGTGGTAATGAACAACATTCCATTTTTATTTCCTCCCAAAGATAAACAAAGAAAAAAAGCCAGCTAGCTGACAACCATGTCTAGAGCAGCAAAGGTTGGCAAAACATCACAAAAATCGTTCTTCGTTCTGCGGGTGATCTTTAGCTAGCGCGCCGGCATCTTTTTGGAGGTCACCGGCCACCAGAGCTTTCATTCTCTTTTGAGTCCTTGCTAGAATCCAGTTGGCGTGCGGGAGTTGAAGTCTGGGTTATCACGGAATGTGTAGTGTAGTGTAGCGCGCACACAGGCAGCACTAGGATGGAAAGGGATAGATCCAAAGCATGGATAGATGTTGGCAGATGTACATGTAGAGAGAGCATGTTTAAATTTTGTTTCTTTGGATTGGATTCTTAGACCACCCAATGACTCATCCTGGTCAATTTATGCCCTGCTGGGGACCATGCATGCATGACCTTTGTCCAAACTCCAAACAGTCAATTTGGGAATCAATACCCTCCTAATTGATCCAGTTGGCATGTGTATTATTTATCCATAATACGACCAATAATTATGATGAAGCAAGGATGTGGTACGTATAATAATAGGATGAAAGCCTGTCATCGACACCGTGGTGGCATAGATATCTCATCTTACAAAGCACCGTGTGATACATGTACCAGTCACAAAAGCCACCTGCTGTAATTGGCAAAGATAATCCAAAATAAGTTCATAAACAAAGAAAGACAAGTAAGATACGTCGTCCCCCACATGTAACATAAGCATCCGTATGCACTGTTTTATCTTAAAACATCTTTCTCAACGGTCATTACTGTTCAGTTCACGTGACCGGGAGCACGCTAGCACGCATTCCGAGTCAGTTTTTTTTATATAATTACAGTAATCAGCCTGCTAATGATAGCTAGTGTGACCGATCTGACGCTTGCTTCAGGACTCAAGTACGGGCTGAAGGTCTGCTGCGGCGCTGGCGGGCAGGGCAAGTACAACTACAACAACAAGGCGCGGTGTGGCATGTCCGGTGCCAGCGCCTGCGCCGACCCGGGCAACTACCTCATCTGGGATGGCATCCACCTCACCGAGGCGGCGTATCGCTCCATTGCCGACGGCTGGCTCAAGGGCCCCTACTGCAACCCTCCCATTCAGCACTGATGAGCTTTGAGCTAGGTGGCTAGCTGGGGGAATTAATAGCTAGCACAATGACATTTATGCGTGCGTGAATTGGTCGTGTGTTGTTTGTTTAGAGCTAATTGCCATGTGCATCATCATGTTAGGTTCATACACAGTGATGGTTTGTTATTTGGTTGTCGATTATTGATGGGAGGTAGGTGGTTTCGGTGTGCTGGGGCAATGAATAAATGTGTAATGGACTGTTTGCAAATTAACTACATAGTCAACAATGAGCTCACATCGCTAGCTCCGCAAGAAAACAAAAGGTTACAAAATTTCAGATCTTTTTTTTGCTCCAATGAAAACTGGACTAAGCCCTACCATCCACGAATGAAATGAATGGCAACATTATTATCAAAGTGAGAGACATTTTTCTAAAACAAAGACATTAGGACGCTCGCCTCTAGTGAAAATTAGGTGCCACTGCAACAAGGTTTAGGAGTCTGGATAGGTTAAGGTAGTTTTTTTTAGTTTCGTGTATAGCCAAATTCAACCACCCCTCTTGTGCCATTCAGTCCTTACAATAAACACACACTAAGGTCCAAGGGTATGTTTGAGCATAAAGCCAACCAAAAAAGCAAAACATGTAGTTGCTTTTTCAACAGTAATTGTTTTCGTGCATTACAATTATGAAAGCACCTTGGACCCTGGTTTTAGTTTTTGGTTTTCTCCTTTTCAAAATGGGTGAAAATATAAAGTTGTTCCACAGTTGTTTTAAGGAGATATTAGATATAGAGGGACAAGTTAGGTTATATACTTGTGTTAGCCAAATAACTTACAACTTTTGCATAACATATATATAGCTCACAATATCTTCTTCACAACTCACAACTCATATCAATTTTTCCATAGCTCACAGTTAAACCAAACAAATCCTAAGTCATCTTCCTCAGAAGACCACAGTAGAACAAGGTCATTAAATGCGGAAGTAAAAAACCTAGCTGCTATACACTAAATAAGAAAAAAAAAACCAAACGTAGTTATTACCATAAACATCAAGCACACAACAACATAAAAAAGAATGTGCATACATATAAGAAGCAAGACAAGTGATGACCATATATTTCTATCACAGTCCTGAATTCCCCTCGGTGTTTTGAGGCAATGAAGGCAGATTCAGGGGCTGATTAGGTAGGCCTGGCATGGGCGGCAGTGGTGGCTCCAGTTCACTGCTAGGGTGAAAGCTCTAGTTTGGTTTTGTCTAATTGATGAAGCATATTTGAGTAACCATACATCTAATTGTGATTAGGAGATAGTTTGGTCCAAGTCTAGATGGAGCTAGAAGGCTAAAAGACGGTGATTCAGTCCAACTTGGATAAGAAGGAAGAGAAAGACAATGTGTATAAATCGTAGAACCATTTTGTCTTGCTGGCCCAGACACTATAGAGAGTTTGACCAGGTTTAGGACAGACAACCACACTATGAAGAGGGAAAAATCATGATAAAGCGGTTATCAAGTGCCTCTAGGCTAAATGGTTCATTGCATATGCATGAGAACTTAGTGAGTGCTGTTGTGAGCACTAACAGTTGATTTAGTTTGAACTAACATGTGGCGAGTGGCAAACAGGGAGCATCGGACAGGTGAACATTGGTCCGACGATCCTGATGGCCTAGGTCCGATGGTTGGTTGAAGGGGCACCAGCTAGTTGGAGACCTTAGGCTCTATTTAAGCCCATTGGCTAGTCATGGCTCACTCCCTTGGCTATTTTTAATATGTGATACTGCTTTCTAGAGCTGAGCAACCTTGTCCCACTCATCTCCTTGATTGATTCATTATCTAAGTGACTTGAGAGTGATCCCAAGTGTATTTGCATTGAGTTGAGGTACACTAGTATATGAATGACATATACTTCTGGTTGGTAAACCCCTTTACTCCCGGTTGCCCAACCGGGATAAAACTTTTGGGAGTAAAGGTTTCAGAACCGGGAGTAAAAGGGGACTGTTAGTCCCAGTTGGTAGGCAGCAGGGCCCGCGGCCTAGCAGGCACCCTAGTTGTTTGGAAGCCAATTTTCATCAGAGTTAAAGTAGAACTCGATGCCGGGCGTTAAGAATTGTTTTCGTCACTCATTTTTGTAATTAAACTATTGTAAAGTTCCTTATTTTTTAAATAAAAGAAATGAAAAGAAAAAATTAAAATTTTTTAAATCTCTAAACCATGAAATGGAGGATGTAAATGAGAGGACGAAGAATATAGCGACTTTTACAACACAAGAATTGATGGCGGAGTCGATGAAATCATTCTTGTGATGACCGACTGGCTCGTTAAGAACACAACAATGGCTGAAGCAACGACGAAGAATAGAGCTCCAAATGACTCTGGCTTGAGAGGAAGGGAGGGATAAATATTTATATACTAAAACATTTAGTCCCGGTTGTGCTTAAAAACCCACACTGGAAAGTCTATTTTTAATCCTGGTTGGAGACTCCAACCGGAAGTAAATGTCCTCGAATGATGCAGTAACCATTGGGCAGGGGACTTTAGTCCCAGTTGGTGGCCACAACCGCGACTAATTGCTCCTTTACTACTGGGTGCAAAAAAAAAATACCAGGAGTAACTCCGAAACTGATGCCGACAGGAAAGGTCTGTTCTCTACTAGTGACATCTAGTGGCACTTGGGGATCATTATTTTTGTGGTTTTCTTGTTACTCTTTGGTGGTTGCCACCACCTAGATGGCTTGAAGCAGTGGGATCATTGAATGGAGGGTGGTGATAATTGCTAATATTTATGAGTGCAAATTAAAATATAAGAATTCTGCAAGCATATAGAATATCATTGTAGCATTTCACCGAGAATATTTCACGTATTGTTTATTTATATTTTACCACATGGAAATAATGAAATAAAGATTATTGTATGCAGAAGTATCTACTAATTAGCATACCATCATAGCTAAAGGTTAATTTTGACCTTATCAGGGGAAAAAACTTGTTCGCTCATTATACTTTCTTCCTCATTAGGGGCAGAAACGCCTTCCCTCGTTACTTTCTTCCTCATTTGGTGAAGGAGCTCCTTCACTTGTTACTTTCTTATTACTCATTATGTAAGGAAACACTCTTCCTTCATTACTTTCTTCCTCATTAGGGGTAGAAACTCTTCTCATTACTTTCTTCCTCATTAGGGCTAAAACTTCCTTCCCATGTTACATCATTATGCTTCTTCCTCATCATTACGGGTAGAACTCCTTCCCTCATTACTTTCTTCCTCATAGGGGTAGAAACTCTTAAGACTCCCTCATTGACTTCTCTCATTAGAGGCAGAAACTCCTGCAACTTCCCTCATTACTTTATTCCCCATTAGGTGCATAATCTTCTTCCCTCATTACTTTCTTCCTCATTAGGGGCGAAAACTTCTTCCCTCATTACTTTCTAGCTCATTAGGGGCAGGAACTTTCATTATGTTCTTCATCATTCATCATGAGTGGTAGAAACTCCCTTCCCCCATTACCTCTTTACTTTCTTCCTCATTAGGGGGAAAAACTCCCGGCGGCTGGTGCTTTTAACTCTCTCTCAATCTTCGTCTTATCCCGTGTAACGTAATTCAATTCCTGTCTGCGTCCCTGGTAGTGGGTGTAGATTTAGCTTGCCAAGCAAGCTAAGGCACAGACGCACAGTATGGCAACCGGTAGTAAGGCGGCGCCAATGTTGGGGCTTCTGCTGCTCTGGTCTCTGGTCCACCATGGGGCGGCACAGCGGTACAACGCAATCTGGAGCTTCGGCGACTCCATCTCCGACACCGGCAACCTCTGTGTGGGCGGGTGTCCATCATGGCTCACCATGGGGCAGCTGCCCTATGGGAAGACCTTCTTCCGCCGCCCCACTAGACGCTGCTCCGATGGCCGACTCACCATTGACTTCCTAGGTACATGACTATAACTGTGGTTTAAATTGTAGCTAGACTAGCCTGCCTGTGTATAATAGCTGGGCTGGAACCAACTGGCTGTGACCCGCGTCACCTGACAACGCTTTGTGCGCTCTAGGATTGGACTGACTTGTACCGTGGTACATGCGTGCAGCCGAGCACTTTGGTCTGCCACTGCCGCGGGCGTCCAAGTCTGGTGGCAACTTCAAGAAGGGCGCCAACATGGCCATCATCGGTGCCACCACCATGAACTCTGACGTCTTCAAGTCCATCGGCCTCGGTGACAAGATTTAGAACAACGGGCCACTCGACTCCCAAATCCAGTGGTTCCGCCAGCTCCTCCCCTCCGTTTGCGGCAACGGTACGTAAATCCTAAATCGCACGTGAAAGCAGAAAATAGCATTCTCACGTTACACCATCATACTATTATTTATGATTTATGAACTGCGCAGACTGCAAGAACTACCTGTCCAAGTCTCTGTTCGTGGTGGGTGAGTTCGGGGGCAACGACTACAACGCGGCGCTCTTCTCCCATCGGCCCATGGCAGTGGTGCGAGGCTACGTGCCCAAGGTCATCACCAAGCTCATCCATGGCCTGGAGACGATCATCGAGAGCGGAGTCATGGACGTGGTGGTGCCCGGGGTGCTGCCCATCGGCTGCTTCCCCACCTACCTCACCCTCTACGGCACCTCCAACGCCGCCGACTACGACCGCAACGGCTGCCTCAAGAGCTACAATGCCCTCTCGTCCTACCACAACACGCTGCTGAAGCGCGGCCTCGCCAGCCTGCGGAGGACGTACCCGCACGCCCGGATCATGTACGCCGACTTCTACGCACAGGTCATCGACATGATCTGGACACCTCACAACTTCGGTGAGTAGTACTCATTAGTACCCACCTTTTTTGAGTTTTGGCTCATCAGTACCCACCTTTTTTGAGTTTTCGCTTTGTGTCGTTTGGTAGAATCTAGTTGGCATGCAGGAGTTCAAGTCTCAGTTATCACGGAATGTGTAGTGTAGCACACATAGGCAGCACGTGCACTGGAAAGGGATAGATCCAAAGCGTGGATGTTGGCAGATGTAGATGTAAGGAGAGCGAGCATGTTCAATTTATTTTTGCCTTTGGATTCTTAGCCCACCAATGACTCATCCTACTGTCATCTTATATAACGCACTGTACAATATATAAACAAGTCACAAAAGCTAGTTAGTGTAATTGGCAAAGATAATCGAAAAAAAAAAAGTTCATAAACAACGTAAGACTAGAAAGCCACGTTCCCAGATGCAAGTAACATATAACAATTCCTAGCAATTTAACAATCCCTTCATTCTGTATGCATAGTTTTACACTTTCATCTTAAATCTTTTTCTCAGATCTCAATGGTCATTATTGCTTAGTTCACGTGACGCGAAGCACCCTAGAGCACATTCCGAGGTGGTTCTCTTTATTAACTGTAATGTAATCGGCCTAGCTAATGGTAGCTAGTACGTGTAATTGTGTGATCGACACTTGCAGGGCTCAAGTACGGGCTGAAGGTCTGCTGCGGCGCCGGTGGGCAGGGCAAGTACAACTACAGCAATGCGGCGCGGTGCGGCATGTCTGGGGCCAGCGCCTGCGCTGACTCGGGAAACTACCTCATCTGGGACGGCATCCACCTCACCGAGGCGGCCTACCGCTCCATCGCCGACGGCTGGCTCAAGGGCCCCTACTGCAACCCTCTCATTCAGCACTGATGAGCTTTGAGCTAGCTTGAGGAGTTAATAGCTAGCTAACAGCATTCATGCATGCGTGAGCTGATCGTGTTGTTTGTTTAGGGCTAATTTCCAAGTGCATCATCATCCTAGCTATAGCTTCATACACATTAGTGATGAGCAGTGATGGGTTTTGTTGGGATCCAATATTCTCATATCCGCTAATGAGGGTTTTTGACTACCCTTAAAATAGACAGGGGCAGAGGGCTGAAGATGTGGCTAGCTCGAGGCCCAGGGAAAGAGACTCAAGCGGATCGTCATGACACGCGGCCCAACATGGGGCCCGTTATGATGGTCAGGTATCTCGCCGGACCCCTTTCCAAATAAGGGTGTTCTTTGCATGGGACCAAAACCCTTCATGATGAGTCCCAGACGATGATTCGCCTGATGGCTTTGACAAAAGTCATGGCTGGTAGAATCGCTCCCTGCAAGCGAAGGGGGGCCTGACGGCTCCACTCCGACACGTGGAGAACACATACTGTGCGTGCAGGCAGGAGGGATGGTGGAAAGGGAAGCCTTGAGTAGACCGAGGGCATGTCAGACCATGTCCCGTGTTCCTGTGCGGTGTGGGAACGGGCCAGTCAACACCGTGCCACCTAAACTTTGTACAGTGCCAGTGCAATGTAACTCGTAGAAAAAAGCAACGCCGATTGGAGCAGCTGGAGGGTCCGATGGAGATGAGAAGGCAGCATGACACTATAAAAGTGTCCTTGATGATAGAAGGGCATGGAGAGCAGGATGAACCTCTCGTGGCGGCCAAAGAACCAAGCTCCAACCTACATCCAGAGGAGGCAATTCCCAAAGTATTTAGATGTACGTTCTCTTTGTTTATGTCACTTCGAACGAGGATGACCATCCTTGGGCCAGCTCTCGGCAATGTAAACCCTAGACCTTCCCTTGATCTATAAAAGGGGATGCCTTAGGACTTCTAAGGACAGGTTCACTTGAACTCTACAGTAAGCGAACACCTCATACACATGAATACTTCTAGCATTTCATCCATGAACATAGAGACTTGGGCTTTCCTTAGAACCTCTCACTCGACCACAATTTGTAAGCCCCTACTACAAGCTTAATATACACAAGAGCGGGCAGCACCCCAGTCCATGAATGGACGTACAGACATTCTACCCGAACCAGGATAAACTCATTGGTGCTCGCCGTAGCTCTACCATCCGATAGCCTAAACGTGCTCCACAAAGAATCACTGTCAGACCGGCTACAGAACACCGACATGTTTGTTTGGGGATAATGAATGAATACATGTGTAATGGACTATTTGCAATTACTACACAGTGAACAATGAGTTCACATCGCTAGCTCTTCAAGAAAATAAATGGTTACAAAGTTTAGTTCAAGATCTTGTTCTTTTTCCTCCAATGAAAACTGGACAAAGCCCTACCATCCATGAATGAAATGAATGCCAAGATTTTTATGGAAGTGAGATCAAGTTTTCGAAGCAAATACCTTAAGATATCCGCCCCTAGTAAAACTTAGGTGCCACTCGTGCAACAAGGTTTAGGAGTTTGCGTTGGTTAAGAATGATTGATTTAGATTCTTCATAGGCAAATTCAACAACCCCTCTTATGACATTCAGTCCTTATAACCAACACAAACTAAGGCTATGTTCGGTTAAGCTTATGAAAAGTGCTTTGCTGCCAAAAGCATTGGACCAATCAAACAGGTGAAACTTGAAGTTTCTTTTTTAAAAGTAACTGCTTTCATGTAGTACAATTTTTAAAGCATCTTGGCACTACTTTTAGCTTTTGACTTTTTTATTTTCAAAATTGACGAAAATAGAGAGTTGTTTTAAGGGTGATATAGAGTTAGGTGCGAATCTAGGGTCAATAGCAGAGGAAAGTTTGAGAAATGAGGTAAGGTGAGGATTAGGACAGTTGGTGTGGTTTTGTTCCTACCTTGATGAATCTTAGATACACGCTAAGATCTAACTGATGAGAGAGATCACAGTGTCTGTTGGGCCTGTAGGATATAGGGCATGAAAGCATAGCTCTTGGCCTAGGTTACCTTGCCCTTAGCCCTAGGTGGATCAATACGTGACACTAGGTGGATAAGGCCAAAATTAGCATGCTCAAGTTAGTTATCTTAGCCCATCAGAGGGAAAAAAATACCCTTTGAAATTTTAGGCTTTGGGGTTGTAATTTTTTTTAGGCTTCTAATGTACTACATTGGTTGATAATTGAGTTATTATTTTCAGTGCATTATTTATTTTTTTGATGTTTTTAAAAGCATCATTTAATATAGGAAAAAGTCTACAACATCATTTAATATAGGAAAAAGTCTACATAACTCCCTCAACTATTGAGGGTGGACTACTTCACCCCTAAACTATGAAATCGGAATTTCTACCCCATGAACTACCCAAAACAGGTCAAACAACCCTCTATGCTGTTTTGGACAGTGGTTTTATATTTTTATTAATTTTTGCTGAATCTTTAAAAAATAATAGTAAATTATAGAAAAATTATAAAATGGAAAATTGAATTTGGTTAGACTTAGTATGATTAGATCTACAAAGTAAGCATATGATATGGTATGCTTTAATATAAAGTTTATTCCAATTAATTACAAAAAGTATAGATCTAATTCTACATGAAAAACTTTGTACTAAATCCTACCATATTATATTTTTATTGTCCAGATCTAATTATGTGGAGTTCAATAAAATTGAATTTGCTATTTTATAATTTTTCTTTGATTTACTATAATTTTTAAAAGTCTCATGAAATAAATAAAAAAGATAAACCCCCGTCAAAACTGCCTAAGGGGTTATTTGACCAGTTTTGATAGTTGAGGGGGTAGAAAATCTGGTTTCATAGTTTAAGGGGTAAAGTAGCCTACCCTCAATAGTTGAGGGGGTTATGTAGACTTTTCCTTTAATATAACAACTAATGATGTTCGTTGGGCTAACAAATGAATTATTGTAATTTGTGTTCACCAAAATTTGAAATGGTACGTGAGAACTGGAAAGTTCTAGAAACCACGGTGAAAGCCACGCTTTGAGGAGAATCGGCTAACCCAAGTCATCATTGGGATTGTCTGATTCAGTATCGGAATTGATATGCACATACCACCATTTACTCAAGTTACACATAAGCAAGTGTATGAAGCGCCAATATTGACGCGAAGTCATGAGAAGAACATACAAGAGCAGGTGAATTTGTTCATAGATGAAACTAAATTTGTTATATTTAAAAAATGTATACTACCTAAAAATGTGTTACATATGTTTTACTAAGATTTATACGAGAAGAAACTATTGCTGGATCAAAGGATAGAAGATGGTGTACAAGGAAGCTGAACCAACGCACCATCAGGCTCGCAGCATGAACCGACAGAAAGAAAAATACACAACTCTTGATTTCCAAAATATTTAAGGATCAATGAGGAATTGTAAGCTTATCAAGTTAGCTTTCTAATGCAACCAATACCACGTTATTCAGATCTTTCAACAAGGAGTTATGACTATATTTGTCCAATCCGCTCTCAAGGCTAACGGTCTGCCAGGTCAGCATATTGGTACAACTTCTCATGCAAACTGTACCAATCCACAATGTTTTGGATGCATACTGCACATATCTGGAAAGCTCTTCAAGTCCACTTTCACACCCAACAAATGGTTCATCAATTGGACTTCCCAATAAGAAGTTATGGTCAATTTAGTGGAAACTTCTCTAGAGGCCAACAGTCACACGAAGCCACTTCGAAAAGCCATCTTGTGGAGACCTTTCACATTGCCTTCTTTCAAAAACTCCATTTTGTTTTCACACCTATCTAGAAGGGTTGTTCCTAGTATAAATATACCGTGCCTCTAAGCTATCGTGGACCTTTTAATGATATGATAAACTAGTTGATATTGCAGCCGAGCTACCGAGTGCCTTACTCAAACCTTTATTCTTCCTTGTTCTTCTTGGATTGTGAAATGATCCATCTGGGTACCCCTGTTCATGGTTTATCATTTTTAGTATGGTTCCATCATCTTGTGTGGATTAGTTCTGGATTGTGGTTCTTTGGTAGTTGAGAGATCGAGTCGAAGTCTTCGTGGTTTCAGTGCCTCTCTTCCCATCTCTAGGTCGCATTGTCAGAAGCTAGTTATCCCCGCTACTCATCGCAATTTATCTTGATTTGTGAACCTACTGTCGTGAAGATCAGGCCACCCCTTGCCAATTGATATCGGTACTTATCATGTGGTATCTGAGCCATTGTTTTTATGGTTCGTTTTGTTATCATCCCCTTATATATTTGTATCCTTTTGTTTACCATTAGTTATTGGTTTCATCCACCATATATATGTGTGATTTGTTCTTGTCATATGGTCCACTAAAATGCCAAAAAAATCATATAGCCATTTCGTGGTTCTGTACTTTGTGTTCATCTTGTTGCTAGTCCTCATCATTGTTCTTCCATCTTACTCTTGTTAATTTTATCCACACCCCTCATATGTTATCTTGTGTTTGCTGAAAAAAATCAAAACAAAGTGAAAATAAAGAGTAAAAAAGAGAAGAGAAGTGAAAGGGTTTGTATTGCGGATTGTGTAGATCCAAGTTTCATATATCTGAAAGTTCAAGTTTGTGGTGCACCGAACAACTTTCATATCTTGTTTTGAATGGTTTTTCTCACTTTGTTACAGTACCATAGCCCTCCTTGAATAGCCACCTATAGCTCCACAGAAACCAAAACTAGACCTCTCTCATGTATCATTTTTATTGCTTTATCATAGCTGGGTTACTACCACTTTTGCACACTCACAGCCCTTGAGAACTTGTAAGAGCATTGGTAAGTAAGATGTGAGGTTGTGTGAATCCATAAACATTTCCTATTCCACTATATATTGGTTTGTGCTAACATATCAAGATACAATAGATCGATTATTCGTGATGGTCATCATGGGAAAGAACCACCGATATCACGTGCTGAGTTACATCACTTTGAGAACTCACTGTTGCACGACATGGAGAGGATGTTAATGAACATCTTCCTACACCACCAGGTCAGGCTTGACAACAACATAGCCCAACCAACTCTCATGGTGGTATCTTTGGCCATAGAGGACAACATCAGGAAGCTGCTCGTGTGATTTTGAAGGATGACCACACAAGAAAATAGTGAGGGAGCGAGAAACAATTGCGAATGACCCAAAAATATAGTAAGGAAGTGGATCCAAAGCCAAATAAAATCCCACAGCCACAAAGATCCAAGACAATGGGAAAAAGGGATTAGACATGATGGTTAGGAAGGGGGATTTAAAAGAATTGATTGAACCCAATGCCATGTTCTCCCATGAGAATATTGGTGATGAAGATTATTGTGTCCAAAAGAAAAATTCAGCAAGAGACGTGATGAAGGTCCTATCGACAACAAAACCCATGTGAGCAAGAGTGCCACCAACCAAAATTGAGTGTGAGACTTCAAAAATGCAAAGATGAGAGATTCCACCATATGTGAGCAAGAGTGCCACCCAGCAAAATTGAGTGCGAGAGTTCAAAATGCAAATGTGAGAGATTCCACCATATGTGAGGAGAGCCAGAAAAATCTATGTGAGAGAGATACACAAGAATTGAGCGAAAAGGAGGATCACTCATTTGAGGAATTGTTTTCTACTAACTCAATAATAACTTCTTCTAGTCTTGTTCCTTCTGTGTTGCAGGTTCATGATGGAAAAGATGTGGTGAACTATGACCAGTACCCAATATTCGATGAGGAAGATCAAGTGATGGCAAACATAAAGTTTAGATTGAAGATAGTGATGCTAAAATTTCACTGTTGAACAGGCAACATAAAGTTTAGATTGAAGGCGATACCAATGCAAATACTTCCACTTCAAGTGATGCAAGTTGAATAGCATTTGAGGCAGCTTTAGTTCTTGGTTCTGTTGCAATAATTGTTGCTCTAATGCCATTAGAGAACATGATGAAGTATAACACATATGCATATCTTGCTACACAAGGCGTTGAGGTGATTGTGCATCAAAACCCATGTGAGAATAAGAGCCACATAGCCAAATTGAAAGAGAGTGAAATCAAAAGTGAGTAGTGTGATTCCACCAACAATGAGATTGAGAGTATCAATAATGCAAGTGTGAGAGAAGCACCACAGAAAAGAAGAGAGTTAGAATGCCAATCATGTGAGAGAAGCACCACAGAAAAGTAGAGAGTTAGAGTGCATTTGTGAGAGAAGCACCACAGGGGCGGTGACGCATCTGCGGTGATGACAAACCGTGCGCACCACCTGGAAACCACACCTCCACTCTGCCAGAGTCCTCTCGATGCCATGGCCAGGCGACGTCGGCCATGCGCCCAATGCGTCACGCGCGGTCAGACGGTCGGGAATACGTCGTCTTCAATCTCGCCCTCCAACCCCGGCGCCACAGCCAAGTAAGCCGTATCTTGTCATCCACCTTGTGTCATCCCGAGCCCTCGTGGTGGGCACCAAAGATGCATGGTTGTTTTTCTTTGATCTGTCCCTTTTGTTCTTGCTCGGCTTTCGCGCCGCCGTTATCTCTGTACACACAGTCACTGCCGGTACATTTCCAGCCTGTAGCCTTCTACACCGGCCCCCCTACACAGGCCTGGTGTCTTGTTGTTGTTGACTTTAGCATATGTGCTTCCACTACTTTCTCTGATCGGCGATCTGCAATAATATATAGCCCGCTGTACTCTGTTCCATATTATACTTTCAGGAGCTATTATGCGATGGAACTAAGTATATGTGCCTGCTGAATTTTAAAATATCAAGTGAATATATGACTTCTTTATTTTGAGCTTATCACACTCCATTCAAGCTTGTGTTCCATTCATTTTGGGCTCACACTTCCATTAATTAATTCATCATTCCTAGAACTAAGCTGTAGTGTCGTGATTTTGAATAAAACTGATTTTTGATGTATTAACTTCAGAGAACCGATGGCTGGACATTGCGTACATCTTCCTCTGCCAGAAATTAAGCTACTATGTGTATGTATGCTGGACATGTGTTGACGATGGCTATACCATGTTTTTAGCCCCACCAAAATAGTCAACAAGATACCCTTTCTGGAAGAAACAACCAAACAAGTAGTGACATAGGTACAAATAACTTGGTTCCACATGTACATGTCATCATTTGGTTGCAGGTACTAGAACAGGTACTTTTTAGGGTCCAGAAGCATGAAAGGGAATAAGTAACAACAAGCAAGAAATGATCAATCAACAAATTGACAGCACCAACCTCAATTCCATGGCTTCAAGAGACACTGTGCAAAGGCTGACACACTGGGGCCACATAGAGTGGGTCGGCCGACCCCTAAAATGTGGGCACAGGCTCTGCCAAGCAGGCATGATCCGGGTGAAGTACTCCCAAGCCAAACTCCACCCTTAGATCACAAGTGTGCTTGAAATCAATGTTGGAATGTTGGAAGATCAAAGCACATGGATCCATGGGCCCACAACAAAGGAACCAACGTGACAAGAAATTAACCAACACCAGGAATGAACTCTATGATAGGTGGGGACACTCCCTAGTGGGCCCACCTTCCATAGAGGGGGTCGACCAACCCCACCTTTGTGGGCCCTGAAGCTCAGCTTCGCTCCACCGACCTTGTGCGTGCCTCCATATGCTTGGATGCATCCTTGTCCTCCATCAAGGCGGTTTGGAGGTCAGTTTATCCAAGGGTAGAGGTGGAGAGACACACGGATCAATGACATGGCGGTGGAGTAGCCCCTACTCTACCTCTCTACTGTAAATACCCCTCACTCCCTCTCAGTGAGGACACACCACAAGGAGGAGCTCTCCACTCTCTCTCTCAAGATGTAGCACTAGTAGTACTGTTAGTGTTGTTAGGAGTTAGAGTGAGCCTCTGGTCTTCAGCCCTAGTCTTCTAGGATGTCTGGTATGGTTCTAGTATTCCTTCTCTCTTTGTAAGACTTGAGTTATTTATATAGTACTATACTGTACTTTATTACAACATGACTAGTTATGTTGTATTGGTTGTTAGTATAGTCCTAGTTGTTTGATAGTAAGATAATGGCAGCATACCTTTGCAATGGTTCACCGCCCTTAACCCAGTGCTCTAATCAATTTCATCGGATATCGGATTAGAGTAATGAGATATAGTGTAGACGTGTCTAGACTTTACGCTTGCCTGTGTCTATGGCTTGTCTAACAGGTTGTTTGTGGTACCTAGTAGGGGTGACAGACCTATCTAGACAGTGATCCCACCATGTTCGGGCAAGTTCTTAAGGCGTAGGCCTTCTTGTGCTTGGCGGCTTAGCACCCTTCTCATCCCTTTCTGTTGCTAAGCGATTTAGTGGCCCGAAGTGCAATTGTGTATGAACATTGACCTTGCTTGATATGACTTGTCTTGCTAAGTTAGAACTACGCAAGTTGAGATAGATAATTGGAAAACCTTATGCTCGTTTGTTGTCCTCCTTGCCAGCTAACCTACTCTTTTATCATTGGAACTTCTGCTGCTGTGTGTCGCTACACTTATAATATATATATCATTTACCCCCACTCTAATTTAGTTGGTATATTAGTTAATAGATCATCATGGTTAGCTATCATATTCTTTAACCATTGCTTCCCTGAGGATAAATATGATACCTTGGAATACTCCTGGGTGGAATGCTACAACGATATTTCTATGCGCTTGCGGAATATTCTACATGAGCAATAAATACCAACAATAGATATGCCTCCTCTGTTTTTGATCGATACACTCTTACATTCCTCAGTTCCTCATGTACTATTTTGTAGTGTGTATTTTGTTTGTTTGGACTATGTAGAAATTTCATTTGTACCCCAAAGTTGGAAAAACTGATTATCACCAAGGGTTTCATGCATGGCATGCATGAGTTGTTAGTATTACTTAAAAGATTTTTTTTCTGCCACCAATGATATGATTTTATAGTGTTGAAACAATTTAATGCTGAGGCCAATTCTTTAATGCCAATGGTGTTATCAATTGACCTATGAATGAATCAATTCTCTAGAGCGGGATATGGGATCCCCGATTGGTGTTTAATTATATAAGTCAATCGGAGATCTTCAATTCCACTTTCATGCACTGTTTCAGAAATGAAAATAAGACAGGCATGCAATTTATTTGTTTCCTAAAGAAACATGCCACTATGATATCGTGTCGTGCCACTCATTGTTATTGATTTTTTGTTGTATTGACTTTAGTGAGAAGAGATTACCGGACGTCGTCTTCATTCACCAAAAAGAGCTCTAGTGTATGTTGGGTGCAGGTATGATTGATGTGTCCTCGTCATAAACTCTTACATTTAATTCATGCATGTGCTATTCTTGCAAATACTTGGTAGCTCCTCCTTCATTTACATGCATGTGATTGTGTTTTTGTTTTGTTTGGACTGTGTAGAAATTTCATTATACCGCAAAGTTGGGTACTCATCATCGTTATTTCCTTTGGGCATGCAGATACTATGTTACATCTGTTTGAAGGTGCAACCCCTGCCACACATACCAAAAGTATGGCTTCGCACTCCAAGTGTGGATCATTTCCCATCTTTATGTACAAGCACAAATAATTAGTATATCTTGTAATGTTCAAATTGTTGTACAAATTAATACTCATGTGTGTGTATATTAATATATATACATATATAGTCCACATGGTTTTTGGTGTGTATTTATGAAGTTAATTTTAATCATTTGCATTTGGGTGACAATTTTAAAATATGGCGGCTATTTTGTAAATGTGGCGGAGATTTTCAAAAAAAATTAAAAAATAGGGTAATTCAACGTCACTAACAATATCTTTTCGGAGACGGACCTTTAAACCGTTTTCGTATTGAAAGTACCTCTGGAAAGCTTTCATCTGAGGTGGTTCTCCTAATAAAGTGTTCGAAAAACCTTACCAGTGATGGTTGACCTAATGAAAGTGTCTCTGAAAAGGCTTACAAGCAGCGGTTCTCTTAATGAAAGCGTCTCTTAAATCCTTATCAGGTGTGGCTCTCGGTAGGCAACCGCACCTAAAATTGAGGCTTAACAAAGGTGGTTCTCTTAATTTAACTGCCTCTGAATAATCTCTTTTTAGAGGCGGTTAGAAAACCGACTCCGGCAGCTGCGATCTTTACAATCGCTGGGCTAGAGTCGGTTTGGTTACCCGCCCCTGAAAAATTGATTTAGCCGCCTCTATAGTAACTTTCTGTATTAGTGTGCAGGTCTCTGGCGGCGCCACCTCGTCTAGATCCTGTCCGCGGTGTAGCCCTGGATCCCGGCAGATCCTGTGCCTCTGGATGGGCTAGTCAGGCTCGTGGATGGGCATCTTAATATCGGGCTCATGGATGAGCATCTCCTCTATCTAGTTTTTTTTGTTTTTCTTAAACATGTATCGCAGCGGTCATCTTAACGTGCCCGCTATGGTAAATGGATTTACCATGGCGTGGTACCTGCAGCGGACGTCGTTGCCCACCGCAAAAAACCAAAATTGCCCATTGTGGAAGTTCAAAACGGTAGTAGAAGAGCATGGAAGCACGTGGATTATTATAATTGTAGTATTCTTTTTAGTATAATAGCTGCTTGCGACGTATAATTTTAATGCAAGGCAGATGATTGATTATTTGCCTAGAAATTATGATAATTTCTTTCTATGATTTTTGGGCTATTTGACATGGGTATTTTATTGTTTTATAGCCCTAAAGTTTAAGATAAGTTTTAAAGTTCATTATTTTCAGTGCATTTCATTACTATTTAGAGAATTTTGGCATTATCTTGTATATTATCTTATGTATATATAATGTTTTATTTCCCCACGTAGATATGATTATTTTCACCATAAAATTTATTTTTTTTTGATTTTCTAGTTACAATGGAACTAACAGGGAATTCTAATTGGACAATCCATTGCGTTATTATGTTTTAGTTTCGCAAATATCATCATATATGCTAAGCAAAAAAAAAAGTATTTTTGTCACTTTGATTAATTTTTATCTATTCGTGTAATCAATCAAGACTTCAGATAGCATTTTTCTACTTTAATTATTTTTTATCATTATGGGTAGTAACGCCTTCCTTCATTACATTCTTCCTCGTTAGGGTCGAAACTCCCTTGTCTCATTACTTATTGTTTATTTTATTTTTCATTAGGGCAAATCTACTTCCCTCACTAGTTTCTTCCTCATTAGGGGCAGAAATTCCTGAAACTCGCTGACTTCCCTCGTTAAGGGAAGAAACTCTCGTAACTTCCCTCATTACTTTATATTCCATTACTGATAAAAACTCCTTCCCTCATTACTTTTTTCCTTATTTAGGGCAGAAAGTTTTTCCCTCGTTAATTTCTTCTTCATTAGGGGCACGAACTCTTTCCCTCATTATCCTATTCAATCATTAGGGAGCAAAAACTCCCTTTCCTCATTGCCTCGCTCATTAGTTTCTTCCTCATTAGGGGTAGAAACTCTTGGCAAATGGCGACTCTCTCTCAATTATCGTCCCGTCCAACGTAACGTATTTCAATCCTTGTCTACGTGCCAGGCAATGGTAGAGTGGTAGGTTTAGCTGGCCAAGCTAGGACACACGTCTAATGGCGACCGGCGGCAAGGCAGCGCCAATGCTGGGGCTTTTGCTGATATTGTACATAGTCCGCCGTGGGGCAGCGCAACGCTACAACGGCATCTGGAGCTTCGGCGACTCCATCTCCGACACTGGGAACCTATGTGTGGGCGGGTGCCCATCCTGGCGCACCATAGGGCAGCCGCCCTACGGAGAGACCTTCTTCCGCCGTCCCACCGGACGCTGCTCCGATGGCCGACTCGTCATAGATTTCCTGGGTATGAGACTGCATGGTGTGAATTGTAGCTACACTAGCTAGCCTGCCTGTGTGTATACCAACAGGGATGGAACGAATTGGTTGTGGCCCACGTCACCCGCCAGCAACCGCTAGGCTGTGGGACTGGACTGACACGTACCGTGATACGTACATGCAGCCGAGTACTTTGGCCTGCCACTGCTGGCGGCTTCCCAAGCCGGCGGCGACTTCAAGAAGGGCGCCAACATGGCCATCATCGGCGCCACTACCATGAACTTCGACTTCTTCGACTCCATCGGCCTCCGCAACATATTTTGGAACAATGGGCCACTCGACACCCAAATCCAGTGGTTCCGCCAGCTCCTCCCCTCCGTTTGCGGCAACGGTACAAAATCTCCCGTTAAAGCGGAAAATCGCATTCGCACCCTACGTCCGTGCTTTTTATTTAATAATGATTTATGAATAGCATGAAACAGACTGCAAGAACTACCTGTCCAAGTCGCTGTTCGTGGTGGGCGAGTTCGGGGGCAACGACTACAATGCGGCGCTCTTCTTCCAGCGGCCCATGGCGGAGGTACGAGGCTACGTGCCCATTGTTGTCACCATGCTGATCCACGGCCTGGAGAAGATCATCAAGAGCGGAGCTGTGGATGTGGTGGTGCCCGGGGTGCTGCCCATCGGATGCTTACCCACCTACCTCACCCTCTACGGCACCTACAACGCCACCGAATACGACCGCGACGGCTGCCTCCAGAGCTACAATGACCTCTCCTCCTACCACAACACGCGCTGAAGCGCAGCCTCGCCAGCCTGCGGAGGACGTACCCGCACGCCCGGATCATGTATGCCGACTTCTACACACAGGTCACCGACATGATCCGGACACCTCACAACTTCGGTGAGTAGTACTCAGTACCCACCTTTAGCTAGCGCACTCTTTGTTGAGGTCACCGGCCGAGCTTTCGCTTTGTGTCGTTTGATAGATTCCAGTTGCCGTGCGGGAGCTCAAGTCTCAGTTATCATCGGAATGTGTAGTGTAGCACACATAGGCAGCACTGGAAAGGGATATATCCAAAGCGTGGATGTTGGCAGATGTAGATGTAAAGAAAGCTACGTGAGCATGTTCGCTCAAATTATTTTACCTTTGGATTCTTAGCCCACCAATTACTCATCCTGGTCAATTATCATCTTATAACGCACTGTGTAATATATGTAGTAGTCACAAAACCCACCTGCTGTAAATGGCTACTCCAAAAAAAAAGGTTCATAAACAACGACAGATTAGTAACAATGTTTCACATGCATGTAAACACAACAATTCCTAGCAATTTAACAATCCGTTCATTCTATGCACTGTTTTATCTTAAACATGTTTCTAAAAAAGAGGTCCTTACCTTAGTTCCCGTGACAGGGAGCACGTTCGAGTGCATTTCAAGGTGGTTCTCATTGTTAACTGTAATGTAATCAGCCTAGCTAATGATAGCTAGTACGTGTGACACTTGCAGGGCTCAAGTACGGGCTGACGGTCTGCTGCGGTGCCGGTGGGGAGGGCAAGTACAACTACAACAACGAGGTGCGGTGCGGCATGTCCGGGGCCAGCACCTGCGCCGACCCGGGCAACTACATCATGTGGGACCGCATCCACCTCACCGAGGCGGCGTACTGCTCTATCACCGACGGCTGGCTCAAGGGGTCCTATTGCGACCCTCCCACTCAGCACTGATGGACTTTGAGCTAGCTGGGGAGTTAATAGAGCTAGCAGTATTCATGCATGCGTGAGTGGATCATGTGTTGAATGTTTAGGGCTAATTGCCATGTGCATCACCACCCTGATCTTGGTTCATACATTACTGCACACACAGTGATGAGTAGTGAAGTGTTTAGGGTTTCGGTGTGCTAGGGACAAATGAATAAATGTGTAATGGACTGTTTGCAACTTAGCTACATAGTGAACAATTAGCTCACATGCATCGCTCTTCAAGAAAACAACTTGTTGCAAAATTATTAAATATCTTGTTTTTCTTCTCCAATGAAAACTGGACTACTAAGCCCTATCATCCACGAAGGAAAATGAAAGGCGAGAGACATTTTCCGAAGCGAACACCATAAGACAGCTGCCTCTTGTAAAACATAGGTGTCAACTTGCAACAAGCATTAAGACATTGCATTAGGTTTTGTAGCCAAATTCAACAAACCCTCTTATACCATTCAGTCCTACAACCAACACACATGTTGGCGGTCCTTATCAACGATTTTATACCGCCAACATAATCCAAAAAGGGAGAAACTAAATGCTTCTATGCACATATACTTTAGTATTGACCGAATTTCACTTGTATTGGAGAAATATCACTTTGCAAGAATTAGAACCAATTGTAAGAGGAAATATAAAGAAAAGGAGCCTTCCAGAAAAGCGTAAATGCCAAAGGGGAGGGAAGCAGCTCAAATGAAGCACTTTTGCGCCAAACCCACAACGTCACAGCAGTCCAGGTCCGCGACACAGCCCACGTGCCAAGGAAGGTCGCAAACCGACCCAGGAAGGGGCCGGCCGGATCAGGTGGGCCGGCCAGCGCACCCTGAAGGCGGTTCGGGCCTAGACGCTTCGTGTCGGTACATTAAAGGCAGAGGAGGGCGGTGCGCTGCTGGGTTTTCCCATTCTACCCCCGAACCAATCTCCACACACTATGAGAGGAGGAGGAGGAGGCACTCTCTTATACACACAACACACAACACACAAGAGTCTCTCCCCCTCCACACTTGTATTCTTTTTAGTAGTTTTAGTTTGGTTAGTTGGAGCTAGGAGGAGCTACGTTGGAGATCTTGAGCAACGTGAGCCTTTTGGTATGAATGTTATCAAGAGCTTCCTTTTGTTCTTGTTCTTATCTTATCATTATAGCTTTGTTATGAAATCAGAGCAAAGTTCTTATGTTATAATCTTGATATACAAACTAGACTATAGTTTCTATGTCATGCCCATAGCATATAGAACTTTATGCTTAATCTATCGTACATACATGTTTCGACCTAGAGCTAAGTTGAGGTGATGAGTTCTTTCTTAATTTAGTCGTGGTCAAAGTTGGTTTGCGGGATAGTCGTTCGTCCTTGTGGTGGTTGCTCTAGTAGAAGGACCCCAGGGACGGGTAAGCCTTGTTGACACGCTAGAGTAGTAGTCGATAGCTTAGATGTGGTGTCTAGGCTAGAGCTACCTTCGTTTGCTCCTTTCTTGTATGGTTGAGGTGGTAGGCGGTGGGGTGTGACCTTATCCCATCCATCCTTTGTAATCCCCCACACTTGGGTTTGGCGTAGAGCTGTATGCCAGTATCGCCTGGCATAATAGGTGTGCTCCGGTGTCCGAAGTAGATCGACAGCGACCAGACTATGTTACCTTAAAATCTCTGACCCTATATGAGGACATATATTTGTATGATCATCTGCTATCTTAATATAGCTATCTAGGAATGACTGCTCGAGTTTAGGATATTCTTTATTTTTTCTTTATCTTTATCCTTGAGATTGGCTTGAGTGTGTGTCATCCCAATACCTATCCTATTTACCCCTACTATCATCTTTGGTCTATTATGCGATCAGGTTATCTTGTCCATGTCCCTATTATACTCTTTTACACCATGCCTTCCTTTAGGAAAATATAAATAACAATACCCTGAATATTTTTAGGTAAAATGCTACAATGGTATTTCCGTGCGCTTGTGGACTTGTTCTATGAATGCTACAGAATACCTTTAGTTGTTTCTTAGTATTGTTACTAGGATATACCAATTCTAATAACAATGCTAAGAAACGCCTACAACACACTAAGACTATGTTTGGTTAAGTTAATGAAAAGTGATTCTGCTGCTAAAAAGCATAAACCAACCAAATAGGTGAAACTTGAAGTTGCTTTTTTTAAAAGTAACTACTTTCATGTAGTATGATTTTAAAACACCTTGGACACTGCTTTTAGCTTTTTTACTTTTTAAAATTGGTGAAAACAGAGTTATGCAGATGTTTTAAGGGTGAGAAACAGAGAGGTTCGGAGCTAGGGTGAAAGGCGGAGGAAGGGTTGAAAAATGAGCTAAGGTGAGGGTTAGGCCAGTTGCTGTTGTTTGTTCTTTCCTTGATGAATCTTAGACGCCCATTAAGATTTGACGCATGAAGTTGGTTACGAGCTCTGTTAGGCCTATGCGATATAGGAGCCCACGCAAAAGCGCAGCCCCAGCCCACGACACCTTGTCCCTAGTCCTAAGTGAATCCCATACGTGGCACCTAATAGACACATCCAAAATCAACCTGCTCTTGTTAGTTATCTCATGCTACCAAAAAAAATATCCTTTGAAATTGTGGGCTTTGGGTTATGATTGTTTTGGGCTTCTAATGTACTATATGGGTTGTAATTGATCTATTATTTCCAATGCATTATTTATTGTTAATTGTTTTTAATAGCACTATTTGTATTATATGTCATAAGTAATGATGTTTATTTGGATAACTAATTAATCATTTTAATTGGGCTTACTAAATTCACATCTTTATTATTATAGTATTTATTTTTTAGTTTAATGGTTGCTTGCTATGATTTTTGGCTATTCAATGCATGTGCTTTTATTCTTTTTATAGTCCTAAAGTTTGAGCTAAGTTTTAAAGTTGATTGTTTTCAGTGTATTTCATTACTATTTAGAGAATTATGGCATTGTCATATATTGTCTTATTATAATTTCTTATTTGTCGATATAATGATTATTTTGCTACAGTTTTATTTTCTAGTTAGAATGGAACTAACAAAAAATTCTAATCAGAGAATTCATTATGGTTCATGTATATATTTTTGACCACCATTAATTTATATATATGTGTCTACAATATTATGTTTTAGTTTTTTTCTATTTCTATCCAACAATATCATCATATGCCAAACAAAAAATTACATTTTTTGTCACTTTAAATATTTTTTATCAATCCGTGTCATCAACTAAGACTTCAAACAATAGAGCTGGAAGTCGACGAGAGAATTATTTTCTTGGCCCTAAAAAAGTTTGGCTTACTTACTTACTTATCCTTTTTATTTTTTAACTTACTATTTAGCCTAAAAACTATCGCTAGTTATTTATGTGACCTATCCATTAGTTTCTGGCATAACGTTGTTAAATTAATTAGAGTGGAATAATAAATTTTCCTTTGAAAAATGAACGAGGGCAGAATTTAGTTTGTCTATGCTTAATTTTGAGGAATACCGAATATTCCCAAAAATAAGACATGGAGAAACTAAACTCTGCACTAGTTCATCATTCCACACTTGACTTAACACCGTTAAATCTCAAAATGAATGGAAGTGTCGTATAAGTAAATAAATATAATTTTGGGCCAAATAAGTATAATTTTGGAAAAAAAAAATAAGTCAAACTTCTTGTAGGACCAAAAAAATTATAATTCTACTGACTTTAAATAGTGAACTAAATGTAGCTCGTCTAGTTAAATTTTTCAGTTAGATTTATCTAGTGAAGTATTTTCATCCAAGTTCATGACAAAAGTGCTTGTATTTTCTTAGATTTATAATAGGGATTAGTAGAGCTATTTTCAGTGGCAAGTGGCATGCCTGTTTACGGTGAGACACCGTAGTGACTTCGTCAATCTTAAGATCTGTTCATCCATTGTTTTAGAGGTCCTGTTCTTTTGAGGATAGGAGATGTGTTCGTCAATAGTGCCTAATTTTTTATAGGTTCTTCTCTATTATAATTGAAAACTTCTCCAAACTAATCCCTTCGTTTAAGATCAATAACTCACACAACTACTACAGAACCAAAAGCTCAGAAGTTTGCTCCACTTCCCACTCTCCCTCGCCACCGCACGAAGATGCGTCATGACCCCTCCGCTCACAGCTCCACGTCCGCGGCGAGCAGGGTTCAAACCCACAGGATGTTTCATTTTTCTTTTCTAACATTTCGTAACCTTCCCACTCCTCTAGGACCCAGGCCCTCGCACCGATTCGCCGCCGCGCTCCCTACAAACCCTAGGCAGGTAGGGGTTCCGGTATGCCTACCGTGGGAACCCCAGGCATGCCAGCCACCACGTCATAGGCTTGGACAAAAAGTCCCTCGTCGGCGCCGCAAGGTCGCTACCACAGCCTCTGCCGAGCCGCCGAGGACACCCGAGCCAGGTGAAGCAGATCGCGACTTGCCCTTCCATCTCCTTTCGATGGTGGCAGTGGTAGCAGGCCCCTCCCCTACATCCGATGGCGGCATGGCCAACCCGCACCGATGGTGCTCCTCCGACACGGCCCGCGCGTCCCAGCTCGTGCTGGCCCACGACCGGCGGCGGTGCTTTCTTAGATTCACTGGCGGCGGTGCTTTCTTAGATTCACCGGCGGCATATCCCCGACGTTTGGCCAGCAGCGCATCTCCAAGTGGTGACACTCCAATCCGCTATTCCCCACCATTATCGAATCTGCGACGGCTAGATCTTGGCGAATCTCCATGGTGACACCTCCCTCTGCGATCCCACCGATGGCGACTACCATGGGGTCACTGCAAGGCGTCTGTGCTTCATGGCTGAAGCTGCATGACTCCCGATCCATTTATGCCTGCCCCCATGGATAAAGGTCGATCTCCTTCCCAACTCCCTCCGACTCCTAATCTGACATCTAATTGGATGAAGAAACGAATTGCATCAGGCGTTCAGTTCAGTGACAGATGATCTGGGAATGTAAATCAAACTGCAAGGACCTGGTAAGAAAAATCAATCTGAATTTGTATGAGAAGATGTTTGTTCCTGAAGTTGAACAGAGCTCACGGCACAAGATTATTAATTAGTTACCTAAATTATACCATTATTCTTGTGCTATGTAGCATACTCTTTGCATATATGATTATGTGATTGTTCATATATTGGGTCTGATAGTAGTTTGTATTTGCTTTCGTACTCTTTGAATTATCATTAGAACTACTCTCAGTAATTATCAATATTTTCTTTTTACGATAATCATTTTACACCAAACCTACTTTGCAGCGCACACCACGCACAAATCTGTAGTATTGCGCCGTGGTTGTTGAATTAGCGTTGTGCGAGCTATAAAGTAATGTGTGTTTCTATTTTGAAAATCAATACCATTGCATTGTCCTCGGTAGAAACTGGTGCTAACTATCTATGTTTTATGAACACCCGCTGATAATTGCTTGTGTACATAATTTGATAACACCCGCTGACCAAAGAATATATATTTTTTTACATCACCTATGGAACTTACTTTGCAATATTGCTCTTCAATACTTTTAGCTCCGCCTGGACGACGGCACGCTCTTAGGTTAGCACAAAGGAGGCAAGCTGAGGTTTCTGCAGTGAGTGCCCCTAGCAGTAGGAGAAAAAGAATTTTTGCCTTCAAGCCCCACTCATCACTCAGGATCAGCGGTGATCCCTGTTCTTGGTGAGCTCTCCATCAGATTGTGTAGGCTGTCGCCTCTCTAAGACCTCCTGTTCAATGTTTGCCATCTCTGAAATAATTAGAAAATCACTAGATTATATCCTCAAAGCCAATTGTTGGGTGATGAAATCACACCGACATTCGGATGAGGAGAATGAATTCCAAATCGCAATACATTCCAATTTGTCTCAAATAATACATTTCAGGGGGTATTTATAGGGCACCCTGACTTTGCGGTTACAACAAAATTACAGTCTTAACCTTGATCATTCTATACAATTGTCTAAAAGACAGGGGGCGAAGTGGTAAAACACACTTCGCTTTTCTATTCTACTCATCTTGCTTGATTCTTGGACCTGATGTCATCGGACGAATTTCTGACTTGCCTTGTCGATAGATGGACGTTGTGATCATCTCCTGAGTGAAGTCGACATATCGGCTTCGCTAAGCTCCTGACGCCACATGAAGAAGTTTGTCCTGAAAAGTTCAAAAACCACCAAGCGAAGTCCAAATTATGTCATGCGAAGTTGTCGTGTCATCTTCGCCGAGCACCTGTTCTCATTTCTCAATTGGTTTGAATAGAAACTTATTTTTTAACTCCGAAGTTTGAACGAAGTAATTTCTATGATAAAGTTGTTCCCCATCAGCAGCCCCTCGTGGACGAAGGCCTACTCCAAAGGTCTGACTCCTGCGAAGTTTATTTAAACTTTGTCTAGGAAATGTCATCCAAACTTTGGAGTTGGACGTTTGACCGTTAAACGTAAAATTCTAAATTTTCAATGGCTAGTATGACTTGTTAACTAACGTTCATTAAATTTGACTAAGGTTGGCTATATATACAACAGTGCCCCCCTGGAGCTATCATTTTCAGAAGAGGGGAAACTCTGGCAAAATTTTTCTTAGACGCGAAGTCGGAAAAATTTTCTTGTTTCTTGTCGTCTTTGGTATATTGATTCGTCCTTTCTCGAATTTCCTTGTGAAGATTGTGCCGTGACTTCACTGAGGTATGTTTTTGAAAGAACTATTTTGGCCTTTTCTCTTGTTCGGGTTTTTCTTTTTGGATGATGCTTATTTTTGGTTTGTAGATGTCTTCGCAAGATTTGTAGGAACAAATTCACTCTCAGGAAAGTTTGAAAGATGATGACGATAAATCGCAGCCAGAATCTGATGAAGATAATCTTGAAGACGTTGATGCTTCAGTTGAAGATTTGGTGAAGGATGGTGACGGTCTTACTTTGACCTTCGGTAGGACTTTGTTTGATCAGGATTGTCTTGACGAGATGGTTAGATTGTGAAATGTTGACCGTGATTCTGTGAGAGTTCTTGATCCTGAGGAGACAAATCCTCATCTAGAGCCTGAGAAGTGCATTGTGTATCGAGATCTTTTCTCTGCTGGACTCTGATTTCCTTGCCAATATTTTGTTGAAGATGTGTGAAAGCTTTTAAGATTGAGATGCATCATTTGACTCCCAATGGTGTGGTCAGACTGTCTCAGTTTGTTTGGGCTGTTAAAGCTTTGGAGGAAAATCCAAGTACCGTTGCTTTTTGTGAATTGTTGGAGATGCATACTTAGTACAAGACTTTTATGCTTGACAACCGATTGATCACTAAATATTTTGGTTGCTGTAGTTTTAAGACAGCTCGCAATGCCTTTCAAATTTCTCTAGCTACAAAGAACAAATGGGCAGATGGTGAGTGGTCTAGATATTGGTTTTATCATAAGGTTCCTATGGTTGAAGTGAAGCATCCTGTGACCAAAAAGATGGTGAAGAAATATCCCCTTGTTGCTAAAATGGTAATCAAAGATTTTGACTGCACTCCATCTTTTCCACCCAGTCTTATTTCGATGACTGCTGTTAAAGCTTTTAAGATGACAATTTCGCTGCAATGTGCCCGACATATTGTTGAAGAATATGCTGCTGCCAGAATTTGGCCACTTAAGAAAGGCTTGTCTTTCTTGCGTTTTTACCCAAGGAAAATTCATGGTATTAATTACAAGTTTTCAGATAAGGACTTTTATCGTCCAAATAAGTTTGCTTCAGACGAAGAGTTTGTTAAGTCTATTGAAAGTAGAGCGGATGATTTGTTGGGAAAATATTTGAAGGGTGAGAAGGATATTGATAAGATTATTGGTTTGGAATACAAGAACTTGAACAGGGTTTTGGGGTTGCAAAGGTTGATTATCATGAGAGGCCTCCTCCTGCTTATAGCCGTGAAAAGAAATAGGGTAAGAAGAAAGAAGTTGTTGTTCAGGCCAAGGGGAAAATAAGCGTAAGGCTATTGGAGGTGTCAGCAAAGTTGTTGACAAGAAAAACAAGAAGAGTTCGGCAGTGATGCTTGATGAAGAAGAAATTGATGCTGCGGACTTTGGATATGGAGGGTAATGTTGTTTCTGATTTGGTTGGTACTGGCGAGGGTGGTGGTGGTGGCAGGGTTATTGATGGCACTGGGATCTCTGTATCTCAGCATGTTGAAGATGAGGTGAGAAAAATAAGTTTGGTTTTTTCTTCTAGCGGTCTGATTCCGCCTTTCCTTACTCCGCTTAACGATGATTTGCAGAATTTGTAAACTCGTGATGGCTCTGCTTCTAATCTTGGTGAAGATGTTACTGGTGTTAGGCTGACTTCTAAGAAAGAGGGTGATGTTGAAGACTCCCTAAAGACTGCTGGGCCGACTTTGCCTAGAATTGATTTGGAAACTCATCCCAAATTTGGGCCTCGTAGCTTTGAGGGCTCTCAAATTGCTTCTGTTGTTGAAAAGGAGAAGATATCTTCATGTGAGGAACCTTCTGTTGCCAATGTCGGCAAAGGGAAGAATTGAGTTTAAGAGAAAAAATTTGCTGGCTCGAGGGTTTGTACCCTTGATTTTGGTGGTAGTGATGAAGAAGTGTTTGATGAAGATGCTAATGAAGAACGTTTGGCATGCTTTTCTAGCTCAACTATCAATGTTGAGACTGGGGAAAAGATTATTTGTGATTTGGGCCCTCATGTCTCTACTAGTGAGTGTTGGCATTTTCTTTATTTCTTTGTCTTCTTTTGGTTCTTTGTGTTTTGATTCTTGAGACAATTTTTTTAGAAACTGTGTTTCGTGACGCACCAACATATCCTCATAAAAATGTGGATGTTGGTAAAATTAAAGGGCGTGGTCCAAGGTCCAACTACTCTAGTTGGCCCTATTGGTACGAGCAATGAGGAGGAGACATCTGCAGCTTTGAAGCACTCCTTAGAGTTTTGTCAGGATCGTGGTATTGGATTAGATGCATTTAAATTTATTGGGATTGGCTTGAACAAATTTCAAGAAGTTCAGAGCGTCAACTTTCTAGGTGCATTGATGAGTCGTTTACTGTTCCTCATGCAGAACTTGAAATTTCATAGAAGCCTTCTCTTGAAGTTGTTGATGTTGGGCTTGCGATGATGTATAAAAGTACTATCTTGATGCGAGGTATGAGGATTGGTTTGGAGGAGAAGGAAAAGTCCTTTGCTCTTCATGAGAGAAATTTGGAGTCTAAAATTGAAACATTGAAAGAACAACTTGTCGAGAAAGAAAAAGAAAGGGCCGATTGTTGACTGCTATAATACTTTGGAAGGTAACTATATTGGTGCTTTGGCTCGTGTTGAAGAGAGGGTTGAAGATTATAAGAAAATTCTGCAAGAGAATGAAAAGCTCAGAGATAGCATGGGGCAATTGGAGAGAAAAATGCAAGAACAAGATCAACATTTCTTTGATAAGTGCAATCAGATATGGGAATTTTGTTTCCAGTGTTACGATAAATTTGGGGCTAGGCTGGGTGAAAAATGTTGGGAGTTGGGCGAGTGTAATAATTTCTTCAGCTGGTTGTGCCGACAATATGAATACCTTTCTCAGGTTATGGAGACCACAATTGACATTGGTGTTTTTCTATTCTGCTCGTGCCCTTTTCCACTTGATGAGGCAGAGTCAAGATCCTTTGTTCAACCATTTGTGCAATGATAAGTTCAAATTTCCTGAGGTTGGGAGTCTGACTAATGTTAGTAAGGCGACCCAAGTGCTATGCAACAAGTTTTTTATCAGTATTGGAAATCTGGTGGTCGTACTCATTGCTTTGATAGGGCGAGAGAAAAATTGCAAAGGGTAATTTTTGGTTCTTATTTTCCATGCTATTCCTTTTTTTATGTTTTTGTTCTTAATTGCTTTCTTATTTTTCTTGTAGAAAATTGCAAAAGAAGCGGAGGCTGCCCAGAATGAAGCTGAGGAGATTGCCAAGAAGGAGGCGGAGGCTAGAAGTCAAGGTGGTGCCGAGACGAGCAATGTTAGTGGTGGAAATGTTTAGGTTTTTAGTTTGGTCTTTGTGAGATTGAGAGTTAAAACTTCTGTTCTTAAGTTATGAACTTGTAGTGTATGTCTTAAAGTTGTTTGACAATTGCCCATCCTACGTAGGAGGTTCCTCATGGTGAGCCTGTGCAGGATGTTGAAGAAATTACCCCGCTTATGATGTGTAAAGATGATTTTATGTTTGAGCCGTCTGAATTTTATGATTTTTGTGTGAAGAATGATGGGTGTGACATTAATAACTTTCTTTCTCGTAAGTTTCTATTTTGATGCTTGAAGGAACTTTTACATTGTATGTCTTTGTTTTTCTAGTAAGATGTTTTTGTAGAAATGGATAACCGTTGTTGTAGCATAAAAACCCCCTATTTCCCATCGGGTTTTGATTTTATGAACTTCGCACAGATAAAAAACCTTTTTCTTTGTTGATTGTGCATTGCTATTTTTGTATCTTGTGATGATGTTGGTTTTATTGTTTTTAGTCTTCTAGATCAGGTGCTTCTCCTACATATGTTGGTGAAGAGTTTTTTGCGTCGCGAAGTTGATGAGATTATTGGCGAAGTCGTCAGCGATATTCTTGACAATGCTGCTGAAATAGTTAGTTCTCAAGACGATTGAATTGTTGTAATTCGAAGTTTATGTTCTGTATAAACTGTATTGTGAATGTTATTTTGTTGCAAAGTGTATATGTTTAACTTCGCTTGAATTGATGAGTAGATGTGTGCTCAAAGGAGTTTTATTAATCTCCAGCTTCTGAAATTTTTAGAGCCTTTTGTTTTAGTGAAATTTTATTTCAGTGAGTCCCTTTTTTAATGTGAAGTGGTTGCGACGACTTTATCTCTTCTTTTTCGTTTGAAGTGGACGCGTAAACTTCGCTTAGAAGCTTGAAAAAATTTCACCTTAGTGAAATTTAGTCGAGAAATTTGCCTTGGCAAATTTTTAAACACTGTCCCTTCTTTTTTGTTCGAAGTGGACGCGTAAACTTCGCTTAGAAGCTTGGAAAATTTTCACCTTAGTGAAATTTAGTCAAGAAATTTGCCTTGGTGAATTTTGAAATGTCGTCCCTTATTTTTCGTTTAAAGTGGACGCGTAAACTTCGCTTAGAAGCTTGGAAAATTTTCACCTTAGTGAAATTTAGTCGAGGAATTTGCTTTGGCTAATTTTGAAACGCCGTCCCTTATTTTTCGCTCAAAGTGGACTCGTAAACTTCTCTTAGAAGCTTGGAGAATTTTCACCTTAGTGAAATTTAGTCGAGAAATTTTCCTTGGCAAATTTTGAAATGTCGTCCTTTCTTTTTCATTCGAAGTGGACGCGTAAACTTCGCTTAGAAGCTTGGAAAATTTTCAACTTAGTGAAATTTAGTCAAAATTTCGTTCAAAGTGGATGCGTAAACTGTGCTTAGAAGCTTGAAAAATTTTCGTGCTGATCAGATAAGTTAGCATTTTTTAAGTTTTATTAAAATATTAATCCTAACTTATATTTTTTCAATATTTCTGCCGATATATGAGTATATATTGGATATACTCCTCGGCACGTTTTGTTTTCAGGAATGTAAAGAACTCATTTTAGGAGAAACTATATTCTCATTTATATTTCATGAGATTTACAAATAGACTGCCTTGTTAAAAAACCACTCACCCTGTGAAAGATTTTTCCTGAGTGAAAAAAGAGTGCTGCTCGTTTACATTTTGAATCTGAACTTTGTTGGGAAAATAAAACTTCTACTTCTATTTTGCAGAAAAGTACACTACTCTTCCAATATGGTCTTTGGCAATGGGTAGTACTTGCACAGTGATTTTATGTTCCAAGTGTGGCTAAGCTCCTCACCTTCCAGATTTGCTAGATGATATGCTCCCTCTTTGTTTGTTCTTGTAATGATAAAAGGTGCTTCCCACTTTTATTGAAATTTTTTGACTGTGTCTTCATTTCTTTTTCTTTTGAGGACGAAGTCTCTCGGAGCGAACTCCATTGGCTTGACTTTCTTGTTGTACCACTTTTTGGTTTTAAGTTGATATTTCTTGATGTACTCAAGTTCTTCATTTCTTTCTTCTTCGAGTAGGTCTTTGCTTGTTTCTTGGTCTTCTTCTATGATCATCTGTATGTTTCTTCTTGGCCCTTCAAACTTTATTTCTTTGGGGGTCATAGCTTCGTCTCCATATAACAGCTTGAATAGGGAGACGTCTATTGGCCTTGACTTTGAGGTGTTGTGAGACCAAATTACCCTTGTCAATTCGTCTACCCATTTTCCTTTTCTTAAGTCTGTCAGACACTTTGATATTCTCGTGCAAATTATGTCATTTGCCCTTTCTACTACTCCATTTGATTGGGGGTGTCTTACTGATGCGAAGCAAAGTCTGATTCCCATTGAGTGGCAATATTGTCTGAAGTCTTCGTGGTCAAATTGAGTTCTGTTGTCAACGGTGATATGTCTTGGTACTCCGAATCTACAAATGATGTTTTGCCATAGAAACTTTTTCATTGTGTGAGAAGATATGTTTGTGATTGGTTTCGCCTCAATCCACTTGGTGAAATATTCAACTGCCACTACTGCGTATTGATAATTTTCTTGTGCTCGAGGTAACTTCCTAATTATGTCGATGCCCCATCTTGCTAGTGGCCAGGTTTTTTCAATTGGTTGTAATGTAGTTCCTGGTGCATTCACTTTGCTTCCTGTCATTTGGCAATTGTGATAGGTTCTGATTATTTCTTTATTGTCGCTTTGAGCTGTTTGCCAGTAAAATCCTTGTCTAAATGCTTTTCTGACTATTGATCTAGCCCAGTACGGCTGCCGCAAATTCCCTCATGAATTTCCTTCAACATATTTTTCCATCTTCTCTTGAAATGCACTTTAGCAATGGTTGGCAGATTCCTTCTTTGTATAATTCTTCGTTGATGATTTTATAGCTTCTTGTTTTCTGCTTCATTCTTATTTCATCAACTTTATTTTCTGGCTCATAGAATCCTCTTAGAAATGCCATGATAGGTGCTCTCCAGTCTTCACTTTCAATGATGTGTATTTCTCTTGCTTGCTCAATCTTTGCTTTTGTTGAGGCTTCGGTTATTATTTGAAAGAATACTTCTGTTGGTAACTCCATTTTTTGTGCAGCAGCTTTTGTAATTTTGTCTGCATCCATGTTGTCGTTCCTTAAGATGTTTTCACTGTGAATCCGACGGAGTATTTTTCATGGTCTCTTAAGAGTTGGAGATACTTCGCTAGCTCTGGGTCTCTTGCTTTGTAATTTTTCTCATTGTGCCCTGCTACCACTTGTGATCTGTCTTGATTGTCAACTTTTGAATCCCCGTTGCCTTTGTCTTGCGAAGCCCCAACAACTACTACTTCATATTCTGCGATGTTGTTTGTGCATTGGAATTCTAGTCTTGATGCATATTTTAGCTTGATTCCAGAAGGTGATGTCATGACCATTGCTGCTCCTACTCCGGCGAAGCCCCAAGCGCCATCACAATCAGTGGCAGAGCCAGAAACAATGCTTAAGGGGGCTAACTACTATATATCAGCGCTAAGTGAGGATAAATGCCGGACTTTATACTAAATTTGGCTGGAGATTAAGGACGCTTTCTTGCATGTTTCATGCTTCGCCCCGAGCTGCAGCCCCCTAGCCCGGGGTGCAGATCCACCACTAATCACAATATACTGTCCATTCTAGCTGTTCGATATCTTGTTGCTGATGTTTTGTTGGTGTCCAATCTACTACGTAGTCAGCCAGCACTTGAGATTTTATTATTGTTCTCTTTTTGAATTGGATGAAGTATTGTGATAATTCTGCTGCCCACTTCCCCAGTCTTCCTGAAGATTTATAACCTTGTAATACTTCTTTGAGTGGTTGGTTTGTTGGGATTCTGCTTTTGTGGGCTTGGAAGTAATGCTTTAATTTTCTTGATGCCATAATTTGCGTATGCTATCTTCTCAATTTCTGAGTAGAAGATTTTTGAGGCTGACCATGCCTTAGATGCAAAATATGCTGGTACTTGTTTTGTTTAGTGATCATTTTCTTCTTTTTGTATCAATACTGCGCTAACTGTACCTTTGTTTGGTGATACGTACAGTAGTAGATCTACTGCAGGATTTGGTGTTGCTAGAGTTCTTGGGTTTGATAAGTGCTTCTTTATTTCTTCAAATGGTTCTTGGGGCGGAGCCCCATTTGAAATTTTCTTTCTTGCCTTTTAAGGCTTGGAATATTGGTAGACTTTGCTCGTCTTATTTTGATATGAATTTGTTTAGCGAAACTAATCTTCCTATTAAGTTTTGGATGTCCTTGATGTTTCTTGGGACTTCCATGTCTAGTATTGCCTTCACCTTCTCTGGGTTTGGGTCAATGCTCTTTGCTGAAACAATGCAGCCTAGAATTTTGCCAGTTTGGACTCTAAAAGTGTATTTTTATGGATTCAACTTCAAGTTTGCTTTTGTAAGGTTTCAAAAAGTTTCTTGGAGATCTTCGACGTGGTCTTCTCTTTTCTTGCTTTTTAACACTAAATCGTCCACGTAGGCAAGTAGGTTTCTTGGAGTTTGGTCCTTCAAAATTTTTGAAGTCATTCTGATAAAAGTTGTGCCAGTGTTGCTGTGGCAGAACCTTCTAAATCATATGGCCCACACACATGATTATTGTCTAAACAGACTCCTAATAACCATGATTGTGTTCCATACGACTTAAAAAGTCTGTCGGGTAAATCCCGAATCATCCATAATTCTCTAAACAGGATCAATTGTTATAGAGAGACATTGCAGTATTACAACAGTTTGATATAAATAATATACATCGGAGTAAAACAGCGGAAGACTTACAACAACATAAGTTTACAAACCTTTGAGTTTCAAATATTTACAACCATAAGTTTAGATTGTACAACCCATAATAGTAGTGGAGTAGCAGTATATAACCTTATTACAATACCAAACGAAAAGCTCTGCCCAAGAGTTAAACACTTTACTCGTCGTCGCTTTCCTCGACGACTATCATGCAGCAGGATGCGAAGCATTCCTGCCCATAAGGCTCACCTGCAACAAGGGTTCAACAAACCCTGAGTACAAAAGTACTAAACAAGACTGACCCGACGAAAAAGAGGGGTGGAGACTCAAAAAATGCAGGCTAGAGGGACATGGTAAGGCTTGTAAGAGATAAGAAATTTTGCGAAAAAGCTTAACAGAAAGTAAAGTTTGCTTGGACTAGCTCCAATTACCAACCAACTTCATTATTAAACCTTAATCTTTGTTCAAGTTGTTACTACGATTATGAACATCGATTAAGTCTTCTTCTCCGAGAAGCAACGGTGATTCGAATCCATTTTCATACCCAGCTGGGACCTAGGTCACTGGAATACCGGAGACTTTAACTCTGATGCACCCCACATGAACCGATATACTGGGATAACAACCGTAGCCATATATCACCACATGATACACGTGAGCTCTTCGGCCCAGCGTA
>CM041641.1:31165509-31240906 GCA_023333625.1 Bothriochloa decipiens | reverse complement strand
TGATGACATGGCATGTTTTAGTTAATATAACACCAGAGGTGTTACAGTTGCGGAGCCTCTCGACCATTCTTTAGAAATTGTAGGTTTCTAATGGTGTAATAAAACTTGTGAATTCTTTGTCTTCTTTTTTCATCCAGATTTGATGATACCCTGAGTAACAGTTGAGGAAACTTAGCATTTCACTTCCTGCTGCTTGGTCTACCAATGTGTCTATTCTTGGCAAAGGGAAGTTATCATTTGGGCATGCTTTGTTAAGGACTATGAAATCTATGCACATTCTCCACTTCTTCTTCTTGTTTTGTACCATTACTACATTTGCCAGCCAGGTTGTGAACTATACTTCCCTTATAACTTCTGCATGCAGAAGTCTCTGGACTTCGGCCTTTGTAGCTTGAGTTCTGTCTTCGGATAGCTTTCTGAGTTTTTGCTTCTTTGGTCTGATATTTGGGTTGATGTTTAATTTGTTTTATGTGACTTCTCTGCTTACTCCTCTGAGGTCTTGTGCTGACCAGGCGAGGATATCTTTGTTGCTTCACAGTAGTTGTATGAGCTTCGCATCTTCATTTTCTATTAGATTTGTGCCGATTACAACTTGTCTTTCTGGCACCAATGGATCAAGTGGTACTCTTTTTGTATCTTCACATGCTTTTGCCTTCTCTTGTTTCTTGGCATTTTTAGTTTCGAGCTCATCTTCGTCTTCTTCTTCTATGACGTGAATGTTTTTTAGAGCGGGGCTTGAATCTCTTCCGATGTTCCTTGCTTCTGTTTGATCCCCGAAGATTGTTATTATGCCGTTGATTGCTAGCATTTTCATACATAAATATGAATAGCTGATTATTGCTTCAAATGCATTAAGACTTCCTCTGCCAAAAATTATGTTGTATTGGTTGTGCATTTCTACCACATCAAATGCTTTCTGCTCCGTTCTTGCGTTGTTAACTGTCCCAAAAGATACTGGTAAGACTATTTTGCCCACGAAGTTTATTCTTTTTCCACCAAAACCGATTAATGGGTGTTCTGTCCTTCCCAAATTCTTCCTGTCAATTTTCATTGTGTTGAGTGTTGAACTAATATGATGTCTGCTGAGCTTCCTCCATTGACTAAAATTTTTAAAACTGTCCATCCTTCAATATTTGCTTCTATAACCATTGCATCTATATGTCTATATGTGGGTAATCTTTTAGTTTCATATCTTGCTCTGAGAATGTGATTGGTAGATGAGACCATCTTGTCTTTTTGAATGGGCCCTGGATTGCAATTGAGTTGACCCTTCTGAAGTAATTTCTTTTTTCATTTCTTGTGTCATATTCTATATTGTTCCCTCCAGATATTGTGAAGATTCTTCCTTTGCATGGAATTACTGCGTTTCCATTGCTTGTTGATGTTGCTAGGGAGTTGTTGATGTGCTGGTTTTGATGATTGCTATTTGCCACTGAACTTTTCGGTTGGAAGTTTGGTTGCTGATTCTGTCCCCACTGATTTTGTGGGCATATTGCTAGTGGTTGGCAATTGTCGATGGGCAGAGGTGGTGGTAGAATTTGTTGGTGGTATGCTATTGGCATGTAACTTGCTCTTTCTTGAGCTAAGTGATTGACAACTTTCATTTACGAAGTTGCTCTTCTTTCTTCTAGCATTTCTTCTATGCTCTTTTTTAGTTTTGGACACATCTTTGATGTGTGGCCAGCCCCTTGGCCGTGTATGATGCAATACATTTCTTCGGGCTTTAAAATTTTTCTTTTAAAATTTCTGCCTTGATTGTTGTAGTTCCCTCTTTGTTGGAGGTTTTCTTTATAGTTTCTGTTATTTTGGAAATTTCTCTGGTTGCTCAGGAAGTGACTTGATTTGCTGTCTTCGCTTGCATTGTTGATGTGATTCACTCTTTGAAATGGCCTTCGCTCGAGATTTGTCATTCTTGAATGCTGGAAGTTGTTTGGCTTTGGCAAATTTCTCTCCATATTTTCTTCTTCTATTCTTTTTCTGTAATCTTCATCGGATTCGCAGTACTTTCTTATTTCTTCATATCATTTTTCTATTGTGGTTGGCCTTTTCCTTTTAAAATGTGAAGAGAGTTGGCCTGCTCGCAGCCCTTTGATTGCTACTATGATGACGACTTCATCTGGAATGTTTGGTATTTGTGATTTTGCTTGTACGAATCTCTTGTAATATTGACTTAGCAGCTCTTTAGGCTGTTGCTTGATATTGAAGAGATCATCGCTTGTAAGTTCATTTTTTTGCAGGCTATGAAAGTCAAGTAGCAAGGTTATGCAAAGTTGATCCCAAGATTTGATTGACCTTGGTTTTAATGAAGAGTACCAATGTTGTGCTAGTCCTCTTACTGCCATAATGAGTGACTTCACTAGTGTATTTGCATCTTCTCCACTTGATGCAACTGCTGCTTCAAACCTCATCAGAAATTGCCTTGGGTCTGACATGCCGTTGTAGGTTAGGATGATGTTGAATTTGAATCCCGCTGGCCACTTCGCTAGTTGAATGTCAATTGATAGGGTTGATTCTGTATCGATTGTTGTAATCTGATTTTGGCTTTCTTTGTGTTGGGTGCTTTTGTTTGCTGAATTTGGATCTTATATTGTGACTTCGCTTTCGTTCTCTATTTCCTCATTGAGCCTTCTTATTTCGGCTTTTGCTTTTTCAATTCTTTGCATTAAGGACTTCTCTCTTGTTTTTGCTCTTGCCTCTTTTAGTTGCTTCTTTTTGATGATGAGTTGTTCTTCGAGCTCCTGGAGCCTTTTTTCTTTGTTCTGGACCTCTTCGTTTTCTTATATGCGTCTGTTTTTTGTTTCTATTTCGTCTTCTTGAGCTGGATCTTTTTTCTTGAATTGTTGTGTCTTTAGCCGGAGCTGTCTTTTTACTGGGTCTTCCCATTTTGAGTTCGTGTGGTGGTCGTGGATGTCTTCGATCACACAGACGGATGGTGCCAGATGTGAGGTGATGAAATCACACCGACATTCGGATGAGGAGAATGAATTGCAAATCGCAATACATTCCAATCTGTCTTAAATAATACATTTCAGGGGGTATTTATAGGGGCCCCCTGACTTCGCGGTTACAACGAAATTACAATGTCAACCTTGATCATTCTATACAAATGTCTAAAACACAGGGGGCGAAGTGGTAAAACAAACTTCGCCTTTCTATTCTACTCCTCTTGCTTGATTCTTGGACCTGATGGCATCGGACGAATTTCTGAGTTGGCTTGTCGACAGATGGACGTTGTGATCATCTCCAGAGCGAAGTCGACATATCGGCTTCGCTAAGCTCCTGACACCATGCGAAGTCGTTTATCCTGAAAAGTTAAAAAACCACCAAGCGAAGTCCAAATTAAGTCATGCGAAATTATCGTGTCATCTTCGCCAAGCACCTGTTCTCATTTCTTAATTGGTTTGAATAGAAACTTATTTTTCAACTCCAAAGTTTGAACAAAGTGTTTTCTATGATAAAGTTGTTCCCCAACACCAATTGATCCGGTGACTGACTCATCACTTTTCCTGAAAAAAATTCCTATGATTTTGATCTTTTCCTGTTTTATTACTCCAATCAGTTTTGTTTCCCTACTTGATGCATCGACTTTATTACCGCTCTATTGGACTTTATGCAGTCATTTCCCAAATCATTCATCAGAACTCTGAACATGCTCCATTATGATTACCTTATTATTACATTGGGTAATATACATGTGGTTTCAGTATGATAGGCGATAGCTGTAGAATGCTTCTCTGAATTTACTCTGAAGTCTGACCCATTGGTATTTGCCACAGGGAAGGCAATTGAAGATGATGCTGTGCTCTGGGGATCAGACGACATGATGGATCGGTTACTCCAGTTATCGGAGAACATAGTCATAAAGGATGGCATGACGAGATAGCACTCCAAATCTTCTGGCTGGGAGGCATGTCAATAATGCTGCCATGGACGGAGTAGGTTGAGTTGGTATATTCTTTACCAACTTCCTTGTTACTCGATTTTATCATTCTGGGTATCCCCAAACTGCTGGTATTCAGTGTTAGCAAGCTGGATAGAGTATGCCTTTCACTGTTGAGTTTCTGAAACGGTTTGGGTAGTATTTTCTCTACTTATACACTTATAGTAGAGATGAGCATATATTCTGTACCGTGAACAACTTTTACAAATTATCTTTATCACTGTTAGTGTCTGACTTAGATTGTTCTTTGCACGCATATGATGATATTTCCAAGGAAATTCTTGACCGTGATGCAAAGAGGGTGCATATTTTGCTTATTCCATATTATTTTTTGACATTTATATTCCATTGTTTTTACGTGGATTTCAAAATAAAGCCGTGGCATTAGCACGGACATTATACTAGTATAGTTAAGTGTGAGCGTTGCATGATGTGAGTGTTGTGTATATTGTGTTTTTGAGGAAAAAGTCTAATTAGCCCCCTAATCTTTGTGCCTCAGAAACACAAACATTTCTCTTCGGAATAACCAACACTCTAAATCTAACTCTTAGAGCTCTTTGGAATGTCGAAACTACATAGGAAGTTTATAACAATCAGTTCGATTTTATAGGGAAAATACATTAGAAACAGGAAAAAACAGCAATAGGGTGCCTTAAAATAAGGCGAATTTCGCTCTCCTAAATGTCAACAAAAAATGAAATGACTATTTTTTGAGCAAATGAAATGACTATTTATAGGCCACCAAATCCAGTCCACCCAGTTCCGGCCCAATTTGGGCTTAACTCCTTTGTCATTGCCAGCCCTTCCGTGCTTCACCTGGGCCACTCGTGGACTCGCAGGCCAGCAACAACAGATTGGCTCTGCTCCAGGCCGCGCGCTGGGTCTTGCCTAAACCGCCTGCAGCACGTGTGGCCGTGTGGGCTCATCGCCTCTCTGGCGCGTTGTGATTACCCACCAACAAAATTGAAATCCAACCGCCTAAACTCTTTCGAATTGGCTTATAGTCCAATAAATGGTCTAATGGGACGTTATCCATTAAAGTTTAAATCCTGATGCTCGCACCTTTTTCTGAAATTTTCCCAAAGATTTTTTGGCGTTATGTGTTAAGTGGTAAGCGATATTTCCGTCGACAATGAGACGCAAGTGGTGATTTCGGAAATTTTCAAATCTTTCGGGTGTTCGTTCCTTTAGAGGTGCTCATACCGTAAAGTTTGCGTACGTGTTTTCATATGGGTGAGTATACGTGCGTATTGTGGACGTTGGCGTTGTAATGTGTAATTCTCGAAAAAAAAATACCCAAACTCTTACTCGACCATTTAGGTTTTATACTGTGTATAGATCGTTGTGCATATGCAGACCTTCTATTTTTTTCAAACGGCAGCGGGGGTCCCAGTGGTCCAACAGAAGACTTCTAGAGCAGCATACGTCCGAGTGCAAGTGTGCCATGCGAAACCTGTGATCTCTCCTCAATCATCACAAGGCGCCATGACAGCATGACCCATCCATCTCCTTCCAATACAGATCATCCAAAGAATACACACGTCCACATGTTGCACGGTTGCAGGAAATTGCCCACTCAACCGTACGGCGGCCTCATTTCAACAAGAAACGACGATCCTCCAGCACATGCGTGCTCTTCTTTGGAAACTAGCTTGAGCTTTCATCGCTTGTGGGCATGCATGATTGCTGGTTATTTGTCTCTGTGCCGGGGCTCATAGCTCATGTGATTCTGGCGCGCGAGCTGAGAACAAAACACTGCTCGTGCAAGCAGGTCATTCATTAGCTTGGAGCTTAGAGCTAGTTCTGTGCATGTGATGCGTTGTTTGTATAGGTACACATAACTTCACGCCGAGCGATCGAGGCCGGTTAATTTGTTGCTCCCAAAGTTACCGCCAAATCGATCGGTCGTAGACAACGACAGCTGCTGGAAACTGAGTGTAGATTTAAGCTTAGGCGGCAAATAGTCCATGAATGATGATACAAATTTACCTAGCTTGAAGCTAGGTGAGTACGTTGACATACGAAGTGAACACTGAATCTGTTAGCCAAATGCTAAAGCTCCCATGAAGATCCCAAGGAATCAAACATAACAATACAGTATGAAGGTGCACATGCTGCGCTTCTTGGAATCCAGGAAAAAAAAATGTCTCCTACAATAGTGAATTGGCCACACTGGTGGACACTTTAAAAAATCGGTGGCTACTCCTGTTGTCATCAGAGACTCAGGCACTCATTAGTGTAAAGCCGCATTTATGGCGCTTCGGTTAAGATAGGATGAGCGGATTATATGGATCTAATTGACGTGATGGCCTTTCTGGTTGGATAATTGCAAAAGGTTAGTTAGTGTCTACCATAAAGGTGGCCACGTGATCACTTCAGTATCCATGTCGTGGGCGATCTTGAGAGCTAGCTCGGCCTCGCATCCATCTCTCTCTCTCTCTCGCGATCCGAACAGACCAACTGTCGTACATGCAGCGGTACGCAACAATCCTTTCAGTGTGACGACAGAATATCATCATCACATCCCTGATCTTTGATCCCCAACTGACTCTCTTCAGTACTGAATACTGATACGTACTACATGCACATACTTTTTCAGAGAATGGACCACGGACATCACAATTCAGTAATGCTCGATCTGCCCATACGGTTCCGAGCTACTGTAGCTAGCTAGCCGACCTGCCACCGCAGGCTTCGTGCATCATGTGATGCCTATTGAACTCTTTCGCGACTGCGCCTTCGTACAGTTGCAACGCTGTCTGCCTAGGTTGGGCCTGCTGCTGCGCGCATCTAGTCTCGGGATTTACATTTACAAGCTGTGTTGGTAGCAACCATGCTCGAAGGAAAGTACACATGGGAAAATTAGCGACGTTTTCGCTGTTGGATTCGTGCTTGCAGCCACAACAGGCGTCTGCTGCTGCTCTATTTTAATTAGACGTAAAGTTCACAGCGGGTCCTTAAAGTTGCGCAGGTGTGTCATCCGGGTCCGTCAACTTTTAAACTGTGTTATTTTGATCCCTAATCTTTATTTGGGTCTCATTAGCATCCAATCGGATATAATTGTGCCTGTTTCAGCCTCGCCGCTCGGCGCCGTCGTGCAATACAGCATGATCTATCTTTGATTGTTGCTCGGTTGCATTCAGATTTGGTTATCTATCTTTGATTGTTGTTGTACAGCATGTGAACGTTATCTTTTTCAAAAAAAATGTGTGAACGTAATTTGATGGATTTGACGCAATCCCCACATGACAGTGATTCATCTCAGAAGCAAGGTTTACATCATTGTTTCATCACATATATATCATTGAGGACAAGCATATGACATAGATCAATGTTTGAGCATAAAAGACGTCACTGCATCAGTGAGCTCATATCTTACACCAAAAGGCATCACTAGTACTGTAGTGTTTAAGCAGAAAAGATAGCACTACAAAGTGTATGTTCACCTAACTGAGCACATCACTTCTTCATTTGTTTGATCATTTCCTTCACCTTGCCGACAGCATCCCTGGAAGCCTATCTATTGCGGGAGGTGTTGACAGCATCATTGGAAGCCTGCCTTTTGCTGGACGTGTTCACAGATTGCTTTTTTGATCGAATTGCTTTGTCAGTAGTGTTCTTCTTTGCTGAAGCTCCTCTTCCTGCTTTGGTATAGGTTGTCAGTGGAATAGGCCTTGCTGCTACCTGATTGTCCATGATGAATTAGCAATCTGGTAAGCTCCCTTGAGGCTGAGACAACAGTCATGTTACAGGTGCCTACAAGCATTATGTAACTCACTGAGTATTGTTGTATGCCGATTCAATGAAGACAAAGATGTGCAATTTTTTTAGGTAAAACCATGTGTAATCGTAGGCTGCAAATGTTTACAAACCTGACTACTCATCTGAGTTAACATTGGAGCTTCTTGAAACATCTCCTACAAAACAAGTTACATCTTAGTGAAAACATTTATAATTATGTACTTTTGTTTCGGTTATGCATTAGGTATTTTATACCTGGTTAAGAGGAAGTTCTTCTCTTCCTTCTAGATTTTGTGTGCCAGCATGCACTCCTTGTTGTTCACTAGTACCTTCTTTTGTGTACGCATTGGCTTGCTGTTCATTGGCTTCTTGATCATTGGTAGCATTAGTGGCAGCTCGTTCTTTCTCTGCTTGAAGAGCAGCACTAGTTCTTGCAACTAGTTCCTTGGCCTCTTGTAAACTGAATCCCATCTTCTTAAGTTTGCAGCCATGGCTGTTGTGATAGCTTCTGAGCAGTGGCTACAATGCATTACACTTCCATGTTTAGACATTGTTGGTCCATTCCTACCTTGTCTTTCCATAGGTTGTTTTCTCCTAGACTTTCGTGGTCTTCTAACTTTTTTCTCATATACTGGTGGCAACACTTGTGGCCCATTTGTAGCTGCCCACAGGGACTTATCTCTACATGGCCAGATGCTAAAGCCATATGCTTGGTTATATGCCTAAATTGAATAGCAATGGGGAAGCACACTTTCCGCAGGAATTCTCTCATGCCGCAGACAAGAGATTGCATGTGAACATGGGATCCCAGTCAATTGCCATCTTCTACAGTCACAAGTTTTAGCCCTAATATCCATAATATGCTGATAATCCTTCACCATAACCTGAAAAACACCCTGCCCTGCTGGCATCGGATAGCAGATATTGGCAAACTCTGCATTTTTGGATACCTTACTTCTAATCTTGGGATAGACAGATCCACTAATCTGATTTGCAAGTTCTGCTTTCTTGTTAAAGTGCCTTCTCATTAGCTGGCACTTAATCTTTTCAAACATGCTCAGTATGGGCAACTCCCTAGCATCTAGTATGTACTTGTTGAACACATCAAAATTGTTGTTCAACAAAATGTCACATATAGGAAATTCTGAGAAAAATGCTCTTACCCACGTGTTTGGGGCCATCTTCTCCAACCATGCATAAGCATCTTTGTTCAGCACCTTCATCTTCTCCATGTTCCTAACCCAAGCTTGTTCTGAGGAAGATTTGTACAGGCCCATAATTGATTCTTGAGCTCCTCACCTTTGAACTTCCCTTGAAAGTTTGAGTATAAATGTCTGACACAGAATCTATGCTCTGACTCATCAAAAACCTACTTGACAGCTGGAATTAAGCCCTGCAAATAAAAATACACAATTACTAATTTATCTAAGTAGTGGTATACTATAGCAACACAAATAAACTTACTGTACAACAAGGATATATGTCACATACCTTTTGTTTGTCTGTCATTATTGTCCAAGGGTAAGTGTTATCAATCTGTAGGTCCTCCTTCAAAGTTTGCAAAAACCATTTCCATGTTGCAAGGGACTCTACTTCAACCACCGCCTTGGCAATAGGAAAGATGCAATCATTGGGATCCATACCAATTACAGTGAGTAGCTGACCTCCAACCTTTGTCTTAATGTGACACCCATCTAAACAAATGATTGGCCTACATCGAGACAGGAACCCCCTCTTACAAGCATCAATTGACATGTAACAAGAACTGAACAGATTTCCAGCAAGGTTAAGGTAGAATGAGCTACCAGGGTTACTCCTCCTCAGCTCTACAGCATAGTCCCATAACATGTTGTATTGTTGCTCTTCATCGCCATTAATAACTTTCATTATCATTCTCTTAGCTCTTGCTAACTTGCTTCTTGATACTTTGATGTTACAATCCTTCTGTACTGTATTTCCAAAGCTGGTTATGCTCATCTTCTCATTGGCTCTGAGTGACTCTAGATACTCCTTAACCAACCATTTAGCAGTGTATTTCCTTAATTACCACTCCCTCTGGCATCTATGTACTCCATAGTATGTCTTCAAAACAATTGAATTAACTCTTCCATCAGATAAAGCATACAGATTCCATGGGCAACCTTTTGCACAGTAAGCCCTTACCCTCTCCTGGTCATTCCTTGGCATCCTAATTTCAACCCTTTTCCTCTCACTATACTCTGTGATTGCTTGCCTTAGCTGCTCAATAGATGCAAACTGCAAACCAATAGAGAATGATGGATTACTTAAATCCTCATCACTAAAGGACTTGAATCTAATGCTTGGTTCAACATCTTCCTCTGAGTGTGGAAGTTCCAACACCTCATCCTCACTATCTGTCTCAGCTTCTGCATCAATAGGCCTATGCATCTCTGAAGCTTTCAGTTGGCTGCCCTTTGCTTTCTTATGATCTTTTGCTGGCACTGACTGCTGTAGGTCTTCAACATCTGCGTCCACATGCTCTTGAAACAAATCATCATCTCCTGCATCTATCTCATAGTCACTATCTAGAAATTTTTCTTCTTCACTGTCACTACCACTATCATCATTAGGTACTTGTTGCTCATCAGGTACCACTTTATTTCTTGGGCTCAACACTTTGGGCATATGAGCTGCTGGATTAGCTACTACATCATCCTAGATTGTAGCACTGTAGAAAGTATCTTCATGGTCGAAGTAAACTACCAAATCCCTGTGTTCACCAACACAAGCAGCCATCGTATTGGTCACGAAGTCTCTATCAATAACTCTGATGCCTGCTGGTACTTTCAGGCCCAGTAACAACCAGTAAAACTTTAGTCTTGGACTGGGTTCGTAGCCTAAATCCCTCTGGAAGTCTTCAAACCACAATGATGACCAAGTTTCCTTCTGAACATGATCAAACCAGCTAACCTTCTCATTCAAATACGAGTAAACACTACCATGTACACCAAAAACACCCCCAATATGAACCTCGATCGTGAACTCTTCGCTATCATCAGCTACAATACAGGAAAAAAGAGCGGTGTCAAAACCCTAACTAAATCCCAAATCAATGATTTTCAGCAAAAAAATCTAAAACTACATCAATACTATGCTATAACCCCTCGCCTCCCCCGCCGACCATGAAATCAAACAAAACGATAAGCGATTAGGGTTTGGTGAACTCAACGTACAGCGGCGCTGCCTCCCCTTTCCGCCGCAATCGCGGCGCCATCCTTCTGCGATGTCAGTGTGGCCTTTGACCAGCGTCGCTCCCTCCCGCTCCTTTGAGGTGAAACCAGCGTCCTCTCCCCTGCCGGCAATGCGTCCCCGTTGCTCCTTCGCGTCCTCCGCCGGCGGTGGCGAAGAAGAATACGAGTAGGCTCGCAAGGGCCAGGAATGAAAAGCAATTGGACATATAAGGGCTATAATGATTATTTACCTAATGAATGAGACGGCTGTACAGCCACATAGGCAAAACGGGCTGGATTACACCCGATTGGATGCTAATGAGATCCAAATAAAGATTAGGGACTAAAATGATACAGTTTAAGAGTTGACGGACCGGGATGACACCCCGCGCAACTTGGAGGATCAGCCGTGAACTTTACTCTTTAATTAGTTCCTTGCTTGAAAGATGGAGAGGTGATCTTTTGGGCTATATAGCTTGCAACCCAGCAATCGAAGCAAGCAGGCAGTACTGGCAGTACTTGCAGCCGAACTCTATGGTCGAGCGCTAGCAGTCAGATAGACTATCAAACCTTGGTTGCACCACTGCCGAAATCGCACACATACATACATATAGACCCTAGAAGTGGAATGATCATGGCCGTTCGCCTGGAGTTGCGTTGAAGCGAAGGTAATTTAGATTCTCTGTACTCAGTGCGTGCAAAAGTGCTAGGTGCAGCTGTTTGGCCGGGACCAAACAGGGAAAAGGTCAAAAGGGACCATCGGTTGGTGATGAACAGAATAGCAGTATGCTTGGCAGGCCGATTCAGGGCAGCTAGATATGCAGCAAATTTGAGATAGGGGACCTGTGTCCTGAATCTCCAATCCTCTCACTGCAGCTCTGCGTTTTTGGTCTTGGTACCATACAAGCGTACAAATACTCATTGTACAGGTACAGCTATATGGGTGTCATGTCACGGTGTGTAAGTGGCCACTGAGATATGATATATAGAGTACTTTGGTAGTTGATACCAAACATATGTGCAGTACTAGACAGCTCAGCTGATACATGCAAAACTCAAAGTCTTCTCTATGAACTCGTGGTTGTGGAGTGAAATCACAAGCAGTATAACATTTACTTATATATAGAAGTCAAATTTCTTCTAGCACAAATATAATTCCATTGGGTTTGACCTAAGTCACTTTTCTTTAACTTTGATCATCAACATCTCAAGTTTTTACAGCTTTCAAAATTTTTATATGTTACTAGTCTATATTAATAATGTGTGGGAAAAGACAGAATGGACGACTTGTCCTGCAGCCATCGTGCATATACATCCAGCAGGCAGGAATCTCACAATAATTGAGAGTCAACTAGCGAGGCCGTCCCGGGAGATCAGATCAGATACTCAGATAACACCTCCAAGTCCAAGCTTAAGCAGAAGCAGCCGTTTACCATCAGTCTCTGACCATCACCTCCACCCTGAGATGGATCGAATTTCCTAGGCCTACTAGAAGCAGCATTTTGTTATTCCATCGAGGCATACACTTATGGATGCGTGAGCTTCCATGTTCTTCTAACTGCATCAGAATTGGGAGCAGAATCTTTTGGCATTGACAATAGATCGAGAAGCTAGCCCAAATGTGGTCCGCGTAGCAGAGGAACCCATATGACCATTTAGCAATATATGCACGTACTTACTTTTTTAATAGGAAAACGCGAACGGTAGGAGCCAGAGTAGTATCACAGTTTCACTTATGTACTACCAGTTGTTCTGTACAAGTAAAACCTCCTATGAGTTGCAAAAGTTAATTTAGATAGATAGATAGATCCAGCAGGTCCAGCGTTGTCAACAACTAGTACGTACTTACATGATTTCACCAAGAAACCATTTGAACCTGCTGGTTGGTTGATCCAGCGTTCAGAAGGTACCATTGGTCATTGGATACAGAGTAGATGCATGCTGTTAGACACTGTTATCTAACACATCGGCAGTTTTAATGGCCCCGGAACGCGATTACGCGTCGTGTCATGATACCATAATTTTAATGGCAGCCTCTAAATCACCGTCTTATTTTTGTTGGAGGCGGTTAGAGGTGACCAGAGAGAGGTCCTACATGGTATGATTAGGTTTTTATATATAAGCATGAAAAATCTTACTCTTATAGGAACTTTTAAGCCTAGTTATGTCATGATTGGACAATATTCATCAAATACAAATGAAATGATACAATACTTTTCAGACTAGAAATTTCGGAAACTAATCTAGGTCTGGGTTCGGCTTAGGGTTTAGGGCGGCCTCTGCGGTAGAGACTGGCAGACAGGACAGGCGTCAGGCGCCCCGCTCCCGCTCTGGTCCATGGCCACGTAGCCGTGTCGTGGCTGGGCAGCCCGGTAGACCAAGAGGCAAAAGGCTAGCCAGTCACAGGCACGCCACACGCACGACACAGCCAACGGATCAGGGGGCCACCGTGTCGTCTGCGTGCCACCCACCCAGTGTCCCAGACCCAAGCCGAGATAGCCGGCGCGGCTCGCGGCGCGCACCTGGGCGCAGACGGAGCGGTTGGCCGGCCGCACACTACAGGAGAGTGAAACTTTGCCGAGTGTCTATCGCACTCGGCAAAGGCTGCTTTGCACTCGGCAAGGCCTTTACCGAGTGCAACACTGCCGAGTGCAACACTCAGCAAAGAGCTCCCGGCGTATCTGTTCACGGTAAACGCACTTTTTGCCGAGTGCTAAAACACGGACACTCGGCAAAAATTTAACGGCGTAGTCCACCGTCACGCCATCTTTTTTTTGACTTTTCTTTGCCGAGTGCAACACTCGGCGAAGAATTACTCTTTGCCAAGTGCCACAGCCCAGGCACGTGGCAAAGAAATTTATTATTTTAAAAAAAAATCCGTCTTTGCCGAGTGCCACAGTCCAGACGTTCGGTAAAGAAATTTGTTTTTTATTAAAAAAATATTTGCTAGAATAGCAGCACGTACAATCTAAAATATAGCAGCATGTGCAGTCTAAATAGTGCAATACATCATTACATAGAGATGTAGGTGTTGTTGCTAAAAAAAACAATGAGGTGGTATTCTATAGTAGTCTGAGCAGGTACATGACAGCGTGCATATTGCTTTGACGGGGCATGGAACATTGTGGGGGAGTCCTCAGCTTTATCATCTATACATACTGCATCAAGTGCAAAGGTAAGATATCACCGTGCCTCAAGGAAGTAGCGTGCTGTAAAAAGAGCGAACATGACAAGGAACGACACCAAATGCATACACATAGTATCTGAAAACTTTCCTAGGCATTCATGCACAGAATATGCCATTGCACAGACCGTTCTTTGATCATAGAAGCGAGGTAGTTTTAACAGGATGCCATTGCGCAGCATATCTCTTCCAGCGTGCGCGCCACGTCTCCGCGCGCGTCGCTGGTGATGACCCACCCAGGTGGTCGTCGTACATCTGTGCCGGCCGGCGGCGCGCGCCGTTAGGTTTGCCATTGCCAACCACCAATGTCGATCGTCCTCTGAATCTGATGAAAAAAACAAAAAGTTATAAACACCAACAACAAGATTTGCCTGCTAGCAGTGCAGTGTGTTTTGCGTTCGCGACGCTACGTGCATGCCTCACTGTGCAATGCCAGCGCAGGGAAGTCCCTGGACAGGTTGCTTTTTGCACGTACGTACGGCGGACCGCCGGCGGTCGCTACGTGCATGACAACCCTGGTCTCTAGTCCTACCAGTTTTTGTTTCCAATGAATATACGTATATAAAATAACGCGAGAATAATAATCTCACGGCAGTTGCATCAGACGAACACCTCATTTTGCGTGCAGTAGTAGTTCGACGGGAAGGATACTGGGTACTACTACGCACGGTCTCTTGTGTGTGTTCACCAACTATCTTGGTTTATGGACCTGCACTAGCACTACTCCAGATCCGAGGATGCGGCCAGATGATCTGGTTCGGTCTTCTTTTCTCATCTTTTGCCGATTGCGTATCGGGAGTTCTCGGGACCGCACGGCGACACGCTGGACAGCTGGAGCGGTAGTATGAACTGCTAGCTATAGCAGTGTGTTTTGCCGGTATACGTACACACGTTGACGGCAAAATTCAGAACCGACTCCGTCCTCTCTGCCTTGTGTTGTGTTCTGCTATCAATGTGCCGAGACTGCTGTACTTTAGGAGTACGTACGTCGGTTCTTCATATGTTCACGCTCGGCGCGCCCTTTGACCGCTTTTCTGTGGCCTGTGCATGATGTTACTCCTGCATCTACGTTACTAGCTAGTAGTATACTCAATTTTGGCCACGGTTCACAGATAGACGATCTGACTGAATGGAACAAAAATGTCGCATCTCAATTTTGGTCAGCCTGCAATGCATTTCAGCATTTGTTGGGTGCCCGTGCCCCAGTTAAGCTGACACTAGGAATCTCTGCACGACTTCCGTCTTGGCACTCCACCGTCCTCGTGACCTTTTGCAGAAAAATCAGGAATCAGTTGGGGCGGTTTGCAGCGGGCGGCGTCGGTGTACCCCGGCCCGTCTCGTCTGCCTGGTGCCTGCCACACCCATGATGGCATATGCTCCCCCCCCTCCTGTATAGAGTAGCTCCGGATCAACCAATGAGGCGCCTTTGATTTCAGAGCACGTCCAGAACGATGAATGGAACGCGACCCCGACCAGAGAGCATCGCCTCCGGTGCTTTTTTGGTCCCGGATCGGAGGTGCAAGCAATGCAATGAGTAGCAGCAGCAACAGAAGTGGCCACGGGCGGCAGGGACGCAGGCGAGGTCGTGAACCGAAGCCCTGCTGAAGCAAGGGAACTCGGGACAAACTTGCCGTGAAATTCATGGGGATACCAGTGGCTGCGGTTGGAGGAACGGATGGCACCCCACCCCTCTCTCGTCTCCCCTCAGCCAGATCTACAAGCTGATGGGTCGCTCTCCGGCCAGAGGCGTCAGGACGCGGAGATCGAGAAGCTTGCAGCGAAGGCACCGGAGCATGAGCTGAGGGCGGAAGCGCGGATCTGTGTGTCCAGCGGGCTGAAGGGAGTCCCCAATGCCGATTCAAGCCAGCAGCAGCGAATTGAAGAGCAGATCCTCGAAGACCTGGCACGAGATATCTACTCCCTTCTCGAGCCCGAGGCAGCGGTGGAGGCAGAAGAAGCGGCAGCGGCGGAGGCAGGGCTAGGCAGCAAAGGAATCATCGATGCTCAACGGCCACCTATGGAGGAAAAGCGAAGCAAGGTCGGCGCTTCAAGGAGTAGCAACCATAGCTCGTCGACGGATTTCGCCAGTCCTTCAGGTGCCGAGAAAGGCAAACCGCATTCAAGCATTAGCAAGGCAAGCGAAGCCAGGATTCCAGGAGCTGAAAAGAAGAAGTGGCCGGCTAAGCATTCAAGTGAATCCACTACCCATACTCCATGGCAGCAAGGAAGCAGAGTCAGGTCACCATCAACACAGCAAGAGAGCGCAGATCTGGCGGAGGGCGAGATTCCAGGGGAGCCTTCATGGCACCTTGGGCCATGGACAGAGGTCAAACGCCCGCATTGGTGGCGCCGAGAGCGGCAATCTTCAACTGTGTCGACCGCCGTGAAGCAGCACGCAGAGAGCTTTTCTGGAACTGCAAAATTCAAACAGCTGGCCTACGGGAAGTGTTTCAATTGCTTCGCCCCTGACCATCATACCAAGGATTGCTCCTACCCCCCAACCTGCTGGCGGTGCAGCAAAAGCGGCCACCAATCTCGCAGCTGCCCACGAAGGCCGGTCCGGGTACATAAGGCAGCCAGAGGCAGAGCACAAGCACGCCTAGGCAGACCACCACCAATCCACCTCCAGCAGCCACTACTCCACCAGCCTTTGCACCAACGCCGGAAGCCGCTCCTAGCTGGAGGCGGCGCGCGGCACCACTGCCCCTGCTCCCATGGCGCTGGCGGAGTACCCTGGCGACCCACGGGCTAGGCCGGCGGCCGAGTCCGTCTTCCTCTCAGCTACCGGAGACATCCAGAGGAGGAGGGATGCGCTGATCGGCAAGGCGGCGGTGTGCCGTCTGGAGGGAAGCACCCATGACTCCAGGCCCAGCCATGTGGGAGAGGCCCTGAGGTCAAGGCTGGGCATGGACTGGACTGACTTCCAAGTCCTGAAGCACATTCCAGAACAATACCTCATCATCTTCCATGAAGAGCATCTCCGGCAGCGCGTCACTCGCATGAGGAGGCTGGAGGACGAGGGGAGAGTGTTCCACTTCGAGGCATGGACGGAGGCACGGGGCGCGGCGGACGCTCATCTGGAGTTTCGCGTCAACGTCCGCATTGAGGGCATCCCCCCACACGCCTGGAGGGAGGATGTGGCGGCCATGATCCTCGGCAGGTCCTGTGCCATCCACTACGTCAAGGAGCATTCCCGGCGTAGGGAGCGTACCAGGACCTATGACCTGTGGGCCTGGTGCGCTGATCCCTGACGGATCCCACGGCGCGTCTGGCTGACCATCACTGACCCGGATGTACAGCAACCGCCTCTCAACATCCCTCGCAATTGTGTGCAGGTTCACCATGAGGAGCCAACTGAAACATCCTTAATTTTCTACGAAGGAAAAATACAAAGAATGGCGGATAATATAATGGTTCGAAGCATCAAACCATCTCATTATCTCGCAGCAGTCGATACAAGATCTATAAATCGAATAAAAGAGTACAATTAGGGGGAATTACATAAATAGTTTGCCGCCACACTGGCGGAATCATCAGAGTAGCAGCAGCCTCTGGAACGGCTGCAGAGGGCGGAAGTACAAAACATCTCCAAAAGAAGCCTAAGCGTAGGAACGAGACGTCTACTCCTCCTCATCGTCATAGTCGTAGTCAGGCTCACCTGCCAAATAATTTTCAGTACGGTTTGTACTGGCCACATCTCCCACCCTATGCTTTGGTTTTGCTATGTAGTATTTGGTGGGATGCAAAGGATGTAATCAATTCGACCTAATATGTGGCTATAGCTTCCTATGCAAACAGTGACCAATATTATATAATATAAATTCATCAAGTTTTAACCCATCTCATCCACATATCCACCCCATTCCATCACCATCACACACATCTCACCCTCTCGCACTCAGTCGACAGGTCCAACTCCCTCTCGGAGCCTGTCTCAGCGGCTCACAGCCGAAAGGGTAACACCAGGGGGAGAAATAGAAGGACTCCTCTCACTACTTCCGAGAAGCGTGGGTCTTAGAAAAAAGGCATACCAGTGGCTCACGGACTATATATATAGATTCATCAACTCTGCAGAGTGTGTACTCCTGTAACCACAAGATCACTATCATCGGCGGTGCCCCGCCTAAGCTGATTCCGGCTGCTTTCTAACCGGTGCGATGTCACCCTACCACTCAGTACTGGGACATCCCGGATAGGTACCACCGGCACACTGAAACTGTGAGACATAGTACCGGGCCCCCGTGGTCACTATGCTGTCTAAGGAGGGTGTGGGTCTCCACGCCCGTACCTCCCGACACTATCTGCTAACAACTTAGTAGTAGTGACACCGTCCTAGCTAGTCAGACATCTGTCTCCCGCCCATACAAGAGCGAGTGGTGAGCACGTAAGTTCCAAGGTTCCGGTCCTCAAGAGATATCAGGTCCTAGGGGGATCAGACAGGATTATCTTCCCTTAGGGACTACAAAAGTCCGTGCTACTGCAGCACCTCCTACCCGGGGCTTCGCTCCACGAAGGTTCTCACCCCCGGGGATCTCCTTATACCTCACAATGTGCCCGCCATAAGCACCTCACACGGGAATGCCCAGAACACATTCTCCGGCAAGACTCGCCCACATGGCTCATCGTAGAATCCTGTTCGATCGACTCAACCCTCACCACACACCCAAGACGCACGCAGCACTCTCCCCGAGTAAAAGTGGCACCACGTGCCTTAACCTTATAACCCTACTCTCCACCACGCATCATCATCACACAGATATAAGCGTAGTAGAACTAAAGCATCATAAGTAAATAAGCAAGCGTCTAGCCTATCAGCAGGTGTGCAGGAGTAAGGTTGCGACAAGGTAAAGGCTCATCAAGCAGTTCTACCATGCCACCTATCATCAGGTGATATTCATGATTAAAGCACTAGCAAGCTAGATATTATACCATGCGTAATAGGATCTACGAGGTTGGGTGGGGTGTGGCACCTGCGAAGTTGTCATCGAGCTCCTCCTCGTACTCGTAGTCATCCTCCTCAAACTGCTTCTCCTCTAAAACAAGACATAATAGCCGCGTTAGCGGCTCCTATAGAGTCAACACAAAAAAGTAATAAAATTCAATAACTCCAAATACACTCATACATAAGCCTATGACGTAGAGCTCATTTTTATGAAAATTTGGACACTTGGTTCATATTTTTTGGAGTTCGTATGAAGAAGTTATGAATTTCCAAAGTTTATTCTATTTTCTAAAAAAGAAAAAGGGCAGATTAACCAGAGGCTGACACGTGGCGGCTTCTGATTGGGCTGCGTGGCGTGCGGGCACAGTCCTGTTGTAGCCGTGCTGATGTCATGCTGATGTCAGCACTGACGCGGGGTCTGGCGGCTGGATGACATCATGCTGACGTCATGCTGACGTCAGCACTGACGGGGACCCAGTCGGTGGCTGATAGGTGGGGCCCACGGATCTGATCACCGACAGGTGAGGCCAGGTCAACGGTCAACGTTGACCGGGCCTCGATCGGGCCTCGGTGGGCCTGGGCAGGGCTGGATCTGGGCCAGGTTGGGCCAGCCTGGCCCGGACACGTGTCGAGCGTGGACATAGGCCGCGTGGCGTTTCTGGGCTCCTAGTGGGCCGAGTCCACGGCTTCGCCTGACTAGTACTGCATGGACTCAGTTTACGGTGGACCGTAGACACAGGGGCTAAGTGGCGTGCGACGATTGGTCCAGTTGGGTCCACATGGCCGCGTGGTCTCGGTCCACTCGGGCGCAGGGGAAAATCCCCCTTCTTCTCCGCGCGCGCGCTGCGGCACGGCGGCGCCTGACCGGCGACGGGCGGTGCTGCGCTTCCGACCGGCTCGAGCGGCTAAGGCGGCGGCGGCAGCTCTGCGTAGGCTAGGCTGGCGTGGCTATGGGCTAAAGCGGGCACACGGGGGCTCCTGCTCGCCGGTGCACGCACGGCGGCGGTGCCAAGCGGTGTGAACACGGCGGCAAGGCGATGGAATGCGCCGGACACGGCTTGGACTAGCGCGCTGGGTTCGCAGAGCTATTGCGAACGTACTGGGTGCTTTAATTTGGAAAAAGCGGCTCCCAGGCCGGTGGCGGGTAGCAAGGCACGGTGGTGGCCGACGGCGACGGCGAGGTCTAATTCGCTGGCGAGACCTGGCATTGGCCTCCATCTTCCCCTCCATTCCTCGATTGGAGCTGCTAGGAGCTCCTGGACCTACCTACTGTGGTGAGTGGAGGCTCGGCGGAGGCGCACATGGTGTGTTGGCCGTGGCGGCGCTCCGACGACTGGAGTCCGGGGAGACCAGGGCTGCAAAGGTGCGTGGCCCCTCTGTGGTCCATGCCGGCTCCTGAGAAGTTGCCCAGAAGGTGTCCTAGATCAGGGCGAAGCCATTCGCGGGGTCGATGAAGCCCGAGACTAAGTGCAACGGCGGAATGCGGGCGGTGAGCTGGCCGGCGGCCATGGATGCGAGCTTGAGTGGCTCACCTTGTGCGGTTGTGGACCGGTGAAGCAGGTGACGAGGTGGCGAGTCCAATGAAGGGAAGTAGAGTCGGGGCGTCGAGCCGGTCGGGCGGCGCTCCGAGGTCCTCCTCCGGTGCACGGACAGCGACAGTGGCGGCGGACAGCGACGGTGATCCGAGGCGTGCGCTGGCTTCTGTTCTTCCTCCCTCTTCCTCACTCTCTCTCTCTGGCGTGGTCAGGGAAGGCATGGAGCTTACCGGAGGCGGCACGGAGTTAGGAAACCCTAGCGCACCGAGCTCTCTTCTTATAGCCATGGCGGGCGGTTGCTGACGGCGTGGATGGGAGATGCCCATCGGGCGGCTGTGTGCGGCCATGGTTAGGGTTAGGGTTCAGAGAAAGCGCGACGTGGCCGGACAGCTGGACGGATGGTCTGGATTGCGGCCGTACCCAGGTGGACAGCAGAGGCGTGCGAGGACAGAAATGGCGTGGCGGACGCGACGCGCGGTCAACAGAAATGGGAAGGGAAGGAGCTGACAGGCGGGGCCCGCGTGTCAGCGAGAGAAAAGGGAAGGCACGACGCGGGCGACGGCAGCATCCTTGTTGGGCCGCCTTGTTGGGCCGCCTTGTTGGGCCGGCGGCCGGCGAATGGGCGCCTTGCTAGGCCAGCAGGCTGCGGCGGGCGCGACGTCGCGGGCAGCTGGCAGGCCGGGACGGAGCGCCATGGTGCCGCCTTGCTAGGCCAGCAGGCTGCGGTGGGCGCGACGTCGCGGGCGGCTGGCAGGCTGGGACAGAGCGCCATGGTGGGCCACGGTGGTCTGTTGGGCTGAGCGCGCGGGCGGCTGACGGCGAGGATGGGCCACGCGGTGAGCAGGCCGAGCCGGCCGGTGACGGCTTCATTGGGCTGCTTTTGGCCTTTTCTAATTTCTCCTTTTTCTAATTCCTTTTCTTTTTATTCCTAAACCCTTATCTCAAATGCATCATGGTTATGCTAAAGAAAGGGGTTAGTGACCATGGTGCACACATCATGGTGGGTCCCTTAGGGTCTTATGGTGGTGATGGATCCATCCCCATGGTTAGTATACGTAAATATACACATGTGATAAAAGGTTATTCGATTTTATTAACCATCACATAAAATCGAATAAGAGGCAAAACATTCTCTTGGAAAATTAAATGCAGTGCTCATGATAACATTAGGCGCTACTTGTGCAACTATTGGGTGGTTGCCTACATGACACTCGCCAAACATTGGTATACTTTGAGAAAATTTTTGAAAGCCCGTATTTTTGGAGACCGGATTTCTAGGGTTGTTACACCAACAGGACTCAAGCATGCACTGGGCTACGAGATCTTCCCCCACCTATCGGTTGTGGAGGATCTCTCCTTCATCAATGGTGACGGGGGCAGGGAGGCCCGCCGAACCCCAGGCGTAGAAGGACTTTCGAGTGGAGGTATGGCCAGCCGGACGGGCTAGGGCAGACCCGTGCCAATAGGGAGGACCGCGGTCGCGACGAGCTGCGTCATCACCGGTGTGAGGACAGGGATGATGACCGCGGTGGCCTCCACAGGAGGCACAGGAGTGCATCGGCTTGGGGACGCGCGGTCCGGTGCAGAAGTGGAGTGGAAGACAGCTACAGCTCAACCACCAGGGGCCGCGCCTACAACGGACGTGGTGGCGGTGCGTACCGCTCAAGAATGATGCACTGGGTGCCGAAACTCAAGGAGACTTCCATCAAGATCGCTTCGACAACGACAAATGCTGCAGCAAGTAAGCCTCGCAAAAAAGTCTCCTTTGCTGATCCTGTTGCAACCGTGTTTGGGGAGAATGTACCTCCAGCTGCTCACTCGATGCTTGCACCAAATGTTTCAAGATTCTCACTGACCCCTGATCCAATGCTTAATGAGTTTAATCTTTCTTTTCATCAAGGGCGCATTACCAAGGAGATAGCTGCTGCTGTGAAGGGCCTCTCGCACCTGTGTCACACTCTATTTTTAAGGATAAAAATAGAATGGATAAATAGTCTTATATGCGCCCCAGGAACAGTCGCACATATAAGAAGACAAATTACAGAGAGTATCATCACCCTGTTTAATACATAGCGAACCATATTATTATAGAGTATTGCACATAAACAATAAAAACTAAGAATAACTTTATTGCGGAAGCTTCCCACAGAGACACGTCAACTGGTAAACACCAAGCCTAGTACTCATCGCGACAGCTCTTATTCTAACCATCATCTGTTACCCATCCGGGATTTTCCAAAATTGAAAGTAGAGCAAGCGTAAGTACACAACCGTACTCAATAAGCATAACATGGGTTAATGGGGCTCAAATAAGCTGACACTGTTTGACTGTATTTAGCTTTTATAAGTTAATCATGTTGAACAATTAAGTAGCATCAAGGTAGCAAGTATTTCCCAAAACCATCATGATCAATGTAACATAAATGAATAGTAAGCATAACAACAAATGAATGAACTTTTTAGCATGACAAGAGATATCATCATTAGTGTAAGGAATTCCAAGGCTGCTCGTGTCCTTGAGCAAGGCTAGTATACCAGTTTATTAAACTCTGCGTAAAGGTGTACACTTTCACGGTGAGTCATGATTTACCCTTTCGCCCGAGGCCACCAACCTCAGCCCACTACCAAGGAAGGCCGGCAGGGTTTACTATGAAGCCTTTCAAAGGTTCGTCTAACATGTTAGGGCCGCTGAGGTTTCTGTGCCCTATGAATGTAGTATCCCCCTTCAGATGGCACACAACCGCAGCCTATACGCATGCAGACAGGGGTCCAACTACACCCAACCCAAAACACACCCCCCTTATGCCATTAAGGGAACCACTAGCAAGCTAGAAAAGGTCCTCATACTGAGCTAAAGCCAGAGCCATATAGCCCTCATAGCTGTACTATAAATCCCGAAGTTTCTGTTACAGATTAGCCCTCAGGTTGTTAAAAGTCATTATTACTGTTCATGACATAATTACTCATCAAGCCACAGGATCATGATATTCATTAAGCACTAGCATCAAAGCTACCCAATGCAACCCAAAGGTGTCAAGGAATCAAGATAACAACATCTAATTATAATTCTCTAGGGTCATCAAGTGGATTCATGCAACGCAGTGTTTCATTAGTGTATAGGTAACAAGGAAGATCCATGCCATACTTGCCTTGATTCACAAAGTCTTACTGGTCCTGCTGATCCTCAAAGTATCCTTGCTCAACAAAACCCACACCGTCTGAACTCGACATTAACAACCAATACCAGACAATCCAATCGAGCATACATACACGAAGCAAATAAAGAGTTATGAGAGGAACAGTACACCAATGTCATCAAAACAGAATAAAATATTTATAAAACTATTCTACTCATTGCTACGATCACACAGACGTCAAGTTCACCAAAAACGGAGTTATAACGGCGAAGTTATGAATTTTTAAAGATTTCCTATAGATAAATAAATACATTAAATATAGGCTAAAAATATAAAGTTTTCAAAATACTTCAATAGTAGCACCACTGCGTAGATTACAAAATTATAAATCTAATGGAATTTGAACTGACCAAATCGGAGTTAAAACGTGAAAGTTATAAGCTTTTAAAGATAATGGTAAAACTATAAATAAATAAAAGCGTATTCTGAAACTGAAAGGAGGAAATACGTTTTCCAAAGGAGGAAACGTATTCTGGAAGCTGTTACAAGGAAAATACGCTTTCCAATGGACAAAGCGTATTATGGATTTGTTAAACAGAAAATACGCTTCCCGGTGGGGAATGCGTACTCTAGCCAAACCGTCGAGGGTTCTTAACAGATTACGCAGGAACACAGGGGGTTATCTACAATGTTGCCAGCCGAAGGGTTATTGGCTGTTTCTGGCCATCCGTTTCACGATGAACGGCTCTGATCGGTTACGGGGGTCGGCCTCGCCGGGGACGACGGTCGACGCGGCGGCAGACATCGCTGGCGACAAGAAACCTCGCCGGCGCAGATGGAACTCGAGCTATAGACCTCGGTTCGACACAAAACTTGGACCAATCGACTCAGGAGCTTGCGACGATTACGTTTAGCCTTAAGATGATGACCCAAATAAGCTAACGATGGCCGGTGGCCGACAACGGCGGAGATGAGCTCGCCAGCGTTCACAAGCCGAGCGTTACGGCCTACCAACCTACTCGGAATCGATGCCAAATGACACAGGAGATCAAGGCAAGCATACCAGAGGGGGAAAATGAAACTTGAGATGGCCGGCGGTGAGCTAATGGTGGTCGATGACGGACGGTGGCTTCCTACGCATGAAAATTCAGCTGAGATAAGTCCCATTGATCGAAATTCGCAGCTCAGGCGTGCTCACGAGGTCAAAGCAAAGCTCAAGGACCAGCTTACGGCAATAAATTTCTCACGACAGTGGTGACTTTCGAGCTCTGGCAGCCACGACAATGGCGGCTAGGGCTTCGGTGTTGCGGGGGCTCGAGGCGAATGCGGTTGCTTGCGTTAGGGTTCAGAAGAGATTGTGGACGCGGAGTAAATCCTTTTATAGCCCGAGGGCAAGGCGGTGCGAGCGACCGAGCAGCGGCGTGGACGGGCGCGGTCGGAGTCGGGCTCCCGACTCGACTCCGAGTCAGAGGTAGGGGAAGGTGCTGCGGTCCTTACCTGCCGGCGACACAGAGCAGAGGCGGCGCGCGGGCGCGGACGGTGGTTTGATGGGCCGGTCGGCCTGTGGCCCAACATGAAGGAGCGCGCGCGCTGCGGCCAGTTGTCGGCCAGAGAAGAAGTGGGCCGCGCGGAGCTAAACGGCCTCGGGCCGGTGTGAGGCGGCAGAGGAGGCAGGCCGAGCGGCTGACCGGGCCAAAAGGAGAGAAGAGGAGGAGAGGGAAAAGGAAATGGTTTTTTCTTTTTATTTAAACTTTTTTCAAATGCATTTCAAAAGGATTTTGAAATCCAATTTGAATTCAAACACTACAACAAGAAAATATGAACCAGCATGAATGCTCAAGCATGTTTCTACCATGATTCAACTTCTTTTTATAAAAATATTTATTTTGCCTAATTATTTATTCACCAAAAATTCATTTTGACTATTTTTGAAATCTTGAAATTCCAGGGTGTTACAATTCTACCCCCTTAAGAGAATCTCGTCCTCGAGATTGGATTATGCTTACTCGAACAACTGCGGATAAGCTGCCCTTAGTGCATCCTCGGTTTCCCAAGTTGCCTCAGCCTCTGAGTAACGATTCCACTGCACCTTGCACATCTTAATAACCCGGCTTCAGATAACCTTTTCAGCTGTATCCAAGATCCTTACTGGAAACTCTTCATAAGTGAGGTCATTCTTAACAGTAAGTTCCTCTAAAGGCAAGTGTTCCTTCTCAGGTACACGCAAACACTTCTTAAGTTGAGACACATGGAACACATCATGCACACCAGCTAAACTCTCAGGCAACTCCAACTGATAAGCCACTTCACCACGTCTCTTTAAAACTTTAAATGGGCCAACATACCTTGGTGTAAGTTTCCCTTTCTAGTTAAACCTCTTTACACTTATCATAGGGGATATCTTCAAATACACATAATCACCTTCCTCGAATGTCAATTCTCTTCTTCGTGTATCTGCATTACTCTTTTGGTGAGATTGTGCTACCCTCAAGTTCTCCCTAATCACCCGTACCTGTTCTTTCGTGGTCCTCAGAACATCTGTCCCAAACAATTGACTTTCCCCAGTATGATTCCAAAACAATGGCGTTCGGCACTTACGCCCATACAGAGCTTCAAATGGTGCCATCTTGAGACTCTGTTGATAACTATTGTTGTATGAGAACTCTGCATAACACAGATTCTTATCCCAACTTGTGCCATACTGCAATGCACAAGCTCTCAACATGTCCTCCAAAACCTGATTAAGTCTCTCAGTCTGACCATCAGTATGTGGGTGACATGCGGTACTAAAGTTCAACTTTGTTCCCAAGGCACTATGCATGGCTTTCTAAAAGTGAGATGTAAACTAAGTACCTCTATCAGACACAATCCTCTTTGGTACCCCATGAAAACAAACAATCTTTTTCATATACAGTTCAGCTAACTTTGGGCCATTGTACTTTGTCTTAACGGGCAAAAAGTGAGCAACCTTGGTCAATCGGTCAACTATTACCCAAATAGAATTGAAACCTTTCTGAGTACGGGGTAAACCTATTATAAAGTCCATACCGACCTCATCCCACTTCCATTCAGGTATCTTCATTGGCTGCAATAATCCAGCTGGCCTTTGATGTTCTGCTTTCACCCGTTGACAAGTGTCACACACAGCCACATACTCTGCCACCTCCTTCTTTAGACCAATCCACCAATACTTTTCCTTGAGATCCCCGTACATCTTAGTACTGCCAGGATGGATACAGTAAGCTGACTCATGTGCCTCTCGCAGAATTGCCTGACGAAGAGCTTTTACCTCTAGAACACATATCCGGTTGCCATACCATAAGGTTTCCTCTTCATCAATGCGGAATCCAGGTGCCTTCCCTTCTGCTAACTTCTTCACTATATACTTTAGATCCTCATCCTCCAGCTGACTCTTGCGAATCTCCTCCTCTAAGGTTGGTGTCACCTCTATTTCCATAGAATTAGTAACAAGAGTAAGGTTCAAGTGAGCAAACTCTGCACACAACTAATCAGATTCAGGTGTCGCCCAAAGCTCTTTAGTATGCTTCTTTCTACTAAGTGCATCGTCCACTATATTTGCCTTCCCAGAATGGTAATACATTGCAAAGTCATAATCATTTAACAACTTCAACCAACAGCGTTGTCTCATGTTCAAGTCAGACTGAGTGAAAATGCACTTCAAGCTCTTGTGGTCAGTGAAGATATCCGTCTTGTGCCCAATCAGATAGTGTCGCCAAATCTTCAGAGCATGAACTACAGTGGCTAGTTCTAGATCATGAGTAGGGTAATTAAGCTCATGTTTCCTCAACTGCCTTGAAGCATAAGCAACAACTCTACCTTCTTGCATAAGAACACACCCCAAACCCAAACGAGATGCATCACAGTAGATAGAGAACTTCTTGCTTAGGTCTGGCAATACCAACACTGGAGCTGTTGTCAACCTCTTCTTGAATTCTTCAAAACTAACTTGGCAATTGTTGGACCACACAAACTTGGCATTCTTCTCTAGTAATGCTGTTAATGGCTTAGCAATCTTCGAGAATCCCTCGATGAATCTCCTATAATAACCAGCCAAGCCAAAAAAACTGCGAATCTCGCTGACATCTATAGGCGGCTTCCAATCCAACATATCTTTCACCTTGCTTGGATCAACTGCTACCCACCATTAGAAACAACATCGCCAAGGAAAGAGACTTCCTCCAACCAGAATTCACACTTGCTCTTCTTAGCATAGAGTTCGTGCTCTCTAAGCTTCTGCAAGACTAATCTCAAATGTTCTGCATGTTGTGGCAGAACCTCCTAAATCATATGGCCCACATGCATGATTATTGTCTAAACAGACTCCAAATAACCATGACTGTGTTCCATACGACTTAAAAAGTCTGTCGGGTAAATCCCGAATCATCCACGATTCTTCGAGCAGGATCAATCGTTGTAGAGAGACATTGCAGTATTACAACAGTTTAATATAAATAATATACATTGGAGTAAAACAGCGGAAGACTTACAATAACATAAGTTTACAAACCTTTGAGTTTCAAATATTACAACCATAAAATTTAGATTGTACGAACCATAGTGGGGTAGCAGTATATAACTTTATTACAAAACCAAATGAAAAGCTCTGCCCATGAGCTAAACACCTTACTTGTCATCGCTTTCCTCGATGACTGTCATGCAGCAGGATGCAAAGCACTCCTGCCCATGAGGCTCACCTGCAACAAGGGTTCAACAAACCCTGAGTACAAAAGTACTCAACAAGACTGACCCGACGAAAAAGAGGGGTGGAGACTCCAAAAATGCAGGCTAGAGGGACAAGGTAAGGCTTGTAAGAAATAAGAAATTTTGCTGAAAAGCTTAACAGAAAGAAAAGTTTGCTTGGACTAGCTCCAATTATCAACCAACTTCATTATTAAACTTTAATCTTTATTCAAGTTGTTACTACGAGGATGAACAATGATCGAGTCTTCTTCTCCGAGAAGCAACGGTGATTCGAATCCATTTTCATACCCAGCTGGGACCTAGGTCACTGGAATACCGGAGACTTTAACTCCGATCCACCCCAGATGAACCGATATACCGGGATAACAACCGTAGCCGTATATCACCACATGGCATCCGTGAGCTCTGCAGCCCAGCGTACCGAGATACGTGGGAACTTAAACCCCACAGTAAAACACACTATGACACAGATGGGATCTCTGGCCCCACGCTAGGTCACTCCATGATATACACGGCTCCAACCATCCGTATATCACTTCATGCATGTGGATTTTCTAATTTCTCGATATCAACAGATCACCATCGATACGGGACCTAGGGCATCAACAGACGGAAACATTACAGAGGGACTCCATTCCCAATGCAAGTTAACCGTCCGGACTCGATTTATTAACTATCATCATGATTCCAACGAGAAAACTAATCTCATCTTTTTCATTCTTTTGCCTTTGAACAAATAATTAAATAAGCAGGGCTAAGTATTACTACTTATCTTTCTAAGCAGGTAACAAGGAATAAGGAAATAAGACTGGTAATGCAATTGGGTGGGTTTTCACTCAACTCCTATTACCTAATGCAACATATTATAGCTGAAGCGATAAAACTTTTATAAATAGAATAGGGTTTGAATGCATCCGGGGCTTGCCTTGATATTCGGGGTAGACGGTTTTAAAATCTGGATCAACTCCTGATTCCTGAAGCTGCTCTTCCTTGGGATCTGGTGCGACAACGTTAACTCTCCGTTAACGGAAGCTATTCGATAATTATTATGCTTTAACATGATGGAATAGTAAACATGATGCTTGATGGATGCATGATCAAATTAAGAGATCGAGTACAACTTTTCTCCACGATAAAGTTGCAAGCCAACAAAACTTTGCATATAAAATTCATTAGGGTTAACTACGCAATTTAAGAAATTAATTAAACACATAAAATAACGTTGATTAAGCCCTAATGACATGATTAAGGTAAGCATAAACAATTAATTAAATTGCCAAAGGTCATTAGGGTTAATGACCCAAGGTCATCAATCAATCCCAAAGTCAAACAAATCCTATAATGATTAGACTTAACCAAAGGGGTTAATTAATTATTTAAAAGCATTAAATAAAGGCATAAAAATTAAAGTTATCAAATTAAGCCCAAAATTTTATTTTAGAAAGCTCTTAGCCTAATTAGATGGCAAAACAAATTTCAGAATTAAAAGCCAATTATTTTATTTATTAAAAATCATTGAAGGTCCAATTTTCAATTAAAAGGGCTAATTTTAACCTATGCAAAAAGTACTCAATTTTGGCATCTCATATTTTTCCTAAGTAGAGAACATTATGAAGAACATACACAAAAATTTTCAAAATTTTTAGAGCTATATATGAATTACTATGATTTTTTAAAGAAAATGGCATTCAAATTATTTTCTGAAAATGGAAACAAAAAAGAAAAAGAAACAGTGTTCCCAGGTCAACAGTCGACCCTGCCGGAGTTGACCGGCGATATCTCGCCGTCGGCGAGGTTTCCAGTGATGAGGTTTGCTCCTACGTGCTCATCTTGACACGGCGCACACAACGGACAGGCTAATGCAACGGTGGAGCGATGGCAGCATGCACGCCGGCGGCCATGGCGGTGCGGCGGCGCGGCGTCGTAGCTAGGAAGCTCACCAGAGCGTTGTTCGGTGGCGGCGAGCGCATGGTCAGGTGCAGGACATCCTTACGAACGCACCTAGCCAACTAAAGAAACAGGTCCTATTCCCTAACTCAAATGGCACTGCGCGCGGCGACGCTAACATGCCTATGCCGGCGGCGAGCCACAGCGGCCGGCGGCTACGGCGTGGTAGGAGTGAAATTGATAGCGCAAACAGCTGTAGGAGCTCACCCCGGTGCTGATGCGCACGTTAATGAAGGTCCGGTGTACTTGAATCGAGCTGCGGGCGACGGCGGTGATGGCGGCGGCGGCGCTCCGATGGCAAGACGGCGTCACGGCGGTCTCTGGCGACGCGCTGCTCAAACCAAGGTGCGCATCAGGAGCAGCGAAACACGGAGAGCACGATTAAGAGGTTAACGAATAAAAATACTTCACCTCGGCGATGGCAGACGGCGGCGATGGCACGGCAGCTCGGCTTGCCGGCCGCGGAGAAGAAGGCGGCGTGTGGGTGGCTCGAGCGAGAAGAGCAGGCATTAACTGGAGCAATCAAAGCACAAGGAAATTACGAAGCTGGTGGCAAAGGCAATTAAACAACGGTGGAGCGACGGTGGTGAAAATGCACGGCGGAGCTCGGTCGTCGGTGATGGCTGCAGGGAGAAGAAAAACGAAACACGTCGACGTTCGACCTCCATTTATAGCCCAGTGACGAGGAACGGGAAGGTGACACATGGGCGGTAAAGGTTCGCGCGATCGGAGCGAGCTGGCGACTGAGATATTCGCGGCGGTGGGCGGCGGCGCGCGTTGAGAAGCCGGCCATGGCGGTCGCCGATAGGGTTAGGTACTGTTCGAGATAATTACAGAAATGCCATCCATTTTAAAATACAAATTACTCAAAAATTTATATAAGAACATGAAAATCTCCAAAAATATCATTTGCATAACTTTTCAAGAGCTACACTTTTACTTTAACTGGCATCCTCAAATTCTATCTAGATTTTGAAATTTGAATTCAAATTCAAAAAGGGGATAAAACCCTAGAAACAAACATTTGAAATTACTTTTGATTTTTCAATAAAACTTAAAAACCTTCAAAACTATGAAATGTTTATCTTTCCAAACCAAACCTTTTTCATGTACAAAATTTTCCAAAATTATGCATAATTTTTGAATTATGGTTTTAAAATCAAAAGGGGACAAATGCTGGAAAACTGTATTTTCATATTCATTTGAAATTTCTTGTGGAAACTTGAAAAACTTTATATACAAAATTTGTAGCTCTTGTCATGATCTACAAACTTATTTTTAGAGTATCTCCAAATTCTTTATAGATTTTGAATTAGAGAAAAGGGGGTAAAACTAGGTTTTGAAATAAAGGTTTTTTGAAATAGAATTTAAACTCGATTTGGTTTCTAACTTAATTGGTTGGTCATTAGTGATCACAAACATCATCCAAGGATATTTTTAGGTCATTGACCCAATGACACCCTTGGTTGACCATGTTGACTTTTGAAAAACCTTATATAGTATTCCCAATTTGAATTTAAATTTGAATTGCCAGACTTAGAAGTAAGCTTTGGAATCCAAATTCAACTTCAAATATGGAAATCATTTTTAGTGTTGGACTTAGACTTATACACTATGCTTGACACTAGTGTAAACACAGTTTACACCTCAAGTACATAGAGTATAAACTAAGCATTTGCGATGACATTCGAAAGTAGGGTTTCATTATTTCATGTGACAAAACATTCTAGAAACACAATCAACCTATGAAATGTAAACTTGTTTTAGTTGATGCACATTAAGGTTGACTTAAACATAAATGCTTTGCGATGCATATGATGACATGGCATGTTTTAGTTAATATAACACCAGAGGTGTTACACATGTTCTTCCTTGTTCTTTGAGAATACCAAGATATCATCAATAAAAACCACCACGAACTTATCCAGGTACTCCATAAGCACCTTATTCATCAGATACATGAAGTAGGCAGGTGCATTGGTCAACCCAAAAGACATAACTGTATACTCATACAACCCATACCTGGTAGTGAATGCCGTCTTCGGTATATCTGAACTTCGTATCTTCAACTGATGATATCCAGAACGCAGGTCAATCTTGGAGAACACACAGGCACCTCTCAATTGATCAAACAAATCATGAATCCTGGGCAATGGGTACTTGTTCTTGATGGTAACCTCATTGAGAGAGCGATAATCAACACACATTCGCTGAGTTCCATCCTTCTTGTCAACAAAAATCACAGGGGAACCCCAAGGTGATGCACTAGGATAAATGAAACCTTTCTCTTCTAATTCCTTTAACTATTTCTTAAGTTCTTCTAATTCATTAACTCTCATTCTATATGGATGTTTAGCTATGGGTGCAGTGCCAGGTAATAACTCAATAATAAATTTAATGTCACGATCAGGTGGCATACCTGGTAATTCATTGGGGAACACATCCGGGAATTCCTCCACCACTTGATTCTGAGGATCTGCATCATCATGAAGCTGATTTAGTGTAGCTGTAGGTGGTGCTTGCACTCTGACATCAACATTGATTCTATCCCCTTTTGGTGTAGTCAGATCCACAACCCTCTCTTTACACTTTATCATAGCTTGGTGAGCTTCCATCCAATCCAACCCTAGAATTAAATCAATACCAGATGCATTCAACACTACAGGATTTGCTGAAAAGTCTACCCCCCTTAAGTTAAGGTTAGATAAGGGGCAGTAGTAAGAAGCTGGTATGGCACCCCTAGGTGAATTTACTACCATTTAGTTTTTCATGGCTACAAATGGTATGATATGCTTTCTAACAAATGCTTGCGAGACAAAGGAATGCGAAGCTCCAGAATCAAAAAGTACAATAGCAGAGATAGAGTTGATGTTGAACGTACCCAGCATAACCTCTGGTGCTTTCTGAGCTGTCTCAGTGGTCACATGATGAACTTTCCCATACTGCGGAGGCTTTTGGTTGCTATTCTGCCGCTGAGGGATCTGCTGATTCATCTTATTATCTGGACAGTTGAATGACATGTGCCCTTCCTTTCCACATACAAAGCACCTTGTAGGCGTATTGGGACCACCATTCTTTAGAGGAGTGTTGTTAGGTGCAGTGAGACGTGGAGTCTAGTTATTATTGGGACGCTACTGATAGTGTGTGCATTGATTCCTATTCCAATTCTGCTGGTTCTGACCATGATTCCTCTGACTGACTGGTCCTTGGAATTTCTGCCTGAAACCTTGGTGGAAGTTAGGACGGAAACATGAGTTACTACCAGAGCCCTGTCTATTCATCTTCCTCTTCTTATCCTGTGCCAGACGTTCATTATCTAGCACAGTAGCACTGTTCACTAACTCTTCAAAAGTATCATACTTGTTGCCCTTCAGCAACCTAAGTTCATAGTAAATGCCATTGAGGAAATGACGCCGCTTATCAATGTCCCTTATAACTTCATGGGGAGCGTAGCGAGTCAACTCCTCAAACTTAGCATGATACTCACTCATAGTCATAGAGCCCATCTTGAGATTCCTGAACTCCTCTGCCTTCTATTCTTTTAGACCTTCAGGAATGTGACGAGCCAAGAAATCCTCTTTGAACCTCTCCCAGGTAATAGCAGAAGCATGGTTGGGACGTGCAGCTTGGTATGACTCCCACCAGTTTTGAGCAGTTCCCTGGAGTTGTCCTGAAGCATACAACACTTTCTCAGCATCATTGCACTGAGCAAGATTGGGATTGGTAGTGTGAGTAAACACAGGAGGATGACCCTGCATAAAGTCCCTGCATTTATCCCTCGGTGGTTGAGCATGTGGTAGCCCTCCAGCTTGCATGGTCTGCACAAACTAGGTCATAGTCTGCATCATCTGCATTTGTGCCTCCATCAATTCCTCATTAGTGATATGTCCAGCACCATGACCTCTAGCACGGTTACCTCTTCCACCCCAAGCAGCCATCTGTATTCCAACAAAATCAAAGCTTAGAGATATTCAGGATACAAATCACTTATATAATAATAAGGATTGCAAAACTAAAAATTTCTGGGCGAGCTTCAATTTTAGTAGTACAGAAAAACTATCAAAACTTGAGGTCCAGGTATAAAAAGGAAACATTCTATACATGGTTGGAAAGGTTAAGAAATTCTCTACAACTTTTGTTCAGATCAGATTATCAGATTCTGTCATCTAATCTGTCAAATTAACTCAACAACAGGAATTATTGAGGAATTCTAGACAGCACTGTACATCAGATTGCGACAGACATAACTTCCAACTCATAACTGATATAGATATGATTCTTGTGGAAATTGTTAGATAAAGAAGTCTAGTTTCATCCAGAAAAATCTCATAAGCATTGGATAAACCAATTTCAAGATATAACCAAAATCTTACAAAATGCTCAGAAGACAGCAAAGATGGAGACAAGATAAACCAGCCCAAACTTATTTTATTTAAACTTTAACCTTAATATTCTTAGCTAAAGAACTTGCGGACATGCCCAGAAAGCTCCAGCACTCACAAAAAAATCCAAATCACCCATATTACATAATCATAAATCATCAAGCACTCAAAGTTCACACACACTAGAATGACACGACTAAACTTGACTCACGATACTAATAACGTGCCTATTACATAAGGGCTCTCAAGCTAAGGTTGAAGCTCATGGTTCAGCCGTTCATAGATCTTTGGTTGCCCAATCATGACCCTGAGCCTATCATTTTCTTCTTGCTGCTCCTTAATCTTCTGCGCCAGCTACTCCACCGTGCTTACCATGCGCTGATGCATGAGCATCATGTCGCAAGCAAAGTGTGCCAATTCCTGGGACTGAGGTGGCAAATCTTGAGGATTCATCATAGCCCATCCATCCTCCATACTGTAGTCCGCATGAGGCAAATAGCAAAACTCATCATCCTGCATATGTCCAAAGCGATGACCATGGAGAGAAATCCAGGCTTTAAAAGCAGTACCCTCAATGCCATCCTCTTGAGTTGGGAAAGGACCAAGATGCTCATAAATCATCTCAATGTTGTAGGAATTTGGCATCACTCCAGGGCAACATATAGCTACATTCGTATCCTAGTAAGTACCTTCCAACGGATGGGTGTGTTGGAAACAAGTGTACTGCATAGCAGGGTCCCAATCAGCATAATAATCACGAAGAAGATTCATGAGTCAGATATGCGATCTGGTGTGACACTCCGATACGCGAGAGATCTTCATAGTCCATCCCATAGGAGCGTGCGGTCTACCTCCTCCACCAGAACCACCAGCAGACGGCGGTGGAGATTGACCACCATCTTGAACTGCTTCCAGCTCTTCTTCTTCAGAAGCCTCCATTGGTTCTTCTTCTTCATCTTGAGGTGTTGTAGGCACCGGGGTTGGTGATGACGGAACAGCTTCCCCAGACTTCAGGTGGTTGAACAGATCACGATACACAGCAGCAGTCATGCGGTGAGTATAAGGAGGCATCTACAAGAATTAGACATAGGTTAGAGTGGAGTCAAGCTTTTCACAACAGAGTGAGTATAAGAGCATAAAAATTGAGTAAATAACAAGGTTAAAGTTAAGAAGCAGGAAACTAGTGAAGCAAAGGAGACTAAGAATGACCATTCTATCTAGGCTTGTGTCCTACAGTTAACATGACTCTGATACCAATTTATCACACTCCATTTTTAAGGATAAAAATAGAATGGATAAATAGCCTTATATGCACCCCAGGAACAGTCGCACATATAAGAAGATAAATTATAGAGAGTATCATCACCCTGTTTAATACATAGCGAACCATATTATTACAGAGTATTGCGCATAAACAATAAAAACTAAAATAACTTTATTGCGGAAGCTTCCCACAGAGACACGTCAACTGGTGAACACCAAGCCTTGTACTCATCGCGATAGCTCTCATTCCAACCTTCATCTATTATCCATCCGGGATTTTCCAAAATTAAAAGTAAAGCAAGCATAAGTACACAACCGTACTCAACAAGCATAACATGGGTTAATGAGGCTCAAATAAGCTGACACTGTTTGACTGCATTTAGCTGTTATAAGCTAATCATGTTGAGCAATTAAGTAGCATCAAGATAGCAAGTATTTCCCAAAACCATCATGATCAATGTAACATAAATGAATAGTAAGCATAACAGCAAATGAATAAACTTTTTATCATGACAAGAGAGATCATCATTAGTGTAAGAAATTCCAAGGCCGCTCGTGTCCTTGAGCAAGGCTAGTATACCAGTTTATTAAACTCTGCGCAAAGGTGTACACTTTCACTGTGAGTCATGATTTACCCTTTCGCCCGAGGCGGCCAACCTCTTAGCCCACTACCAAGGAAGGCTGGCAGGGTTCATTATGAAGCCTTTCAAAGGTTCGTCTAACATGTTAGGGCCGCTGAGGTTTCTGTGTCCTATGAATGTAGTATCCCCCCTTCTGATGGCACACAACCGCAGCCTATACGCATGCAGACAGGGGTCCAACTACACCCAACCCGAAACACACCCCCCTTGCGCCATTAAGGGAACCATTAGCAAGCTAGAAAAGGTCCTCATACTGAGCTAAAGCGAGAGCCATATAGCCCTCACAGTTGTACTATAAATCCCGGAGGTTTTTGTTACAGATTGGCCCTCAGGTTGTTAAAAGTCATTATTACTGTTCATGACACAATTACTCATCAAGCCACAAGATCATGATATTCATTAAGCACTAGCATCAAAGCTACCCAATGCAACCCAAAGGTGTCAAGGAATCAAGATAACAACATCTAATTATAATTCTCTAGGGTCATCAAGTGGATTCATGCAATGCAGTGTTTAATTAGTGTATAGGTAACAAGGAAGATCCATGCTATACTTGCCTTGATTCACAAAGTCTTGCTGGTCCTGCTGATCCTCAAAGTATCCTTGCTCAACAAAACCCTCACCGTCTGAACTCGACATTAACAACCAATACCAAACAATCCCATCGAGCATATATACACGAAGCAAACAAAGAGTTATTAGAGGAACAGTACACCAATGTCATCAAAACAGAATAAAATATTTATAAAACTATTCTATTCGTTGCTACGATCACACAGACGTCAAGTTCACCAAAAACGGAGTTATAACGATGAAGTTATGAATTTTTAAAGATTTCCTATAGATAAATAAATACATTAAATATAGACTAAAAATATAAAGTTTTTAAAATACTTCAACAGTAGCACCATTGCGTAGATTACAAAATTATGAATCTAACGGAATTTGAACGGACCAAATCGGAGTTAAAACGTGAAAGTTATAAGCTTTTAAAGATAATGGCAAAACTATAAATAAATAAAAGCATATTCTAAAACTGAAAGGAGGAAATACGTTTTCCAAAGGAGGAAACATATTCTGGAAGCTGTTACAAGGAAAATACGCTTTTCAATGGACAAAGCGTATTATAGATCTGTTAAACAGAAAATACGCTTCCCGGTGGGAACGCGTACTCTAGCCAAACCGTCAAGGGTTCTTAACAGATTACGCAGGAAGACAGGGGGTTATCTACAATTTTGCCAGCCGAAGGGTTATCGGCTATTTCTGGCCGTCCGTTTCACGATGAACGGCTTTGATCGGTTACGGGGGTCGGCCTCGCCGGGGACGACGGCCGACGCGGCGGCGGACATCGCCGGCAACGAGAAACCTCGCCGGCGCAGATGGAACTCGAGCTATAGACCTCGGTTCGACAAAACTTGGACCAATCGACTCAGGAGCATGCGGCGATTATGTTTAGCCTGAAGATGACGACCCGAGTAAGCTAACGACGGTCGATGGCCGACAACGGCGAAGACAAGCTCGCCGGCGTTCACAAGCCGAGTGCTACGGCCTACCAACCTACTCGGAATCGATGCCAAATGACACAGGAGATCAAGGCGAGCATACCAGAGGGGAAAATGAAACTTGAGATGGCCGGCGGCGAGCTAATGGTGGTCGACGGCGGACGGTGGCTTCCTGCGCACGAAAATTCAGCCGAGATAAGTCCCATTGATCAAAATTCGGAGCTCAGGCGTGCTCACGAGGTCAAAGCGAAGCTCAAGGACCAGCTTACGGCAATAAATTTCTCACGGCCGTGGCGAATTTCGAGCTCCGGCAGTGACGACAATGGCGGCTAGGGCTTCGGTGTTGCGGCGGCTCGAGGCGAAGGCGGTTGCTTGCGTTAGGGTTCGGAAGAGATTGCGGACGCGGAGTAAATCCTTTTATAGCCCGAGGGCAAGGCGGTGCGAGCGACCGAGCGGCGGCGTGGACGGGCGTGGTCGGAGTCGGGCTCCCGACTCGACTCCAGGTCGGAGGTAGGGGAAGGTGGCGCGGTCCACACCTGCCGGCGACGCAGAGCAGAGGCGAGCGCGGGCGTGGACGGCGGCTTGACGGGCCGGTCGGCCTATGGCCCAACATGAAGGAGCGCGCGCTGCGGCCAGTTGTGGGCCAGAGAAGAAGTGGGCCGCGCAGAGCTAAACGGCCTCGGGCCGGTGTGAGGCGGGAGAGGAGGCAGGCCGAGCGGCTGACCGGGCCGAAAGGAGAGAAGAGGAGGAGAGGGAAAAGGAAATGGTTTTTTTTCTTTTTATTTAAACTTTTTTAAATGCATTTCAAAAGGATTTTGAAATCCAATTTGAATTCAAACACCACAACAAGAAAATATGCACCAGCATGAATGTTCAAGCATGTTTCTACTATGATTCTACTTCTTTTTCATAAAAATATTTATTTTGCCTAATTATTTATTCATCAAAAATTTATTTTAACTATTTTTGAAATCTTGAAATTCTAGGGTGTTACAACCTGGGACTCAACGGATCTATCAGCAAGGGGAAGATGGTGGAGGCCAACATGAAGGAGCTGATGAACAACATGCCTCCAGCCAACATGAGTGTGTTTGTAAGTCAAGCTGACCATTGCACATCTCTCCCCTCACTGCAGCAGACTACTGTATCATTACTTTCATCTGAGCACACAAAGTTCATTACTGCCGATACACAACTACCTGAAACTGCTGTTACACAAACACCTGAAACTGCTGCCACAGTAGAGAATGATACAGTAGCTGCATCACCAATTAGCTCTCAGCACTTATTCACAGATCCCAACTTGATGAATGATAGTAGTGCTACTGTCACCGCCAGTGTTGTGTTTACTGGGCCTCAATTAGCAGTTTGTACTGATCGTTGTGATGGTACAGAAATGCCATCTTATGTCATGTCTGCTGGGCATAGCCCGAGGGGCCAATCTGCTCAATTAGATGTCAACCAAGCAGCTGGGAAAACTAGGGTCAACAACCCTCTGCACGTTGAGAGCAGCCCGCAGGCCTTAATTCACGAACTAGCAGCATCTTCCACTACACCACTCCCTGCGGCGCTACCCAACAGCCCCTCACACCTGCTAGATCATGAACCTCCAATACAGCACCAAGATACTCCTATGGATAGCTTTTTAGATGTGGTTACAGAATCGGTCCAGCTGCCCATCCTACCTGCCCCTGTTCAAGCTAGCCCTCAACCAGATGATCACGAAACGGTTGCCACACAGCCGGCTTCGAGGAAAAGTACTAGACTAGCGAATAAGGCCAAATCTAGAGTTGGGAAAGATACTTTACAAATAGCACAAGACCTCCTGGCCAAAAAACTGGGAGATCTACACACAGAAAATGAGCAACATGTGCAAACTGATCCTGATTTTTTCACGCAGCATCTGGACCAGCCATTGCAGAAGACAGAGATGGAGGCCATCACTGACCTGCTGGAGCACGGGACACTGATGGAGAAGAAGGCCGCCAAGATGGCAAGGCCGCCTACCAGGATGGCCACGGCCTGAGGAGATGGGCCGCTGGTATAGTAGTGATGTGTTTCCAATGACACACCTACATACCACACACCTCGGCCTTGGAGGCAAAAGTTGTGCAAGAGTCGGTAGCTGGGCCCTGTGTGGCCGTCAAGGGGCAATCAGGCCCATGTATCTTTTTCTTTTCAGACATTCTAGGCCTATGGACACTATTCGGGCCTGCTGGCAATGTTGCCTTCGGCTTACATGGCATTCGAGGGATCTGCTGGCGGTGTTGCCTTCGACCCATGTAAGAGCTAGACGCTTTCATGCTTTCAAACTTTCCAGTAGAAGACGATCGGATTAATATCGCAAAAAAATGTTTCTATCCTGTGTTGGAATGTAGCGGCCTTAATGATGGGGCCAAGCGCGCAAGTGTACGAAAGCAGATTGCATCAAAAGGAGCGACGATTGTGTGTCTTCAAGAGACCAAAGTGGAAAACTGGAGCAATCAGTGGCTGGTACAGGTGTTGGGCCAAGACCTGGCCTCCAACTGTGCCATCTTGCCCGCTAATGGCACGGCCGGGGGAATCTTAATTGCTGCATCACACCGATTTTTTGATCTCACAACAATCCAAACCACGGCAAACACAGTGTCCACATCCATCACGATGCTTGAAGGAGTCTCCTGGTGCATGACCGGGGTGTATGGGCCGCAGATAGACCAAGAGAAGATAGCTTTCATTCAGGAAATATCAGAGATCAAAGCCACCTTGACACAGACGGCGTGGCTACTATTTCAACCTAATTTATAGGATGGAGGACAAAAACAATGACCGAATTGATATCCCGATGCTCAATAGATTTAGAGGGGCCATTGATGATCTCGAGCTTATACCTATCGAACTACATGGCAGGCGTTTTACGTGGTCTAATGAGCAAGAGGTGCCGACAATGACCAAAATAGACCACTTTTTTGCCTCGGCTGACTGGCTTTGACATGTTCCTACGGACTGATCTTCAGGCTTTCGCGACGATGGGATCAGACCACTGTCCGCTTCTGCTACAGGGTGACACCTCGTTTGATTTCTATCATGATTTCTATCATGGTTTCCGGTTCGAAACATACTGGACAAAGATGCCAGGTTTCATTGAAACGGTACAAGCGGCATGGGACCAATCGGTGCACACACAAAACGCTCTGCTAAAAGTTCACGTTAAGCATAGTCGCACGGCAAGGGCGCTGAAGGTGTGGCGAAGGACTATGTGTTGCAACTTCAAACTGCGTTTTGCCATCCTTCAGGTTGTATTGCTGGGATTAGAGAAGGCACAGGAACGAAGACAATTGACTACGGAGGAACTGGAATTTAGGAAACTGCTTAAAGCCCGTGTCATTGGTGTAATGTCCCGCCTCTTCGAGGCTGGACTTGCTTACATCCGGTCATTTATTTAGGACATAGACTGTCCTCACATACCAACACTAGTCTTTTCTGCGTACTTTATCCTCACTCGTGCGCACCCAGAAAGACTTCCCGGTCAGTCACCATCCTTAAATTGCTTCAGGCCAAGCAGGCTTAACCTCAAAGTTCTTTAGTGATGAGTTTTCGAAAAATAAATTATAACTTATTGGTACGAGTATCCTATTAATCCTATTAAGCCATGGGCCGGATGTTACAATTGGCATGGCAATGGTGGAAAAGATGAGGGCTAGACAGCACTCTAGACTTACCTGGCTCCGGGTAGGGGACTCCAACACACGTCTCTTCCACATATATGCAAACGCGAGAAGGAAGAAAAATTACATTCGTAACCTGCAAACGGAGGGAGGCATTGCAATAACTCACCAGGATAAAGAGAAAATAGCAGTAGACTTCTTTGAAAATGCAGTGGGGACGAGGATGATAAGGACTATGCGAATTAACTAGAATTCCTTGGGATATCATCCGTTAAACTTGGAAGACCAAGACATGCCTTTCACGCTACAAGAACTTAAGGAGACTGTTCAAGCAATGCCAAACGAGAAGGCCCCCGGGCCGGATGGATTCATCAGAATTTTTTACAAGTCTTGTTGGGATATCATCAAACATGACTTACATGAGGCAGTGATGGGATTTTATAACCATAAAACATCTAAAATGACCAAGTTCAATGACGCCAACATAGCGTTGCTCCCCAAGAAAGAAAATCCTTCGAAGATAGAAGAATACAGACCAATAAGCTTGATTAATAGCCTCATAAAGATCATTACAAAATTGCTAGCAACACGTTTGGCTCCAAGAATGAACGAGCTAGTGTCTCAAGCACAAAACGCTTTCATAAAAAAAGAGATGTATTTATGATAATTTTCTGTATGTTCAACGGGTGATTCAGTCCTTGCATAAGAAGAAGAAACCGGCCTTGTTCATCAAGCTAGATATATCTAAATCTTTTGATTCTATAGGGTGGCAGTATTTACCGGAGGTGGTGGCGGCACTGGGTTTTAGCTTGAAATGGCGTAACTGGATTTCATCCATCCTTGGCACTTCCTCATCAAGGATACTGATTAACGGAAGACCAAGTAGAACCATCAAACATGCCCGTAGGCTGCGGCAGGGGGATCCTCTTTCCCCTCTACTTTTCATTCTTGCCATCGACCCGCTACAGGATCATTGAAAAGGCAGCACAACAAGGACTTTTACAACCTGTACTGCCAAATCAGGCCAAGCTACGGTGCTCATTGTATGCAGATGACGCGACACTCTTTGCAGCACCGACACCCACGGAATTGAATAGATTACAAAAAATTCTCATGGCCTTTGGTGAATGCTCCGGGCTTAAGGTCAACATGTCCAAAACGGAGATTTTTCCAATCAGGATGCAAATAGAAGATTTGGATACCATTGTCCATAACTTCCCGGGAACCATTCGAAATTTTCCTGGAAAATATCTCGGTCTACCATTGCATACAAGGAAGCTGGGACGGCTTGAGCTGCAACCTTTGGTAGAAAAGGTAGGAGCAAGGCTGCCTGGTTGGAAAGGCAAGTTACTTACATCTGCAGGACGAGAAACCCTGGTCAAATCAGTTTTATCGAGCGTACCCATCTACCATTTCACAGTCTTTCACGCTCAAAAATGGTTAATCAAACGAATTGATCGTATTAGACGCAGTTTCCTCTGGCAGGGAGAAGACCCCGATCATGCTAGTAGAGGTCTCTCGCTGATCAACTGGTCGACCACATGTTTATCGAAACCTAAAGGGGGACTTGGCATTCTGGATTTGGAGCGCTTCACACGAGCACTCAGGCTACGGTGGCTATGGTTTAAGTGGAAGGAAAAACAACGAGCATGGAACAAATTGGAAGTGCCATGTGACAAGACAGATCAAGAACTCTTCTATGCTTCAACACTAATCACAATTGGCAATGGTCGCACTGCTCCATTCTGGACATCCAATTGGATAAATGGAACTATGGCCAAAACGATCGCACCACTACTATACGAGAAGACCAGACGAAAACACATAACCGTTCAACAAGCACTCAAGGACAACAAATGGATTAGCCACATCTACCCACCAATATCAGCGGATGAGGTGAGGCAGTATGTAAAGTTGTGGGAAGCTATACGTGAAACCCAATTACATGAAGACAGGGAAGATGATATACGCTGGAGATGGACAGCAGATGGAACATACAGCACAAAGAGCGCATATCAAATCCAATTTACTGAGATATATAGCAGACTGAAATTGACACCAATCTGGAAAGCTCACGCTGAGCACAAATGCAAATTTTTCGCGTGGACTCTACTGCACAAGAAGATCTTAACGGCAAATAATCTACTCAAAAGAGGATGGACAGAGGACACGGACTGCAAACTATGTGATCAAGCAACGGAGACACCGACACATTTGTGTAAGGACTGCCCCTTCACAAAGACAGTGTGGAATCACATCAAACAATGGTTTAATCTTTCCAATCTAGACACAGTAAACGACGCGGGATCCATTCATGCTTACTGGTGGTGCTGCAGACGGAAAATAAACAGGAATATCAGAAGGAAGGTGGATGGGATTTTTATTTATCTATGGTGGAATGTTTGGAAGGAACGTAAAGAATTTTTCAACACCAGCAATTGCAGGCCATACAAGCAGCCCGTCTTTTGTCAAAAAAAGAAAAAGTAGCCTGTCTATGTAGGGAGGACATTAACCAATACCACATAGCTAGAGGACCAAGAGACCAGGAAACAAATCAGGGCTAGCAGGAGGATACCTCTCTTTCTTTTCTCTTAATTGTACCTAGCGGTGTAAAATGATGCGTAGAAGGCATAGCGGAGCTTTTAGCAGTTTTCCTCGTTTTAGAGTGATGTATAGTTTTTCCCCCCGTTTTTTCCTTTTCTCAGCCGAGTAGCGGTTTGTACAGCAGTTGGCACAGCAAGTTGTAACTCCTTTTGTACAGTTTTTTCTTTTTGTCGTCTAATGAAAAAACAGCGGCAAAGCTTTTACCGTTCCGTTCAAAAGAAAAATTCATGGGGATGGAACAGTGAAAAGGCCGGCAGTAGGGGACACCGGACGGACACCCGCATTGGTCGATCCCTCTCTGCTGTGGGCTGTGGATAGTGACCACGGTGCGGTGGTTGATGGTGCCTTTTCGTCGTCATATGTCCCTAGGCCTCCCAACTTTGGCCTTGCTGTGCTGCCCACCGCTAACCTTTTTTTTCTCCTCCTCCCTTTTGCGTGTTACTGCGCGCACTTTCAACCATTATGGATGTTAGTTAGCGAGGACCAAGTAATATAATCGCGTCGGGCATCATGAGCCACTTTCCCCGGCCTTGGAGCGGCGAAGGGCATGATGAGCAGCTACTAACAACACTAGGGAGTCAATATAGATAGCTATAGCCTCCACCAATTAGCCTAGATGCTCATGCAGTGACGCAGCCGAGTAGCGAACCAAGGCACGCCCTACACGTTCTATATATACTACACGTTCCATATATACTAGCTCAAGAAGAAATGAGGAATGGCAATGAACTTTTCTGTTAATAGAACGGAAAGAAATAGACGTTTCTGAGACAGAACGAAAGGCAACGAACGTTGGTGTGCATCCATGCAGTTGGATATGTATAACGACGAGGCACATGCTCCCCCCTTTCGATTGCGATACCAACAGGTTACATGCCGCGCGCGCACAAAACTGCTGCTGGAACACAAGTTGAGGCTGCCCATTCCTCCACCGCTACTTGCATGGCGCACGTATTGGGGGAGTGGGGACGATCAGCCGGCCAATTCATCCATGACCATTCATCAAGGCTCACGAAGTAAAGCCTATTAGACACAGCCGTTGCATGGGGATCCATACATATCGCACGCTCTGCCAACGGAACGGAGCTCATGGACAACGGAGTGGTGCAAAATGTGGGCAATTTGGATAAGCTCTTGGAGTCTTGGCGCGCGTGTCAGTGTGTGACATCAAAACATTCAGAAACATGAACATGGCAACTGCACCTTCTCGTTCGTTCTTGCACAAAGTTTTGCGTGGTTTTCATGGATCACGACTCATGAGCTGGACCACAATAACCAAACTCGTCTGGGCGGCCTCTGGTGAAGATCCGTGTGCAGGTTGTTCACCGGTATAGGAGTTTGGTAGAAGTCTTCTGGTACCTCTGTTTCAAATTATAAGTTATTTTAAGAATAATTTAAATTTAATTAAATTTACTATATATGATAAAGTAACAATAATTAGAATACCAACTAAGTATCAATAGATTATTCGTTAATTATATTTTTATACTATATCTATTTGATGTCATAAATCTTTATAATTTTATCTATAATTTTGATTAAACTTAAAAAATTTTAATTTTCTGATATTCTTAGAATAACTTATAATTTAAGACCGAGGAGTGTTCAGTGGAGTACAGTAGTACCCTATAGTCATAGGCACATCGTACATGCATGCTACTACTGTATTTTACTGCACAGCACGTCTGGACCATATGAAAGCCGGATGCATCTCCGATCCATTCGAGCAGGAGAGCTACGAACCCTACGAAGTGTGGTCAACAGCCTATAAACAATGAGTTTCCGATGCTGGCAAATCCATCCCTACTGAAGTACTACTGGTGGCATGCATGGCAGTATACGAACTGCGATCCATCCAGGAAGCAGCAAAAAGAAGAATTTCGATCTTTGACAGGAATCCAAAGGCACATCTGAGATTATTGTTACACTTACACACGGCCCTGCCTGCCGCCGCCCGCTGGGCCTCGAGACGGAGCAATCCGTCAGCGATGCCATTAACAATACTGTAATAAGCTCGATATTAGCGCAAGATACTCCTAATTAACAATGGCCATGGAATGCGGGAGGCACCGCTTAATGGTGGACGTGATAACCAAGAACTCGGGGTTCGAAATCAAATGCCCATACGCATCAAAGTCCATGGCCGTCATACTCCTACTTCGTCTGGAGACGACGAGGGCGAGCTCAACGAGACGTGTCGGTGCGGTGTGGTGTACTGGTGTAGCGTTGTATTAACCGCGCTGATGGTTTTTATTTACTCCATAAATACAGTACTGGCTGCAGTTGAGCGAGGATCATACGCCGGGCCGGTGTGCATCCAATTCTAGTGAGATCGAGGCGAGATGGGGGATCGGAGAGCATCGGGTCCAGTAGATCTCGTTGACTGATCATGTAAACAAATCAGATCATTGCACCAATAAGTTGGTAATTACACGTAGGCCACTATAACTTCCAAGTTCTAACTATCTCTCTGCTTTCTTAGATGGGAAACGAGGCAAATCGCAAACATAATGGTGTGTGATTGATCAACACCGGTGCTTCAGGTGATCCTCTTGTTTATGGACGTACTTTTACTCCTATTAGCCTGTCTAGCCAGCACGCACCTCGTAGCAGTTATTTTAAAAAAAAATCACACACACACACACACACACACACATCGTAGCAGTTAGGAGTAACACCAAACGGTTCTTTTAGTTTTCAAAGTGTCCAACGCCGTACCTATTACGTGCCTGACACCAATAACGTTCTGATCCCAATCCACACTCCCCCACTCTTCAGTAGTGGCTCTCACACATGTCACATGCCTGCCACGCGATCCTCTCAGTCAATCGACTGCGATCAGCGGCGCATCATCAGCAAACAGAATATAACCTAAGGGGCTGTTTGGTTGTCTTCCCACCCTAACATGGCTTGTATGAACCAGTCCAGGCCAGGTTTGCCCAGGCTAGAGGCATATAGGGAGGGGTGTTTGGTAGCTCGGATCCCAGCAGCCTGGCCAATGCGAGATAGTGGTTGGTTCCCTTCTTGTACGCCAGAATCAGGATGCTAGGATGCAGGAACCATGTTTGGTTGCCTGCATGCATCACGGTGGAGTCACCACTTCATTTGAGTGGTATGCTTACCACCAGCCAAACCAAAATGAGTTTCACTTCATCGTCCAATTGTTTACAATGCAAATACAAAATTAAGATTACAACAACTTCAAAATTAAATAGCCTATGATCACAGCAGCAACTACGATTATTACAACTTTAACACACAAATTAGATGAATGAACTTCAACATTTTCAATGACCGGTGGATGAACTGGTTGTAGCAAGGGAGGATTATCAGGTTCCAGCTCCTATTGATCGTCAGGTTCTCCAGGACCGAAGAAGGCTAGCCTAGCTTCATGTTCTGTATTGTATTTCTTGTAGCAGTTTTCTGGGTATCCATCAACTTGAGCATGTGCAAGTGCCCAACTGGAGTACATACCAGGCACCCTCCCGCAGTGAACAACATACCAGGCCATCCCTACACAAAAATCCTCATAGACTATGGGCATGTACTCAGATTAGGGAAAAATCATCACAAGCATGTGGGCAAGTGCTCAGATATGTGAAAAATCATTGAACATGTGCTCAGACAAAGTAAAATCACATCAGTGGCAATGGGCATGTGCTCAGACATAGGAAAATCACATCACTGGCAATGAACATGTGCTCAGATTATAAAAATGCATCACAGGCTAAGGGCATTGTGCTCAGATTAATGAAAAGGCATCACAGGCTAAGGGCATTATGCTCAGACTAATGAAAATGCATGACAGGCAGTAAGACAAGTTCTCAGAATGAAATAACAAGTCATTGGCAATGGACACTGGGTCAGATTGCCATCAGTATCAAATAACTCCACCAGCTAGATTGATCTAGGGAGCAAGTGCAGGGCTATCTAAGACACTAACTATATGTTAGTGTTAGTAAGTAAGGAATGCAGATGAACTGCACAAAAGAATAGGTCAGCCTCCACTACACAACCACCAGCTGTTGTTAGTTAGGCACAAAAGAAGCCTCCACTGCACATCACAAGCAACCACCAGAACTGCACAAAAGGATCAACCTCAAGCTGCCGAGCCGCCTCACAGATAGTATTGCTGGGCCAAATGGCCCCTCAGCCACAGCACCTTGTGAGCATCAGACCACGGAACAAAAGAAGTGCCAAGTGCCTTATTGTCCAGCAGGTGACCATAAGCAAATATGAGGACTTCTTCAGTGAAGCCTGGAATGAACATGATAGCCTCATACAAGTCAGGGTGGCAGTCCTCAACCTTGGTAGACTTGATAGCATTGGCAACCTCTTTCACAGCTTCTGACATTCCACCCAGAACTACAACATCCTCATCTGATAGCAGGGACCTCTTCCTCTTGGTACCCACTCCTGCCTCAGTCTTCATAGTCTCAATACTGTCAGTCTTGGCACTATTAAGGATCTCATTTGCCTCAGTCTTCAGTGAGCTCTCCGCCACATCAGATGGTGTACCAAGTGGTTCATTGGAGCCCATAGCCCACTTGCCTATTGCCTGACCATTGCCAAAGATGATCATCATCTGCTTGTAGTGCTGAATGGGCTTGTTGAGGAATGGAGCATCATTGGGGTGGTCCTAAGGAAAGAGCAATAACTTGTCAGTATAAAGAACAGCTAAGACAAAAGAAGCATCAACACAGTCTCCACAAACCTTGGTGTGACCATTGTAGTGTTCCCCTTCCAGGACAATCATGGAGTTGTCCTCATCCCATAGAGCTCCACTCATGTCCCTAAGCTTGGACAGCTTCACCCACCTCTGTCTCCACTTCCTCATGTGATTGTACACTTGGGTATTAGTAACCTCCTGACCACAGAACTCTTTCAGTGTCTTTGCAACCTTCTTTAGATGCACCTCCTTGAAGCCCTTATCAGTCCTCACACCAGTGCTAATCAGCAGGCACATCTGCCTCAACATGAAGGCAGACATGGGCTCTGTCCACCTCAGAGTGGTCCTCTGCTGAGTAAGCACCTGACTGGCTGTTATGAACCCTTCCCCCTCAGCCCCATCCCCATCAGCCCCAACAACATCAGCAGCATTGTTACCGGCCTCAATGCCACCATCCACTCCAAACACAATGTCATCAGTAGGCATCTTTTGGTCAGCCATAGCCTAATTAAACATCATTGCACATGCCCATAGCCTCAGCACAAGTGTAGTATCACAGTAAAAAAGAACATCATTGCACATGCCCATTGCCTCAGCACAAGTGTAGTATCACAGTAAAAAAGAACATCATTGCACATGCCCATTGCCTCAGCACAAGTGTAGTATCACAGCAAAAAAGAACATCATTGCACATACCCATTGCCTCAGCATAAGTTTAAGATAACAGAAAATGTAGCATCATTACACATGCCCATTGCCTTAGCATAAGTTTAGGATAATAGAAAGAACATCATTGCACATTGCCTCATTGCTATTGCATTGTTGCTGCCCATTGCTACTGCCCATTGCCTCAGAATATGTGTAGTATCAAAGAAAAAATAAGCATCATTGCTACTGCCCATTGCCTCAGAATATGTGTAGTATCAAAGAAAAAATAAGCATCATTGCTACTGCCCATAGCCTCAGAACATGTGTAGTATCAAAGAAAAAATAAGCATCATTGCTACTGCCCACAGTTTAATCATCAGAACAGATAAAACATGAGTCCAGAAAATAAATACATCATAGCAATTGTCCAGAAATAACATCACAACATTTGTCTAGAATAAAATGAGTTACAAACCAATACAACTAGATTCTAGACAGACCCCTATTGGCCCATATGTGGTTAGCGCATTCATCCCTCTTTAGTAACCAGGCAGCATTGTCATCTATGTGGTCAGGGTGGGGCTGATTGTTGGTAGGATTTGGGACCCAAGAGAACTCTTCAAGAACTATCTCATCTTCCCCAAAACTAAGGATCCAGTTATGCAATATACAACAGGCAATAACTAGCTTCACTTGCGCCTTGAATGGATGGAAGGGTTTGTTGGTGTCAATGATGCGAAAACGGCCCTTTAGAGCCCCAAAACCCCTTTCAACAGTGACCCTCAGACTGCAGTGCCTCAAATTAAATAGCTCTTTAGGGTTGGTTGGGAAGTTCCTATTGGCATACTCTTTTAGATGGTACCTAACACCCCGATATGGAGGAAGAAACCTAGGTCGACAAGCATATCCAGCATCTACTAACACAAACTTGCGTAAAAGATAAGTAGAGTTTAATTAGCTTCATCAATGAACTTATATGCATTTGTTATGTGCACAGATGATCTAATTACCTGGTGGAACCCTTAACCCATCCTCTCTCTGCAATGCATCAGCAAGGATAGTGGCATCATGAGTTGATCCCTCCCAACCAGCTAAGACATAAGTAAATTTCAAGTCAAAGCTAACACATGCTAGAACATTCTGAGTAGGGGCATTCTTTCTACCCCTAAATGCAGCCTGCATCTTCAGTGGGATTTTGGCAAATACATGAGTTCCATCCATGGCAGCAACACAATTCTACATGGCATGCAACAATGCACAGTAAACCATGAGCTAATGCAACAACACATTTCTATAATCTATATGATAGTTTTAATACCTTCCAATAGGGATACCATCTATGGCTGTTGCTAATCTTAGCTGGCGTCTCAGTGCTTGAAGGCCTAATCATTTCTTGTCTAAGTTCACCAACAGCATACAACACATCTTTGAAGTGGCGGTGGACTGTCTCTATAGACCTTCTCCAGTTTTGCTTTACAACTCTAAAACTTTGGTTATGACCAACAATATGTAAAAACATTGCCACTTGCTCTTCAACACAAGAGTTTATGTTGTCTGCAAGTAGCTTTCTGTCCCTAAACAGCCTGCACAAACTGAAAAAAGTCACCCTTCTCATTCTAAGCATGTTGACACACTCTATGTCATTGTAGTTGTACATTAAGTTCAGGTTCTTTTGACGCTCCTTATCCCTAATGCACATTGGACCATAACAAATCCTAGGCCGTTCAGACTCAAGCAATCTAAGCCTAGCCATCAGCAGAGAGTACAAAGCAGTGATGAGAGCAGCAGCACGAGCAATAAGCAAGCGTCTCTTCTGTTGCAAGTCCATCTAGAAAATTATAGCAGTTTAAGGCAATGAACAGTGACCAAAATCTACAAAAGGCTAAGAACAACAATGAGTAAAAGCTAAGAACAAAGAGCATCATCATAGGCAATGGGCAATAGCTCACAGGTTTGGGCAAAAGTTAACGAAAATAGCATCATCACAGGCATGGGCAATAGCTCAGCAAAAAATAATCATCACAGGCAAGGGCAACAGCTCATTAAACTATCCATCATCATCATAGGCAATGGCAACAGCTCAGAAAAATAACCATCTTCCTCACAGGCAATACCAATAGCTCAAACAAGGCATCATCATAAACTTGCTCATAATCTCATAGAAAACCACATCCATCCAAGAACCGCACAATCAAGTACCGATGGCTATAGAATCAAGGAGGGAGGAGAGGGGGAGAAGATGCTCAAAATACCCACGTCAGCAAGCAGGAGCACCAGCAAGAGCCCAAGAGAAGGTGAGGGAGGTCAGATCTGCAAGAACAAAGAAGAAAAAAAGAATGAACAAACAAGTTAGGGTCTGTAAATCCAAAAAGAAAAAGAAAAATACACATAAACACATATCCATACCTGAGAACTCAGATCGGGCGTGCCTGCATCCAGAACAACAAGAAATTAGACCTAGGGTTTCCAAATCCGTGGTAGAAAATGAGAAAGAAATGGGGAAGAAGAAGAACTCACTTGCTGGGGGTCAGATCCACACCACCTGAAACAAATCCAAAGAGAGGGGGAGGATTACCAGGCCATCAATCGAACAAGAACACAAGAAAAAGGGACGAGGAAGGGGAAGAACACCCACCGGCGGCGCACACGGAGAGCGACAAGAAGAGATGAAGGAGGAGGGAAGGGGGTTATATAGCGCGGTGAATGGCGGGAGCGAGCGCGGTGAACGGCGGGAACGAGCGCGGTGACCCTAGGATTTTCGCGCCATCTCCGCGCGCACGGAGGGAGCCAGGCGGAGCGCGAGCGGGAGCACGCCACGGGCCTGGCTGGAGAGGAACGAAGGAATCAGGCGTTTTTCGCGAGCCAGGCCGGAGGGGAATCTTTGCATCGCGCGAGCCTAGCTGGAGGGGAGAACCAGGCAATCAAACAGCCCGGGGTTGCATCCGCCGGTACACGTATGCCCCTATGCGCGCAACCAAACACGTCCTAACCGAATTCCCTTGTCCACGTCCCAGTGACAGCGCCAAATTAAAGCAAGCTGCAGTTAGCGAGCCGTTGCAGCGCTGCTGAGCTGAGGATGCCCGGAATCATATCCTTTGCGTGGCCGTGTCGTGCAGTGCAGGCCCCCGGCCCTCCGTTGTCCGCTTCTACCAACCGGAATCTCTCTTCTCTTCCGGCAAGCACGCGCGCAGCGCACTCAGCCTGATCGACTGACCACTGCGAGTGAGTGAGTAGTGCCCACGCTCCCTCCCGCGTTGTCCATACATGGACCACCCCGACGCCATTCCTTTTCACGGCCTTTTGCTCCGGCGGATCAGATGGAAACGCAGGAAACCACCCAGACCGCGAGGGAAAAGCGGCACAAACCGGATGGGCGAATCTGCGCGCGTCCGGCCTAGTAGTAGCTTCCCGTTCGTTTGCTCGATTCTTGCGCGCAGGCGGTTAGGCGTCGACGCCACGGGCGGCGGTGCCACTACTGCAGCACCCATCCGTTACACGGCGATCGTGGCCTGCCGCTTGCTTTGACGTTGGAGATGGGCGAATCGGATCTCCAGCTGCACTGATATATAGTAATATATGTGCCTATAATTTCTCCCGCGCGGCTATCTGGGGATGCTGTGGGGTACATGATGTCGTCTACCTCACTTAGTGCTGCCCCTCTACGAGTACTACTACTACTAGGCGTGCGACGAGCACGGATGCACGGATGCCTCCCCTTTCTTTCCCTTTGACTCTCCACTCTGCGGAAATGCGCGCTTCAACGTTCTCATCTGGGCCTGGTCTTATCTGATCTAACCATCGCGAAACTGAATCGTCAAATTCGTGCGCATGCACACGCAGACCTTCTAAAGACGAAAAAAATTCTACTGCCTCCTCTCCTATTTGTACATGGGAACCAGAGAGATAGAGAGAGAGTTAAGGCGATGATGCATTTCTAACGAGCTACATGATCTATAATTAGTGTGGTCATGTTTTCTTTATAGTTGGAACACACTAAAGTTTAAATTCCAGCTTTTTTGCTTTGCATGAAAAAATTTTAGGACACACATTGATATTGACTCGTAGGCAGACATCTAATCTATAGACTCATTGGTAATGAATTAATGAGTTACTTTTTAGGTTACCTCATACTCCTTCTGTCCTGTAATACAGCATATTTTAGTTAGTTCTAAGTCATCTAACACATCAAACAAGCAAATTATAAAAACATATCTTATAATTAATCTAATTATGCTTATTTGGTATCATAAATATTATTAATTTTTTTTATAAATTTGATCAAACTTAAATTAAGTTGACTTAGGATAAACTAAAATGCACTATATTACATGACAGAGGGAGTAGTAATTTTAGGATCCTTATACGCAAGTTTGTGCATATGACAAAGGGAAGTTTATTAACAACTTGTATAATGGTACACGATGCCTCATGGATTCAAATTTTATCTTATGTATGGTGACGGTTTCAGGAAATAACCATATCTTTTTCTCGCCGCGCCCCTTTTCCCTCTTTTGCATCCCCTAAATTTTTTAGCAAGATTGGAAAAAATGCTCTTCAACAAGATAATAACTCCTCCCTATCTCAACTCTCAATGTTTCCACACAGGAAAATCGATCCAATCATGCGGAAATGTACATGTGTGCATTGACCTGACAAAGGATGTTGGAAGAATAAAGAGTAGAACATGGTTCCTCGTGATATAGCAAGGATACATTTTCTCTTTGCATTTATATACCAGTAATTGACCTCAATATATTGCCTTAAATGACACTAAATGATCTCTCACAATCTGATTTGTTTATATGACGTAGTAATAAGGAAACATTAACCATTAGATCATGGACATTTCATAGTAACTAATACCTCAAAATATCGCTTGCTCGCATTTCCTTTTAGGCTACCGCGTAGTGTATCAACCGCGTGAGAGAAAAAAAAACTGTTGGATGACAGTACAATTTTTCTCAAAGAAGTGTGTGGCAATTCCGTTACAACGATCATCTATCCTCTGACACAGTTTTGGATTTAATCTTGTCAATTTTATATGCATTTTTCCCAACCGTCCTGATATGTACTACTTGATTTTTCCTGTCACCTCACCTCAACGGCTACATGATTATGATCGGCACAAAAGATAACACATTCCGGCTGGCAGTGATAGATGTCCCCAGGTGGGATGACACCGGACGCCCTGCCCTTGCACTGTTGCACAGAGAGGAGAAAACAACTAAGCCCTCGTTTACTTGCCTCAAAAAAGTTAAAAATTTCACTCTCTCTCCATCACATCAAATGTTATGTCGTATACATGGAGTATTAAATTTTGGTAAAATAAATAACCAATTACACAGATTAGTTATAAACCATGAGACAAATCTTTTAATCCTACTTAGGCTATGATTGGATAATATTTGTCAAATACAAACGAAATGCTACGATACTTTTCAGACTAGAAATTTCAGGAACTAAACAAGACGTAACCCAGTAAGACCTTCCGCACCGGCTGGAAAGGGTTGCGGTAAAAGCATATAGAACAAAAAAAATCTCGCACCAGTTGTTGTAAAGGGGTGCGGTAAAATAGCGCCGGAGCTTACAGGCGCCAAATACAGCGCGACGCTGTAGCGTGCGCTACGCGTAGGGGTCCCGTGCTCGTCCTCCGCGCGACTCGCGCCTGGAGAGGGAAAGGGGAGGAGCAGCGGAGGAGGTGCAGTCAGCAGCCACACGAGGAGCTCCGCCGCCGCCGGGAGCCGCAACCTCGAGCCGTTGCCGCTCGAGGAGCCACCGCCACGCCGCCGCTCGAGGAGCCGCCGCCGCGCCGGATGCACGAGCTGCTTTGCGCGGGCGAGCTCGAGCTCCGCCGCCGGGACGCGGGGGGCGAGCTCCGCCGCCGGCCGTGCGGGCGAGCTCCGCCGTGCACCGCCGGGCCGCGCGGGCGACCTCCATGCGTGGGAGAAGGAAGGGAGAGGGAGAAGGGGGCGCCCACCATCGTTGAGGGAGTCTCGCCGGGTCGATTCGCGGAGGGTGGAGGCCTCTCCTGGGCGAGAAACGCCGATCCGCCGCGGGCGCGCGGGCGGGCTCCGCCGCCGTCGGGTGCGGCGGGCGAGCTCCACCGCCGCTCGCCCCATGGCCCTCCCTCGCGCCGAACTCCCCCACGCAGCAAGGCACGGGGTGGAATGGATAAGGAGGAGAGGGAAAAAAGAAGAAGAGAAAAAAGGAAAAAGAAAAAGAAAAGTGAACCCCACAGTGGATGGTAGTTGGGATGGTTGAATAAAATATTGGGTAGTTGTTATAGAGTTGAAATATAAAGTATGAATAAATACGGAAGAATTAAGATAGAGTACGCTGTAAATAATAAATAGGATGGATAGAGTGCGAATATAGACTTTCATGAGTGCGAGTCTAAGTGAGCAAGGCATGTGTGCCATGTCCAGCACCGCCTACTCAAGCTACCTTCCCATCAAAGTCACCGAAACAAATCTTCCATTCCTCATCACCATCCATCCACCATGCCAATGCCATGCTCTCCCTATTAGTATTACAGTGCAGAGAGCCCTCCATCATGCCATACATTGGCCAATGGCCATGGCGCCATGGCCAGCCACAAACAGATCAGACTGTAGAGACTAGACACTAGAGAGAGAGAAATTAGAAAGAAACAAAAAGGGCCCACACATAATAAACAAACACAGCAAGCAAACAGAGGCATAATTAGTACCACCTTGTAAGGTGTAATCCATGTGCCGCTCCTATATAACAATCCAAACCCCTCAGTGTCGTGCGTAGCAGCTGCAGCACCTGCCTGCTTTTTGCCTTGCCTTACTCTCTCTTTCTTTCTTTCTTTCTTTCACACAATCACACTGCTGGTTCGTTGGTTTCTCTTACTTCCTCATTGGTGAGTAGCCTGGCCATGGCGCGGAGGAGAGGCTTCTTGGGGCTGCCGGTGCTGGTGCTGGTGTGCCTGGCAGCCGCCGCCGCGGTGTGGGGCGAGCCGCTGCCGCAGTACTACAGTGCCATGTTCAGCTTCGGCGACTCCTTCTCCGACACGGGCAACTTCGTCATCATCAACTCCGGCAAGCTGCCCAACATGCCCAAGTTCCCGCCGCCCTACGCCAGGTGCTCCAACGGCCGCCTCGTCATCGACTTCCTGGGTAAGAAAGAATTCGTTGCGTCTTGTCTGCCGGAATTCCAGCGATGCCTTAATTTGATTGTTTGACTCTGTTTGATTCGATTCGACGATGATTCTTCGCCGGAATTCCAGCAACTGATTAAACTGATTGATTGCAGCCGAGGCGTTCGGCCTTCCTCTCCTCCCTCCGTCGGCGAACAAGGGCACCAACTTCAGCCAGGGCGCCAACTTCGCGGTGATGGGCGCGACAGCACTGGACCTCAAGTACTTCAAGGACAACAGCGTGTGGAGCATCCCGCCCTTCAACACCTCCATGAACGTACAGCTGGAGTGGTTCCAAGAAGTCAAGTCCACCATCTGCCCGTCGGACCCGTCCGTCTGCCGCGCGCTGTTCGAGAAGTCCCTGTTCGTGTTCGGCGAGTTCGGCGGCAACGACTACAGCTTCGCGTGGAAGGCGGACTGGTCGCTGGAGAAGGTGAAGACGATGGTGCCCGCCGTGGTGGCCTCCATCGTGAGCGGCGTCGAGCGGATGCTGGACGAGGGCGCACGGCACGTGGTGGTGCCCAACAACCTCCCCGCCGGCTGCATCCCCATCACGCTCACCATGTACCCGTCCGAGGACCGGTCCGAGTACGACCCGCGGACCGGGTGTCTGAAGAAGTATAACAGCGTCGCGCTCTACCACAACGCCATGCTCCGCATCGCGCTCGACAAGCTGCAGCGGCGAAGGCCCGAGTCGAGGATCGTCTACGCCGACTACTACACGCCCTACATCCAGTTCGCGCGCACGCCGCACCTCTACGGTCAGTCTTCAGTTCGTTCTTCGCTTTCATTGTTTGCATATGTTGATTTCGCTCCATTTCTTTCGTCGTCGTTGGTTGGTTCGTCTCACGCACGCACTGGATTCTCTCATGGTCTGTGTGCTACAAACAGTATGGGAAGGGATAGCCGAATAGGAATAGGAATATCTAGCTGCTCTGCACTCTGCTCTGCTTTGCTGCTCCGGGGCCTCTCTGTCTCTAGCACCACGAGCAGAGCACTGGTCGTCTTTATGGAAGGTCCGTTTTGGAGAAGTCCCAGGGCTGGTGCCGCGCTGCACCGGTCGTACTGTGTTTGCATTTTGGAGAGTTCAGAGGTCTGGTGTGGTAGCCAACCACTGAACCACACTGACTGTAGTACTGGAACGACCGGCCGATCGAGCAGTAGCCGTCCTTCAGCCCGTCGCGTTCTTGTTCTCTCCGTCCAACAGTGGTAGCGAGGAAGAAACCAAAGCTCGTGAATTCTCCCTCCCGCATGTCGCGGGGGAGGCTCAGGCATCGTCCTCGTACAGTCGGTAGGCATGCTAGGGTACAAGGTTGTACGCTTGGGTAGCCTCTCCGTGGTCTCCCTGTGTGTTGCATGTGTTTCCAAGTTCCCATGTCGCGTCGCGGTTGGCGCGCGAGGATTGCGGATCTCGACACTCCTCGGCAGCAGAGGCCTAGGATCGGATTCGGAGACGCCGCGAGAGTGATGGTTGGGTGGTGCCTACGTTGGCGAATAGTGTCAGGGGTTTTGCCAGAGCGACATTGGTGTGAGTGTGAGTGTGAGTGTGAGCGCGCAGTTCAGTTCACCTACCACTAGCAGATCCTGGCACAGCCTGTGCTAGGACGGGTTGGCTCCACTCGGCACTAGTGTCTCGTCCATGGATGGATGGAAGGATGGATCCTTCCATGGCCCGGCCGATCGATGCCCACCAAGGCCACCCTGGCACTGTGCTGCCACGACACGGCAAGTTATTGTCTGTCTGTCCTCTGGTTAATACTACTAGCAGCAGCGTAGGAGTACATGTAAATGCTGAATTTTGTGTGGGGTGGAATGGTGGATGTGCATCTGATCTGACTCTGATGAACAGCATGGCGTGGCATGGCATGGAAACTGAACTCATAATCATGTGTGTGCAGGCTACAAGCGCGGCGCTCTGCGTGCGTGCTGCGGCGGCGGCGGGCCGTACAACTACAACATGAGCGCGTCGTGCGGGCTCCCCGGCGCCACCACCTGCGAGGACCCCGACGCGCACGTCAGCTGGGACGGCATCCACCTCACCGAGGCGCCCTACCGCTTCATCGCCAACACCTGGGTCAAGGGGCCCTACGCGCACCCGCCGCTCGCCACCGTCGTCCTCGAGGACATGGTCGACTGATCTCATCCGGCAGCCATCCCTCTGCAGTCTGCCATCCATGCATTGCTTGCTGCTGCACTGGATTCAGAGGAAGAGTCCTTGTTGTGGTGGGCTGGGATAAAAAGGAAGAGCTAGTATAACGTGAATTCTATTTGTTCATGTTCGTGTTCGTGTTCATGTATATTTGGGGATCGGATCGGTGATCGGAGTACAAATTGAAAATGGGTTAGGTTTTTGTGTTCCTCGTCATGCCGCACCTGCCTGTTTGAGCGAGCGGTTTTTGCCGTTTTGGTGTCGTTGCTGCTGCCGTGCAGTGTAATACTTCCACTAGTACTTGTTTGGGCATAGAGATCGACCAGATCAATGAAGAAAACAACTCCAACTGTTTTGATGATGCATTGAGCCAGACTTGCAAGCGATCGAGCTTGCATATACGTTTTGTTATGTTGGGGCAATACTGTAATGTACTTACTATACGCTGAGGCTCAACTCAATGGTGTACCGAAACAAAACAAGCTCAAAAGCAGTCTAAGCAGTCAGAGCGTGCATCTTTGGATGCTTCAGGTCAGGTCGGGTCGGGTCGGGTCGGCACCGGGTGGTGCTCGATGCCAGGACAAAATTACAAAGCTTCCGGTGCCGGATCGGATGGACACACAAACTTTGCGTTCGCGTGGTGCGTCAGTGCGTGACAAATCCATGACTGTGGCGATCCCTCATGTCCCTCCAAGGTTAGCCGAAGCCGATCCGCAGAGAACAAAACTGCCGAGGCGTTTACGAGGGACAACACAAGGTTGCTGCAGCAGGCAACGCACATATGCCGAGGGACCAGAGGCCCGACCGGGGCAGCGGACGTGAATCGTGATGCAAGCGAAGCCGTGCTGGCTCGCAGAAAATAAAAAGCACTTTTGGACGCCTCTCCGGCTCTCCGGGCCTCGGCTTTACACGCCGTAATCATTGCCGCTTTTGCCGTCACTGTGTGACCATGGCGATTGGCAGCGCAGTCATTACACCGATCCGTTGCCGAGACAAGGCAAGACCGTCCCGGGCGCGCCGAGGCGTCGCCACGCGAGCGCGCACGCGCGACATGAACCATTGCCTCTTGCCGCTCGGCAGCGCCATTCGGTTCTTCGACCCGGCGGTGGGATCCGTTCCATCGCTGCTAGCACTGCTCTTGTTGTGCGCCCACGTCGCATCAATGGTGGCCGCTGGGTGATTGACTGATTGGTGGCAGCCGCGCGCGAGGGAAGGGAGTCAGGGACGGACGCGCGGCGCGGACGCCGTGCGCTGCTAGGACGGCTCGCCTGCGCCGAGGCGCCGAGGAGGGCCTGAGGCCGGTGCGGCGCATGTGCGCGTCGCCGCCCCGAGACAAACCGTCACGTGTGCGGCCGCGGGCGGCTGGATATGTGGATGGACGCGTAGCCTGCGGGCTCGCCTCTCGCGGCGCGCCCGCGTTAAATGTCATGTCACGTGCAGGTCGCTTCCTTCGTGGTTGGAACCAAATCAATCAGAACACGACGATCTCAGCGACGGATCAAGGCTTGAACGTGGATTAGTGTAAACTGGGCCACGGCCCATGACGCGGGAGATCCGCTTACGAACCCGGCCAAGCCCAAGAGCAAAGGCAGACTAGAATAGATTTGAATTTTTTTATTTTTAATTTTTTTTTAAAAAAAATTTACAAAAGTAATTTTTGGTTTCGGAATATGACAGAACTAGTCGCCTACAGTGGGTGTTTTTTAAAAAACGCCCACTGTGTGGGCGTTATATGTGACGTGGCACAGAGCCGGCCGCCGCCGGTGCCGGCTCTTGCGGGTGGCCCACGTGCGCCCAAAAAACGCCCACTGCGTGGGCGTTTTTTGGTGCGGAGGGGGCCGCCTGCAAAAGTGCCAGCTGTTTCGCTGCAGTAAAAAACGCCCACTGCGTGGGTGTTTTTTGCGCTGCAGGGGGCCGCCTGCAAAATTTACCCTGTACGATGGTAAATTTAACCTGTAAAATTTACACTGCAAAATTTACCCTGTACGATGGTAAATTTACCCTGCAAAATTTACATCGTACAGGGTAAATTTACCCTGCTGATGATGGGCCGCCTGCAAAATTTACCCTGTACGATGGTAAATTTACCCTGCAAAATTTACCCTGTACGATGGTAAATTTACCCTACAAAATTTACATCGTAGAGGGGTAAATTTTATAGGCGGCCCCTGCAGTGTAAAAAACGCCCACACAGTGGGCATTTTTTTACTGCTCCGCGGCCCGACCGCAAAACAGCGGGCAATTTTGCAGGCGGCCCCCTCCCCACCCACCAAAAAACGCCCACGTAGTGGGCGTTTTTTGGACGCAGGTGGGCCACTCGCAAGAGCCGGCACCGGCGGCGGCCGGCTCTGTGCCACGTCATATATAACGCCTACACAGTGGGCGTTTTTTTAAAAAATACCCACCATAGACGACTAGTTCTGTCATATTTCGAAACCAAAAATTACTTTTGTAAATTTTTTTTTAAAAAAATTAAAAATAAAAAAAATTCAATAGATTTCTGTTGGATAAAAGGAAAAGGCCCATTCAACTTTCCTCGCAAAACTAGAATTTTACGTTGTTCATTAAGTGAAAATCAATATGCATTCAAAAAAATACTAATTTTTCTCAAAAACGTGCCTTAGCATTAGCACATACTTCATTAAATGAAAGTGGGAGATTACATACATAGAACTCACAAGTAATCCATGGATTACCAATGAGTCCCACAACACAAACAAACAACAAGAAAATGAGAGAGGGGAACCTAATACAATAGAACTCAACACCTTGGTAGTCAATAGTGAAGTGAAGTCACAGATGATAGCAGCGTCAAAGCATCCGCTACGGACTCCAGGAGGCAAAATATCCACCATAGGCAATGACCATCAACACGGCAAAGCATCCGCGGATGGGGCCATCACACTCTCAGCAGCAAAGCATCTGCATAAGAGGAGGCCTTAGCAACACTGAGGACCATCAACGCGGCTAAGCATCCGCGGATGGGGCCAACACGCCCGCAGCAGCAAAGCGTCTGCATGCGAGAGGCCTAAGCGACACCGGCGACAAATTCGTCCAAGCCACGATAGGCAAGCATCCGCCAGAACTGCCCCACGACCATAAATGCGGCAAAGCATCCACGGATGGGTGGCGGGCCATCACGTTCTTAGCAGCAAAGCATCAGCATGAGAGGGGCCGAAGTGACACGACGGCAAAGCATCCGTCGAACAAGCGGCTGCAACTACACCGACCATCAGCAAAACCAAGGTGAAGAGAAACATGAGGCGCAATTAGGTACAACACATCAACCAAACCAGCCGAGCAAGTGACGAGCCGGAGGTGATTCTTCAGTGAACGCCTTTAGGAAGGAAGTGACGGCCAAAGGAACCCCTGGACGCCATTGCCACTGGTCTTAGAGGCATCTAAGATGGGGCAAGAGCCCAAAATATGGTAACGCAAGTGCAGCCGCATGTGATTCAATGACGACGCTTCCAGGAAGGTTCGTGACGTCTGAAACGTCACTGTCGCCCACCTGGCAGGAACCAGGCTGAGCTTTCGCTCGCAACACCCAAAGGCTTCACAAGCATCACCGCGCCCGGCAAGTCGCCAGCCAGCAGCAAGAGCATCAAGCTGCCAGCCGAAGGGCGGCCACCCCGGCAAGCCACCGAGTTGGGGGGGAGCAGCGCACGCCAGTCCCTGCCCAGCCAGCAGCACACGGGAGGGCCCACCAGGGCTATCCACCGTCCGTCGTCGAGGGGGGAGGGGGTGCCGCCGCCATAACCGACCATGAAGGCACGGATCCGACCAGTTGCCGTCGATCCCGCCCACCAGGGGCGCTATCCTGGTCCCGCCATGGCCCACCGGCGATCCATCGGCCACTGCCGGGTCGAGGATGGGAGAGGGGAGCGCCGCCACCAAATCCGGCCTCCAGGCCGTGGATCCGTGTAGCCGCCGGCTTACTCGGCCGCCGGGAGACACGAGCCCGGACCCGCATGGCCATCTGACGAAGTAGCCTGCCGCAGACGAGGAGGGATGGCCAGGCACCACCCAACGCTAGATTCGGCCCGCAGGGGGCTCGGATCCGGCCAGCAACCGCCGCCGTCTAGCTGGAGATGGGGTAGGAGGGGGGCAAAGGGAGCAACCGAGCAAGAGGTGGGACAGGGAGGTGCGCCCAGCGCCCATTATTTGGGTGGTTGTCACTGGCTAGAGGAGAGCGGGAAGCGGTGCCGGCGAAGTCGCCCCCCTGAGTCGCCCGTTAGGAGACGCTCGGGGAGAAGGAAGGGGTTGTTTCAAAAAAAAAACTAAAATCACATCTTTTACTAAAATGAGGTTCTTTTTTACCGGTCCAGAACTATGGTTTCCGTTTCCTATATTATGTATATGTAAAAAATCAATGCACTCATCACCAGATTGAAAAAATTATGCTGAATTAAAAACAATAATGGGAACGATCAAATTATTACACAGATAATAAGATCTTGATTTTGTACCTTTCTGTGCGGTACCAGAAATATGAGTTGTTGATGTTGTCTTGAATGAATGCGGTGGCGATAGCCAGGAGGCAGCGTTTTACGCTTGCCGGAATCGGCGCTCGTTCGTTTCGTAAAGTACAACTAAATTTGTAATTAGTTTTTTATTTTAGCTATATTTAATACTCGATGCATATGTCAGCATTTTGATCATAGAAAATCTTCTTTTTTATAGCGCGAAATTCTGGAATTCGGTGGAACTAGGCCTTTTTCGATGATGAACAGGAGCAGAGGCGGCGCCTGCGGAGAGTAGCGTACCATGTAGAAGCAGTGCACTGCGCGTGCTTGGCGCCAAGCAAATGAATTGGGTCTCGTGCGTTTCAAAAAAGAAAAAAAAAAGAATTGGGTCTTGTGAGTTGTGACCCCCTCTTTTCCAGTCAGTCACTCGCACCACGGCAAGCAAATTGGCCAGTCAATTGGCTGTGGCTCATGGAGTCACTGATGCTGCTGCCGCTCACCGTCGTCCTCCTCTCATACCTTGTCCACGGCGCCAGCGCCACCGGCGCAACGCCTCCACGTTTTGACTCCATCTTCAGCTTCGGCAACTCGTACGCGGACACCGGGAACTTCGTCCTCCAGTGCGCCGGCCTCCCCTCTGTCCCCTTCAACCAGTCTCCCTACGGCGAGACCTTCTTCCGTCGCCCCACCGGCCGCCCCTCCGATGGCCGCCTCATCATCGACTTCATTGGTACATACACCACCAGTCCTTCTCTGTCCTTCATCTAAGTTTATATATGCGATCGATTGCCAGCGTTGATTTGTATGTTTCATTTCTGCACGCGCATGCAGCGGAGGCGCTAGAAGTTCCTCTCCTCCCACCGTTCCTGTCGTCGAGGCAGCAGCCCAACGGCCAGGACTTGATGAGCCGCGGCGCGAACTTCGCCATCGTCGGCGGCACAGCGCTGGACATGGGGTTCTTCCTCCGGCGCAACGCCGCCAGCGTGCCGCCGTTCCGGAGCTCCCTGCGCGTGCAGATCGGATGGTTCCGAAGGCTGAAGCGGTCGCTCTGCAACACCACCGCAGCCGCGGCCACGGAATGCAAGGACCGCCTGATGGCGAGGTCACTGTTCGTCGTGGGCGAGCTGGGCAGCAACGACTACGGATACATCCTCGCCGGCGGCAAGAGCGTAGAGGAGGCCAAGTCCTTCGTCCCGGAGGTCGTCAAAGCCATCTGCAGAGGCATCGAGGTACTCTAATTTTTCATTTTCGATCGATCAAGTTCGTATCCCAATTAAGTTGCTCGTTGCCGAAACTGAAGAGTTGGTTGTACGTCACACGGTGAACTCTCTGCGCGGGCGTGGTGATCGCAGAGGCTGGTAGAAGAGGGAGCGAGATACATGGTGGTGTCGGGGACGCTGCCGGCGGGGTGCTTGCCGATGGAGCTGACCAAGTACGGCTACGGCGCGGCGGCGAAGTGGAACGCGACGGCGGATGAGTACGATCGGCGGACGGGGTGCCTGCGGCGGCTCAACGGCCTGGCGGAGTACCACAACTGGATGCTGCGGGAGGCCGTCGGGCGCATGCTCCGAAAGTATCCGGCCACCAAGCTTGTCTACGCCGACTTCTACCGGCCGGTGGCGCGGCTCCTCCGGCGGCCCGCCAAGTTCGGTCAGTCTTTCGAATTAATTCTTCCTCGGTTGCTGCCATGCACACTTTGATTGTCATGGACACTTCGATTGACTACTACAGCAATGCACGTGATCTCTGAACATAAGTCACCATAAAGGCAATGTCTCCCGCCATACTGCACTGCACATCTATACTCGAGCGTAGATAATTGTATAGATTAAGTGTCCAAGTCAAACGTGTAGGTGATATTTAAAGCAATGAGACCATCAACATTTAACAGCACTTAATAATGTACTTCCAAGGTTTTTGAAGTCTTCGAAAATTTTGGAATCTTAATAAAGTACGCCGATCCATGCATTGAGCACCAACAGCAGCAGAACAGTATGATATTTGGCACAACCAGATTCTTCAAGCTATCTTGATCGAGGTGGTCCATGCAAGCAGTAGTGTTTTCTTTTCTTTCATTTTCTAACTATGAACTATTACTTCTATTTCAAATTATAGGTCTTTTACTTTGTAAGTACATAAGTTTTACTATACACATCTACATACACACATGTCTAAAAAAGCCAAAACCATTTATAATTTAGAAGGAATGGAGTAGTCAATATGTAAGGTCAAGCTCTAAGAAGGATATAGACTACATAAATAATTTTAGATAATTTTTTTTGTCAGTGGTGGCTCCACAAAAAATCATCTTTAGAAATGATCTCAGAGACATCCACTTCTAAAAATCGATTTCTAGAGATAATTGGTGTTCCCAATTGCCCCTAGAAATAACATATATTTTCCGCCTCTAAAGAAGTGGCTAGAAACATCAACTGCCTCTAGCAATTGATTTGAAGTGAGTTTTTATGAACCTACGGCGTCTAAAGCGGTGCAACACCAAAAAAAATATTATAGTTTCAAATAAGTTGTGTGAAGATGAACTTTATATCAAAACCATAGACCTCAAAGAGATCTACAACTTTGTAGTTGATAAGTTTTCTATTTGAAATTGTTTATGATCACAAATTTATGTTTTGAATTCTCAGATTTTTAAGTCATTGTTTAATGTTTCAATTCAAGCAACCACAATGGAGAGACGTACACTAGCAAAGTGTAGAACTCAATGAGGTTTTAAATATTATAGTTTAAACTTGTTTTATTAAATCTTTTTATAGCCCTAAATATTTAATACAAGATTCGTGAAATTAAATACGAAAGGATAACATAATATACTCCTCTGACAAGTAATTTTATGGCAGTGGTAGAGAAGGCTTGCCCAGGGCAAGGAGTCTAGAGTTTGAATCTCAGGATTAGCATGCTGGCCGATTTTCATTTTCTGAAAAATATTTTTTAGAGATGGGCCAAAGTCTAATCAACTGTCTCTAAAATTGAATTTCTAACCGCCTCTAGAAAGTGTTCATTTCTAGAGATACTTGGGTAGAAGCGGTTGAAACTCCCACCTCTAAAAATTTGTTTCCAACCGTAAGTGAAAATGGATCATGTGGTCTTTACTAAATTATATCATTTCTGCTATATTAAAGTTGAGATTTAAGGACATGATGCACAACTTTAACCAAGATCTGCTTGACGAAGGGATGGAGTGCGGCGGCGACGTCCTTCGCACGCGTGAGCAAGACTATGCCCGGAAACAGATGGGAAGCGCGAAAAGAATTAGACTGTGGGCCTCTTTTTTTCTGGTTTTGCCAACTCAATAATAGGAAACTTTTAGAGAGGAGCTATTTTTTTACTTGGCATAATGGTTTGGGAGTTGGCAAATCATAAGATTTATCGAGTGAAATTTAACAAACTGTTCAAGATACTCTTAGTTAATAAACTGCATTGCATACTAGTACATGGTGTAGGAGGCTATACAGGGAATACGGTAGGATGGACAAGTCCTTCAGTAAGAAAGATGCATCTAAAGAAGTCACCAAAAAAAGAAAAAAAAGAAAGATGCATCTAAAGATGGAACTTTTCTAATCCTTTCAGCCCATACGAAACCGAATGTTAAATTTGCCTCCCATGTAGTTTACTCACAAACAGTTCCAGATGTTGCTTGAGCATTTTAATATATTGTCAATCTTGCCTTGTGATCTTGCATAAGTACAACGGGTTGCAATTGTCATTGTACCGACTTTGGTTTTGGTTTAATTTGTAGGGTTTACCGAGGAGCCTATCCGGGCGTGCTGCGGCGGAGGCGGGCCATACAACTACAACCCTGGGGCAACCTGTGGCTCACCTGGTTCTACCGTTTGCCGTAAGCCATCTTCACATGTGCACTGGGACGGCATTCACTTGACCGAGGCCGCCTACAGGTACATCGCCAAGGGTTGGCTGAATGGGCTTTACGCCTATCCCTCCATCCTTGACTTGCTGCAATAGGTTAATGCAAATCTTGTTTCACTCGTCAACAGTTTCAGAAATCAGAGTAGTCGTTCACGGTTTTTTTAGTTACCAAAACATAGGTAACACAAAATCTTGAGATGCAAAAGTGATAACCATTCAGTATGGAAGAGGAAGCAGGTTCTGCAATTAAGACTGAATTGGCTATTCTGATTCTCATGAATCATGGATACAGGACACAATGTGAATCAGTTTTTTGAAGGATGTCGGCAGGGAAGTCCCCTACCTAGAGGAGATTGAATATTAGCTGTGTTAAGCTACTTGAAGACAGGCGATGCTAACAACAGCCTATTAGATGTGTGCCTGTGTGTTTGCTTTCTTGGAATTGAAAGTGCCAGAACCACATATATATTCGCACTTGTCTTCTGAAGATGGATCCTGTTCCTTTCATAAAACAAGGGCTTGAACCTCAGCTAGCTGGAGGCTAGAGAGGAGGGAGGCAAATGGACGTTTGTTTTTCTTACTAAACAGTTTGGGTTTCTGGTAAAGAACTGAGAACTTGTTTGCAGGAGGCTGGAGTTCCAAAGATCTTTCTAAAATAGCGAGCGGTTAACCTTGCCTACTAAGCAGCAGGCCTAGAAACCTGTTGGAATCAGAGAAGTTTAGGATGCCATTGAGCTGGGCTCCTGGCATGGGGTGGGGTAATGTTGGATCATCAACATACCTTTATACTCACCAACGTGACAGCCATCAACATAGAGCTCAGAAAGTGAAGCCAATTATTCTTTCTCCCCTTTATACTCTTCGAGTAAATGATACAAAATACAAACATTATCCAAGGTTACATTGATCTCTTCATGCACTTTGGAGTTCATAGCAACCAGACAACAGTTACTGCAACCGACCAACACACACGCCCATTTTTACCCCCGTTTTCCTTTTGGGTAGGAATGCGTTCTTCTTTTTAAGTTTTACAAACTAATAATACTATACACCCTTCAACTACCACACACCACTGTACATGTGTCAAGGTACACAAAAATGTATTGTCAAGCATCACATCCAATGATCCAAGAATGAAAAATCCACCAATTGGTTATGTATCGAAACTGAGATTTCCTGCTTCCCACAATGCACATCTCAGCATTCCAGTGTCTATACCATGTCTCCTAATACGCCTTTTTTTGTTTCTCTCATTTGGACGAAAAAGTTCGACTCTTAGGTCGTGGTGGCCTCGCTTCATGCTCAGGAGCATCACTCCTGCCACTGTTATTCTTGCCCCGCAATGGTTCTGTTTCTGAACTCTCAGGGATTCGGTTTTGTCGGTGTCTCCTTTCCTGAAAACCCAGTGAAAAATGTTACTCTTGTATAGCACTAATTAAAACACAGCCATTCACTGGGTATATGTTAAGCATCAATGTCACACTGAATGTTAAATACAAAAAAGGTGGTGCACTATGCTTGATACTCCAGGCAGGGGCCATATCCCGCAGCAAATATTCATTGGATACATCCATGAAGTATACAAAAAAAAAAAATCTCCAATATCAGATACATGGGCCAATACTTATTTAGCCCTTGTGCTCAAAACGGTCAAACCCAGAACAGCTATGCATTAGGCAGCTCCCACCACCACGCCCACACCACCACATAAAGGCTAACCATGCCATCGCTGACTTAAGTCATCATACGTTTAGGAGTTTATCTTCTATAAGTTAGGAATGATCGGATCACATCTATAAAATCCCATAAAAAAGAGAGGGCATGCATCATACTATTTCATAAGCAACAGTAAAGAGTTAAACTTCTCTTCTCTCTCTCTCTACAGCCTCCCTCCATTTGCTGCTGCCCTTGCCATGCCAGCAGCCTCCATGGGGCCACCTCTCCGTACCCAATAAACCTAGACTGTGACAATTCAACATGGAATTAAATAAAGAAATTCAAACCTCTTGAGATATGGGTTCATTAGAATCCAACATCCGGACCACCTGGTCCATGCTAGGCCTCTTCTCAGAATTCAAATCGATACACCTCAGAGCAGTCAAAAGGGCACGTTTCAGCTCCTTTGTCGAAGGTCTTCTCTCCAGGTTTGGGTCCACCACTTCTTCAGAACGTCTGTTGGCAACCATCATTTTAAGCCAGTCAACTAGGTTTACCTACAGGTGAGCAATCAAAACATTAGAACATGGAGGGACTATCAAATACAACAGTTTGCTATTTATCAGCTATACCTAATCTTCTTCAATGAGTTGTAAGATATTTTTATTAACCTGAAAATTCTACATGCAACATTTGCACAAAAGTTGAAGGATCTTTGCAGGTAGAAAAGATTCCATATGCATTCACCCATAAGAACTACTCCCTCCGGTTTTAAATTTATAACACCAGGACCAAGTTAATTAGTACAAAAAGAACTAATTAAGTTGGTCCTGATGTCATATATTTAATCAAGATGTAGTACATCAGTAGGCTGAGTTTTATGGATGTAGCAGCAATGAAATCATAGATTGGAGAAACAAGATACTAAGTGGCATCAATCCATCCGCATTGACTTCATAAAGCTACTTGATAAGCTGACATTCTAACAACTTCAGTTTTTTTTCCAAGGTGTATAAACATGACTTTCAAAACTTAATGCTGCATTTAGGGTAGTTAGTCTTGTTTGTTAAGAGTTATTACTAAACCTTCCATGCTTTTATGTTGATGATGAATTGTTAACAATTTCTACAGAAATGACAAAAAGGTCAAAGGTCAATGAAGATAAATAGACCAATAAGGAAGCTGGAGATTATTAGAAAAGGATATTTGATGAGTATTACCTCATTTGTAGGGCGATCATAGTCAATTGGATCTCTACCTGTAATAGCTTCCAACAGAACAACCCCAAAGCTATAGACATCACTCTTTTCATTTAGAAGTCCACTGTTAGCATATTCAGGAGCAACATAGCTGCAAAGGAATAAAGCAAATATTGAGTAAAACTATTGAACAGTAGCAACATTTTTTTTTCTCAAATCACGGGAAAGTGCCTCAGATATATAGCAGTACCAAAAACTTACCCAAAGGTACCCATAACTCGTGTAGCAATATGACTTTTACCAGCACCGAGCATCTTGGCCAAACCAAAGTCTGATATTTTGGCATTAAACTCATCGTCAATCAAGATATTGCTGGACTTGATATCACGGTGCACAACTTTTGGTTCAATTGCTTCATGTAAGTAAGCAAGGCTGTAGATTTAGCACTTTATATCAGATTTATGTTTTACAACCAAAACCAGTGACAGATAGCCAAGTAAATATGATTTATCTGATCGTCAAACAGGCAAATGGCTATGCTATTCCAAATAAAAACAAAAATAGTTTAATATAATCAATGATGAAATCAATAAGATGGTCCCAGAAAATGAAAAGAATCACAAGACAATCTCACAAAAAATGATAGGACCCACAAGATATTGACAAGGACGGCTTCAGAGCTGATCTGGGTCAAAACTTATATTTGTTCACAACAGTATAGAAGTGACCACTAAACATAACAGTTAATCAAGAAGTTACTACGACTGAGATGTGTAACAATCAGATTTGCAATTTTGTTAGCCTTCAATTGACAGTATAATATTTGTTTGGATTATGAAAATGGTATAAAAATGGCATTGCTGAAATAAAAACAATAAAAAGATCAGATATATTCGGTTAAGGAGTTACTCACGCCTTTGCAGTTCCCAAAAGAATTTTCATGCGAGCCAACCAAGTGAGAGAACTGTACTGGGACAATTCCCCGTGCAGCCAACTTTCAAGATTTCCATTATTCACATACTCATACACAAGCATCCTGGTTGAATATACATGCCAAGTAACTCCTGTTAGTGATATCCCTTTCTCTTTATTATGAAAAGAACAATGCATAGGACATCATATTTTAGAGAAAAATGAAGATGGTGTCTTTGTGTTCTTACCTTTGAGTACCCTCAACACAGTAACCCAAGAGGCGGACCAAATTCTTGTGGCGGACATGGCCAATTGCCTCAACTTCCACTCTGAATTCTCTCTCGGCCTGTCCTCTGCACATGACAGACGGTTGTATTATAAGAAAGAAAGCAAAAGGGTAAAGGCATGTACTGCCGCTGCATCAATCAAAAACTGCTACAGAAAGAAGCTCACAAATTGTTAAGGATTTTCTTGACAGCAACTGGTGTGCCATTTGATAATCTGCCACGATACACAACACCATATCCACCCTCACCAATTACATTATCCTTTGCAAAACGGTTGGTTGCAAGCTCTAAATCTCTGAGGGTGAACCAATGGCCCCAACCAAGATAAGAAAATTCAGGTAAGCCCGCCAATGGTGCAGAGTCAACAGTAGTAGCTTGCGTTGAAGACTGTTCATCAACAGAAACAATCTGAGTTCCCTCGCAGCCATCTGTGATGGGAAACGAACCAGAGACATTGTTCTCTTCTCTTTGTTTCAACTTTTCCTCCTGAGCCAACTGAATTGCATCTCTATCAACTGATTCAACAGGCTCAGGCTCATTCTGAATAGTGAGTAGAAGCCCATCATGTACAACAAAATCATTGGCTGGAAATTGGTCCACCATCCCCACTTCCTTGATATCTTTGTACGCTGGAGGTATCTGATGCATTCGACGGTCCTTGAGTGGCTTGCGTGACCTCTTGATACAACTTTGAATGGTAAGGCATATGAGAAGAAGGAGAAGAATACCCAGGAGGGACGTTCCGACAGCGATCCCAATCACAACCCAAAGTTTAAGGCCAAAGACAACTGTTTTCTCATGTAGGGATTCGGTTAGACTGGAGTTTGATGACATTTTTTCTGTACCATGAAATACCTGCAAGAGGATAAGAACATGTCATAAACAAATGGAAATATATAACAATTAATTAACAAGGTTGCAATTACTCCAAAGAGAGAAACGCAAGATTCTTCAGGAATGAAGCGGCCACCACTGCGCAATTACTCGCCAAGATCAAGCAGATCGCCGACCTTTGGATAGAGGCGGGGGCGCGCCACCTAGATGATTTAGTTCGCAAGTAATCGCCATGTGTAAAACTGTAGCGGAGGTAGAGCCTATTGTATACCATTGACCTCCCGAAACGCGCCGTGCGCGATGTAAAAACTCTTCTTCTTAAATACAAAGATGCGCAAGTCTTTTGCGTATTCGAGAAAAAAAAGGTTGCAATTGCGGCGATAGGCTGAGCTGGTCCTGGTGAAGGTGCTGCTCAACTGCTCCTTGAACAGGTATTAGTGTGACATACTAATTAATCAGGTGAAAGCAACATTGTAACCGCCTAAGAGCAAGACCAACCAAAAGTCTTTTGTGGACTGTACATATACATGTACATTCAGAGGTTTGTCAGGTCCTGATTAATTAATTTTATGAAATTGCATTTCCCCAACCGACAGCATCAACTGAAGCAGCCCAATTGTTGAAGTAAATTTCCTAATAGATCTTTTTTTTCAACAATCCTTAAAACAAAAACATCAAAAGGTGGAGCATTTACAGTAGCAGGCAATCCCTATACTTGCTTGGTGGATAAACAGCACTACTAGTTGCCATTAATCATAATAAACATTTGAACAATCTTTTTTCAACGCAGACGGCGTACGCCAAAGAGAAGCTGTTAGTAAGGCGCTTACAGTTAAAGGTTGGCGCGCCGAAGAAAAAATTCCAGTCTTTACTGGAGAAGAAGCTCAGCAATGACAAGCCATCCTAAATCTGAGCGGGCTCATCAGTGTCGGTCCGGGCGCAGGACACGGGAGTTGAGTTCAGTCGAACCTAAACAAGTCCAGCTGCGACTTCCCTCGATCTTGAGTGCCGGAGAAGTAACCAAACCACGGATGACGCCGACACGCTGCTCTCAAATCCACACCACCGACCTGAATGCAGAGAGCAAAGGGGAGGAGAGATTTGGATCTGAATGAATGCGAAGAAGAAGAAGAAACGGAATCCATCCAAGAAAAGCAAGCGAGGGGAGCTTTTTTGCTTACTTACTGGCCAAGAGCAATGGGCGAAGACGAAAGGCAATCCACGTACGGATGGTCGGATCTGCACTCCACCACCACCTCCAGTCCGCCAGCAGTGGACGACGAGACGAGACGAGACGAGCAAGAGAGACGCGGGCGGGCGGGCGGCGTCGCGTGGAGTAGAGGATCCAGGCCAGCACCAGCCGAGAGAGGGAGGGACCGGCACTGGCACTGGCACTGGCAGGCAGGCAGGCGGTGCCTCGTGCCGGCCGTGCTCGTTTTGGAATTTCTAGGCGTGAGCGTGCGTGCTGGAGGGGAGTGCGTGCGGTGCGCGGCGTCGTGGGGGAGGTTGGCAGGTCGATCGCAGCCACCTTCCGATGGTCGGTCGCCCCTGCTGCACTTGCTTCGTTTACAAATTTTCACGGGGCATCTTTACTTCCTCAGCAATACTGCCGGTGCCGGCCGCAGCTGGTTCAGCTGGACACGCGCCGCGCCGGAGCGCCGCCGGGAGGCGGAGCCGGACCGGGAGTGAAGGGCATGGGAGACCTGACCGACGGAGCTGCTGCCAGTGCGGCAGTGGCACCCAGGTGGCTCAGTTGGCGTCACGTAGCGCCGCAGTAAACGTGAAGTAAAGCGGACGGCGTGACGCTTTCCGACGCGGAAGCAACCCGTCGATCGATCGATCGATACGTCCTGGGTTCGTGTGGATCATGTGTGGCAAAGAAAGGAAGATGAAACAATGGGAGAGAATAATAATAAGATGAAAGAATTCCTGTAGTGATGGGTAAGGTCCAACTAACACGAGTGCGCATCTTAGATGGCCTGTTGTTGTCTTGTTTACTTCCTTCACTGTGTATACGATTCTCTCCATCCATCCATTAGATTATGTATATGGATCTTCTGGGTGACAGCTACGTCACATTCATCTCATTCATTACTCTCAAGTCTCAAGGCGTCCTCGTGTGGTCGATCTAGGACTGGCGGCCAGGCTTGGACATACCAATGGATTTTTGAAACTTGAATTTTTCTCTCCAAGTAAACTAACTTTTTTATGAGAAAAACACGAGTAGCTAGCGTCTGAATATCATTATAGACAGGGGTTGTTTCTTGTTTGGCTGCCACCCTGGTAAGACTGGGCATTTCCGCAAACCGCAAATCAAACCGAACAAACCGCACCGAATTGTTGGTTTTTTGTTTCAGTTGTAGTTCGATTTCTGGTTTTGCACTATATGCAAACCGAACTGATAATAAAAGGAAACCGATATACATCTCTGTAACCATAATTCTAGAAAGCAGATCACACTCACGCTCCCCATACCTAGCTTAGCACAGCCACTCAAGCCACTCAAGCGAGTGGCGAATCCTGGCCACCCCAACCCCCATCCCACAGCCGCAAGGTGCTCCCGACCATTTCCCATCGCGCCGCAAGACCCCAACACCCAAACCCTAACTTGTGTCCAGGCGAAAGGCGAGGGGTGACTAGGGAGCGCCCAGCGTGGTGGGGGCACCGGTGGATGACCCAGCAGAGCCAAACAACGAGCAGCGACAGGCACAGGTGAGGGCGAGCTGAGCGCAACGCTCCCGCACGTAGTGGCGTTGGCGTGCTGAGCAGCCGCCGGCACAGGCTCTGCGCACCACCGCACCCATTCTTCCCTATTTTTCTCTTCGATTTTTTCCTTCTCTCTACACACGTTCTGTTGATTCGATGGAAACCGAACCAAGAAACCCAACACTGAACTCATCAGTTCTTAGTTTTGCATAAAACCGATCGGTTCATGATCTTTGGAAACCGAATTTCGCAACAACCGAACAAACTGAACCGATTTGTCGATAAAACCGAATGTCCAGGCTGACACCCTCGCCTGGAAGCCATGGCCATCCTTTATATTTGGGGATTTTCCTTTTCTTTCAAAATGAAGCTATGCTTAGTCTAAAATTGTAAATACCAAATAATAATAATAATAATAATAATAATAATAATAATAATAATAATAA
>CM041641.1:31151061-31165499 GCA_023333625.1 Bothriochloa decipiens | reverse complement strand
AATAATAATAATAATAATAATAATAATAATAATAATAATAATAATAATAATAATATATGTATATTATATGTACCAGTTTTCTAAAACTAACAAATAGAGAGTTATAGCTTAGTATGAATTTATAGTTCAACTTTTTTATAAAATAAAATTGTTTCCAATTCACTAAACATATTCTATATCTTTATTGTAAAGAACTAAAAAACGAAATAACAAAAAACTGGAATTCTGGATTTTTCAAATTTCTCTCGTTAACATATTCCAAAATGTCTTCCAATTCCGCCTAATGATAGAATAAAAAAGACAATAACCTTGTTTTTCGAAAAGAAGAAAGTATCCCTCTTTCTATAAGATTTAATAAAAATTAATATATAGTTTAATATAATTGCTATGCTTAGTGTGTGACTCTTTTGTTTTTTCTTTATGATCAAAAAATGAAAAAAAGGCAACACCATCGGGAACCAAACAGATTAAGAGCTGCTCACCTCGTATTACAAGTCGCCAAATTATTTGAGTAAAGTAAAGGGAACAAGGGCTATGTATATGCCAATGGCCGGCACCCATGAAAAGAGTTAGTTGAAAATGTCATGATTTGACCTTTAATTTCATGAGACAAGAAAACCCTAGGAAAGAGGAATTTTCGGACAACAACAAGAATTTAATGTACTCATGTGATAGATAAAGAATCATGTGGTTCACACACGGGTTCTAGCATTCAACTTCACTAAGAAAATTAACTCAAATGGGAGGCAAAACTAACCAAGTAAAATTCATTAAAATTGCTTTGAATGTAAATGAGAAATGTAAGTTATTTTTATGAATTTTAAACAAAAAAAGATTAGATACACATATGCCAAATGTAAAGAAAACTAGCTCAATATCTAAAATATGGACAACTACTTTCAAGTTTATTATATCATGTTACCAAATGGTGACTATACTGGAATGTCATAGTCTTGTTTCAAGAATTGTGAAACAAAGGAAGGAGCAACATAATTTGGTGTTTACATAAAAATGGTTCATTTACTATTAGACCGAAGTATAATTTTCTTGTCAATACTAGAGTTAGGCTTACACAACAGATTTGGCAAACAAAGATGATTTAAAATGAAAGTTTCCATTTGCTTCTTCAAGATGATGATGTTATTCTTACTAAGGACAACAGATTTGGCAGATGAAGATACCACTTAAAATAATTGATATGTTCACTGAATGGTCTAACCAAGGAGGTAGAAAATGCAAACACTTCTTATTGATAGGGGCAGTAGCATTTTGTTGGGCACTTCGGTTGACAAAATTGAGCTTGTTTTTTTTTACAAGCACAAACCAAAAATATTTTTGCTGGTCCTATTCATGGGACAGTGGCTTCGGTTCTAGACGCAATTGTAGTGATGTGATGCCGATGAAGAGCTATTCATCCAAGCTTGCTACACTTGGAACAGCAATGTGCTTCTTCACATCCCATGGATTGATGACCCTTTATTTTTTAGAATTGGAATTTAATATGGAGTCCTTTGGTAAACTTTGCTTGTGTTTAGGTGGTGTGCCTCAGTGTAATAATTTGGTCTGATTTCTCTTCTTGAAATGGGATGAAGCTGGAACTTTTTCACTATCTAAACAAAAGATGGTGCATCACAATGAAAAGATGCAATACGTACAGTACTGCAGAAGTGCTCCATAATGTGCAAAAGTTCAGATAAGACTTGAATCTACAATTTCCTTGGGATAAGTTGGAGTCCGTCCCTGTGGCTTGAGGGCAAGCTGAATTTCAAGTGGTGGGCAATAATATCATGGACTGGGATGCCAAATAGGCCTATATATATCACGGACCGGGCTGCCAAGTGGGCTTGGGTTAGAGAAAGGTGCAACAGGGGAGGGCATCTAATAGTACCATAACGTTGCTCAAAAAAAAAAATCTAATAGTAACATATAACTCCCCTAAAAAGAAACTAATAGTACCATAACACCATAACGTCTCTTCTAGCTCCCATGCAAGAACTCCTTTCAGTTCTTTCTTGCTACCTCTGATTCCCTATTTCACATACCTTGTTCTATCCAATTCTTCTACAGATTGTACCCAAAACTATCACTTGTTCATATTGTTAAGATTAATGACGGTGTAGAATAGTAGCATATACAGCAGATCTCGCATGACCTCTTATTACCTTGTGGTTCTATCACATATCTAATATTTTATATTACCATGGTTCACAAAAATAAGGGATTCTAGGTACATAGTCATAATCCATTATAATTGTTGATGGATGCAGTAGTAAGTTAACAATACATCTCTCCACAATTTAAACAAGTATATATACAATATAAGGGAACTCTAACCTAACATTATCTTCTCTGCATATAAAACTATCATATAACTTGCTCTGCGCAAAACAACGTTAGCACTAATCGTCTTAGTTGACCCTTGTTCGACCACCACTGAACCAAGCACGGCACTAAGCTATATGACAAGATGAGATTCCCGTTAGCTAACCAATGGGCACAAATCTCTCGCTTAAGTTGCAGTTTAATTAATTTGCACAAAGAAGAATGCAGTGTTAGCTAGCTAGTGATATCTGACATCACCTGTGCACACCAATCCATAGTGAGTAGGTAGTGACGCTAAAAAGACAAAGAAAGTATTTGATAATTTAAAAAGATAAGCATAGTTTTGAATGTAGAGCATAGAGAAGAGAAAATTCATTTCTTCTGTACAATTTTGAAAAGATACAAACACAGGATTGTATGCGAACAAAACGTAAAACGATTCACAGGAACTTAGGACACTGATGACTGATGAATGAAGAATAATGCACAATGTGAATGCATGATATTCATGAGAAACTACTACCACTCCTCGGGGATGCTCTCTAGCACCGGCCGCCATGACGTCGACGCTGACGCGGAGGTATCAGCACCGGCGATGAGTGCCTCCATCTTCTTGAGCTCGCTGATGGCTTGTGCAGCGGAGGCTTTGGAGCTGGTCGCCTGCTGCAACGACCTTTTGAACTCGGCCACCACCTGATCGGCTTTCCTGTCACCGTGCGTGGTGAGGGACATGAGCCGCGCGGCATCCGCCCTGGTCAGGATGACCTTGACTCTGACGACACGCCGGTTGGGGCTGTTCCTGCTGGGACTGGGACCTCTTCTGCTTCTGGTTCTTGGGGTGGCTCGGTCGTCTGGTGCCGATGTCTCCCTTCTGGCCGATGCTTTGACGACCTTGTTGCTGCAACATTTGGGCCGCTTCGTGGTGCGGTGGAGGTTTCCTGAGAGGAATTTCATGGAGCGAGACCATTGTTTGGTGTTTATGCGGGGCATGATACTGCTGCTGGCTTGGATCAAGCATGGGAGCATGTTGCCCATTTGTGCATGTACTATGTGTGTCTGAGTGTGAGGGAGAAAGAGTCAGAGACAGAGCGTGAGTTATGTCTGTGCTTGCGCCTGTCTTGGAGAGAAATATATAATGCAGCAAATTAAGAGTACAAAAGGTTGCATCCTGCCAAATAAGTACAAAAGGGTTGTTGGTATTTCGGAGTTCAATTTGATGGGATTGGAGATGCTCAAAAGCACCTCTTCTCTTTCTACGGCTAAAGGATAAGCCATTGTAGAGTTATTTTTTAATAAACGAAAAATAGTAGTGATATGAGAAGGATTTTTTTGACAATTTGAATTATAGTGGAAGTGACTTGAAGTTGAAGCCATGAATGGAACTCTCATGTGTTGAAATGATTCAAGTCACATTCTCAAGAGTGGTTTGCTCGAGGGATTGAAACAAAGATGGCATATGAGGATACTGAAGACTCAAGTGGTTAACATAGGTGTATCCTTTTGATCTTCAGTGTATGTCGTACTATAAGGGGGATGCAACACAAATAGTTAGACAAGTCTCAAGTGCTCAAACTAACCGAACCCTAAGTGCTAATATGGAAGAATCAATTGTACCACACTTGCACCTTTTGATCATGGACTTTTTATGGGTTGAGTTGGATAGCCCTTGGAATAACCTTTCGGAAAAGTCTAAGATCATTAAAACCAGAGTACAAAGCTGCTATGCTATTCTCAGGCTGCGGAGGTTCAACATTTTGTCTCCCATTCACCCTTCCCCTCCGGTGGCCATTTTTCTGTCAATATTGTTTACTGTTTTTAGCTTGTAACTTCCTGAGGCGTATCTGCATATCTTTTCTTCAGTCTTTGCAGAATATTTATTAGGCTTTTGGTTTAGAATAGCGCCGCATCCTATCTTAGATGCATCAGTTTCTATTATAAAATTATAGTCATCTAGGGGTAATTTTAATGATTTTAAATCTTTAACCTTATTCTTTATTATTTGGATTAATTTTATATCATCAGAGTTAAAATATTTTGTCTATTTTTCCTTAATTTAGCATATAGTGGACCAGCAAGTTTTGCTAAGTTGTCCATATAGTTTCTTGCATAATTGACTATTCCTAGGAATTGCTGCAATTCCTTTCTATCTTTCATCCTATCAGGAAAGTGCAGAATACCCTACACCCTGGAGCTGATAATGAATATTATCAGTCGTGTGCGCGGAGGACCCCCTCACACCACACGAAGAATATAATATACAGGCGTCATCAGCGCTAATAATCGTTTAATTAGGAACCCTCCTAAACGGTGCATGCATATGCGATAGAGCAACGAGACTTGCTACTCGCTATGTCCCGAGGCACTTCTATATTGCTTCAGCAGCAATGGTCATCCGTGGCCGTGCTAGAGGATGAAGATAAGCCTCACAAGGTGGTGCACAGCTGTGAGATACAAGACGCCGCGGCAGTGTGCCTGGAGACGGCTGGCAAGCACGAACGACCAACGGTGTGTTGACGCTGCGAGAACTCGATGGCTGTCCCTGACATGTCCAAGAATAAAGCCCACAGTGCTCCTATAAAAGGCTTTGCTAAAGACATCAAGAGATATTAGAAGATCATCGGCAAACAACACACACATAGCAAGCGTGAGCTAGTGCCTGAGTGTTCACTCTCACCTTATGACATAGTAGTAGTCCCGAGCGAGCAAGAGCGAGTGCCTCGCCTGTGTGGAGGTAAGCACGCTCTTATGCTTAGTCCGTCCGAGGCTTCCTGAAAGGGAAAGTCATATGTAATCATATCTGTGAATATGGATTAAGCCTGTTCTTGTAGTTCCCTGTTATTGTCTGGTACTGGTCGTATGAGATGAGTCTCCATGCTAGAGACTCTATAGAAGAAACCTCTGCGTGCGTTTTGTTCTCGTTTTAGCCGGAGATAGGCGTCTGAGAGAACCTTGTCTGAGAGAACCTTGTGTGACCCTATATAAAGTGTTCTTTTCGGGTGAAACTGCCTGGAGAGACGATGGTAGCTCGTCGAGGTGCGTCATATCTAGAGAATACTGGGAAGATACAAAGGATAGCCCGTGTCCATGCTCTAGGCTCGAAAGAAATATGGTAAGTATCGAGTAGGACCAATACACCCGAGTGCGCAAGAACCTGCCATCTTGTTGACCTCGCAAGCCTCCGAGATCCTACATATACACACGCATCCGCATATCAGAAAAGCATATCATACGCCTCAATATAAGCATATGCGTAGAATATACTCGAATAATACCAGTATATACGTGCATATATGTGAGCAATATCAGCATACACCTTGAATATATCGGCTATCAGCCTATACATACGCACATTTCAGATATATACATACGCGCACGCGTCATCAATATAGTACTTTAGAATATTTTATATACACTTTAAGTACACGTAAATTCTTTATATTATATACTTCTCTCAACCCCTCTCTTTGTGAGAGTGGTACTTAATTAATGATTAAGAGTTGGGGTGAGAGATTAAGTATTTTAGAGCAAATCAAACCTTGAACACTTGTTGGGCTTCGTCATTCTTCACGAGACATTTGTTACTCTTAGAGGGAAAGCCTAGTTATAGATAACTAGGCATCATTCGGCGAGCTCTAAAGCTCATAGTGAGCCGTGGAAAGTTTTTATCACCTTTTGTGACCTAGTAGAATTTCTCAAGCTCGATATTTGTGGTTGGCTTGAGGAGAGGTAGAAGTTGGAAGAGTCTCTGAGCCTTTGTGGCTCCCTCAATGAGGACGTAGGCAAGCTCTATGGTTCTGTTATATCTCGGATTAAATTTTGTGTCTTGCCTCTTATTGTTGTGAGCTCATCTCTTGTTTTGACACATCTAAAAGTTTGGTTTGAGCTAGAACTCTAGGCATTCATATTATTTGAACTTTTCAGTGTTGAGCTGAAGTTCAGCATCCAAGCTGTTGCGAAGTTTAGCTTGTTGTTAATTTTCATAAACACCTATTCACCTCCCTCTAGGCGACATTAAGGCTCTTCCAATATTCATGCAACCGTGTTCTCATTGAATATTGATCCAATCTCATTGATCTCTTTCGAATTTCCATTGAGAAGGGAGGCTTTAAACGAACGACAATCTTTACCGAAGATTTGACTGACTTGGGGAGTACTGCCTTGGGAGTACTGCTAGGAAGGAAACTTGGACATTCAACTAGGGCCGCAATGTCTACCTATTACTATCATCATCACTTTGATAGTATCATTCTTTACCCTCCTTTGATTTGGATTGGGATGTATGCCAAAGGTCAGATTCTTCCCTTGGCTTCTTCTGGGTGTGCTCAGCTTATAGGTCCAAGGATTTTTATTGTGAGATGCGGATATTGTTGACACTTCTTAACGTCGCTATCTAAGATTGTTAGTTCCCGGCAACGGCGTCAGAAATGCTTGCTGGTATTTGTTAGCGTCACTCACGGGGTTGTCAGTCGTGACACTAAAAACACGTGATGAAGGTTTTGTAGGTAGAAAAGGATTCTGCAAGCGTACAGAACTATCATGTAGCACTACGCCTATGAGTACCAGGTGTCGATTTATTTATTCCCAAAGGAAGACGGGGTGTTGGTGTATCCTTGGGTAGAGTATGGTGATTTATTGGGCGAAAGGTAAAATGGATGGATAGATAGGTGGAATGATAACTAAGGATAACTTAGAATCTAAGATAATCCTAGGGTAATGATCGCTACTTCACTCTTAGTGCGTGCACGCGGGTGTAATCTAGGTAACTAAGATAGCTGAGTGAATAGAAAGATTGTATCTAGTAAAGAGGCACACGCGCTCTCGATTAAACAGGACACAACGTACCACGGGCCTTACGAATTACTGAACTAGTTCTAGCGTGATGGATTACACAGGCGAATAGGGCTGTCACCACCTATTGCTACCACCTCCGGAGACCTAGCCACACCTGTAGGTAAGTTATAGCCTAAGCACCGCGCTTAATCTACAAGCTTACTATCTCTACTTGAGGTCGAAGTAGAGACACCTTAACTAGACGACAGGACAATACCAGATAAATATGACTATCACTAAGATAACTTGGTAAACCTATGCCTATAACCAAAGCTTAACCTTACTACTAATAAATAGTAGGAAAGTGAGACTTGAATGTAAAGACGTAAGTAAATAGTTAATGAAATACTTGAAGTAAAGTACTTGTATTAAGTAGATAATGTATGATTACAAAGAAGTATACCGAACTTGAAGACTCGGGAAGACTCTTCCAGACTCCGAGGCGAAAACTCCACCTGACTCCTCTCCTCTTGCTAGCCGCTACTACTCTTGCCAAACTAGAGCTAGAGCGAGAGAGCACTAAGCACTAGAGCTTCCTATTGCCTTCTAATGCTTGCAATGATGTAGTGATTGTAGGAATTGATGGATGCTTGCTTCAATGACCGAGGTGCTCCTTATATAGTGATGGGGGCACCATGGGGTACTTGTAGGCCGAAGGGGAAGTCGGTTTGCCAGCACCGCCAAGGTAGGTGCCCTGGGCCCAGGGTGGGCGCCATCCACTTGGCACCGCCTTATGATCAAACGGCCGTGGCTCATCCCCTTAGGTCGGTTGAATGCTCATTGAGTTGGTTTGGAGTCGGTTCCAACCGACTTTACGACTTGAGTGCATGACAATGGGCCCATGGATCCAAGTGACCAAACTCTGGAGCCCTTGGATCAAACCGACTTGGATTCGACAGTTGGGAGACGTGGGAAGGTGTTGTCGCGGATCGGTGACGTGGCTGAGTCCGAGAGCTGGCACGACCAAGGTGGGCGCCCTGGCTTAGGGTGGCCCCCCTGGTTCCAAGGTGGGCGCCCTGGCACTTGGTCCGGCTGCTGCCCTGTCACATTCTATTGCCTCATTTTGGTCCATTTGCACTTTTTTGGTACTTTTCCTGCATACAAATATAAATTCCAAGTACAAGTGGAACTAGGTAAAATTTAAATCTTTTTTTGACATTGTCGGGTCATATTGCCAAGTATTTAATGAAATGTTGATGGTAAAAACAGTAGTTAATGACCATCAACAAGCTCCCCCAAGCTACCCTTTTGCTTGTCCTCAAGCAAAACATGCGGGTTGAGCATGGTAGAGTACACATTGTGAGAAAGACCTTTTACTTACTTTGCAATGAACATGATGCAGATCCATCTCAAGTCTACTACATGGGGCTTATAGCTTTGTCACCTTGCAGCATGCTTAAGCAAGACAGTGTAAGAGGTAGAAACTTTGTCCCTTGCCTTAGTTCAGCTAGAACTTCATCTATAGGTTTTCAATATTTTTGAAAAGAAAATTCTTGCAGGAGTTCCTAAAATGGCACACTCAGTCTCTCAAAATAATAAAGGTGGGTGGTGTACTCACTTTCATTCTACCACTAAAGCTTTTGTGGAGTTTAGTAGGTGGTCAGAGCATGAGCGACTTGAATTGCATATATTACTAGGCTCGACACTTATATCACTAGGAGAAAACAAGTCATGCAGAAAGGTCAAGATTGTGCATGTGTAGAGATATTTGGTGGAACTCCTTGAGACTTGAATAGTTGCCTGATTTCAGGCGGAGGAAGCATGGTTACTGAATCTCTCTCTCTTTCTCTTTTTTTTGTACTTAGCAGGTATTGAGGCTTCTGTTGTCTCACATTAGGGATTATATCCCTCTTTCTCTCTCTCTTTATCATATTGCTCTTTTTTTTGAAGTAAACCATGCTCCTCTCTAGGGATATGTATCCACAGTCTCATGATAATTAGGAGCAACATTGCGTATTCTCTGAGTGAGAATAGCAAAAGGGAGATAAGAGAGATTTGGTGGTTGCACACTTCCATTTTAGAAGTTGCGAAGGGGTGCACATGTAAGTGATCTTGACCAAACAAAGCATGACCAGCTTCTCTACTTAGATCGATAAGGTCTAACTAAGCTCAACACAAGCAAGGCACTTTTGTAGGTTTCCTATCTATAAAGCATGTACTTGGCATGGTGGTAGGTATTTTTGAAACCATTAAGGAACAAATGTACAATAATTTTTTGGGATTTTGAAAAATAAAACTCTAGATATCCGTTTCAACAGTCCCTTAGTCAAGTTAAAGAATTACTCTTCCTTATCACAACATATCTCATCATAGCATGTGCTTAGTTATTAGCATTTGAGGAATATGCCCTAGAGCTAATCATGTAGATGATGATATTTTGATTGTATCCATGATTAATAAAGTGTTCATTGAATATCCATTATAGACAACTTGTATTGATTGGTGATTATGTGAATTATTTGTGGAACTCAATTACTTGAATGGTTATTCTAAAGTTGTCCGTGGTCGGTGTTCTTGTGAGAACACACTTGAATATTAGACCAGCACATGTATTAGTTGATGGCTATGTTTCACAAGTCATGGACATGGAGATGTCAAACTAATAATGTGGGCACATGTGAGACATGTAGGCTGGACTGACCCGACATGAGAAAGTCTCTATTCACGTTATGTATGTTATGTCCTTAGACCTAAGATTGTGGTATGTACTCAAGATGTAAAACGGCCTACTTAGGGACTATCAAACGCTGCTCTATAACTGGGTAGTTATAAAGGTGGTCTTCGGGTGGTCGGGAAGCATGCTTTGAGACATAGACAATCAAGATTGAATTTGCCCCTCTCTATGCAAGAGACATATCACTAGATCACTCAAGTGATTGGATCAACAAATGCATGGCCGTGCTTGGGTTAAGTGTTAACCCACGAGTTGAACCATATATCGAGTGGCAAAGGGAATAACTTGTATGTGGTCGTAGTAGTTCGTCTGATATGATCTTTGCGTGCACATAGGAGTTGTCACTCCTTGCTAGAGGCCGCTGTCAACTATTGGACGAGTAGGAGTACTCAGCCCATGTCAATGTGTGTGTGAACCCCATAGGGTCGCACGCTTAAGGGGCTAGAAGCCTAATTTGGGTTGGACCCGAATTAGATAAGGCTTAGGGTTACTAATGGGCCTCTAACTCATGATCTCATTGGGGACGCCTATATAAGCAAGAGGTAGGGGCGCGGTCAGGGTTACACACACGCCTTTGGCAGCCGCCGTCGCCCTCCCCACGCTCGTGCCTTCTGCTCCTCGCGGACCTAGCAGTCCGGAGGCGCATCGCTTCTTCTCTACACGTGTGGGATTCCTCGGGGTGCTTCATCTGGAGCACTGGGACGAACCGCACGAGGGGATTGAGGTGACGGATGACCATGCAACTGCACTGCCTGCTACGATGCGTATGACTACATCGAGTCATCTTTCGCTGCACCTGCGCGTCTAGTGGTAATCCCGTAACCTGTAACTAGCAGTAGATCCTGGTTTATGAGGTCAAATTTTTTTTCTGGCTAGCGTAGCAACCTCAGAACCCTTTAGCAACCCACAATAGTGTTGACTCAAGTTGTGATCCTTTCTTCATGTGCAAAACTTAGTAGTAGTAAGTTAATCAACACATTCATGATGGCAATGAGCTTCCAAACTTAGCAGGCAATTTATTTTGAAGATATAGGCATGTACAAGTATGTATAAATAAAGTTGCAATTAGATTCCATACCTTAGTGGGGAAAATGAATTTTCCCCCAAGCTTGCCTGGTTTCGTGGGGATGGAATGCCTTCTTGTCGGATATTTCTTCTTTGTTTATTTATTATGATGATTAATGCAAAGTCTAACTTACTTGATTTATTACTTTATTGTAAAACACTTTTATTATATATATCTTTATTGTTTTATTATTATTATTATATATTGATTTCTTTTATTATTAGTAATATATGTATATATATTATTAATGGTTTTATTTATTTATTTATTATGCATGACATAACGAAGAAGGTTGTTTATTACTTCTATAACTATCCTTTTTTTCATTTAAGGAGCGTGCATGATAGAATATAAAATGTATAGTTGGAAAGGGAAATATGAAATGCAATTACCTTGTGATTCACGGGTTTTCCTTCATGGTTTCTTCTTTTATTGTTTCTTCCTGTGTAAAAGCTTCAGATTCTTCTTGACTTGGTGATGTAGAATTAGCTTCCTTATTCTTCTTCGGCTTCCATTTCTTGCTGGTTCGCTTTCTTGCCTTAGCCACGCCCTTGGCTTTTCCTGGTTCTTCAGTGTCTGGCTGTTCGTTCCTGAACTTTTGATCTGGTGTTTGCATATAATGAGAAGAGGTCATGTTATTAATACCTACGCCATGCTGTGGAGGTGCTTCTCTTAGCACACCTCTTTCTTCCTTCTCGAGCATCCCTGTGCTCCCAGGCATTGCTGGTTTGCGAGAAGATTCAATTGTTTGTTTCTTCTCGGGCTTGTTTTCCTTCTCTGTTGATGCCTTCTTGCCAGAAGGGGAGGATGCTGTGGTTGACAGCTCTCCCTTGCGTTGTTCCTGTGAGCCTTGCTTACCTGTCTTGCTCTTTTTGGATTCTTTTCCTTTGAGTCTTTTTATCTGCATTTTGTTGGAAGTGTCTAAAAAGGTGAAATGTTCTTTTCCCTTAGGGAGATGGAAACAGATATGTCCACTACCCACATATATATAGGCATTAACAGTGTTTAGAAACGGACGTCCTAAAATGAGAGGTGTATCTTCTCTATTTCCCATGTCTAAGACTACAAAGTCTGTTGGCACATAATTACCTCTAACTTTTACTAGAACATCACAAGCTATCCCTTCTACATACCTTACAGATTGATTAGCTAGTTGCACATAGAGGGATGTTGGGGCCAGGTGTTGGTAAAACAACTTATCATATTTTTCTTTAGACACGATGTTTATGCTAGAGCCAAGATCATAGATTGCATTATGAAAAACATGGTTACGAATTAAACAGGTGATAATAGGAATATCATGGTCACCCTTTTTAGTCATACAGTATCTTTCACACCAAGTGATCCAGAATATAAAATAGTATCATATTTAGCAGTACCAAGACTAGCAGTTTTGATCCTTGGTTCAGGTTGACCTGGCATTCTCTCAGAAGTAGGAACAACAGCTGCTAATTGTGCTTGTTGACTTTCTAACATTTTGTTAAAACTAAGCTAATTTTTCATAGCAGACGAGAAGTCTTCTAACTTAGCATTGATATTTTCTAGCATTTTATCATTAGCATTAAGTCTTTTATTTATACTTTCTGTCATTCTTCCTTAACTATACACAAGATCCTTGAGAGAAGGTGTTGATGGGGGATACTGACAGAGGATCGAAGAACCCACCACCGGATTCGAGAAGAACACAGAGTAACACGACGTGAGAACTGCCATACCCTAAACCCTAAACCCTAAACCCTAAACCCTAAACCCTAGTTTTAGGACTCATTCCTAGAATTCGACCAGGAATCAAAGAACCCACAGCCAGTCTTGCCCTATATAAGGCTACAGCGGGTACCCCTGTAAGAATGCGAACTACACAATCCCTCATACTCATCAATACAACACAACAGGCTCACGCCGACTGGACGTAAGGTTTTTACTCGACGCAAGTCGAGGGCCTGAACCAGTATAAAATCATCTTTCTCGTCTAGTTTGTTGCCACAACTGCCGAGTTCCGCAGTCCGCTAAGCTCCTCCGAACAAAACACCCTGCCGGGTACCCCGGTGGTGGGCTATCGGTGATAAAACATCAACAGTTGGCGCGCCAGGTAGGGGCTTTCGGCTGATTGTACACCGAGAGTTCAGCGGACCTCACCTTCAACATGAGTTTCTCGACGGGAACAACCTTCGTCTTTGGGTCGTGGATTTGCGAGGCAAGCGGTAAAGGCAAGCTCCAAAGTTGTTTGGCCGAGAAATCAAGCCTCGACGACATCAAGCTCACCAACATGGAAGAAGCAAAACTCACCAAAAAGTTGGTGAAACTCTCGACTTCGGATCCGCGTCAGGAAGCGGAAAATTTCAAAACCGATTCAGGGGAGGATTCAAAGGACGTCTCTGACTACAACTCCTTCAAATGTTCAAAAGAAGAAATTTTCAAAGCCAAATCAAACAAGGACTGGAAGGCCATCCACAAGACCAAGAAGTATTCAAACTACAATCAAGGAGAAGACTGTGAGGTCGACTCTGAAAGAACCTCAACACCATCTCCAACTCAAAGATGTTCATCAAAATTCTCAGCTCCTTCCCATATTGTAACACCCCGGCCCAGGGCTTAATAGGATTAATAGGATACTCATACCAATAAGTTGCAACTTCTTTTTTAGTAGCACATCTCTAAAAAAACTCCAAAGTTAAGCGTGCTTGACTTGGAGCGATGGGTGACCGACCGGAAAGTTCTTTCCGGGTGCGTATGAGTGAGGAGAAAGTGCGCAGAAAAAACTAGTGTTGGTCTGTGAGGATAGTCTATGTCCTAGATAAGCGGTCGGATGTAAGCGGGCCCGGCCTCGAGGAGGCGAAACGCTATAGATGGTATCAGAGCCGACCCTTGCGATTTCATGGGTGCGTGTGTCAGTTACGTAGGCATGGTGTGCATGGTTGGTTTGGATCCGGAGTGGTCGCACAGCATGACACATGCGCTGGCACTGGACACATGGACATGGCCAAGAGGGGATGTTCCTGGCCTAGGGTTGACTGATGAGGACGTCAGTCTTCTAAGGGGGTGAGTATGTAACACCCCGGCCCAGAGTTTAATAGGATTAATAGGATACTCATACCAACAAGTTACAACTTCTTTTTTGGAAGCATATCTCTAAAAAACTCCAAAGTTAAGCATGCTTGGCTTGGAGCGATGGGTGACCGATTGGGAAGTTCTTCCCGGGTGCGCACGAGTGAGGACAAAGTGCACAGAAAAGACTAGTGTTGGTCTGTGAGGATAGTCTATGTCCTAGATAAGCGGCCGGATGTAAGCGGGCCCGGCCTCGAGGAGGCGGGACGTTACACATATGGGCTACGCAACTCAATGTCTATCATACAAGAATACCTGATAAGGCCACGCAACTGCTAGGAGTGCTGTGGCAGAACCTCCTAAATCATATGGCCCACATGCATGATTATTGTCTAAACAGACTCCAAATAACCATGACTGTGTTCCATACGACTTAAAAAGTCTGTCGGGTAAGTCTCGAATCATCCATGATTCTCCGAGCAGGATCAATCGTTATAGAGA
>CM041641.1:30970086-31151051 GCA_023333625.1 Bothriochloa decipiens | reverse complement strand
TGCTTTGCAGTGCATATGATGACATGGCATGTTTTAGTTAATATAACTCCAGAGGTGTTACGAGTGCTTAATCCATAGAAGGGAGAAGAAGAACTCGTCTGCTAGATTGATTACTCTATGTCAACAAGAAGGAGCAAGGAAGATTATGAAGAACTATGAACCAACTTGGGGACAAAAGGAGTCAACATCAACTACAAAGAACTTCATGACACACTGGCCTGATTCTTTTTCTACTAAAAAAGTACATTCCAATTATTATCCCCAAGAACTACCTTTTTAGGAAGGCAAAGAGATCGCTAGTCTGTCCCTCGACCACGCAAATTCTGAAGAAGAAGAACCTATCAAGGCCCAGAAGAGATTGAAGAGAAGAACTGTCTATATGGCAAACATAGTTGAACTTCCTGCCTCACCCAAGGTGCCAGAAGTACGTTCATCAGATGAATCGGAACATAGACATATCTAAAGATGACAATACCGAAGAAGAAGAAAGCAAAGAACAAATACAATCAAGATTGGCCAAGAACCGGCGTCGAGCAAGCAGAAGGAGCAAGGCAAAACACAAGAAGCAGGCATGGTCCAAGTACAAGATGGACCGATTGAATTACAACAAGTTGAAAGCTCAAAAACAGGCACAAGAAGTTGATGAGCAAAAAAGATTGAAGAAGTCGCTAAACAACTTGAATTGTTGAAGAGAGCACAGAAGGAAAAAAAGCTGCTCAAGGGAGAGATCATGAAGCGGAGAAAGTCCCAAATGAAGCACACCAGAACGAACAACTCGCAGTTCCCAATCATCATCTAGAATAACCCTGCAGGTCAATCTTCTCCAAATTAGGACTCAAAGAGAGCTGCAATAAGCATTCTCAGCGGTGGAAGCCAGAAAGAATTCGGCCGCTCTTTCCACAAAGAAGGCCAGATGTTAGCAGAATAATAGACAGAGAAGAAGGCTGTGCAGAATTAGAATGCAGGTCGCGATATAGAAATCCAAGAAGGTCACCATCACCAGATCCCAACAAGATGGAGAATTATGATAGATTCCCGTGTTTTGCCAGAAGATTACAAGACATGAAACTCCCTCACAAGTTCAAACCAGCAAACCACTCCAAGTACAATGGGAAAGAAGAACCCAAGCAATGGCTTCAGGTTTATTCTCAATCTATTGAATTAGCTGGAGGAGACAAGGACCTCAAAGCACTATTTTTTCCTATGGCACTAGAAGCTATTCCACTACAATGGTTTGACAAACTACCCAAAGGGTCAATCAAATACTGGAGTGACTTACAAAAACAATTCTACAGTCATTTCACAGGAATAATCATACACCCAATGACCACAGTAAAACTGCAAGGAATCACTCAAAAGAACGGTGAATCACTTAGAGAGTACTACAGAAGATTTGGTGAAGCAAGAGCTCAAGTTCATGAGATCACAGATAGAGAAGTCATTGAAATTTTCGGCAACGGAATCAACACAAGGTGGCAATTCAAGGAATTCAACAGTGAAGCTCCAAAAACCAATGAAGAATTCAAGCGAGCTATTGAAAAACTCATATCATCCAAAGAGAAGACAAACAAGAAGTTCCCCAGTAATAGGGACAACAACGACAGAAGAGGAAGACCTGACTACAGAAACAATGACTACAGGAGCAATGATAAAAGGCCAAGGCAAGACAACATGGTGGCAATGGCAAATAAAAGAACCAGCAATTACCAGAACTTGACCCCTCAAGAGAAAGATAGAATAAAGTAGAGGCAATATGTGAACTTTGAAGAGATGAACTGCCCTTTGCATCCTAGATCAGGGCATAAACTCAAAGACTACAACGATTTCAACAGATGATATCGAAAGCATGAAGGGTACAATAATGATCAAGGCAGAAACATGATTGAACCCAAAAAGGAGGAAAAGAAGCCCGAAGAAGATTTCCAAGAGCCACAGAAACAACTCTACGTGATATTCTCAGGAGTTCCAGGAGCCAAGAATAAAGAACAACAGAAGCTGGCACACAGGGCAACAATGGTAGCAGAACCAGCCGTCCCAAGATACCTCAATTGGTTAGAATATCCAGTCAAGTTCACAAGAGAAGATCAATGGACAAGCACATCCAATGCATGGTGTTATCCACTAATGGTAGCACCAACAATCGCCGGAATCATAGTTCCTAAAGTTCTGATTGATGGAGGAGCCAGCCTAGACATCATATTCACTGCAACATTGAAGAAGATGAGTTTCGACTATGAAGACATGACCACTCCAACAAATACTCCGTTCTATGGCATAGTACCCAGAACTGCAGCAATACCGCTTGGGCAGATCACGCTACCAGTTACGTTCAGCACCAAGGAAAAATACAGAACAGAATTCATCAAGTTCGAAGTAGCAGACTTTGAATCATGTTATCACGCCATCTTGGGAAGACCAGCACTAACCAAATATATGGCTGTCCCACACTACCTGTATCTACTTCTCAAGATGCCTACATCTAAAGGAATACTATCACTACAAGGAGATCTTCAGAAAGCATATGATTGTGACGTACAAGCCATCCAAATTGCAGAAAAATTGCAAGGAGAGCAAGTAAGAAGAGAGATTGCCATGATTGCGGCAACAATGAACTCGCAAGAGAATGAAATCCCTATAAAAAAGACAAGCAAAATCTTTACCACCCCAACAGAAGTGAAGACAAAGAAGATTGACTTGGAAACTGGCGATCCCGAGAAGACAGCGACCATCGGCGCAGAACTTGACCCCAAATAGGAACTCACGGTCACCAAGTTTCTTAGGTACAACAAAGATATCTTTGCCTGGAAGCCAGCTGACATGCTAGGAGTCCCGAGAGACTTGGTTGAGCATATCATTGATGTCAACAAGGGCTCAAAACCTATCAAATAGAAATTGAGAAGATTTGCACCAGATAGAAAGGCGACAATCAAGAAAGAACTCACAAAACTCAAAGCAGCAGGATTCATCAGGGAAATAATCAACCTAGACTAGTTGGCCAATCTAGTACTCGTGGAGAAGAAGAACTCGCCGGACTGGTGCATGTGTATTGACTACACTGATCTCAATAGACATTGCACTAAAGATCCATATGGTCCTCCAAGAATCGACCAAGTGATAGATTCCACAGCCGGAGCGTCTCCACTCTCATTCCTTGATTGCTACTCCGGTTATCATCAAATATCCCTCAGAGAAGAAGATCAAAGCAAGACATCTTTTGTCACACCATTTGGGGCTTATTGCTACATGTCAATGCCGTTCGATTTAAAGAACGCAGGAGCAACCTATCAGCGGGCAATCCAAACAACTTTAGGCGATCAAATTGGAAGAAACGCCGAAGCTTATGTGGATGATGTCATAGTCAAGACTAATGAACCCGACACGCTGATAGAAGACCTTCAAGAAACTTTAACAAACTTGAAAAAGTGGAGCTGGAAGCTCAACCCAAACAAATATGTCTTCGAAGTACCTGCTGAGCAATTACTAGGTTTTTCTAGTCAGCAACAGGGGAATTGAAGCAAGCACAAAGAAAATTAAGGCAATTCTAGATATGGATCCACCAAGATAGATCAAGTATGTCCAAAAATTGATAGGGTGTATGGCAGCACTCAACAATTCATATCACGCCTAGGAGAGAAAGGCATTCCATTCTTCAAACTGTTAAAAACGATAGGTAAATTCGAGTGGACAGAAGAAGCAGGAGAAGCTTTTAAAAAACTCAAGCACTACCTAGCCTCATCGCTCATGCTAGTACCACCAAATAAAAGAGAAGACATGCTCCTTTACATCTCAGCAACAAAGAATGTCATCAGCACAGCGGTTGTGGTTGAAAGAGAAGAACCCGACCACATTTATAAAGTGCAGAGACCAGTTTACTACATCAGTGAGGTTCTAACAGAATCAAAAGTCAGATACCCTCACATACAGAAGCTACTTTATGCCATCTTAATATCTTCAAGGAAGCTGAGGCATTATTTCCAAGAACACAAGATTACAGTAATCACCGAGTTTCCATTATCAGACATCCTGAGGAACCGAGACTCAACAGGAAGAATTTCCAAGTGGGTCGTAGAACTGGGAGCTCTGAACCTCGAATTTCAATCAAAGAAGGCCATCAAGTCTCAATCACTCAGCGACTTATTAGTAGAATGGACAGAGACAACCTTGAAAGAGCCCGAACCCATCACAAATCATTGGAGGATGTATTTCGATGGCTCACTCAAGCTAGGAGGCGCCGGCGCTGGAATCCTGTTTATATCACCAGAAGGAAAACAACTCAAGTACGTCTTACAAATCCTGTGGCAAGCCATAAATAATGAAGCAGAATATGAAGTACTCATCCATGGGTTAAGAGCAGCAGACTCTTTACCAATCAAAAGACTGTTAGTCTACGGAGATTTAGCAGTTGTTATCAATCAAGTCAATAAAGAATGGGACTACACCAAAGACAACATGGGAGCTTACTGTGTAGAATTCAAAAAACTGGAGAAAAATTTCCATGGACTAGAAATTCATCATGTTCTAAGAGATTCAAATGTAGCAGCGGAAACCTTAGCAAAACTGGGTTCCGTCAAGGCAAAGGTACCTCCTGAGATTTTTGTAGAAGAACTAATAGAACCTTCCATCAAACAACTTGGGAAGCACAACTACCCGGAGCAAGCAAAAATGATCCAATGGAGATAGATCAAGACCCCACAACAAGACAAATCTTGGTAATTTATGAACGTTGGATGCAACAGTTCATAGATTACATAAAAATAAGACACTGCCAGTGGATAAGATACAAAGAACCCGACTTATAGAAGAGCAGCATCATCAGGAGTTTTACTCAAATGCATTCCAAGGGAAAGAGGAATCAACATCATCGATGAAATACATGCAGGTTGCTGTGGCAATCACGCGGCCTCAAGAACTTTAGTTGGCAAAGCTTTCAGGATGGGATATTATTGGCCTACCACAATGAAGAATGCAGAAGAATTCATCAAGAAGTGCAAGAAGTGCCAAATGTTGGCAAGACAACAACATGTCCCGGCACACAACTTGATATGCATACCACCATCTTGGCCTTTATCCTGTTGTGGATTGGATCAAGTCGGACCACTAAAAAGATCAACTGGAGGATTCGGATATATCTTTATCGCCATTGATAAGTTTACCAAGTGGATAGAATACAAACCCTTGGTCAAGTACAGTGTAGAAAAAGCCATCAAGTTCATACTAAGCATCATGTTCCAATTTGGAATACCCAATAGAATCATAACTGACTTAGGGTCACCCTTCACTGCAAAGGAGTTCACATCTTGGGCAACAGATTGCGGAATAAGCATAGAATTCGCCTCTGTTGCCCACCCTCAAGCAAACGGACAAGTTCAAAGTGCAAACGAATTGATTTTACAAGGACTGAAGCCAAGATTATACGAAGAGCTAGTGGATTACGGAGCAAGGTGGATTGATGAAATACCAAAAGTAGTCTGGGGCTTGAGAACCCAGATCAGCAGATCAACTGGATACTCACTGTTCTTTCTAGTCTACGGATCAGAGGCAATACTACCAGCTGACCTCATATGGACCTCACCAAAGATAGAGCAATACAAAGAAGGAGAAGATGAGGAGACAAGAAGACTTGAAATCGACTCATTAGAAGAAGTTATAGAATGTGCAATCCTACAAAACACAAGATACCAGCAAGGATGGAGAAGACACTATGACAAGAGCACACAACCACGGACACTCAAGCCTGGAGATTCAGTCTTACGACTCATCCAAAAGAAGGATGAAAGACACAAACTCATGAGCCCATGGGAGGGACCTTTCAAAGTAAGAACAGAAACTAGTCCAGGCACCTACGAGCTGATGACAGAAGAAGAAATCCCTCTGAAGAAACACATGGCACATTAGCCAACTTAGAAGATTCTACAACTAGCCAAAAAGCGTTATAAAAGAACCCGTGATGATGCAATAAGAAATACTATGAGCTTCAGAACAACTTGCTCTTGTCGTTTGCATAATCAAGAACAACAGGCATCCTACGCCTCTTCAAAATACTGTGTTATGAGATAATCATAGCGTGCCTCCATGGACTAGAGTCTTAGTACCACTCCATGGCTAGGCCCGCCACCCGACGCATGGCTTTGGGCTAGATCAGGGCACTTCGTGTCGGTCCAGGATCGGGCCTCTTTGGGGTGATTCAGGGCACTTGTGTCGTCTCACGATCAGAGAGTACTGCAAATTGAGAATACAGTTGAACCCTGGCACCTAGTGCTGGTTCAGGAGTCTAGACCTATTCGCAACAGCGGGATCAGGGCACTTTATGTTGGTCCAGGATCCTAGCTCCCCATCTTGCCTGCCCTGCGTGCAGAGCACCGAGTTCGATCAGGGCACCACGTGTCAGTCCACTCGGGCCTTTCTAGGATGAATACGAGCTCTCATGTCAGATTCACAATCGAAAAGTTCTTTCTTTACTGCGAATCAAGAATGAAGTTGAACCCAGGCACTCAGTGCTGGTTCGGGAGTCAAAACCTTTTCGCTTCGAACAGTGGGATCAGGGCACCACGTGTCAGTCTAGGTTCTTTGACTCCCCACCCCCACCTGCGACATGATGCAGAACACAATCACTAGATTGAACATAGGACCATTCGAGTTCAGTTTCAGGCTTCAACTATGCTGCACTATGAGGCCAGCACAACTTCAACAATGGCTCAAAACAGCCAAAATCCTACCAACAAGTAGCTGCAAAAACAACTCAGGCTAAACTCAGGACCATTCGAGTTCAGACCCAAATGACAAAACTATGCTACATCAGAAAGCACCACAAAAGTAACTCCTAAAAGTCGGGATCAGGCCCGCACAACTTGTAAAAAGTTGCTCAAAGTCGGGCTCTCACCCGCACAGTTCATCAAGGCTATCAAAGTCGGGCTCTCACCCGCACAGTTCAAGGCTATCAAAAATCGTTCTGACCCACATAGTTCATCGAGGCTATAAAAAATCGGGTTCTCACCCGCATAGTTTATCAAAGGTTATTCAAAGTCGGGTTCTCACCCACACAGTTCATCAAGGCTATCAAAACTCGGGTTCTCACCCGCACAGTTTATCAAGGTTATTCAAAGTCGGGTTCTCACCCACATAGTTCATCAAGGCTATCAAAAATCGGGTTCTCACCCGCATAGTTTATCAAGGTCATTCAAAGTCGGGTTCTCACCTGCACAGTTCATCAAGGCTATCAAAAGTCAGGATTAGGCCCGCACAAATTGTCAAAAGTTTGCTCAAAGTTGGGTTCTTACCCGCACAACTACTCAAGAAATCTTAAAAGTCGGGATCAGGCCCGCACAACTTATCCAAGTTGCTTAAAGCCGTGAATAGGCCCGCACAACTCATCAGGAACTCCTAAAAGTTAGGATCAGGTCCGCACAACTTATCCAAGTTGATCAAAGTCGTGAATATGCCCGCACAACTACTCAAGAACTCTTAAAAGTCGGGATCAGGCCCGCACAACTTATCCAAGTTGTTCAAAGTCGGGAATATGCCCGCACAACTACTCAAGAACTCCTAAGAGTCAGGATCAGGCTCGCACAACTTATCAAAAGTTGCTCAAAAGTCAGGTTTTCACCCACACAGCTTATCAAGGATTATCTAAAGTCGGGTTCTCACCCGCACAACTAGCCAAGACATTCTAAAAGTCGGGATTAGGCCCGCACAACTTATCAAGGTTGATCAAAGTCGGGAGCAAGCCCGCACAATCCTAAAAGTTGGGACAAGTCCTGCACAACTTAACAAAAGTTAATCTAAAGACAGAATCAAACCCGCATAGTTCTACAGAGAAGACAAAAAATCAGAAGACGAGATGGAGCTCACGCAACAAAAACATATCCAATAATTTTAAAAGATGGGACGAAGCCCGCAGAGCAATATCCAAAAGGGGCAGCTATGACCTAGGAGTTCTCCACCCATCCACAAAGTTATTATAAAATGTGCTCAAGGCACAGGAGCAGTAGGATCAGGGCCCAAGTTTAGCCTATCGACAATCTGATTAACAAGAGGAGCAACCGCAGCCTCTCTCCAACTTGCAGCAAAAAATCTAACAGAGGATAAGGGGCAACCATCCTCTCCAAGTCAGCCACAGGAGCAAGAACTCGGACATGGCACAAGACGTTGCTCACACACCGTTGGAAGCTCTCCTTCATGAAGGTATAAAACCTCGATGGAATCAAAGGAGAAAGAGGTAGGACATGGCCACCGATAGAGACTGAAGACGAGTGTTTACAACACCTAGTTGACCCTAAAGATCTTGGATAGTCTTCAGAGCCTGAAAAACATTCCTATCAGCATCTCGCCAAAACTCACGAGCCAGAGCCAACTTTCGATCTGCTTCTTCACATTGAGAATGCAATTCTCTTACCATCTGAGCCTGATTCTCGGAGGTTCTAAGTGCCTCCTTCATCACCTCTGAGTCCTCATGCCACCGACACCATTCATTGTCAAAACCTACGAAGAAGCAAAACTTTCAAGATTGAAGGAAAGAAACCAACAGAGAACAAAAAGAAGAAAAATAGCTCGCAAAGTCATAAGTTCCTACGATCTGAGCTTTCAAAGCTTGAACCTCATCGGCAGTAGATTTCAGTGTCTCCTCTCCGCGATGCCGCTACTCAGCAAGCCGAGCCTGGTGGGTAGTCTCCGCAGCCTGACGCTGCCCATGTTCCAGATCAAGCTTTGTTTGCACTTCGCAAGTTCTTTCTGAACTTGTTCAACATTAGCGACATTTGAGGAAGTCGCCGTAGCCTCAGCAGAGGTAGAAAGAAGATCCTGAAAGAAAAGAAGATCAGGAATCAAGAAAAGATGATAAACAAGGATCAACATAAAGACAAAAACAAAATACTCACATTCACCATGCCGCCAAATTTGGAGGAGAACTCCTCAAAACAAGCCTTCAACAGCTCAAGACGATGAGAATACTCCTTTTGTGGACCTACTGAACCAAGATACCCAGCTTAAACAAAAAGGAAAGTAGCTACCAAGTCAAGTCAAAGAAGACAAACAAATCCAAAAGAACCTGCTTGTAACATACCAGCAGAAGAACTTTGTACACGCGGCCCAACCTCAGGAACTCGAACAAAAGCCGTGCCACTAGAAGAACCCGGCAAATCAGCAGCAACGGGCCTACAATGTAAGAATAGATGAAACAAAACAAGAAGGAAGAGGGCAAAATCTAGAAAATTACAACAAATACCTTGGTAGGATCATAAAAGAACCTACGACCCTCCTAGGCATGATAGGAGAAGAAATAGTAGCAAACAACTGCGCCACTGAAGACATATGCGCAGCCAAAGAAAGAGAAGCAGAGGAAGAAGTTCTAGGACCCTCAACCTGACTATAAAAAAAGGAAGAAGACATCAGCATAAAGACAAAACCACATAAGAAGCAAAAGAAGTTGCTAAGACACTCACAGTCGATGAGTAAAAGAAGCCTGCACTTCTTCATCCCCCTTGGGCTCATTCAAAGTGTTACCTGAGACATTAAGAGAACTGGAAGCAGCAGAATTGGTCCTCGCAATTAGAGCACGAGAAGAACTCCTATGGCTAGTAGTAAGAAACATTTCAGCAATCTTGGGATGTGGTCTATATGGCACAGTCTCAGAGCCACCTTCACGAACACTAAAAATGAAGCCAGAATTAGTAGAAGCAGACCGTTTTCAGGAGGCAGAACCCGCCTGAGCAGAAGATCCAGTTAGATCAACCCCCTCAGCAGAAGAAGGATGGGTGACGAAGTCACGACCAAACCCCTACAAGCAAAAATAGCAGGACATCAATTCAAGAAGGGAAAAAATAACTCCCACAAAGCAAAATCAACCAGAAAAGCAAACACTTACCGGCGGAGGAGGATTGATGGCGGATTATTCTTCAAATTGAGGAGGAACACAAGGGACATTGCTAAGAACTGTCTTCATACACAGCAACAACCCCTCATCATCCAACTCAACACCAGTCATGATCCGAGAAGAATCACTAACTACAGCATACTCGAAGCCCAGGACATCCCTCTACATAAGAGGTTGCACAAAGCGGCGAAAGAAGCCAGCCACTACACTAAGACCTGTGAGACCCCTTGCCCTAACATAATTTGCGCGAGCAAGAAGGGGCTCAATAGGTGTCAACTCAGCATCAAAGAAGTTTTGATCCCAGAAGCTAGTAACTTCTGAAACCAGGGAAAGATCAGAAGAAAAGTACTCAGAAGGTTTGGGGACATAAAACCACTTGTCAGCCCAAACAACATCTTGAAGGAAGCAAAAAGAAAGAATCTCAGCACCCAACCCCAAGCGAACATGAATCGAGCAGCAACCATACGGCGTAGACCTCGGATTCAACTTGAGATGAAAGAAATGCCGAAACAAAAGAAGATTGGGGCGAACCCCGAGGTACGCTTCGCACAAATGCACAAAAGCAGAGAGATAAAGAATCCCATTGGGATCAAGATGATAGAGCTGAAGATCAAAAAATTGGAGAAATTCTAGCAAGAAATCAGATGGGGGAAAGCAGAGCCTCGCACCCACAAAAGCAACAAAAAGAACCATCTGGTCCGAAGAAGGAGTGGGGACCAAATGATCACCAGGAAAAGCATAACCAGAAATATTCTACTCCTGTAGCAGACCTCGCCCCATCAGTTCCTCCAGATCCGCCGCCGTCGTCGTCGGCGCCGGCCAAGCACCCTGCACCACACAAAATTTATCAGGAAAACTCCATCATCAACAAAGAAGAGGATCTGATCTTGACCTACCTTGGCAAGCTTGGTCCTCAACATCTTCCGGCCCATCAAGAGCACGAGGAATCGAGGAAATCAGGCAAAAGGCAAACTGAGGATTTTTTCTCCTTTCAACACAACAAGGAGCGCAAGAGCAAGAGGACCGAGAATATGGATGGCAGAGGCTAGAATGTACAAGAAGAAGATTAGCGACCAAATATTTATAAGGGTCAGCAGATCTACGTGGGCCTATTGGACCAACAATCACATAAGACAGATAGCACAAACAGTGACACAACGGATAAGCACCAACGGTAATAATAAAAAACAGTGCTCTCCAACAGGGAGAAAATAGAATATCTTAGGCTAAATTTCGTCCCAAGAAGCCATCAAAGGGAAAAAGAACGCAGAAGCAGCAAACAACCTGTCAGACGCAAAGAATAATGGGATCAACCGAGTTTCCACCAAAACAACTCGAAACCTTCATACGCATGAAAAAAGAACATGCAAGCAAGCAGAACATATCATACAACACCAGAAGCATCATCATACAACTCGGCACAATCACAATCACAGAATACAGATACCAATTCAGATAGCAAAACAACCTGCAGGAGAAGAAAACAAGACAAATATCTCTTCATTTTATTGATCAAGAAGATCTGAGATTACAACAAGCTACAGTGAGATACAAGACCATACAAAGGCCAAAAGACCTTTTTTATAAAATACAGAAATCCATCTATAGCGAAGCAACCAGGAGCCTAGTAGAATTTGGACCACATCAAGATAATCCTGGTCGATCGAAACATATCAACAAAGAACCCAATAAAATCTGAGGTCGTTAAACCTCTACCAAGATTCGATGTTGACAAGCAGGTCAGCAACCTGAGAAATAAGTTTGCCGTAGCAAACCCGCATCTGAGGCCACTGAGAATGGCAGAAGCACCAGGTTCACAAGAGCAGTGATCACTTCTTCACTCTCCACGGCTCCCGAAGAATTCGGACAAAACTCCCAACACGAGCTGACCTGCGCTGCAACGTGAAAACAACACCACAGAGAAGGAAGTGAAGGCCAGTCCATACCATGCAAGGCACGAACAACCTAAACAACTAGTAAACCACCAAGTAAAAGGCAGCAAGGAGGAAGGGTGAAGGGCACTGGAAGACGAGGCAGCGTAAGAAGCACCAAGTACATCACAAGCCCTATAACATTCGCCTCGACACCTTCGACAAAGTGATTCCACACTGGGACTAGCCTGCTACTAGCCCCTATCACAAGACCTACACCATTCGCTAAGAAAGAGTATAAAACAAGCTCGGGGGCTCGTCAAGCTCGCTAACCAACAACTCCATAGCTATAGAAGAAGGAAGCTATGGCTTAAGAAGAATACAAGAGCACAAGAAAGAAAGAAGGAACACAAGAAGGCTACAAGTGACCGATGAAGCAACAAGCAACAACCAACAACATTTATAGGCGCAAGATGGGTGCACAAAAACTAAGTCTACAGAGGAAAGATGAACCGAAGCAAGGACAATCATGTGAATTGAAATGACCAAACAAGCACGCGAGGACACATCACAGCCGACAAAGAAAGCAGGCATATAGAGCAAAGCCATCAAGAGGGCCTGCTAGGCTCATGGATCAATAGTAGAAGTTACTACAAGACAGAGAAGGCATATTCAATAGTATATCCCGAGAAAAGTACAAAAGCAACAAAAGCACTCAACCACCAAAAGCACAACACTAAAGAACAACATCAGCAAGGAACTCCAGAACCCTTTTCCACGTTCTTTCACAATGAAAAGAACCTAAAAAAGGCTCGGGGGCTACAGGAGTACCCTCTACCAAAGGCACTTTTCAAAACCTCTACAAGACCCTCTAGCTTTTTGTACCATAAAGCAAGAGGCTCGGGGGCTACACTCACTGAGTGCAAACTTTTTGAAATTTGCACTTCGTAAAAAGATGACGACAGGAAGAAAAAGGCTACGATTGGACCCTCTAGCTTTTTATACCAAAAAACAAGAGGTTCAGGGGCTGCATTCAGTGAGTGCAATTTTTTCTCAAAATTGCACTCACCAAAGAACCAAGACGAGAAGCAAACAGAAGAAAGAGCATCCCAAGATTTATCCTCTAAATAACATGGCTTCCGAGTTCCCAATCCTGGAACGCTCGGGGGCTTGTCGATAGAGGATACCGGAGGTTCCCCAAGAAGACGAAATACGGACGGAGGATCGAAGAACCCACCGCCGGATTCGAGAAGAACACGGAGTAACACGATGTGAGAACTGCCATATCCTAGAAGGATTGTAATAGGAAGGAGTACAAAACAGCTAGTTTTAGGACTCGTTCCTGGAATCCGACCAGGAATCAAAGAACCCGCAGCCAGTCTCGCCCTATATAAGGCTGCTGCGGGTACCCCCTGTAAGAACGCGAACTACACAATCACTCATACTCATCAATACAACGCAACAGGCTCACGCCAACTGGACATAAAGGTTTTTACTCGATGCAAGTCGAGGGCCTGAACCAGTATAAAATCATCTGTCTCGTCTAGTTTGCTACCACAACTGCTGAGTTTCGCAGTCCGCTAAGCTCCTCTGAACAAAACACCTTGTCGGGTACCCCGGTGGTGGGCTATCGGTGATAAAACATCGTCAGAAGGGTAGTTATTACCTTGGTTGTTGTTTGGGCGCTGAGGATAACCATTATTAAAATTGTTACCTTGATTATTGGGGCGCTGATTCCATCCTTTACCTTGGGATCGGTACCTGTTGTCGTGGTTGACGAAGTTAAGGTCTTCATGGGTTTTGGGATAGTATTGTCCAGAATGACCAGATTCTCCATAGACTTCGCACGTCATGTGGGAGTCCAATGCTTGCACGGTCTCCTGAGTGCTCATCTTTTCATAATTTTCTAGCCTTTTGGCTAGCAAGTCCACCTTAGCTGTAATCATGTCAGCCTCTTTAAGAGTGTGCATACCTTTCTTTCAGGGCTGTAAGCATTCATCGCTCCATCCTTGGTTGGACACCATCTTTTTGATTAATGCCTTAGCATCTGCAACATTTAGAGAAAAGAATGCTCCACCCACGGCAGCGTCTAAATGACTTCTATCGAGGGGGTTAAGGCCATGATAGAAGTTCTGGATTAAAAGCCAGTCTTCCATACCATGGTGCGGGCAAGCAACTATGTATTCTTGCATACACTCCCAAGCCTCGGGAATTGACTCATCAGCTAACTGCTGGAAGCTAGAGATCTTGTTGTGCAGCGCATTGGTCTTACCCATAGGAAAGAACTTGACTAAGAACGCATTGGAACACTTGTCCCAAGTTTCTACGGCTTCACGGTTAGAGTAGAACCATTGTTTCACCTTTCCCAACAAGGAGAATGGAAATAGGCGAAGACAAATAGCATCTGGGGTCACTCCCTTAATCGTGAAGGTACTACAAATCTCCAAAAAGTGTTGGATATGCGCATTAGCATCTTCATGAGCCTTGCTACAGAAGGGGCAGGATTGCACCATTGTGATTAATGCGGGCTTCAACTCAAAATGAGTGTCCGCATTGATGACATTGGGCACGGTGGCCACATTGGCAGCAGATGGGGCAGAGAAATCATGGATGGTCTTGTTGGCCATGTTTGTGGAAGAAACATGTGAAGAAATAGAAATGGGAATGGGGTCGCTAGCTTAGAAAGCTAAACACGAAATAACTCGATAGACTCTAGTCCGATGCATCAGTTCCCTTCCCCCGCAACAGCGCCAGAAATGCTTGTTGACACTTTTTAACGTCGCTACCTAAGATTGTTAGTTCCCGGCAACAGCGTCAGAAATGCTTGATGGTATATGTTAGTGTCACTCACGGGGTTGTCAATCCCGACACTAAAAACACGTGACAAAGGTTCTGTAGGTAGAAAAGGATTCTGCAAGCGCATAGAACTATCGTGTAGCACTTCGCCTGGGAGTACCACGTGTTGATTTATTTATTCCCAAAGGAAGGCAGGGTGTTGGTGTATCCCTGGGTAGAGTATGGTGAGTTATTGGGAGAAAGGTAAAATGGATGGATAGATGGGTGGAATGATAACTAAGGATAACTTAGAATCTAAGATAATCCTAGGGTAATGATCGCTACTTCACTCTTAGTGTGTGCACGCGGGTGTAATCTAGGTAACTAAGATAGCTGAGTGGATAGAAAGATTGTATCTAGTAAAGAGGCGCACGCGTTCCCGATTAAATAGGACACAACGTTACCACGAGCCTTATGAATTACTAAACTAGTTCTAGCGTGATGGATTACACAGGCAAATAGGGCTGTCACCACTTATTGCTACCACCTCCGGAGACCTAGCCGCACCTGTAGGTAAGTTATAGCCTAAGCATCGTGCTTAATCTACAAGCTTACTATCTCTACTTGAGGTCGAAGTAGACACCTTAACCAGACGACAGGACAATACCAGATAAATATGACTATCACTAAGATAACACGGTAAACCTATGCCTATAACCAAAGCTTAACCTTACTACTAATAAATAGCAGGAAAGTAAGACTTGAATGTAAAGGCGTAAGTAAATACTTAATGAAATACTTGAAGTAAAGTACTTGTATTAAGTAGATAATGTATGATTACAAAGAAGTATACCGAACTCGAAAACTCGGGAAGACTCTTCCAGACTCCGAGGCAAAAACTCCACCCGACTCCTCTCCTCTTGCTAGCAGCTACTACTCTTGCCAAACTAGAGCTAGAGCTAGAGCGAGAGAGCACTAAGCACTAGAGCTTCCTATTGCCTTCTAATGCTTGCAATGATTTAATGATTGTAGGAATTGATGGATGCTTGCTTCAATGGCCGAGGTGCTCCTTATATAGTGATGGGGGCACCATGGGGTACTTGTAGGCCGAAGGGGAAGTCGGTTTGCCAGCACCGCCAAGGTGGGCGCCCTGGGCCCAGGGTGGGCGCCCTTGCCAGGGTGGGCGCCGTCCACCTAGCACCGCCTTATGATCAAACGGCCGTGGCTCATCCCCTCAGGTGGGTTGCATGCTGGTTGAGTCGGTTTGGAGTCGGTTCCAACCGACTTTACCACTTGAGTGCATGACAATGGGCCCATGGATCCAAGTTACCAAACTCGAGAGCTCTTGGATCAAACCGACTTGGATTCGACGGTTGGGAGACGTGGGAAGGTGTTGTCGCGGATCGGTGATGTGGCTGAGTCCGAGAGCTGGCACGACCAAGGTGGGCGCCCTGGCTCAGGGTGGGCGCCCTGATCAGGGTGGGCGCCCTGGTTCCAGGGTGGGCGCCCTGGCACTTGGTCCGATTGCTGCCCTGTCACGTTCCATTGCCTCCTTTTGGTCCATTTGCACTTATTTTTGGTACTTTTTCTGCATACAAATATAAATTTTAAGTACAAATGAAATTAGGTAAAATTTAAATCATTTTTTGACATTGTCGGGTCATATTGCCAAGTATTTAATGAAATGTTGATGGTAAAAACAGTAGTTAATGACCATCAACGGATATGGTGAAAATTTGGCTATAATCACTGTCTTTTCTTTTTCTCATGGGTGCGCCTACACCCACACACATATACATGGCTCCGCCCTGCAGGAAGGATATAACTGTATTCTCTATCAAGAAAACATGGAGGGGACTGTTAATGATCTCTCTTTTTATTTCTCTTCGGCCATCACTAGAGTATTTGCAGTTGTGATTCATTGTCATGACTAGCAAATTTGTTTCACAATATTAGTGTTGGAAAGCATATGCTTTTCCTTTTCTTTCATGGAAATGTTCATCTTCAATAATAAGGTGCCTAACTTGAGCAATTGGAAGACCTCCTTCAGGAAAAGAAGTTCACCACCTTTTTAGGATAAAAAAGCAGTTCCATGGTCCTATTTTGTCCTAGCTTGATACCCTGTAATTTCTCCCTCTTTTATGTTTCTTCCTTTCTTCTTTCTCTTGTTAGGTCTTGACTGTCCGTTTTGTTTTCTCTCTCTCTTCTTATTTCTTTTTTTGTTTGTCTTTACGTGTGCTTTAATAATAGCACCGGGGATTTACTGTGCTGTTCCAGTAATCCAGTTCAAAAAAGTTAAAGCACTTTCACTTAAAACAGAGCTTTCTTTTTTAGATAACGGAGTTCCAGCTGACTAAAAATAGAGCTAAAGTAACCCAGAATTTTAAATGTAAGATTGTAAGTTTATCATTGAGAGACAGTGATTGAATTGAAGTGTTATATACATCTCCCTTCTTTAAAAAGAAAAAAAAAACTATAGGTACTTTTCTCTCTCAAGGCAAAAAGAATCGTCAAGTTTGTCAATTCTGTACAGTCCTACTGAAACCTATATAACTAATAATTTGCACTGATATTTAACAACTCGTACAAATCAGCGTCTAGGAGTCCTGACCTTCAGGGCTTCAAGCTGCCATGAGAAGAAGGGAACCCCCCACTGTACTCAAAGGCCCTGCTATCCATATCAAACGTCGAGGTTGACGTGGATGCACTGGAGTATGGGAGCTTAGGTCCAACCTTCATCGTTCTTGATTCAATGCTGAATGAAGAGCTCATAGACATTGAGCCCAGTGTGAGCCCATTGTCCTGCATTATCACTTCAATCTCCCTCACAACGCTGTTCATCAAGGGCCGGCCTGTTCCCACCTCCTCAACGCATTGCAGTGCTAGTTTTACGAACCGTGGGAAGCCGAGGAGGCCCCCCATTTTCTGAAGAACCGGGTCCATCACATCCTTGAGCCCACAGTGTGTGCCATCCTCCATGTCTAGTGCCATTTTCACCTCACGGACAATGTACTTGTTGTTGTGTATTGGTGGCTTAGCCACTATGAGTTCTAGGAGCACTACGCCGAAGCTGTAGACATCACTTTTTGCTGTGAGTTGCTGGGTCATGTAGTACTCCGGGTCCAGGTAGCCCTGCGCAGATTCAAATGATTTGGATGTGTTGATTAGTGGGTGTATTGTCAAGTTAGGATAATAAGCAGCACGACATGCATTACATAACAAAGTGAAAGCTCACCAGTGTTCCCTTCACATTTGTGCATAGTTCCCCTTCCTCACTGTCTGTTACCAGCAACGACAGGCCAAAGTCTGAAACCTTTGCCGTCATCTTCTCATCAAGGAGAATGTTAGTGGACTTCACATCTCTGTGAATGATTGGAGGATTGGCATGGTCGTGGAGGTATGCTAGCCCTCTAGCTGAATCCAGAGCTATCATGAGCCTCCTGCTCCAGTCTAATTGTATTCCTTTCATACCTAGTGCGGATTCACAGAAATTGTAGCCCAAAATCAAGAGATTTTACAGTTAATCAACAAGATGCACAACAATAACAAAACCGTAACTAATAAAATGAGATTAAAAACTTACCATATAAGGCCTCGCTTAGTGTTCCATTAGGTATGAACTCATAAACTAACATTTTTTCACCCTTTTCAAAGCAGAAACCAACCAGTCCAACCAAGTTCTTGTGATGAACCCTGGAAAGGAGTTCTATTTCTGTCTTGAACTCAAGGCCACCCTGCATGGACCCTTCCTTGGATCTCTTGATTGCTACTAACTGCCCATCTGGAAGTTTTCCTCGGTAAACCTGTTACATTGGAATCAGAAAAACTTTAAACCTATACTGAACAAAATAATAAATACTGTGCTTTCAGTACTCAAATGCATTGTTTGCTCACCGTTCCATAACCTCCAGCTCCAATTGCATTAATTTCTCGGAAGTCATTGGTGCATAACTTGAGTTCTTCCAATGAAAAGAATTTAGCACTCTTCAGTTTTGGTGCTTCACCAATATCTTCTCCCATTGATCCCCAAGACGCTGAAAATTTAGTAAATACATCAAAAACAAATCAACATTAGATGAAGGCATAAACTATTGACTGTAATTCTCTTGTAGAGTGCATCACCAAAAGGATCGTTGATGGACACAAGCCTCTGGGCCTGTTTCTTTTGACGTATAGCGTAAAATCCAACCAGAGTGATCCCCACGACAAGGAGAACAGATCCAGTCACAATGCCAATCAACACAGCTCGAGAAGCTGCACACCATCAGTCACATTTTAGACTTGCAACTATGGTAGTATCAGAAACAACAAAGAAGAAATGAGCTTTTACTTTTGTCGTGGAATGGGTAATGTTGTGCTTTCACATAGTAAGGCCCCCACATTTCCGGTGGCTTGTAAGTCTGAAGCGTAAGGTTGAAGCAGTTTAACACTTGAGAGTAGTTGAACTTTTTCTGGTTTACTGGGCATGACTTGATATCCACATTCAGGTAACCATCTTCATTGGAGTAAGGTCTCAAGCCTAACCGGTTCGGGGTACAGCTGCCCAGTTGCCCAGAGAGGTTCTTCTCCAGATCAGGAAGGTACTCGAGTACATTGGCAAAGGAAGGAGCTCTGAATACGATAGTTTCTGTAAAAGGATATGCACACTGAACATCAAAGAGAGCAGGCTGAGGTGGGGCTTCAGTTTGCAGGCCCCCGCATGGATTTGTGTCTGACAGAAGAGAATCATTGCAGAGTGGGTTTCCTTCAAGCCTTTGAGAAAAATAAAGAATTTTGTGAGAAAGGAATGTACAAGCTGTCAGAAAACTAAGTATTGAAATTAGCAGTGATACACACTTGAGGGTTTTGTTGAAGCCATTGTACACTGTAACTGAGGTGATTTTGTTGTTTTGAATATCGACAACATCGAGATGCATGCTTATATTGTTTCCCATGTCAAGCGTGCCATTCAGTTCATTATCACTCAGTACTCTGCAGCATGCTCAACAGGTTAGTGTATTTTATTAAATGCACAAGATAGAGAGGTCTAGTAATTTTAACATTTTGTCTTACAGATGCTGCAGTTGAGGAAAACTGAAAAGCTTCTGTGGAAGTTGCCCAAAAAGACCAACTGACTGCATTGTACTGAAGAAAAAGGAGACTTTGGTCATGTGTTGCTCCAAAACCTGCCACTTTACTGATTAATTTCAGATGAGTTTTGTGACTTACAGGGTCATTATGCTGTTCAAATCTGAGAAGTAGCTTGGGACATGAGAAGGATCAAAGCTGTTATTACTGATATCCCTGTGGGAAGTGATAAAGCATGTCAATCGCAGTACGAGAGTAAATTTCTAGCAAAATGTGGCTTGAGTTTGAAGGAAATTCTTACACATTTTCCAGCTGGCCCATCCTGGTCAAATTAGGAATCGGTCCACTTAGCTTGTTATTTGAAAGCATTCTGTTATTTCCACAAAAAATGTTATAGGAGAACACAACACAGAGGTTATTCTAATAAAGTAACATGTTGTAATTGGATAACTTACAAAATTTGGAGCTTAGTCAGGTTGTTGAGAGCAGGAACTGGTCCCATGAAACCATTGTCATTTAGACGACTGTATTCAGCGAGCACAGCAATATTAGCAGATTCCAGAACTAATACTAACTGCCAGCAAACCATAGAGCAAGTTTTATGAACACTTACAGTATTTCAAGTGATGGAATTACACCAATAGATGCTGGAATCTGTCCAGTAAATCTGTTTCCGTCAAAAAGGCTGGACCAAAGAAATCATGGTTAGAAAATTCCTAGTAAATGACAATGCAAAGGTTAAATCTTTGATCTGAGTCACTGACATATGCCTGAGGTGCATGCTGGAGTTGAAGAGAGATTCTGGGATTGAACCTTCCAGCATGTTTAGATTAAAATGGCTAGAAAGAGCAGAAGAAACATATTTATGAGTGATGGACACATATAAAGAATAAGTGACAAAACTGATGTCATTTTATGGCACTACTAACAAGTGTTCTGCATTAAGAAGCTGGTCCAATCCAGTTCCATTATCTCTGGAGGTTGGGAGAGGTCCGGTCAAATGATTATCAGCAAGGTCTAGCCAGGTGACGCTGGAGAGCTTGCCTAATGAGGGTGGGATGCTACCCGTTAGTTCATTTGAGTTCAGAGCACTGTACAAAAGCAACAAAAATAGGGAACAATTAATATCCTATTGATATATTTCACTATTTTGGCAACTTCTAATAAAAAGAACAATAGTCTTACAAGAACTTGAGTTGTGACAAGTTTCCTAGTTCGCTCGGAACAGGACCACTGAAACTGCAACCGATCAATGCTCTACAAAATTAATGGATAAAGATGAAGATGGTAATCAGTAAGGTGTAGGAGCGGATAAGCATATTGGCCCCTCCACTTGTAACACAAACTGTTGCAACTTACAACATTTCAAGCTTAACCAACTTCCCAATAGCAGGTGGCAGTGGCCCACCAAGATCTCTGTTTGAGGACAGATCTCTGCAAAGCCATTGCTCAGAAAGTGAGTGACACATTGTCCTAATGTAAATATACAAACATAGAAGCATCTTCAGCATCTTTGAAAAGACAAAATTACATGATGGCAGTACTCACAAGATCGTTAGTTCAGTCAGACTTCCTATATCATCGCTCAGAGTGCCACTCACGCCCATACCAAACAGATTCCTGTGATGTCAAAAAGTGTTAACAAGAATGAATTTCAGGATCTAGAGCAGAAACTGAAATCAGCAGGATCAGATCTACTCACAGCGATGTGACCCTTCCATTTTCATCACACAAAACACCATCCCATTTCATGCCGCAAGGATTGTTGGACTTTCCCCAGCTAGAAGGCACATTTTTCCATCCCTTCATCAAGGATCTGAGAGCAGCCGCTGCAAGAGAGAGAAGGGTCACTGGCGGACGCACTCATGGGCATGGGTGTACAAATGTACACACAATAATTTTGAAAAAAAAAATTACAGCTACTATGCATTACATGTATAATACATATAAGTAGACCAAATAATGTATGTTTGATCTAAATAAGAGTTAAAATGCCATGTTTTTTATTCCTCACGTCCATCATCTAGCACTTTTGCTTTGAATTGATGGAATATTTAACTTTACATATACCACAATGGTTTAGTTCTGATGTGCATATATGTAGTCTGTACACCCAATTTTTAATTCCTACGTCCACCACTGAGAAGGGTGATAACAACTTGTCAATGAACTTTTGGACACTCATTTAATGATTTCATCAATATATTTCAAGAATAAGAATTAAAAAAAGATTGAACCATCAAAAGGTTGAGCATATGTATTGATGCAGAGTTTCATAATACTGTACAACTCAAATCAATTAAGAGGAGAAATTATTAACTAACTCACTGACTGAATAAATAACACCAAGAACATTTTCAGGAAAGAAGCAGGGAAGAAACCAATTTTGCATTGATTTGTTGCCATTTCCACAAGCGTCTCATCAAAACAAATTACAAAATCCACTCAAATAGTTTAATCAGCAAAACGGAGGTATTTATGATTTCCATTATTTAGTTCAACTGGAAACTAATGAAGTCACACAACCAAAACTGAACTCTGAATCTGAAAAAGTACGAACTAGACAACCAAAAAAAAACTGTTATTTAGAGAGAGCTTTTGCTACTACTAATAAACAGAAGTTAGACATATATATAATTATATAAAAGAACGGGCAAAACCCCATCAAAGTATCACTAATCTTTGGTTCGTACACCCAAAATTCAATGAATTACACAAAACAAACAAAAAAGAACTTACCATCTTGCTGGTTGGTGTCGGCAGAGGCGGTTATTGATCCGGCAGCGCACAGAAGCAGCAGCAACAAGAGCTGCCCCTTGGACATCTCCTCCCTCCCCGGGCCAGAACTGCAAGAGAGAACCCTTCTCCTGCTCCGCTCCGATCTTTGGATGCGTTCTCCTCCCCAAACCTCTCCACCTCGCAAGAAAAAGGCTCTGCACCAACCAGGGAAGAAGTCTCCGAGAGGGGAGGAGGAAGAAGCTAAGCTTAGCACGCCTATGCAGAAGGAAGCAGTCGTGCCTGAAATAAGAGGTGCTTCCTTCCTCAACTTTTTGTCTTGTGTACTCGGTCAAAGTGACTAACATTTATATTTTTTATAATAATATTCAGTAGGGGACCTCTGTTCCTTTCAAAGAAAACGACTGACATTTTCAAAAATGTGCCGTTTACATTTTCTGTCAGGTGCTGTTGGCTTGGCTTCGAGGTTGTTGAGTTTGACAAATTTAAAACCCCTTTGATTCCTAACCATTACTTATTATGTCGTAGGTAGTATTTGGTTCACTGCCACAACCATAACATGAATAAAGGTGACCCAAATATCATGGGGCCATCTCAATTACTCCCTCCGTCCCTCGTTTTCGTTTTCCGAGAAATCACTTTCGGTAATTATATATTAAAATATAAATATATTTATACTAAGTAATTAGTATCATCAAAAAGATCTTTTCGTCTATTTTTTTGATAAATTTATTTGAAAATATAAATATTACACATATTTTCTATCAATAGAGTTAAATTTATGCCACGAAAACCCAAAACGACACTTATTTTGGGACGAAGAGAGTACCACTTTTTAGGTATATTTTCTCCTACTCAATCATCATCTATCAAACCCGCATTTCATACGAGTATTATAAGAATAGATTACTGAAAGGATTAGGCAACAACTCAATGTTTTGGCCTCTTCTAATAACTGAATTTTGCGCATGCACTTACACTATTTTATGGCTATATTTATATTGTCTTACTACTATATTTACAATGATTTATTTAGTGTTATTTATTGACAAAGTGATAAAATTTAGGGATAACATAACTTCTATTTCTATGAATTGCAAATCTCAGATAAATATATGCTAAAATTTTTGGAAAAAAATTTACAAATTATTTTTATGGATTGGAGATACCAAAGAAATATATGTCAAATTGAACATAAAGTATTTATAAAATTCAGAAAAATACAAATTGTTTACAATACAAATCATGGTGCGACCCACACTACCCACCATTATCCCTTCTCTTCCCGGACAAACGCGACGTCCACGCCCGTGCCGGGCATGGCAGAGGGAGCTTAAGAGCTGATAGAGTAGAGGGAGCAAAATCGGTTGTTGGGGATGGGACTTTGTTTTGCTATTGAAAAACCAGTAGATACAGTATGCTCTATTGAAAATTAAAAAGTTGTATTGAACCAACGGGTATCCGGATCTCATTGACCAAAACAACGCGTTGCCTCGAAAGCCACACGTGATGACGCTGACCAAACATTTGTCATTTTTCTTGATGAATGAAACAAATATTTTGCTTTTAAAAAAGATGGACAGTGATAGTATTTCACTATGTCAAAATAGCAAATAGAAGACACGTTACCAATGACGTGAAATCAGAACGTGTCTAGAAGAGTTTGTAGATGTACGTGTACCGTTAAGATGCATTTTTTTGTTACCAAATCGGTAGGAGGCCTCGACCTACTTTTTTTAATTAAAAAAAGAATGAAGTAGCATAGTTACAAGGCCTCTAGGCTGCAAAAAAAAGAAAAATCTTACAATTAAATAAAGCTATCCCTCCAAGAACTGATGAGTGATTCTTTGTGGGCTTAGCTTTGACACAAACCATCCCAATTTCATGCTTAGAATGTGTTTTCTAGACATCCACACTCTGAGCACCATTATCAAAGATGATCTTTTTTTAATAGCATCAAAAATAATCTTTGTTTCTGGTGCACCACAGACTCCAACATGCAGTGATTAGAATTTCTCTGAAAATAGGGTTGTTGAAGATTTCTCTTGCTCTGAGAATCATATCTATGGGACTACGACTGAAATCCCAAATTATTGGAATGGAAACCCAACACTCTTGACTGAAATTGCATTAAAAAAACAGATGGAAGCAGCTTTCTTCTACATTGCTATTACATAGTACACATGAGTAGTCAGAATTTCTGGTTCCTGTTGGGAATATGCCCTAGAGCTAATTATGAGATGATGATATTCCGATTGTATCCATGATTAATAAAGTATTCATTGAATATCCATTATAGACAACTTGTATTATTGACAATTATGTGAATTATTTATGGAACTCAATTACTTGAATGGTTATTCTAAAGTTATCCCTGGTCGGCGTTCTTGTGAGAACACACTTGAATATTAAACCAGCACATGTATTAGTTGATGGCTATGTTTCACAAGTCATGGACATGGAGATGTCAAACTAATAATGTGGGCACATGTGAGACATGTAGGCTGGACTGACCCGACATGAGAAAGTCTCTATTCACGTCATATACGTTATATCTTTAGACCTGAGATTGTGGTATGTACTCAAGATGTCAAACGGCATACTTAGGGACTGTCAAACGCTACTCCTTAATTGGGTAGTTATAAAGTTGGTCTTCGAGTGGTCGGAAAGCATGCTATGAGACATAGACAATCAAGATGAAATTTGCCCCTCTCTACTCGAGAGAGATATCACTGGATCACTCAAGTGAAAGGATCAACAAATGCATAGCCGTGCTTGGGTTAAGTGTTAACCCACGAGTTGAATCATATATCGAGTAGCAAAGGGAATAACTTGTATATGGTCATAGTAGTTCGTCTTATATGATATTTGTGTGCACGTAGAAGTTGTCACGCCTTGCTAGAGGCCGCTGTCAACTATTGGGCGAGTAGGAGTACTCAGCCCATGTCAATGTGTGTGTGAACCCATAGGGTCGCACGCTTAAGGGGCTGAAAGCCTAATCCGGGTTGGACCCGAATTAGACAAGGCTTAGGGTTACTAATGGGCCTCCAACTCGTGAGCTCATTGGGGAAGCCTATATAAGCAAGGGGTAGGGCGCATAGTGAGGGTTACATGCCTTGGACAGCCGCCGTCGCCCTCCCCACGCTCGCGCCTTCTGCTCCTCGCGGACCTAGCAGTCCGGAGGCGCATCGCTTCTTTCCTGTACGTGTGGGATACCTCGGAGGTGCTGCATCTGGAGCACTGGGATGAACCACGCGAGGGGATTGACATGATGGACGATCACGCAACTGCGCTGCCTGCTGCGACGCGTACGACTACATCGAGTCGTCTTCCGCTACATCCGCGCGTCTAGTGGTAATCCCATGACCTGTAACTAGCAGTAGATCCTGGTTTATGAGGCAGAAAAGTTTTGTTTTCTGGCTAGCGTAGCACCCTCATATCCCATCAGTGGTATCGGAGCCGTAACTGCTCGTTATAGGTTCGATTGATGGCATATAGATTATATGGAGAGATAGTAGATGCGATCTGCTAGTCTTGGTTGCACAGTTTGATTAGATCAATTGTGAAATGGGGTGATAGATGGAAACTCAATCTGTTTTCATGCTCTTGATGTGTGGCCGTGTAACGATCTACTCATACCGGTCGGTTTAATCCGCCATCTGAGTTAAGTGATATACGTAAGACCATACATGTTGGGCATAGATCAATGAGATTGATCTAGTGAAAATAGAGGGACTCCAAATGGTTCAGATTCAGGTTGATGAGATCAATCTGATGAGATTTTCATAGCAATTTCATAGATGTGATCTATGTAATCCGGTTTGGTTTTTAGGGCGCTGCTATCTGTCGTAGCGCCGTTGCTATACGTCAGTGGGACCGCCGTTGCTATCTATCGTAGCGCATAGAATCGTTCTACGCCTAACTTGTTTTTGCGGGGTATGTTGTGAATTGGTATGGCTCATGTGTATGTGTGTAATTCTTTCATGGCCTGCGTGTCATGTAAGCAACACGGCTGGAGCCATATGTGTTGCCATTTGATGTATTGGCCTGTGCGCCTAACTTGTGATTATGCGACTATGTAATTAGTATAGCCTGCGATAAGATAGTTCTTGGAGGACTTATCACAAGAAGGATGGCACACATGGATCGTGGAGATGGAGATCACCATGATGGGCAAGATGATGGAGATGGAGATCACCATTCATTAAAGGGCCATACCATGTCACTGTGTGAATGTGATTCTCATTATTTGTTCTACTTTCACATGCTATTATGTTTTGTCTACATGAGTGCGGTAGTGAAGTAGAACGATCCCTCAGCAATGTTTAAGTTAAATGCTTCCCCAAACCTTGCACTGTCATAAGTCTTGTACAATCGGTGGTGGGTCTATGAAATTAGGGTGCCACTGGTTTTCCTCGACTAGGCAGGTTCATATCGGATACTTACTGCAAGAAGGTTTGGTTACTTGAACAAGGTCATCCTAACGGTTAGGGATCTTGAAGCATGGAAAGGTTGAGTGCTTGGCATAGGGATGCTAGCCCAACAACAAGAGTCATATGAGATATGATTAGCAAGGTGTTGCTTACCGATCTACCATACCGAGCAGCTGTGATGCTAAAGCTCACTGGTCGGGATGTTAGTTGTGGGTCTTGAATCACTAAGTATCAATTGAGGGATATTGATTTTAGTGGGAGTATATTATATTTGATATAATTTACTCCTTCATGGATACATTGTCTTAGTATTTTGCATTACTTTTGTTTAGATGGCCGTTCGCAATCAACCATTTTCTTTGCGTACAATTCTTGAGAAAGATAAGTTGAATGGAACAAATTACTAGGATTGGATCCGCAACCTGAGAATTGTTCTCAGGGCTGAGAAAAAGGAAGATATTCTAGACACTCCATTACCAGATGAGCCTGGTGAAAATGAACCTGCTGCTGAAAGAGCCGCTTAAAGAAAGCATGCGATGCTGATCTTAAAGTGAGTTGTCTTATGCTTGCTTGTATGGAACCTGATCTGCAGATGCATTTCGATAACAATCACTCAGTGAACGATATGATCGTGGCACTTGAGGAGATGTTCCACACGCAGGCCAGGACTGAAAGGTTCAATGTCTCTAAGGCGCTTGTGGAAACCAAGCTTGCAGAGGGCGCAGCAGTAGGACCACACGTAATCAAGATGGTTGGTTACACTCAAAGATTGGAGAAGCTAGGCTTCCCAATCGGCCAAGAGTTGGCCACTGATTTTATTCTCTCGTCTCTTCCACCCAGCTATGGAAACTTCATCTCGAACTACCATATGCATGGAGCGGAGAGAGGCTTGAGTGAACTGTGTGGTATGCTAAAAACAGTAGAAGCTGACATCAAGAAAGGTGCCAGCAGTAGCCAAGTGTTGGCGGTCCAGAACAGACCTCAGTTTAAGAGGTGGGGCAAGAAGAAGGGCAAGGCTAGAGATGAGATCTCTAAGCCAAACCCACTACTACTAAGGCTGGACCATCTGCAAATTCAGATTGCTTTTATTGCAAGGGGAAAGGTCACTGGAAAAGGAATTGCAAGGAGTACTTGGCGTCCTTAGAGAAGGATGGCGGCGATAAAGGTATTACTGCTACTTGTACCCTTGTCGTTCATGTTACGGATATTTTTCTCGCTAATTCATATATCAATTCCTGGGTATTTGATACCGGATCGATTGCTCATATTTGCAATACGATGCAGGGAATGATAAGAAGTAGAAGCGTGGAAAAGGGAGAGGTTGACTTCCGTGTGGGCAACAATGCAAGAGTTGCTGTGTTGACCATCGGGACGATGCAACTTCACCTGCCATCAGGATTTATCATGGAATTAAATAACTGTTATTTTGTTCCTAGCTTAAGTCGAAACATTATATCACCTTCATGTTTGATGAAGGATGGTTATTCTTTTGCGAGTAAATACAATGGTTGTGTGATCTCCAAGAATGACATGTTTGTGGCTTTTGTATCCATTGTGAATGAATTATTTATTTTAAATCTTGATGATGCACCTGTCTGTAATGTTACTGCTAAACGGCCTCGGCTTAATGAGTTAAGTCCTACCTATATGTGGCATTGTCGCTTGGGTCATATAAGTGAGAATCGCATGAAGAGGCTCCATGATGATGGTCTTCTAACTTCGTTTGATTTTGAATCATATGAGACATGTGAGGCTTGTCTGCCAGGCAAGATGACCAAGGCGCCATTTAAAGGATTTCCTAAGAGGACGTCTGACTTGTTGGAACTTGTACATACTGATGTATGTGGACCAATGAGCACAACAGCTAGAGGAGGATTTCAATACTTTATAACTTTTACTGATGACTTTAGTAGATATGGATATGTCTACCTAATAAAGCATAAGTCTGAAACATTTGAAAAGTTCAAAGAATTTTAGAATGAAGTAGAGAATCAACATGGAAAGAAGATCAAGGCCTTGCAATCTGATCGTGGAGGCGAATATCTAAGTCATGAGTTTAGCACTCATCTTAAGAGTTGTGGAATTGTTCCATAGCTTACGTCACCCGGAACGGCTCAGAGAAACAGCGTGTCTGAGCGACGTAATCAGACCTTGTTGGACATGGTTCGGTCTATGATGAGCCAGTCGGACCTACCTTTATCGTTTTAGGGATACGCTCTAGAAACAACCACTTTCATATTGAATAGGGTACCATCTAAGTACATAGTTAAGACACCATATGAGATGTGGACTGGTAAGAGTCCCAGTTTGTCTTTTCTGAAAATTTGGGGTTGTGAAGTTTATGTCAAACGACTTATATCTGATAAACTAACACCCAAATCGGACAAGTGCTTTTTTGTGGGATATCCAAAGGAAACTTTAGGGTATTATGTCTATAACCGGACAGAGGGCAAAATGTTTGTTACTCGAAACGGTGTTTTCTTAGAGAAAGAGTTTCTCAAAACAGAAAAGAATGGACAAAAGGTGTATCTTGAAGAAGTTCAAGATGAGCCAGTAGGGACTGACTCTATGAGTGATGCTATTGTAGCAGAGCAAGTTGAGACACCCGTGGCAGTGGAGACACCGCCACAACCATGAAGATCAGTAAGACTTCGCACATTGCGTGGGGATTTGTTATTGTTAGACGATGACGAACCCGTGGATTATGCAGAAGCTATGGTGGATCCAGATTCCGAGAAATGGCAAAGTGCCATGAGATCTGAGATAGATTCCATGGGAGACAATCAAGTTTGGAACTTGGTTGACCCGCCTGATGGGGTTAGACCCATTGAGTGCAAATGGATCTTCAAGAAGAAGAAGGATATGGATAGAAATATTCATGTCTATAAAGCTTGGCTTGTCGCAAAGAGTTTTTGGCAAGTTCAAGGGGTTGACTACGACGAGACATTCTCGTCGGTAGCGATGCTTAAATCTATTCGGATCATTCTTGCAATTGTTGCATATTTTGATTATGAGATATGGCAGATGGATGTTAAAACAGCCTTTCTAAATGGGTATTTAGAAGAGGACATGTGATGAGGACATCACTCCATTGAATGCACAAGATGATCCTCCGCTGGACATTCAAGGTCCAATCACAAGAGCTCGCGCACGACAATTAAATTTACAGGTGAGCTCGTTCTTAAGGAAGTCTTTTTATGATTTTGAGAATAGATTGCTACCTAATGATTATATTGTACTTAGGAATCATGGAGAGGACCAAGGGATGCATAAGGGATGGCTTGGAGGTGTGGAGGACCAGCAAGGGCGCCCAAGTCAAGGTGGAGGCTCAAACCGAGTCGACTTCGAGCCTGTTTCGGAGTCCAAGACTAGTGTGGAGTAAAGTGGACGCCCAGGATACATCCGGACTCCGTTTTTGATGATCCACCTATGGATGAAAAGATAATTTCATAAGGAAGCCAATGGCGTTGGTTTGAGGTCAAAATTCCTTCGGAGTCATCGGGAAACATCAAAACAAGTTAGCGTCCAGAATCTGTTCCGGTGCTGCGTCACCGTTTTTGGTCCGTTGGGCCGTGTATCATTGTTGAGCCCATTAGGGGGCGCGTCCAGGGGTGGCGACGACCCTTAGACCTCTATAACCAGCCGCCGCCTCTCTCTTCAGGTTTTGGGTTTTGCTTAGATTATTCTGTTCACAACAGTTTCGCCGCGCCGTCGGTTTGTGAGACCCCAACTAGTGAGATTAATCATTCATCTGCAATTGATTGCATTCTTTCATGTTCTTGCTTGTGTTCTTTGATTAGCAGGCAAAGGACTCAGCCTTCTTGGTGTGGTCGACTGTGCTTCGACGGTCGATAACCAGAGGAGACGTGGTGCTGCGATTGCGGGGTTCAGAGCCGAGTTGTTCGAAAGCCGGATCGAATTGTGTCGCGATTCCACCAAATCGAGAGTTATTAGAACCTTTCGGAAGATCAGGAACCCTAGTTCACATCAACGTGTATATGATACAGCCCGAAGGTTTTGTTGATCCTAATAATGCTGGAAAGATATGCAAGCTTAAGAAATCTATTTATGGGTTAAAGCAAGCATCTCGGAGTTGGAATCTTCATTTTGATGAGGTCGTCAAAGGGTTTGGCTTTCGTCAGAATGAAGAAGAACCTTGTGTTTACAAGAAGGAAAGTGGGAGCGCTGTTGTGTTTCTGATCTTGTATGTGAATGACATACTATTGATTGGGAATGATATTCCTATGTTGCAATTTGTAAAGACTTCACTGAATAATAGTTTTTCTATGAAGGATTTAGGAGAAGCAACATACATCTTGGGCATTAAGATTTATAGAGATAGGTTGAGAAGGCTGATAGGATTAAGCCAGGGTACTTACATTGACAAGATGTTGAAGAGGTTCAACATAGAACAATCCAAGAAAGGGTTCTTGCCTGTGTCACATGGTGTGTGCTACAGTGATAAGCAGTGTCCTTCCACTGATGCTGAGTGCAAACGCATGAGTAAGGTTCCATACGCTTTGGCAGTTGGTTCCATCATGTACGCCATGATATGTACTCGTCCAGATGTAGCCTATGCTCTAAGTGTTGTGAGCAGGTATCAAGCCAATCCTGGTGAGAGTCACTGGACGTTGGTTAAAAACATTCTTAAGTACTTACGAAGGACTAAGGATGTGTTCCTAGTCTATGGAGGTGAGGAGGAGCTCGTTGTAAACAGTTACACCAATGCTAGCTTCCAAACCGACGGGGATGATTCACTATCTCAATCAGGTTTTGTGTTCACAATAAATGGTGGTGCAGTTAGCTGGAAAAGTTTCAAGAAGGAGACGGTGTCTGATTCTATAACAGAAGCCAAGTACATTGCAGCTTCTGGCGCTGCAAAGGAAGGTGTCTGGTTAAGGAGGTTCCTCATTGATCTTGGTGTGTTTCTGAATGCGTTGGGCCCATTGAATTTACATTGTGATAACAATAGGGAAATTACACAGGCTAAGCAGCCTAGGGATCACCAGAAGAACAAACATATACTCCGAAAGTTTCATCTCATTCGAGAGTTTATAAAACGAGAAGAGATCAAACTGTGCAAAATACATACGGATTTGAATATAGCAGATCCTTTGACAAAGGCTCTTTCACAGCCTAAGCATGAGGCGCATATGAGGTCTATGGGGATTAGACATCTAAGATATTAACTCTAGTGCAAGTGGGAGACTGTTGGGAATATGCCCTAGAGCTAATCATGAGATGATGATATTCTGATTGTATCCATGATTAATAAAGTGTTCATTGAATATCTATTATAGACAACTTGTATTGATTGGCAATTATGTGAATTGTTTGTGTAACTCAATTACTTGAATGGTTATTCTAAAGTTGTCCCTGGTCGGCGTTCTTGTGAGAACACACTTGAATATTAGACCAGCACATGTATTAGTTGATGGCTACGTGTTCACAAGTCATGGACATGGAGATATCAAACTAATAATGTGGGCACATGTGAGACATGTAGGCTGGACTGACCCAACATGAGAAAGTCTCTATTCACGTCATATACATTATGTCCTTAGGCCTGAGATTGTGGTATGTACTCAAGATGTGAAATAGCCTACTTAGGGACTGTCAAACGCTACTTCGTAACTAGGTAGTTATAAAGTTGGTCTTCGGGTGGTCGAAAAGCATGCTATGAGACATAGACAATCAAGATGGAATTTGCCGCTCTCTACTCGAGAGAGATATCACTGGATCACTCAAGTGATTGGATCAACAAATGCATGGCCATGCTTGGGTTAAGTGTTAACCCACAAGTTGAACCATATATCGAGTGGCAAAGGGAATAACTTGTATATCGTCGTAGTGGTTCGTCTGATATGATCTTTGCGTGCACGTAGGAGTTGTCACGCCTTGCTCGGCCCATGTCAATGTGTGCGTGAACCCATAGGGTCGCACGCTTAAGGGGCTGGAAGCCTAATCCGGGTTGGACCCGAATTAGACAAGGCTTAGGGTTACTAATGGGCCTTCAACTCGTGAGCTCATTGGGGACGCCTATATAAGCAAGGGGTAGGGCGCACGGTGAGGGTTACACGCCTTGGACAGCCATCGTCGCCCTTCCCATGCTCGCGCCTTCTACTCCTCGCGGACCTAGCAGTCCGAAGGCGCATCGCTTCTTCCCTGTACGTGTGGGATACCTTGGAGGTGCTGCATCTGGAGCACTGGGACGAACCGCGCGAGGGGATTGACGTGACGGACGACCATGCAACTGCACTGCCTGCTGCGACGCGTATGACTACATTGAGTCATCTTCCGCTGCATCCGCGCGTCTAATGGTAATCCCGTGACCTGTAACTAGCAGTAGATCCTGGTTTATGAGGCAGAAAAGTTTTATTTTCTAGCTAGCATAGCACCCTCATATCCTATCAGTTCCTAGATTGCTTGATATCCGTAGCCACTTAAGAAAGAGAGAGAACTAGCTGAATCTATTGTCATTGCTCTCGTAGGCTTTTTCTGGTACTAAATTTCTCAATCCCCCAGTTATAGGTACACTTGTCTATAACATTTTCATTTCAATCTCTGGATTCCATAAGTTGCTGCAATTCTTCAAGTTGACTTGAGGCTTGTATAGACAGGGTTGGGCTAAAGACTATCTAGTTGCTGACTGATCAAGAACCTAACTGAGCATTTAGACTTCCTTGCAAAAGAGAACAGGTGAGGGAACTTTTCTTTCAGGGTTGGTCGACCCAAATTTTTGACCAGAGCAGCACTGAATTACCCTTGCCTGGACCCCATGCTTTGATACTTTGGAAAAAGCTTCATGAGGTCCTTCCACCAAAAGGATCCAACTGATGATCTTCCCTGTGGTGGAGTATTAGTGTTGGAGTACATCTTTGTCCATGCAAGAGACACCATGGTATGTTTGCATTGTTATAAAACTTATCGAAGTGTTTTAACATAAGTACATCATTTTGTCTTTTAATATCGATGATTCCTAGACCACCCTATTTTTTTTGGTTTACATGCTTCCTCCCATCCCACCCTAATTCCCCTTTGTTCCATAGACAAGCTTTTCTTGCTTTATCTATTTGCCTCATAACTGTAGGAGGGAGCTTCAGATAACACATGTAAAATATAGGCAATGCAGAGAAAGCAGAGTTAACCAAGATTAGTCTGCCATTGTAGCTTAAAGTTTGTTGATACCTGTGAGTCTTTTCTCAATTCTGCAGATAAGTGGAGCATATTCATTCACAGAGGGCATGGATTGTCTGACATACTGAAGGTAAGTCATGGGTGACTTGCCCCTAATAAAAGAAGCAACTTTTTCATTTCAAATATGAAAGCTTAGTTGCAGACTTGGGTTACTATTTTACATGCTGACGGTGTAATAAAGACATTAGCACTGTGGACATACGGGCATTTTAATGACCTAAAAGGCACCGCTATGCGTGTGTCAAATTAGCCATAGAATTGTTAGGGCTAAAAATAAAACAGCCTTTACCAAATTTGTTCCAAACTTAACGGCGCCATGCTTAGTCATTCGAAGATGTCTATAGGGATAGTGTTTGCGTGTATGTGTACGTGATGGTGGATGTAGGTGCATGTTTGGGAATTTACGTCCTTTTTGGAAAGCCTTATAACAGCTTCATGAAGGTGTCATGAGCTATTTTTTTGCCAAACAACTCCTTTCAAAATAGCTTCATAGGGGTTGAAAATATTAGCTTCCGCTGCTCTCTCACCATCAAATGCACTGCCGTTGAGGAACCATAGAAATTACACGAAAATCCCCTGGACTATTATATGTGATAATTGTGATGTGCTATCTCAAGACAAGGGTATATTGGACTATTATCTTCTCTTAACCATTCATTAGTAGTTGATGAATGTATTTTGCCAAACACATTCCCAAAACAGCTCAACTTTAGTTAGAAAGCTATTGAGAAAGTTGTTTTTTTTAAAAAAAATAACTTCACTAATGAAGCTGAGCCCTCTCAAACAGGGTCTTAATCAAAAGAACAAAGAGGCTGCTCGGCTTATGGTTTCTATGGTTGTGATGTCTTGTATAAGAAAAAAAAATTATATAACGGCTGATAAGGTTCAAGCGAACAGGAACATGTGACAGCAATCTAATGAAAATCTTGAATATACTCATAATCAATTTCATTAAAATTGTAGAAGATAAAGCAAAGAGTTAAAATAAAGAGAAAAATGAATAGTCATTTCTACATATTTTTTTTAATTTTTTGAGAAACGTCATTCTAGAAAATAGAAGTGGCCGTCGCATGCTTTTCCAGCGGCAGCAGAGCGTATTCTAACCTAACCTGGGTCTTATGGGTCTTATTTGGGCCATGAAGCACACTTGAGCTGTGAATTGACAAGTGGTAAAAGTGCTCTTCTATAAACCATAAGATGAGAAATGGAGGGCATCCAGCAAGGGGCAAGTCACCCGTGTCAGACAATCTGAGCCGATTCATAGAAGGCTTGGTTGTCCCAGGGGAGACCTAGGTAGGTGAAAGGCATACTACCAACTTGACAGCCAAAGGTGTTAGTGTGGCAGAACCTCCTAAATCATATGGTCCACATGTATTATTATTATCTAAACAGACTCCTAATAACCATGAATGTGTTCCATAAGACTTAAAAGGTCTGTCGGGTAAATCCCGAATCATCCACGATTCTCCGAGCAGGATCAATCATTACAAAGAGACATTGCAGTATTACAACAGTTTTATACAAATAAGATATATCAGAGTAAAATAGCGGAAGAATTACAATAATATAAGTTTACAAACCGTTTAGTTTTAAACTTACAAACCATATGTTTTTAATTATTACAACTATAGGAGCAGTGGAGTAGCAATATAACTTATTACAAAACCTTGATGATACACTCTGCCCAAGAGCGAGATAGCCTATTCGTCGTCACTCTCCGCAACGACTGTCATGCAGCAGGGTGCAAAGCAATCCTGCACATGAGACTCACCTGCAACAAGGGTTCAACAAACCCTGAGTACAAAAGTACTCAACAAGACTGACCCGATGAAAAAGAGGGGTGAAGACTCAGAAATGCAGGCTAGAGGGACAAGGCAAGGCTCGTAGGAATTTTTGCAGAAAAATTCTCGTGGATCAAGTTTTAACTCCTCATGAGTTATAATAGAAAATAAAGTTCTCTTGCTCTAGCTCAACATTACCAAACAACTTCATTTAGATACCTTATCATCATTCAAGTTGTTACTACGATGATGAACAGATATCGAGTCTTCTTCTCTGAGAAGGAACGGTGATTCGAATCTATTTTTATACCCAGCTGGGACCTAGATCACTGGGATACCAGAGACTCTAACTCCGATGCATACCAGATCACAAATATACCGGATAACAACTGTAGCCATATATCACCACATGATACACGTGAGCACTTAGACCCAGTGTACCGATATACGTGAGAACTTAAACCCACAGTATACCACACTATGACATATGTGGGGACTCTGGCCCACTATATATCACTCCATGACATACCTGGGCTCCAACCCTCAGTATATCACTTCATGCATGTGGATTTTCTAGTTTCTCGATACACGCAGATCACCATCGAACGGGACCTAGGGCATCAACATACAGAAACACTACAGAGGGACTCCATTCCCAATGCAAGTTACCCGTCTGGACTCGATTTATTAACTATCATCATGTTTCCACAAACAAAGCCATTCTTATCTTTTTCATTCTTTTACTTTTTGAAAACCTAACTAATTAAGCAGGGCTAAGCATTACTATACATTTTCTAAAAATAGGAAACAAGGAATAAGGTAGCAAGACAGGTAATGCAATTGGTGGGTTATCACTCAACTTTTATTACTTAATGCAACATTTCATAACTGAAGCGATAAAACTTTTATAAAATAAGGGTAGGGTTTAAATGCATCCCGGGCTTGCCTTGGTATTCGGGGAAGAAATCTCGAGCTCTGGATCAACTCCCAACTCCTGAGTCTGCTCTTCCTTGGGATCTGGTGCGACAACATTAAACTCTCCGTTAACGGAAGCTACACGATAACATGATATGTTTCAACATGATGGAATAATAAACATGACGCTAGATGAATGCATAACCAGATTAAGAACTTGAGTATAACTTTGCTTCCTGATAAAATTGCAAGCCAACAAAACTTACTAAGTTCGTTAGGGTTAACTATTTATTAAAGAAGTTCATTAAACACATAAAATAAAGTTAATTAAACCCTAATGGCATGATCCAGATAAGCGTAAAACAATTAATTGAAGTGCCAAGGGTCATTAAGGTTAATGACCCAAGGTCATCAATCAATCCCAAAGTCAAACAACCCTATGATGATTAAGCAAGATTAAAAGGGTTAAACAATTATTTAAAAAGCATAAAATAAAGGCATAAAACTAAAATTATCTAACTAAGCTCAAAATTTTATTTTGAAAAGCTCTTGGTCTTATTAGATGGCAAAACAATTTTTAGAAATAAAAGCCAATTATTTTATTTATTAAAAATCATTAAAGAAGCATTTTTCAATTAAAAGGATTAATTTTAACTTATGTAAAAAGTACTCAAATTTAGCATTTCATATTTTTTCTAGATATAGGACATCATAAAGAGCATACACAAAAATTTTCAGAATTTTTGGAGCTATACATGAATTACTATGATTTTCCAAAGAGAGAGCATTTAAATCATTTTTCTAAAAATAGAAAAGGAAAAGGAAAATCCTTTCCCGATGTTGACCGGCGGCGGCCGGATTTTTACCGCGGATTCCTCGCCGGCGGCGAGGTCTCCGAACACATGGCTTGCACCTACGCGCTCTACGAAGCGAGATGAAGCGGCTGGGCACGATAACGCGGCGGCGCACACGGCGGAGCTTGGCCGATAGCGGCCATGGCGGTACGACGGCATGGCGGTGCGGCAACATAGCTCGCCGGAGCTTCTCCGGCGAACAAGAGCACATGGACGCACGCAACGCACCCACGCGAGCACGATAGAGTAGAAGATTGAGCCGAAATCGGCTCCTAACCTGAGCAGCTGCGCGCGCGACGGTGCTGGCATGGTGTGCCGGCGGCGACCCGCGATGTCCGGCCACGACAAGGCACGCTGGACCTAAAGAATGACACAATGAGCACCAGGAGCTCACCACGGTCATGGTGCGCACGAAGATGACGGCCGGAACGAGGCGAAGCAGGGAGCACGACGATGACAGGGACGGCGGCGACGCTCCGGCGGCGAGGACAGCGTTCTAGGGCAACCTAGGCACCAACGGCCAAACAAACGAGCGCATGAGCTAAAGGAGATCATGGCGAGCACTATGGTGAATAAGATGACAAAAAATACCCAACAATGACAGCTGAGGACAGAGGAGCGGCTCGCGGCGGCGTGGCTGCCGCCCGGGAGGAACACGATGGCGCGGGGATGATTTTGACGGGGCGAGGCGATGCAAGCGGGCTAGGTGGATGCGCAAGAGCTAGGCGAAGCTAATGGAGAAGAAAATGGAGGCAGGGCGCACTCAGTGGTGGCGAATTTTGCCGGCGAGGATGAAGTTCGACGGCGGCAGAGGAGAGCAGGGGAGAAGAAGAGGCAAAACGGCGGCCGGCTTGCTCTATTTAAGGCACGGTGGCGAGGCACGGATGGCCGACACGACGACGATGAAGTTTCTAGCGCGGGGAGGCGAGCTGGCGGTCGCGGCAGGGCGGTATGGCACCGGCAGCCACGGCGACGCCGGTGAACAGAGAGGGAATTGAAGGCGATGACGTCAGCAACTACAGTAACCAGTGATGTCACCCAGAAAAATCTCAAATTACTCCAGATTTTTCGTAGCAATATGAAAATATCCCAAAATATCATTTGCACAAATTTTCAAGAGATACATTTTTAATTTAACAAGAATTTTCAAATTTTGCTTAGTTTTTGAAATATGAATTTAAATTCAAAAGCGAAACAAAACCTAGAAACAAATATTTGAAATTACTTTTGATTTTTTAATAAAACTTGAAAATCTTCAAAACTATGGAATGCTCAACTTTTCAAACCAAACATTTTTAAAATACAAAATTTTCTCAAAATATGCATAAATTTTGAATTATGAGTTTAAAATCAAAAGGGGACAAATGTTGGAAAACTGTATTTTCAAATTTATTTGAAATTCTTTTTGGAAATTTGAAAAACATTAAATACCATTATTGTAGCTCTTGTTAAGATCTACAAACCATATTTTGAGGGTATATCAAAATTCCTTATAGATTTTAAAATATGAAAAGAGGGGTAAATAGGGTTTTAAAATAAAGGGTTTTTGACAGCGAATTCAAACTCGATTTGGTTTCTAAATTAATTGGTTTGTCAATAGTGATCACAAACATCATCCAGGGACATTTTTGGATCATTGACCCAATGACACCCTTGGTAGACCAAGTTGACTTTTGAAAATCATTTTTATAACTTTTCAATTTGAATTTAAATTTAAATTGCAAAACTTGGAAATAAGCTTTGAAATCCAAATTCAACTTCAAATATGGAAATCATTTTTAAGAGTGGTACTTAGATTCATATACTATGCTTGACACTAGTGTAAACACAGTTTACACCTCAAGTACATAGGATATAAACTAAGTACTTTGGGATGACATTCGAAATTAGGTTTTATGATTTTATGTAACACAACATTTCAGAAACGCAAGTAACCTATGAAATGTAAAATTGTTTCAGTTGGTGCACATCGAGGTTGACCTAAACATGAGTGCTTTGTAATGCATATGATGACATAGCAGGTTTTAGTTATCATAACACTAGGGATGTTACAACCCTTCCCCCTTAAAGAAATCTCGTCCCGAGATTAAAGATGTAAGAAAAGTAATGGAAAAGAAAATATGCCAAGAAAACACACTTCGCTTAAGTACATAAGGAAAGGGGTTTTTATAACTCACACTAGACCAGTTATAACTCATAAAGGGAATTGTAACTTAGATAGAAGCATAGAACTCTGGGAAATTCTCCAATAAGTAATCTTTCAATTCCCAAGTAGCTTCTTCTTCTGAATGTTGATTCCATTGTATCTTATACCACATAATTGTTCTGCTTCGGATAACACGGTCTTTCTGATCCAAAACTTGAATTGGGTACTCGGAGTAAGTCAAGTCAGGTTCGAGTTCAATTTCTTCAACATCAACAACTTTATCTGGCAGACGAAGACACTTTTTGAGTTGTGATACATGAAATATATTGTGTACAGTTGACAACTGTTCAAATAATTACAGATGATATGATACCTTTCCGATTTATGCCAAGATCTAAAATGGTCTAATATAACGAGGTGCTATCTTGCCTTTTAACTCCAACCAACCAACTCCCTTTATTGATGATATCTTTAAATACACATTATCTCCTTCGTTTAACCACAATAGTCGACGCGACCTCCGCCTGGGCCGCGCGCTCCACGCCCGCCTCCTCCGCACCGGATCACTCCTCGATGCCGACGCCGTCGTCGCCAACTCGCTCCTCACGCTCTACTCCAAGTGCGGCGCCGTGGCCGCCGCGCGCAGCGTGTTCGACGGAATGCCCGTCGGCCTGCGGGACCTCGTCTCCTGGACGGCCATGGCGTCCTGCCTGTCGCGGAACGGCGCAGAGGCCGAGGCGCTCCGCCTGTTCGGCGAGACGCTCGAGGAGGGTCTCCTGCCGAACGCGTTCACGCTGTGCACGGCGGCCCAGGCCTGCTTCGTCAGCGAGCTCTTCCGCTCCGCTGGTGGCGCGGTTCTTGGCTTGGTGTTCAAGTTGGGTTTCTGGGGCACTGACGTCTCGGTGGGTTGCGCTCTGATTGACATGTTCGTGAAGAATGGGGATCTGGTGGCGGCACGCAGGGTGTTTGATGGATTGTTTGAGAGGACGGTTGTCGTCTGGACATTGCTGATTACACGGTATGCACAAAGTGGCTATTCTGATGAGCTTTGGAATTGTTTCTTGACATGCTGGAGAATGGATTTCAGCCGGATCAGTACACCATGAGCAGCATGTTATCGGCTTGTACAGAGTTGGGATCATTCAGGTTGGGGCAGCAACTGCACTCTCTACTGTCTAATTCCAGTCCAAGCCTGAGCGCTAGAGACTCTCTAGCGCTCAGGCTTGGACTGGAATCAGACAGTTGCGTGAGCTGTGGATGTATGCAAAGTCTCACAATGGACAGTCCTTGCACAATGCAAGGGAAGTCTTCAATCGGATGCCAAAGCATAATGTGATGTCATGGACAGCACTTTTGTCAGGGTATGTGCAGCGTGGATCGCAGGACAACCAGGTGATGACACTGTTTTCCGAGATGTTAAATGAAGGCATCAGACCAAACCATATCACATATTCTAGTATGCTTAAGGCGTGTGCTAACCTTGGTGATCAAGATTCAGGCAGGCAAATCCATACCCATTGCGTCAAATCCAGCCTAGCTGACGTAAACGTTGTTGGGAATGCTCTAGTAAGCATGTATGCTGAATCTGGTTCCATGGTGGAAGCTAGACATGCGTTCGACCAGCTGTATGGAAAGAACATGGTATCCTTCAGCGGCAATTTAGATGGAGATGGGAGGAGCAGCGCCTATCAAGATTATCATATTGAAAGAACAGGGTTAGGAATCAACACTTTCACATTTGCTAGTCTGATCAGTGCTGCCGCTAGTGTAGGGTTGCTAACCAAAGGCCAACAACTGCACGCGCTCTCACTGAAGGCTGGATTTGGGTCAGATAGAGCCATAGCCAACTCTCTTGTGTCTATGTACTCTAGATGTGGATACCTAGTTGATGCTTGCCAAGTCTTTGATGAAATGAATGACCATAATGTGATCTCATGGACTTCAATGATCAGTGGTTTGGCAAAACATGGGTATGCAGCAAGAGCTCTGGAATTGTTTCATGATATGATTGCAGTTGGGGTGAAACCAAATGATGTCACATACATTGCTGTTTTATCTGCATGTAGTCATGCCGGTCTAGTTAAAGAAGGGAAGGAGCACTTTAGAACGATGCAGAAGGATCATGGACTCATACCAAGGATGGAGCATTATGCTTGCATGGTTGATCTGCTTGGGCGATCAGGCCTTGTTGAAGAAGCACTAGATTTCATCAACGAACTGCCTTGTCAAGCAGACGCATTGGTCTGGAAGACACTCCTTGGAGCCTGTAAGACCCACAACAACATGGATATGGTGAGATGGCTGCTAACCAAGTCATACAACTCGAACCACAAGATCCAGCCCCCCATGTCTTGCTCTCCAACTTGTATGCAGATGCCGGTTTGTGGGATCAAGTAGCTAGGATAAGGAGCCTAATGAGGGATAAAAAGTTGATGAAAGAAAAAGGGTTGAGCTGGATGCATGTTGAGAATACCATTCACGAGTTTCGAGCTGGTGATACCAGCCATCCACAAGCAGAGGAGATCTATATAAGGTTGGAGACGCTGATAAGAGAAATCAAAGTCATGGGCTATGTACCAGACACCAGCATAGTGCTCCATGACACGTCGGATGAGCTTAAGGAGCTGTGTCTGCTTCAGCATAGCGAGAAGATTGCTGTTGCATTCGGTTTGATCAGTTGTACATCCGCAACAAAGCCAATAAGGATATTTAAGAACCTCCGAGTATGCGCTGATTGTCATTCAGCACTCAAGTATGTCTCTAAGGCCACTGGTAGGGAGATAATATTGAGAGATAGCAACAGATTCCACAGGATGAAGGGTGGGGAATGTTCATGTGGAGAATATTGGTAACAAGCAGGCTGGGCTCACGTAGTCACGTACTCACGTTTTGCTGAAGAGCCCATGTACAGAGTTCTGGCGCACCATAACATTATTTGACAGTGAGTGGCCATCTTCATAGTTTCTGTAGCACCTTCACAAAATCATAGGTTATACAGATCATGAGTTGTTGTGATAGTTTATACTGCAGTTTTAGAATTTGTATAGTTGTATGCACCCTCCTATCACCATAAATACAAATTGTTTCTGAGTGGTCAAACTATTTTGCTTTACCATCAGTTTGATAGACTGGTATCGCAAGATGAGAGCAGAATTTTCAAAACCTAATCACTGACTGCAGGTGATGAAAACAACTTTCTTGTAATTTTCATTGCAAATCAAGATAAACATGTCCAAAATCGGCAAGATAAACTGTTAACTGAATGCTCTTTAATACCATTTTATGGATAAATCAACATATAATAACTGCTTGCATATGAGTTTAAGCATACCGTACAGCCATGAAAGCTTGTGAATCATTACACGATTAGAAGCCATAATAACAAGTTTGTCTCAGATAATTCTTTCATTAACTTTGATTTAGAAAAAAAAGGCACAGAATGGGTGTGGTAGTTTTACACCCATGAAAATGTTTACATGGACAACGGTAGACCATAATGAAATTCCTTCAGTTACAGAGCGCCCAAAGGCCAAAGGGTGCAAAGGTTTCACATGATCAAAAGGAAACTCCAGAAAAAGATATCGATATTACAGACCAGAGAGCTGGCTAGATGTTTAATACATTCTGATAGAGCATATATGTTAATGTATTTTCAAAACATTAGGTCAAAGCTAGAAAAGTTTGACTTTGGACAAAGCCAAAAGTGAACTATAATTTGGAACCAAGTACATGTTTGATGCTTCATTTTCAAAATTTTCATATTAAGAATAATAACTCAAGGAAGATTATGATATGCTGGCAGCAAATGCATAAGAAATTAAGATCCAAAATTATCATTTGGGCCTCCGCAGTTCTGGTGGAAGCCACACACCAAGCATTAACGAATTTGGTTTAGCAAGGCCTTGCAGCTCCATCAATTCCTCCTTGCCGTATTTTATCCTTTCATCTGTTCAAACGAATGGCAAACTGGTTATCAATATATTTCTAACAAAGCTCCGACTAGGACTGTATTTCTAACAGGAAGTGAAGGTACAAAACAGAATATCTAGCATCCTCACCTACAAAAGAGATATCGTGTAGCCTACTTGGGCCAGCAAAGCTGTTTCCAACTTCTGCTTTCACATGTGGAGGTTGTCTACGTCTAGGTTTACGAAGTTGGGAACCACCAACAAAATTTGCCTGAACTTCCTGCATGAGCTCGTGCCTCAATTCAATTGTAGGATGACGCTTACAGAATGTTGAAATAGCATTGGCTGTTAAGATCCAACAGCCACTTAAATCCAACACACAGAGGGTAGCAGGGGGTACAAATTGTAAAAGCCCCAAGCTCGATAATATATTCCCGCAGAACCCAAGGTGGATCAAATTGGAGGCAGCAGAGAGAGCATGCAAAGCAGGATCAGATAAGAAATCACTCTTCAGGTACAAATATTTCAGTGCTGCAAAGGACGCCAAGGGAGGTATAACTTCAACTGACAGTGGTGTATCCTCCAGATTTAGAGTTTCTAGAAATTTGAGATGTTCAAATGCAGACATAGACAACAACTTCTCTGAATTTACTTCAGTGTGAACAAAACCTGCCATAAGATAAAATTTATTTTTCTGTGGCAGAAAGTAAATTGATGTAATCAAGGTAACAAAATATTTACTAAGCAAGAGCACAACCTTTTATATTTGTCTGGCTTAAATCTATCGTTCTCAACAACGGTACCATGCCAATATATGCTAGAGCAGAGTCATCAATTTTTGTGTTAGCTAAAGACAGTGAGATGAGGTTTGGAACTGTCCCTGCTAGAATACACAGTGCCTGTGAAGTTATTCCAGTATTCTTGAGGCTCAAATGTTGCAAGTTTGTTCCAAGCTTTGCAATATGTTCAATTGCACCATCAGTTATTATGTTGTAGCTAAGATCCAGATGCTCTAGATTTTTCATCTTTTCCAAGAAAGACAAGTTGCTTAACTTGCAGCTAGACAAGTCCAAATGTGTCAGTGAGCTTGCTTGGATGCTAGAAAATACTTTATCAATATTGCCAAATGTAGCTTCAGAGACAATAAAGTTTTCTAGAGGAACAGGAACTTCAGATTCCTCATCACAAATAGAATGAATTTCGCAGTTGCTCATATTTAGACAGCGTGTGCTTGGAGGAATCGATAAATAGTTGACACGTGTCAACGCAAGATTCAAGAATATCAGCCTTGCAAAGGATTTCAGAGCAGAAGCTCCCTCATTTGTAGCTTCACTACCCCATATATCAAGATGCTCAAGTCTTGTCAATACCTAGAAAAATAATACAACTATAAGAAATCAATATTCTGGTACATGCAACCAAAAAGAAATCAGTTGGCATATATTAGTAGATTGAATGTATGGTTGGCAATTCCAACATGAGCACCTGGATAGCAAAAGAAAATGAAAAATGGTGGCACACCATAAGACTTCATACCTGTAAAGACTTTAGGCTTTTGTCTGTCATGAGAATTCCACCCAGATCAAGGAAACTTAGATTTGTCAGTGAAGAAATGAGCATCACTCCATTGTCAGTCAATGCAGTCTCAGATAAGTGCAGCTTCTCCAAGCTTTCAATGGTCACTATATGCTTGATGCCAGCATCAGATATCTTTTTGCACCTTGACAAGTCCAGCTCCTTTAATGTATTCATTCCTAAAGTAACAAGGAAATTATGTTGCAAATCACAGAACTCAAAAGCAGGAGCAAAGCAAGGCAGTTTTGATGCTGTCACTTGACAGTAGTGGATTTTTAAAAATCCAAGGCTAAAGTGTTGATCCAAGATAAACATGACCAAGAATTGTTCTTTTGAACACTAGTGACATGACATTGATGGTTCTCTATTCTGGATCCACCCATGCCCAGTGTAATAATCATATAAGCAAAGAAGTTTCAGCATCTCACCAGAGAGCGACCAGACAGCGTCATTGTCGACATTCTTGCAGTCCGCCAACTTCAGGACCCCCAGGTACCTGAAGGAGCCGAGGTACGCCAGCCATTCGGCATCCATGGACAGAAATCCGCTCAGGTCAACCTCCTCCACCGACCGGCCAAACACCCTGCACACAGGGAGACATGATTCAGCCATGAACCAACATGAGGAACAATAGCAAACCTCATAAGAAGGTACATGATATTTTTTTTAACAGGTATATATTATTCATATTCATATAAATAAGAAGGTTTGTTCAACAGGTAATGCTACATTAGTACAGCGCAATTTGCCATACAAGATCACGGCCCCATCACATAAACACTAATCCACATTGCCTGGTATATCCGTTGAGCTACATGGTGCTACAAGATGCAATTTTGGTTGGATAGTTTGGGCAACAGAAGCTTAGTTAATAGAGCTGGAACCATACACAACAGTGGAAAGATTCACACTCCCCTCGAATTGGTGGTGGTTCTACACTCTGTACATGCTGGAAGGGTTGGCATTCTAGATAATCCATGGGTGCTCAAGAACCTTGTGGAGGAAAGCCAGCGAGCTGAGTTCTTTACAAGCATCTAAGCAATCAATTCCTGTGCCCCAGGTGAAACGAAAGGTTTCAATTACCACCCTTCTGTATGTTTCTGAGTGCTCTTTAGCTTCAAAAGGTTGGACCCGAAATCTATACAATACTACTATTTTCGTGGAACCGGTGCCTTCCGTCGGAAGACTCAGAACACTTTCTGAGAACAGTAAACGGCCATTCCCCCGGCCTACGCTACACGCGACTGTTAGAGTATAATTATAACAGCCCATATTGGGCTTACGGCCCATTGGCCTTGTACTCCTAGTCTGACTTGTATTAGTACCACATTGTAACTTGTACATTACTGCAAGCCTTCCAGGCTATATATATGAAAGGTCACCCCCCTATTGGGTGTGCGGTGTTTTTCTACGTGGTATCAATCTAATCACGATCCTCGCTTCCTCTGCCCGTGCGCCCTGCCTCTAGGGCTCGCGCCATCGCACCACAGGGCCGCCGCCGCGCACCAGCGCCCTCAGCCGCGCCGGTCCGCCGCCCGCCTGCCGCCGCCCCGGCCGCTCGACTTCGTCGCGCCGCCCAGGCCGCCGCCAACCCGGCCGCCCGACTTCGTCGCACCGCCCAGGCCGCCACCTCACCCGCGCCCCTGCTCCTCGCGATCCGCGCGCCAATCCGTCATGACGGAATCGTCGCAGTCCTCTGCTACCTCCGGCGTCCTCGGGTCGTCAACATCCGGCGCCATGGGAGACGGCGTCGCCCCTGCCTTCTTCGCTGCCTATGCAGCCGTCAACGTGAAGCAGCTAGTTCCGATCTCCCTCAGCCTCGAGCGTCCCAACTACTCCAAGTGGAAGGCGTTCTTCACTGCCCTCTACGGCAAGTACGGGCTGCTCGGCCACATCGACGGCATGGAGGACGCGCGCCCGGCTAACCCCACGTGGTCTCAGCCCGACGCCTGCATCCGTGGCTGGATGTACGGCTCCTGCGACGACACCGTCCTCGACCTTGCTATGGAGCCCAATCAAGACGCGCGCGCTCTGTACGTCTACATCGAGGCCCTGTTCCAGGCGAACAAGGAGCCTCGGGCGATCGTCCTCGGGCAGGAGTTCCACAGCATGTCCCAGGGCGATCTCTCCGTCGACGCCTACGCGCAACAGATGAAGCACACCGCCGATGCACTGCGGGAGGTTGGGCATACCATCTCCCCCTCGCAGCTCGTGCTCAATCTCCTGCGCGGCATCAATCCCTGCTTTGCCACCACCGCCGACATCATCGCCAACATGTCGCCGCTTTCCGACTTCAAGTCTGCCACCAACATGCTCCGTGTCAAGGAACTTCATCTCGGCAGCGAGGGCAAAGAGGTTTCATCATCAGCGCTCGCCGCTTCCACCACCTCCTCTTGCACCTCGCCTTCCTGCCAGTCCACCACCTCTTCGGCCTCCAATCGTGGAGGTGGTGGCAAGGGCAAGGGGGGCAAGGGCAAAGGTGGCCGTGGCGGCAACGGCAACGGCACCAACAGTGGCGGTGGGCGCAACCAGCAGCAGCGTGGCGCCCCTCAGGGTGTCTCCGGCGGTCGTCAGGCTCCTCAGCCGGCCTACCCTTGGGTTTGCTACAACCCTTGGGCCGTCCAGTGGACTCATCAACAGCAGCAGCAGCAGTGGGGTGCACCATCAGCGCCTCCCCCACCGCCTCCGCCTCCGCATCAGGCTCACACTGCCTTCGCGCCACCCCAGCTCGCTGCGCCCCCCGACGTACGGATCCTGGGATCAGGCCAGCCTGATCGCCGCCCTTAACCAGATGGCGATTCAGGGGTCCAACTCCTGGGTCATGGACAGCGGAGCGACATCCCACATGTCCTCCAACGACGGTATTCTCCTTTCCTGTCTCCCGACGCCACCGTCCTCCATCACGGTCGGCAACGGGCAATCTATTCCTGTTCTTAATCGTGGCACATCTCTTTTACAAATAGTTGATCGTCCTTTTCATCTTGATAATGTTCTTATCGCTCCCCAACTCACCCGTAACCTGTTATCTGTTCGACAGCTTACTCGCGACAATAATTGTTCAATTGAGTTTGACGCCTCTGGTTTTCTGTTAAGGATCTCAAGACCAAGACGGTTCTCCTTCGGTGCAATAGCAACGGGGACCTCTACACCATTCCACATCACATGCCTCCTCGCTGTCATGTCGCCGTCGTCTCCCTAGAGCTGTGGCACTCCCGCCTTGGTCATCCAGCACCCGCTGTCGTCGCTACTCTAAATAAACTATCAGCTATCCAGTGTAATAAAGCAGCTCGCCGCATTTGTCATGCTTGCCAGCTCGGTAAACATGCTAGGCTGCCGTTTGCTAGTTCGGTCTCTAGTACATCAGCACCATTTGAACTTGTTCATTGTGATGTTTGGACCTCTCCAGTTGCGAGTATTTCTGGCTATAAATTTTATCTTGTGTTAGTTGATGATTATACACATTATTGCTGGACGTTCCCTCTTCGCCATAAATCTGAAGTTCATGACCACATTGTTCAGTTTGTTGCTTACGCTCACACACAATTCAGTTTTCCTATACGCTGTTTTCAGGCAGATAATGGCACCGAGTCCCTCAACAATGCCACCGCCACCTTCTTGGCTAGCCGCGGCATCCTACTTCGCACCTCGTGCCCCTACACATCTGCTCAGAATGGCAAGGTTGAGCGCATGCTCCGCACTCTGAACAATGTTGTTCGTACGCTTCTGATTCATGCCGCCATGCCTCCATCTTATTGGGTCGAAGCTCTCTCTACCGCCGTGTTTCTCACAAACCGGCAGCCGTCCTCGTCCAAAAATAACGGTATACCCTATCATCTTCTCCACCACAAGATGCCAGATTACTCCATCCTTCGGGTTTTTGGCTGCTTATGTTACCCCAACCTTAGTGCTACGACTCGCCACAAACTATCTCCTCGCTCCGCGGCGTGTGTCTTCCTCGGTTACCCTCCTTCTCAGAAGGGCTACCGGTGTCTTGACCTCTCCAGTCGCAAGATCATCATCTCGTGACACGTCGTTTTTGATGAGACTCACTTTCCGTTTGCGGCTTCAAAGCCTCAAACGGATTCTTTTGATTTTCTGTTACAGGACTTACTTCCCGCGCTTGCTCCGTCCACCTCGGGCGTTGAGCAAACGCGGGCCTTGGAGGATGCTGGCGACCCCGTCGGGCTCGACCCTGCCATCCTGTGGCACGGCGCTGCCCACCGGCTGCCCCAGGCGTCCCGGCAGGCTACGGCTCCAGCACCACCTCCACCAGCAAGCGGCGTCGCCCCTGCTCCGCGCCAGGTGCCTTGGCAGGTCGCAGCTCCAGCGCCTCCTCCACCAGCCGGCCCTGTTGCCCCTGTCCGGCAGCTGTTCGGCATCCACTACAGTCATCGTCAGCCGACTCCGGCTCCACCGCCGTCGCCGGAGGGACCTGCGGCTCCAGCACCGCAGGCAGTGGTGCCTCCGGCCCCAGCACCGCCTCCGGCTCCAGAGCCTCCTGCGCGGGCGACTCGTTCCCAGACGGGTTCCCTGCCATCGCCCGTGCAGCGGTATGGCTTCACCGCGGCGGCCTCCGGCCTGGCTTCTCCGTTGCCAGGCAACACTCGTGCCGCGCTCGCCGATGCAAATTGGCGCGCGGCCATGGCTGAAGAATACAAGGCGCTCATGGACAATGGCACCTGGCGTCTCGTTCCTCGACCGCCTCGCGCCAACGTCATCACCGGCAAGTGGGTCTTCAAGCACAAGTATCACGCAGACGGCTCTCTGGCTCGACATAAAGCCAGATGGGTCGTTCGCGGGTTCTCGCAGCGGTACGGCGTCGACTACGACGAAACGTTCAGCCCGGTTGTCAAGCCGGCCACCATCCGGGTCGTCCTCAGCATCGCCGCTTCTCGCTCCTGGCCGATACATCAGCTGGACGTGAAGAATGCTTTTCTTCACGGCCACCTAACCGAGACGGTCTACTGTCAGCAGCCTCCTGGCTTCGTCGACCCGGCGGCTCCCGACCACGTCTGTCTCCTGCAAAAGTCCTTGTATGGGCTCAAGCAGGCGCCCAGGGCGTGGCACCAGCGGTTCTCCGGCTTCATCCGACGGATCGGCTTCACTGCTTCGACCTCCGACACGTCCCTCTTTGTTTACAAAGAAGGTGCCGACATCGCCTACTTGCTACTCTACGTCGACGACATCGTCCTGACTGCCTCGTCGCCTCAGCTCCTTCGTCTCCTCACCAAGCTTCTCCACTCCGAGTTCGCCATGACAGATCTCGGGGACCTTCATCACTTCCTCGGGATCTCTGTCACGCGTTCTACTGATGGCCTCTTCCTGTCTCAGCGCCAGTACGCTATGGACCTGCTCCAGCGCGTCGGCATGGCTGAGTGTCATTCTACGGCGACCCCTGTTGATACTCACGCCAAGCTCTCTGCTGTGGACGGCGCTCCGGTGGCAGATGTCACTCAATACCGCAGCCTCGCAGGTGCTCTACAGTATCTCACGCTGACTCGTCCGGATCTCGTCTATGCAGTTCAGCAGGTTTGCCTTTTCATGCACGACCCGCGAGAGCCTCATCTGGCGATGCTCAAGCGTGTCTTGGGGTATGTCAAGGGCACCCTGTCCACCGGGCTTCACATCAGCACAGGTAGCATCACCAGCTTGACTGCCTACTCTGATGCCGATTGGGCTAGTTGTCCAGACTCTCGGCGCTCCACTTCAGGTTACTGTGTCTTCCTCGGCGACAACTTAGTCTCTTGGTCCTCCAAACGACAAACTACGGTTTCTCGTTCGAGTGCGGAGGCTGAGTATCGTGCTGTTGCGCACGCTGTTGCTGAGACTTGTTGGCTTCGTCAGCTACTTCAGGAGCTCCACGCACCCATATCTTCGGCAACGGTCGTCTACTGCGACAATGTTAGTGCTGTCTACATGACCGCCAATCCAGTTCATCATCGTCGCACGAAGCATATTGAGATAGATATTCACTTCGTCCGTGAAAAGGTTGCTTTGGGACAGGTTCGGGTGCTTCATGTTCCATCGTCTCATCAGTTCGCGGACATTATGACCAAAGGGTTACCTGTACAGTTATTCACTGACTTTAGGTCCAGTCTTTGTGTTCGTGACACTCCCGCTTAGACTGAGGGAGGGTGTTAGAGTATAATTATAACAGCCCATATTGGGCTTACGGCCCATTGGCCTTGTACTCCTAGTCTGACTTGTATTAGTACCACATTGTAACTTGTACATGTACTGCAAGCCTTCCAGGCTATATATACGAAAGGTCACCCCCCCTATTGGGTGTGCGGTGTTTTTCTACAGCGACGACCGTCCACAAGTCCGTGCTCTGGAAAATTCGCAGCAACCCATCCTCAACCCTTCTCCCGACGCTTCTCGACTTCTCCATCCAATCGTCCTGCTTTTACCCGCTACCACCGGCAAGCAACACACGCGGGTACAGCGCTCCTGCCTACAGCCGCTACTTCCGTACATCATCGGTCGCACCCCAGGTCGCTGCTTTTGCGGCAGCCCGTCGTGTCGTCCCCGGCACTGCATGCTCCATCGTCGCCGCTGGCGGTACATGCCACACCCAGCCCTAGCGACCCTACGCGCCATTGCCTCCGGCGGCTCGGCTCCGCGGCCCCATCTGGTGGGATCTCAACCTCATCCTTCTCTGATCCATGACTGCTCCCCGAGGTCCTTCATCTCTGTGTTCCCCGTTGCCCCAGGTCCTTCGGCCCTTTGTGTTCCCCGTCCTACATATGTTGCATCCCCTCTAGCAAACATTACCTGTTGGGTAAATGCCCCGCCCTGTACAGGTAATAACCCTGCCTTTTGTTACTAATCTGACGTTGACCATGTATTGACAACAGTATACCTCCATCTACAGTGTACAAACCGACTATATACATTGAATTATGTTCATGAAAATATTGCCTGACAATTTTGAGAATCTTTTGAATTAGCTTTGCTAATTTCAGTTCAGTTGCTTTACTACAGTTGCAACTGATTCTTGATTTTGGGCTACCAGCCACCAAAATTCCTCAGGTCCACATTACTCTCTGTGTTATTGACAGGTTCTCTTTACAAGCAAGGCTAGCATATGCAAGGCATACATATATATAACCTATTTCGGCTACTCACAATACTTTGTACAAAGAATTTGTCATTTCATCATCTGTTAGCACTATGTCTTCATCCCCTGTAAAACCATTGCCAAAGCAATGCCCATCCAAACTGCGAGGCATGTGGTTAGTGGCATATTATACTTCCCCTTTTCTTCGGCCTTACAACAATGGCCACTGTGGTAACCAAAAATCTTATAAAAGCCCTTTATAACAGTCGAACTTATTGCTGATGAAGTTGGTTCATTATGGCATGGTAAGTTGAATGTTCCATCTCATTTACCTTCTATCCGGTCTATGGGAAGGTGTTTACATGTGCAGCGTACTGGTATGTTTATTGCACATGCTTCTCTTATTTGGTTACCTTTGCTTTTGCTAACAACATCTTTGCCCTCACAAATAATAGTTTCATACATGTTTTTGTTTATTTACAGCTGGTGTTTGTGCTACTCAAACTGACATCTTCTTCCTTTTCTAGGAATGATCAACCATAGCACCAATAAATGAAAATGCTCCTTTCATTGACTCAAAGATCTTTTTGTACAACCAAAGAGTGATGCTGCCAATGCGTGCAATGAACTCTGATGTTTCATCTACTTCAAACAGAAAAGCAGAGGGCTTACGTTGTACCTAAAGACAATCTGTTTATAGGTGATACTAACTTTTTCAAACAAACATTTAGATGACAGGCTCCTCACAACAATTGATTTCTATTTGTGCCTATAGACAATTAACTTTGACCATTGCTTACTATTTCAATTACAGATTATATATTTATGTGTTCGTTGTCCTGATACTCACTTTAGACGATTACCTTCTATTTGTGCCTAGCACCGCGGCATTTGCCGCAGGGTTCCTACTAGTTCATAACACAGAATACCCAGGTTCCATATCCATATGTCAACATGGTGATCATGTACTCACAGTCCTAGTCCGTCTTCTGTTGAAGGTGCGCACGGACCAGCCGAGGTCGGCAATTTTGAGTTGACCCAAGGCTTCAACTAAAGATTTTCTGGTTTGATGTCCTAATGGATAAACATGCTTCCCATGAAGGTACAGCAGAGCTCTAGTCAATGATTGTAATATAAGTTGCTGAACACCTCTCCCAGAAGTGTTTGCAACTTGTCAACTCCTTGTATAGTTGACCCTTGGGCAGCATATTCCAGGATTGGGTAAACCCGGATCTGGTCAATGAAGTACCCATACAGGCGAAGAACATTGGAAGCAGATGTTCGACCTGAGATTGTTTGAGTTGGCTCTTGAAAAGAATTTTCAAAGCCACAATCAGAATACTACCCTTTTCTCTAGCTAGATAAGCAAAAATGGCCCTCCCAAGAGTTCCCCAACCTCGAAATTAGACAGTACCCATCGCTTCTCGTTCGCATAGGAAGCCTTGTCCTCGCTGCCGCCCGACTCTATGCCGATCGCCATGGCTGGAAGACCGGCGCGGAGGGGGAGGTGGTGTGCGTAGAGATGGGGGACCGGGATCGGCAAAGCGAGGCGAGAAATGGCAAAAAGCCAGAAACTCCCCTATCTGGGCGTCGAGCATCTTGACTGGGCAACGCGAGGACAACGAGTTTAAGAAGTGGTGCAGTGAGTTTACTCGAGGAGAGAGGGGAAGAGGAGGCGACGCGCGGCGAGGCGGCGGAAGAGCGCGTCGGCGAGCGGGGCCGGAAGGCGCTCCAGGGAGCGGCGCTGCCGGCGCCAGGCCTCCACAGTGGCGGTGCTGCGCGCTGCAGCGTCGATGCAGCGGTCCACAAGCCGGGCCCCACCGCCGGTGGCGGAGCCGGAGGCGGCGGCCGCCATATGCGTGGTTGGGACGGGAGATTGAGGAAGGGAAATGATGGGATGCGATCCAAAATCGGAGAAGTCGTCTGTGACCGTCATAATGACCACGGGACCTTCTCGTTGCCGTGTGCACAATTTGCTGGCTAGCGTGTGAAGAGGCTTAAACAAAATCAACAATTAATAAATAAGATAAATATATAAAATGATCATAGTATGGTCCACATGTTGGAGACACAAAACGTTCCGAGAGACGTGCGAGATAGGCTCTCGAGTACTCTGGTTGTTTTTCTTCCACCATTGAGGATGTTGGATACCCTCAGGCCAGTGTATATTGAATTTCACATCATCATAAAGCTACTTTTTATTCTATAAATTGCCTTTTCAGTGAAGCTGAAGCTATTTTAATGAATCGTGCAGCCACTCGAGCTTCTTAAATATGCTCTCATAGAGCTGATCGAAATTTTAATTTTAACGTGTCTAGCTCAATGGGAGGGGTAGGCCAAAACATGCCGACGTCTAGGTGATATGGATCTAAACGCTTATTAGCTATAACATATAAGGGCAGATTTGATGTGAACGAAATTGTTTGTCATTCGAGTTTGCATCCACACACTCCTCCAATAGAACTTTGCAATTTAGGTCCCATTTCATTTTGCTTCTCAGTCCTACCAAACAATTTATTAGAAAAAGCTATTTAAAATTATTTTTAAAGTAAAAAGAGGCAGAGCCATTTTGGATTTTTAAAGAAGCCACACCAAAATAGCTTTAGCTCCTCCAAGCCTTTAGAGAAGCCCTCTCAAACTGAGAAATTTCAGTATATGACCCGTTATTCGCATGCCCCGCAGAATATGACTCGGAATTCGTCGACCTTTTGAAATATGACCCATGTCTTGCGAATTGCTTTGAAATATGAATCATCCGACATTTTCACTATTTTTATAATTCCAAGAGGTTGTTTGCACTGTTCAGGGCACAGAAAAAGACGTTACTGCCCCTCCCTTATTCCAGATAGCCTGGACGCCTCTCCCTCATTCCAGATAGCCTGGACGCCTCTTGGACGCCTCGGTTGCCTTCCAGGTTTCCCAATCTCAGCAACAAGGAACAATATTTTGCACGTAACACTAATATTTTGTAAAAAAACAATTATGGATGGTCAAAAGTAATATAAACAAGGTGTCATACACGAGAAAAACAGCCATACACCTTTAGCAAAAATAATAAAAATAAACGTGCAATCGCAGCATAGATTTAATAAGAGTACATGTTCATATAGATTTAATAAATAGGTTCACATCAACAACTTAGCCATGTAGCCAATCTGATAATAGCAGGTTCGCATAGTTCAAATAAAAACACCATACAAAAGAGACAGTCATCCATCCATCAACCATACAAAAGAAACAGTCATCCAGCCAATTTAGGACTAAGTTCACATAGACAAAAGATGGCTGGGAATCTAAACGAGCCATGCTGAAGATTATTCAAGCATCCATATTTTTCCCCTTCCTTGGAGTGAGTTTTTTCTTCAGACCTAACCTCTTCCTTGGACTCTTCCTTGGAGTGGTCATTGTATTACTTGGCCCTTCTCCAGTTTCACTAGATATCATAGGTAAATGGAATGGTTCAGTACATGAGTTAAGATGCACACTTTTGTCACACACAATGAATAATTTTTACCTTATTGCAACTGCTCTAGGGCTTGTAGCATTTTGATTTGTCCCTCCAAACTCCCCCACTGTTTGTTGCAATTGGCTAAAAAATAAAAGACGTTATTAATGGCAATAGGTTATGAGATTGTTGTTGATTTTAGTTTTTAGGATTCACCTTTGCCTACTTGTAACAGGTCCAGGACTAGTGTTGATTTCACTTGTGCCTTCCGTCAATACAACCTTTTGCCTTTTGGATGGACTAGGAGTTGCATCACCTTTGCTACTAGCAAGAGGCCTCCCTGTCTTCCATTTCTTGGCTCGACTTTTCCTGTACAGCAAAAGGTTGAGATGAGTACAAAATATTCAGCAAATATTCAACAAGTAGGCATACACATTTACCTCTTCGTCGTTTCAGTGTAAGGGCACTTTGGAGAGTCAGTCCTATGGCCATAACCCAAGCATCTTTGACACTTAATCTTCGGTAGACGGACAAAAATGCTTTTCTGTATTTACTGCAACCTGTAAAATCATAACAAACATGTTAATTAGTGTGCAACAAATGAAAAGCGACAACATATGAAAGGTGTTAGTGTGCTAAATATGAAAAGTGTTAGTACCCTGATTTGTTGATCACCACGGATCAACCTTGCTGAAATAGACCATGAACAACCCTCGTGAGCACATTTGCCATGGAAATAATCTAGGCGAGATTTCTTTGTTGCAAGCTGAAATTGCCCTTTTATAGCATGTTGTCGCACTGCAGCCCTAAACTCATTCATACTAGAATATATTGTTCCAACTTTCATTGGAGGGTCGTCTTGGTCATAGATAACAGCATCCTCATCAGGTACATTATCATGAAACAACAAGTCTGCATCTTGTTTCTCCACATCATCAAGATCAATTTCAGTCGCCTTTTGGGCCGCCATCCTCGCCTGTTCAGCTCTCTCATCCTCTGCTCTAAGGCCCACAAACTCATACACCGCATCCTCATCCATCACAGGATGTGCAGTACCAATCTGGTCTTCTGTAAGAGGAGTTATCAGCAGACTCTCCCAGTCAATTTGATGAGAAACAACTGCAGAATTGCTGCAATCTCCTTGTTCTGTGGCATTGTCATGGCCTACATTACTTTCAACAGCCTCTGCCTCTGTAACACCTGAGTTGGAAGTCATTTCTGGGGGGCTTTTCCACCACATCAACAAACAAGAACAACTTCTTATCATGCAACTTCTTAGCAAATGCAAGTAACAGGTCTTTATCATCCACCGGCTTCTTTTCTACACCACCACTCATATCAAATTCATGTATCACTGGCTGCTGCCCGCTTCCCCACTTCACCCTAGCTTTCAAATCTCTGAGTAGCATCTCAATGTTATAAATTCGAGAATCCACAACCAATTCATCACATTTGCGTAGCACGTCAACAGAGCTGCCATCATCCAACTTAGTTGTGAACCGAGAAAACTGAACACACAACCTAAATTGCCCATCCGGATCCGGATCGATTCTACCGGGTACCAACAAAAAATAAAAGAGACACAATTTAGATTGTGCCCCCAAATGAACAGGAACCAAAACACTTAGTACAGAGGGGGAAGAGAAGAGATTGGGGCTCTTACCCTGGACCAGCCATGGAGGAAGTGGAGCACCTTCACCGCAGCTCCTTCACCACGCCGGCCTCGAGGCTCCGGGCGACCTGCCTGCTGGGGCACGGCGCCGCTCTTCCAAACCCTAGAAACCAGAACAAAGAAATCAAGGCATGGTTGGGGCCACAAGTAGGAGGAGGAGGCGCTGCGAGGAGCACCGGGGGGGGTGTGGGTGTGGGTAGAGAGACGCGCGTGGGTCCGTCCGTCCCGTGCGTCGCGTGTGGCAGCACGGAGACGCGAGGCTCTGGTCACCGAGAGTCACGAACGTGACTTCCTCCAGCCACGGGAAATAAAGTGAATGAGGGTAGGGCAATTAAGTCCTTTTGTCTGTCCCAAGCAGTAAAAAAGTAATTCTAGATTTATAAAAATAGAGAAAATACCGGATGTGCCATATATTTCAAAGCAATTCGTAGGACATGAGTCATATTTTAAAAGGTCAACGAATTTCGGGTCATATCCTGCTGGGCGTGCGAATAATGGGTCATATACTAAAATTTCTCTCTCAAACTAGACCTTGTAATTTGATCACTCGCTGGCAAAATCCTTAGAAGAAACAACAAAAATGGTAATTTTGATTGGGATTTCAAATAGGGTCGTCCAATTCAATATAACATTCGATAGCTCGCAAGGGCAAGAGGATGAACACTTCATCTCTCGAAGTCCCTCGCCAAAATATGACACACAGATACTCTTGAGGAAGAGGATGAGCACTCGCGCATAATTTTACTACACGGTCTCTTCACTCCATCCTCAGCGACCTAACCAAATTGCGGTGCTGCTAAACAAACTCACCAAACTCCAATCCTAGCTTTCTACTAGCACAGCGTGCCACAGTCGATCGATCACTTGACGACTTCTTCAGAGTAGCTTGTAGCCGGTGACCCAGACGTTTGCCGGCGTCCCGTGCTGGACGTACACGAACCTGAGGCTCTTACCAGCGCGCAGCGTCGGCAGCCACTTGGGCGGCACATACCCGTACCGCGCCTTGTCGAGGCCCCAGAGTCGGCCACGGAGCTCCGAGACGCCGAGGTGGAGCTCCCGGACGGTCTTCCTCGACCTGTTGGTCACCGTCACCGAGTAGCGGTAGTACGTCGTGCGGCGCCTCGCCCACGTCCTCGTCACGTTCTGCTCGATCTCGATCGGGGACGACGACAACGGCGGCGCGTGATGACGGGGACGACGGCGAGACGTCTGGTTCGCGGCGGCCTCCGGGGGCGGCAGCTGGTACTCTTCGAGCCCGGTGCCGCAGGCGCCGGCGAGGCGGGCGAGGACGCCGAGCAGCGGCGCGCTGTTGTAGGTGGCGGCCTCGGTCTGCTCGTAGTTGTTGCGCTCGTCGGCGAAGTCGTCGTACTCGTCGGGGCCGCCGACAATGGCGCCCTCCAGGACGTTGGGGTTGCCGGCCTGCCGCGGGTACCAGGCGTTGTACCCCTCCTGGCAGCTGATGAAGGACGGGTCCGTCCTGACGGACACGATGGAGGCGCCGCGGTGGTGCACCTGCCGCGGGAAGTTGCCGCCGTAGCCGACCATGTAGCTGGTGCCCCGCGGGTTGTCGCCCAGGATGTAGTTCACCTGGGACCGGACGAAGGCGAGGATCTCGAATGGCCGCGCGGCGCCCGCGGGGCACCGCACGGCGCCGCCGCCGGAGCTGCCGGGCAGCGCCGTGGCGTAGTCCGCGTACACCGTCAGCAGGAACGACGCGCTGGTGACGAACTGAAGGTTGTTCCAGCGCTGGTGGTACATGACGCCGCCCGGGGTCCGCGGGACGTTCACGGCGCCCTTGCCGACGCAGGAGCACACGAAGAACTCGGCGTTCTGCCGGTACCGCTGCAGCGCCGCGGCGTGCGCGCCGGCGCGGCCCTGGAGCAGGAACTTGGCTGCTAGCACCTGCACGCCGGGATACTTGACGTCCCACCCGAACTGATTGATGGACCAGCCCGTGCCGCCCAGAGCGTCGCCGTTGCGGGCCAGGTACTCGAGGTAGCACCCTTCCTCTGTCGCCTCGTACAACCACGCCGCCGCCCACAAAAGTTCATCCCCGTATCCGCTGAAGGATCCGTAGTAGTTTCGAGCAATGGTGATGCTGGCGTCGTACTTGCCGCGGTACTTGTCGGCGAACTGGAACAGCTGAAAACGACGACATAGGACAGACACATTGCAGATCAGAGATGGAACGTTATGGCATGATATCTGCTGAATTGGTCTGGGCATTTGGGAGTACAATACCTGCTTGGCATGTTCAAGGAGCAGGTTGGCGTAGCCCGGATAGGTGTTGCGGAAGACGAGGGACGCGGCGGCCATGGCCGCGGCGGTCTCTCCGGCGAGGTCGGACCCGGGGTTCTGGGGGTCAATGCGGAACGCCTGGCGACTGGTGGACATGTCCTCGGGCCGCTGCCAGCAGCTGTGGTCCGTGTCGCCGTCGCCCACCTCGCCGTACAGCACCTCGGGCTCCGGGTGCGCCTTGATGAAGTAGTCGGTGCCCCATTTGACGGCGTCCATGGCGTTGCGCAGCTCCCCGGCCGCCGCCATCTGCCTCCCGTACTCCAGGATGCCCCACGACATCATGGTCACCGTGAACGCCATCGGCAGGCCGAACTTGACGTTGTCCCCTGCGTCGTAGTACCCTCCGACAAGGTCCACCTGGCCGGCGAGACAGAGTAGAACAAAAAGAAAATGTCGCTCAGCAACAGCAACGCACCCTGCCACGGTCACAAACTCACAATGCTAGCTAAAAACACGAATGGCATTGAATTCTTTTTGATGAACGACTAGTGCTACGAAGTGCATTGTTCATACTCCGTTGGCCTTTCCGTCGAAGAGACCGGAGTTCCCTCTCCAGGTGACCCTCTGGCTGGGCGGCAGCACGCCGGACCGCTGCGCCTCGAAGTAGAGGATGGTCTTCTTCAATGCCGCGGCGTAGTCATGGCCGCCAGCCCCGGAAGCCGTCCTCACCACCAATGCAAGTGCCAAGAGGCTAAGCAGCGCAGTCACGTTCATGGCCATGGCAGTGCACCAGTGAGTGAGGCGAGCTGTGTGTACTGTACCAGAGTGAGTGAGGGGATCTCTGGTTGGCTTTGGACTTTGGAGGGAGCTCAAAGCAGATGTATTTATAAATTGGAATTTGGAGGGAACAAGGAGCATGGATAGAGATTCAAAGCTGGGCTTGACTACTTGTGTACTGCGGTCTGCGGCTCGATCGATCACCTTTCGGACTTTAGCAAGTGGATCATCCAAAAAAGAAAAAGAAAAAGAAAAGAAAAGAACGAAACCCCTTGTATGCTCAGGATGCGGCAAACTTCTTTTTTGTTCCCTTCTCCCTTTCTTGCATGCATTTCTACTTTACAGTCTTCTGTCACCAAAATGGCTAGGCATCCACAGTTTGCATTTTGTAACTAAATAAAGGAAATTAAAAGGAACAAATGATTATATATATATGCTCCTTTGTTAAAATCAGCCACAACTAACCCTGTACATGGTCCGGGCTGTAACCGGACCAAGCCGTAAACCGACCCATGGTAACCCGTACATGGCGGGCACATCCGGGTTGGTCTGCACCGGTTCCAGACCGCCCAACCCGTCGAGCAGGGACAGGGAGGGTGGCGGCTCGCCGGCATGCGCGCGGGCGGGCGAGGCACGGGCGTGAGGCGGCGCGTCGGCGCGGGAGGGCAAGGCGCGGGCGGGAGGCGGCTCGTCGGCGACGGGAGCGGCACGGGCGGGCGGCGGCTCGTCGGCATGCGTGCGGGCGGGTGTGAGGCAGCGCGTGGGCGGCTCGCCAGCAAGCGCCGCTTCCGTCTTAGCACTCCGGCAACTTACCGCCGAGCCCCAGCCGCCGGGAGCGACCTGCATTGTGGTCGAGGTCTCCAGGACATGGAGCTGCTGCCATGGAGATCTCGGTGGAGATCTGAGATGCCCAGATGCCCAGGGAGCGTTCCGATCTCGGCGACTGGAAGGCATGGCATGGACCTCGTCTCAAGACCGAGCACCTGCTTGACGTAGCGCACCGCCACGAGCCTCTCTCCAAGCCGTCCTGTATAACTGTATTAGCGTTGTCATTGCCGCCGGCGCAGAGCCGCGGACTGCGTGCGCGTGTCCCAGAGGTGAACGCCATGGACTAGATGCGGAAGGCCATGGCAAGGAAGAAGTGGCCACGGATCCTGTCGACCACGCCATTGCTGACGCTGAGCTCGGCGGTGGCAGTGGCGGCTGGCTGTGGCGCCGAAGCCGGCGATTGGGATTGGGATGGAGTCGCGAGAGTGCCACGGTTAAACCGTGAACCGTGGGTACCAGACCGGAAGCGCAGCATCTTTAACGGCTTGGGCTGGGTTTTAACCATAAACCGGTTTAACCGGACCATGAACAGGGTTAGCCACAACGGTCTTGTTGATGTTAGCTAATGAGATTTACGCTATGTTTGATTCAGCTTCTAGAAAGTGCTTCCGCAATTTAAAGGCGGAACGCCAACTAAGTAGGTACAATAGCTGTTTTTGCGTAGTAGTATAATTTTAGCTAATGCTATTTCGGCTATGTTTTGCATAGTATAGTTTTCGGCTTCATATTTCTGTTTTTCTAAATAGGTGAAAATAGAGAAATAATTTTATAAATTTAAAGAGACGAGACAAAGGTTTCATAGTTGTTTTAACCAACCGGTTGACAACTTTCTCCATAGTACATAGCTTACAATAATTTTTTTTCACTGCTTTAGGACAGCTCAACCTAACATGCTATATATGATAAAACCATTCAGTACGATCAATAAGTAAGTCATGCCATTTTACTTTTGTGTTGATCGACGCAAGAATCGGGAAAAGTTAGGTATGGTGCAAATTGTTGATGAATAAAATCTGCCCATGCATACTTTTCACACACATTATCAAGCATTTACATTATGTGAGCGGCAGGCAAGACACTGAGAGTGCACAGATAAATAGTGGTAGTGTACAAGTTCGTCGTCAATGATAAATTATTAGTGGATTTTAATTGCATTCGAAAGGAATAGGAGCCACCAATTTACTTTGCATGTGTTCTTGTCTGAGAGAGGTTTAGATCATTTAATGACATGCTACATGCTTGAGCAACAAGCGATTCTAGTAGAAAGAAGACCGTACTCCGCATATGAGCTGAAAAAGAAAAAGGAATGCGAAAAAAGCAGGAGCTTCAGCTGGAATTTTCGTGAGTATATATAATAAAGCTAAAAAAGAAAGAGAATACGGAGTGCAACGAACTTCGTTTGATAACAGATCCATACGGAGTATGCATTCACGACCGTCAGACTGCAGCATCCAACAACAAGAGCAAGTAGGTCGCAGAACCCGCAAAACCCCACAAAGTCCTCAACGCAGCAATAAGTCCTCAACGCAGCAATAGCACTCCCCAGCCGCTGCTCTACCTGTGATCATTGTCGTTGCGCTGATGCCAATGCCAGAGAAGCTCGCTGATGCCCCCGCCACCGCACTGGCCAAGAAAGTTGTCGTATTTCTCCAAGGACAAAGGGGAAGGGCCCGTCGGACCTGCTCTGGCCACCGAGCCCCCCGTTGCCAAGATGGCTAAGACCGTCCGTAGCTGAGCTTCCCCCAATCGAGTGGTGCCGTCGCTGTTGTTTACATTGCAGCATACGCACTCAAAGCCTTCCATGTCAAAGCGATTTATAATTTGGAACGGGACGCGCAGTAGGTTTACTAGTATTAAGACGTATTTATGAAGAATTTAATTAAACTAGTTTGATGACGTGAATATTGATGCGTTTTCCGAAGTTGAGGTTTGAATGAAAAATCACCCGGAATGCTTGGCGCCATTCATGGTGGGAATTGGCGGGGGTGGGCAGCCGCCGAAGTTATCATCATGCATATCAGCACATGCACACACGAGTCCACAGACACGCTGCCGCGGGCCCGAATAAGTTTTTCTGCTCTTTTTCGCGTCGTTTGATGCATGAGCTGCGCGCGCCGGGCTGTGTGTGTTTTTGTTTGAGCCTTTTGACTTCGGTTGGGGGCCGGCCGCCGGCGCCTCAGTGAATCAAGCCATGATTTGTGTAGGAACACTAGCTAGCTTGAAGCAGCGCCGGCCTGCGTCCGCTTGCATGCGCCAGGGTCCCCGGGGACATCGCCTTCCCCAACTTTTCTTCGGTGCACACACACTCCGTATCATGCGGCAGAAATAATGTATTGGGGATAGCACAGATGAACAGGTCCCCAGGAGGAAATATAGGAATAGCTTAGCTAGTGCTGTGGACTACGGAGACACGGAGTGGGAACACATACAATGTGTGTGTGTGTGTAAACTGGGTTTTCCTTTTGGGGTTCATGCCCTAATGGAGGCTGTACGAGAGGTTGCTCCCCTTGCATTTCACACAGCTGCTGCAACATGTATGTCAAGTGTGGTTTATGAGCAAGATTTATCAAGCAGTGCCTGCATAAACTTTTTTTTTTATGAAACAGGAGGGGCAAAGGTCTCTACTGAAATTTCATTGCCAAAAACAAAACAAAATATAGTCAAACATTACAAAAGAGATGGAGCTATAAAATCTCCCCCAAATTAACCAAGATAAAATCGTCGAACCTACCATTCGGGAAAGAGTTGTAAATATTTGTGACATCTCACTACATGTAGAAAATCCTCACAAGGAAATTAAAAGAATACTATGGTTGTACCACTACTACAAAATTGAGTTTGAGAGACTGTTAATAAAGATGAGCATAAATGGGTGCCACCTCTATTAATAGGGAGGGACGCCCAGGGGCTATGCTTGTCTTCGATATAAGAGCAACTCCAATAGGTCTAAAAAAATTAACCGTCAAACTCTTTATTAGGGTCTCTCTTCGGTAATTATTCCTCTAAATTTAGTTTCCTTCATAGCAACTTCCTAATCTTTGCATGCTAAAATAATTTCAGCCCACCACAACATCATTAGTTATTTTGTAAGGTCCTAGATGGCTACGAGGGAGGTGAATAGCCTATTAGAATTTCTACAAAACACTAGGCAAATTTGATTAGTAAAACAAATGACGATGAAGCGGGTTTTGCCTAGCCTAGATGGTGTACAAGCCTCCTAATGACAATCCCAGTATATTATGATCTCTATATCACTTAATGGTTATGTTGCTACTTTCTACACTAGAGAGCTAGCAAGAACTACAATTCTATAAAAGCTACACAAGATAAGCTAAGGAGGTAAATACAAGGGAGAGGAGGGTGGTTCTTATGCCGATGGTGAAGAGAAGATGTTGCCAATCACCAAGATAATAATCAATCAATCACAATGGCAACAATCACAATATGAAGACCAGTCACCGGGAGATAAAGGGAACATAATGATTTGTTCACCTAGAGTTCATTTGTGCACCGACAAGCTACTTTCCGGTTGTGTCGACCAACACCTAGATGGTTTCTCGGTTCTTGACCCTCAAGCCAAGGCCCCTCAAGACACGCCTTCGCAAAGGTACCACAAGACACCATTCTCAAGTGAGGTAACTCAATGACACGCGCAATGTTTAGAGTTGCTTTTGGCACTCCATCGAGAAAAGCACATGAACCTCTCACAAATCAACCGGAGGTGGCCAAGAACAATCACCTTCTCTTGCCAACGCCTCCAGCAACTTCCAAGCCAGCTAGGAGCGGTACTCTCCAAGAGTAACAAGAAATCTTCGGCCAAATGATCCCCAAGTGCCACTAGATTAATCACACATGCAAAAACACTTGGAATAACTCAATCTCACTTCAGATTCGCAATGAAGAAAGAGAGATGAGTAGGAGCGGTTTGCTCAAGCTCACAAGTATGTCAAGAGTGTTAGAAAGTCGAGAGAGATGCCACGGAACCGGTCATCATCTATTTATAACACCTCACAAGCGAATAGAGCTGTTACCCCTTCACTGCGCTTTCCACGAGACTGTCGGACGCACTAGACGGTATAGCATCGGACGCGTCCGACGCGTTCAGCCTCTTCGCGCCAAAACTTTTGATTCAAAACTAGCCGTTAAACAGGGCGTCGGACGCGTCCAGACCACCCTGTAGGACATTGCACAGTGTCTCCGAACGCAGTCCAGAGACGGTGTAAAAACACTCGACCTTCGAATGCTGCATCCCAATGCAACGTCGGAGCTCAGCTAGCGTCCGACGTGTACACCGCTCGCACATGCCATGACTCAGCTCTTCTTCAGACACTGACATCACGCGTCTGACATGACACGCTCGGACGCGTCCGAACCAGCTCCACTCAGCACCGCATAGCCAACAACACAGCGGACGTAGCCCCAGCGTCTGATGCTCGGACCTGGCGCTTCTGATGCTTGTAATTTCAGTGAGAACAAGCCATCGACAACACCATCGTCTCCATCATGCTAACCAACAAGTGTACCACCTTGTGCTCGAGAGTTAGCATGATTTTACCAACATTTTGCATCTGATGTAATAGAAAATAAGCATTTCATTTTCCCGAAAGCGCCGAATACTGCTGAGCTTGCTCGGCGGGAGGGAGAGCGGTACCCAAACCCATCTCAACTCTGCAAACTCCACAACCTTTGTAAAATGTGCCAACACCACCAAGTGTACATCTCCATGTGCTCGTGTGTTAGCATTTTCACAATCATTTTCAAAGGTTTTTCCAATTAGCACACTATATCCTAATGCGACAACATGTATGATCAACCTAGTGGCACTCATGAACCGAATTACCGAAGATTTCCCCCTTCATAGTTCGGTTATCGATCCTAAATCACTCACACCCTCTATGGTGTCTTGAGTGCAAAATAAAATGACCCTATAGCTTTATACCTTTGCCTTGAGCCCATTTTGCTTTTCCAATTCCGTCATCCATGAAGTCACCAAATGATATGATCCACTTCATATCATCATGCAACCTTCCTAGTCCATCGATCTTGACCTCACTTGCTATTCACCGTTGAGTCGATCCATCGGCGCCAAGTCTTGCCCAAGCTTCACCATCGCATGGTCCATCGCTTTAAAGCCTCGACTTTCCCTTCATGCATCCAACAGGTTCATCAAGCCAAGCCTCATCTTGATCTTCTCCATCTTGGTCACATGACTCCATGTCATATCACATATTCAATGAGCTCCTCACTTGGCTAAAACTATCTTATCTAAAACGTCCACTTAGATCAAAGGTTAGTCCTAAGGTTTCATCAATCAGCCAAAACCAAACTAGGGACTTTCATAGTTGCATCATGAGTTTTTCTATCCGCTCATGGTCTAGAGTCCCGGAGGATGGTGGGTATGCATGTCAGCGGACTGGTCTAGAGTCCCAATGGGGGTGTTTCTTCCTTTCAAAGATATGAGGGACGCCACCTCATTTTTCCAGGGTGTGTAAATCTTCATGGCTGGTTTGGGGAGTCGTTGCGCTGATGTTTTGCTGGTAACCACACAAATATAAGTTTGGAGGGTGTTACTAGGTCACTCACAATACAGACTTTATCATATAGTCTAAAACTATTATTACCCTATTATTTATATTATTTTGGTGGCGTAGTAGTATATTTATTAAAGAGAGAGGGAGAAAAACCAAGGCTCCAAGTCTTGTATATTTAGACTCTAATAAGTCTAAAATATCTTCGAAGTAATAAATAGAATTAGACTATATTGTGAATGTCCTTAATATTCTCTTGGAGAAGATGGTCTAACACGATAGGTAGAGGCGACCTCTTATGATAATGCTAGCTGTTAATGAGCAACGTATGTTTACTCATTTCTCTTTCTTCCTCATTGAGCTCGTCCACCTGTAGAAGTTCTTGTGCATGGTGAACGGCTCTAGATCTTCAAGCAAAGTTCATTTCTGGGAGGGGTGTTTGATTTTTCCCGCAGGGTAGGTGCCCGAAGTTAATATGTGTATGTTTCTTGCAAGTTTTTATGCTTTTATGCTAGTTTATGGTGTGTGAGAGGCGAAAAATAAATAAAGATGCCATGATACCTAGCGTGTATATAAATAGTGGAAAGAGAACTAAAAAGAAGATATTTTCAACAATTAGTTATTGATTCCTCAATTCCCTATTTTTGTGACTTGCATATATTATTTTTACTACTATATTATTTAGAGTAAAATTGATAAGCGGTCCTCAAAGTTGTCTATTTTACTCATATATTTATGTACACGCATAAATAACCGTGAGAATAATGATTCACAAAAATTGTGATGATTTTGCATCCTTCATCTCTACGTATTTTATGTGAGATTTTTAATAGTTTTCTAAGAATAATTAGTTATTCATTTCATAATAATAATACCCTATTTGTGGGACATAGCCACCCGAGGATCATGGCTGATTGAGGCAATCCAACACATGCACAATCATAAAGTAAAACCAATCTACTACACCTTTTACCCTCTCTTCCCATCTTCTACTTCTCGTTCTTCATTGTTGCTACATCCCAGTGGATCAATGACGATGAAGCTCTAAAGCACTAATGTTGGCTAGGGTTGCACATAGTCGCTCCATGTCATGACGAGGTCCCTCTCGGCCATGTGGGGTTTTAGATTTTAAGATGCCACATCATCATGTCTTGCTTATCGTGCTCTAGACCAAGCTTCATCGATGATGTGTCTTGCGTATCGCGCTCATTGTCGTTGGATGCACCTGGTGAAGTGTTCGTCTGCAAAAACGCTACTAGGCATCAACTAACCTCACCTACACAATTGTATAGCCCGTTTACACGCCATGTAAACACTACATAGTAGCTTGTTGTATCTGTTTAACCAGTTGCCTATCCCCACTTAATCACTTTGTCTGTTTATCCCATTTAATCAGTTCTATCTATTTAAATGATCATGAATCCAAAATAAATAGCTTTGTTTAAGTGTTTGTCGGTGTCACGAAATCTTCCAACTAGTAAAATACGTTTGCACGAGAGGAATCGGATGGTGAGACAAACGAACACAGGTGAGGTTTATACTGGTTTAGGCGAAGTGAATCCCTACGTCCAGTCCGAGTTGGTCCCTGCGCTGTTTATCTCGGGAATTTGTGGGGATGTACAAGCGCAGCGAGAGAGGGTGTTGAATGCTCAGGTCTCGATGCCTATCCTCTTCAGCGGCGCCGCCCTCCCCCTTTTATAATGTCAAGGGTTGGGGCGGTCGCATTACAAGGTCACCTCTGTAGGTTCTAGCTATCATGGTCTTTATCCTTTGTGTGGGAGGCAGCGAGCTTCGTGTCGATCCTTCTTCCGTCATCCCGTGGGGGCCTGGTCCTGTTATGAGCCTACAGGTATGGCGAACTGGCGAGCATCCAGGACGGATTCCCTTATCTGACATGGGTGTCATCCTTACTGCTCCCTAATTCGCTGTTCGTCAGGCATCTTCTTTCTGTTGCTATTGAGTGGACCTGTCCTTCCACACCGTTTGCCGGGAATCCTTGTCCTTCGTGATCCTTGGACGGGGATGGAACAGGAGGCACGCTTGCTTAGAGCGGAGGACGGCGTGCCACGGTACGACATGGTAGGGGCCTGTCTCCTTTCCTTCTTCCCATACCCGAGGTTGCCGGGATTCCCGTTTTTCTGCGTGAGCACTCGATTCCGTCTAGGGATTCCCCTGTAGCCTACTCCGTGCGCTTTGGGGTCAACTGTACCGTTCCAGTGAGCTGTTGCCACCTATCGCTGAGGGCAGGTCCCTTACGGAGCGGGTCCAGGTCCCGTCCCCGTCCTTTGTTCTGGTTGCTCCAAGGGCTCCCTTTGGGGCAGACCGACGTCGGGCGTGGCGGGCCAATGTCGGGCGTGGAGGGCCGACTTTGGTCAAGGCAGACCGACGTCGGGCGGAGGCTGGTATGGTCATCCGCTGGTGGGCTTCTTGATCATCTTCGGCCCACGGCCCGTCCTAGGCCCGTTTTCTCGTCTCCGAACTCGGGCTTCAGAGCAGAATTCAGCGAAGCGCCTTGGTCTTGTTCTTTCTTTGTTTTAAGGGCGAATCAGGCTATCCATGATATGGATCCTTGACAGCAGCCCCCAAGATTTGGAGAGGTATATTTACCTTTCCAAATTTCTTTTCTCCGTGTCATGTTGACGTTCTCCTCCGAATATTCGCTAATTTTTGGTGACATTGGGTTCGGGATGCTCTTATGTGGGGCGCCGGGCGGCCTAGCCTCCTATTTCTTTGTACGGAGAGAAATGATAGGGGTTTGACGAAAGCGTTCTGCCTTCGTCAGAGCAGCTGTTGGGACCCGGATGATGGGGTCCTCCATGATCTGACTACCCATGGGAACATGTGGATGCATTCCTATTCCTCTTCGGGCAGCGGCGTGGACCTTTCGTCCGGGTGTCGCTGTCCGCTATTTAAGGCAGGGGATCGGATAACATCCTACCATCTTGCTTCCTTTTCGTCTGTGCTGCAATCTTCTGATTTGTCTAGGATGGAGCACGGGAAACATTCGATCGTTGAGGGTTCTGGTTTTGGAGAGGGTCGCCCTCTTCGTCGTCTTATGTTGTATGAAGTGTGGTGAGAGCCAAGGCCCCCTTGACACCGTCTTCTCTCCTTCAGTGTCGGCTCCTAACTTTTTCTCTTTGCCTTTATAGGACGTTCTCATCCCTGGGTCAGTCGGGGGTCCGTTGTACGATGTCTTCCACAGGGTTCCCGGTGGTCTCCGTGGCTTTCGCTACTCCTCCTAATAGAGGAATGTCGTTTCTTCCCGCGCCGCGCTTAAACGCGGTGCTACTGGTGACTTCGGGGGTGGCGCCGTGTCCTGGGGTGATCACCTCGCTGGTTGGTGCGTTGCCTCCTTCGGCGGTGGCAGGTTCCCTTTCGGCGCTTTTTGGGGCGCCAGTTGGTCACCTTCGTCAGCTTCGTGATCCGGATGCGCTCTGGGAGATTATTGATATTGTCTGGGAGGCTCTGATGGAGTCCGAGGTAGCCGGTGGACGCCTTCCTTCTTAGCTAGTTTTTGCTTGGTGAGCATGTCTCCGCTATTCTTTGGCTCTGGGGTTCTTCATTTATTGACATTTTCTACTTCACAGTTTTGGAGGGCGAGTTGGAGACGCTCCACCAAGCGGCCGGTGTGGTTGCTGATCTGGTGCGTGCCCATGACGGTTCTCTCGCCGAACGTCTACAAGAAGTTCCTGCGTGTATCCATGCTATTGCTGAGCGGGGGGTGCTCTGCAGTGCGTCAACTGGTTTGGCTGCGATGCAGCTTCGGTTTGGGTATGACCTCCGTGGTTTTGTTGGCTTCCCAGAGGGTCAGGGTGCGGCGTAGCATGACCCTCTTGTCGATACCCGAGAAATGGGTACCCCAAACCCCTGGTTTACCGAACTAAACCCCGCAAAATCAGCAACACAAACCCTCCAGTGACCTCCCGGGCTAACGTACGAAGGCCCGCAGGCTGAGACGTATCGAACTGACCCACGAACGGACAACGACGACCCAAAGCCAAAGCCTGCTCGAGGGGCTACCGAACGGACCGGGACTGTACACTCGAGGGTATGATTCAGGCGACCCCTCGAGGACGGAACTTCGCCCGCCGAACGAGCCTGCCCTCGAAGACGGAACTTCGTTCGGGCGAATAGGCGGCCCTCGAGGGGAGTACACCCCTCGGTTTACCAACTCTCTCGTACGAATTCGGGCGCATTCAATGCGATCTATCTACCCTCGCCTAACCGCATGGCCACAGTTACGGTAACAGTTGCAGGCGTGGCTGTCAAATCTGGCTTTTACTGCCCACGCCCTGAAATCCTGCGGATCGTACTTCGCTGTTGCACCATGCCGACCACTGTGCCCCGTTCAGCACCACCTCGAGACGTATAAACCAGCACGTTTCCCGCATTTTTCGAGATTCAGCCTTATCCGACGAGGCTCGACCTCCTTGGCACGACCCCCTCGACTCCAGCCAAGACCCTCGACCGTCGCCCCTCGAATTCATCAAACGAACCCTCGAGTGGAACTTCAACAACTCCCGACGCGACGGTTGCAGGGCCTCCCATACCGACGTACATCACTACAGCGGCACCGACGTGATCGGCCTCAACTTCGTACATCATTAGCTATGCGGACTCAAAATACATGTACCCCTGTGCCCCTCCTTCATCTATAAAAGGAGGCGCCAGGACCTACCAAAAGGAGGATCGAGAGCATAGAAACGCTAAGTCTTTAGATCACAGAATGACACCGTGAGACAGCGTAAGGTTGAGAACTAGGCGTCTGAACGCCCAAGCTCCACCACGCGCTCCTCACACCTGCTTGTATTTTCCCCTGTACTAGCACTTCGGTGCAAGATAACACGAATCATCCTCCCCCCGCTGGACGTAGGGCCTTCTTTGCCCGAACCAGGATAAATCACCGTGTCCTTCTTGCATCACCCACCGGATTAAGGGAGCACGCAATTACGAATATTACTCGTTGGTGTTAACCCCCCGAGGGTCAAAACAACGACAGTTGGCGCGCCAGGTAGGGGAGCCGCGTGTCACTAATGATTTCCCGCCATTTTTCCGGATGGGCGACTTTGTTTCACCACTTCTGCATGCTACGGTGATCTGGTTTGGGAGCCTGGAGTTCATGACCCTCGACCAGGGCTACGACATGACCCTGCTCTCAATTAGTGACCCGAACGGAGGTCGCGGTACGCCCCCACACTCTTGGGGGGCCGCTCACCAGTCTCACGACCTTGCTTCCACATCCAGAAGGAGGCACGGTCGGCACCGTCATCGCCATCAACCTAAGTTGGGGAGGGTTCCTGCCGCTTTCTCCTCGCCCCTGACCGGAGATGACGAACCCCTTGTTGAGGGAGCATCTGACCCGAGTTCAGAGGTAGAGGGCAAACTGGCAGGACCCCACCACAACCCCGACTCCACCTTCGCAGTATGCATGTCGAGGAAGCGCGACGAAGCCCTCGCTCGATCGAGCCCGCTCCCGCACGAGCTGTTCGAGCGCCATCGGCGGCCTTCGTTCGACTTCAACAATCCCACAACGACGATCTCGACAGCGACCCAGTCCAGCATGAGCACGTTGGAGGACCGCTCAAGTACCCTTCTGCGAGCAATGATGGACGTGGAGACTATCACACCGGCCTCCGAGGGTTTGGCCTTCGTAAGAGCGCCCGGCCCCCGGAGGTACACCGTCGGCACACTCCGATGGCAGCTGCAGGAGGAGGCGCGGGGGCAATTCCCCGTCTTCTACTGCGGCGACCCTGACTCTGACTCTGATCATTGGGATCCTACCCGTGAGTGCCTCCACATCGATGGTGATGTCGACTCCAATCAGGACACCGTCGATCCAGTGGCCGCGACGGCTACCGCTGTGGCGAGAGACGCTCCCCCCAGAGCAGAGGACCAACAACCAGACGCACCCCAAGAAGCGTGCCCCCGTCCTGGCGAGCAGGACGCACAACTGGCACAGATTCGGGAGTTGCAGGCGAAGCTCGCCGATGAGCAGGAACGCTTGCACCTACTCGAGCTGACCCTCGAGCAAGAGCGGCGACCGCCCGGCGATAGAGCCCGAGCCAGGGCCCGAGAAGTCAACCGGCAGATCATCGAGGCAGGAGCACCTGAGCAACCCGCCAACCGTTATCCCCGAGCAAGCCAGAACATTGTTGCGGCGGCTATGCTCCTTCGCAATGTGCCCGCGCCATCCAACTTGCAAGCTCGGCGGATACAACGTGAGGTCGAGGATCTCCTCCAAGTTGCTGCTGTCCAGCAAGCCGAGAGCTCAGCCTCGAGGCGTCGAGGGGCTGCCTCCGAACCTCAGGTCGAGCCCTCCCGGCCCGAAAGGGAGGGCTCGGTCGATCAGGGGGCGACCCCCCGACAGAAGAAGAAGCCGGCCCAAGAACATATCAACGACGACCGCGCTCCCCGCGACGCGTGCCTCAACATTGTCGAGAACCGCAGACACAAGCACGGGGATGCCGAGGATCGAGGGTACAGCGCCCATCGTGGAGGGCGTTACAACAGCGACGAAGACCGACAGGCCCCGGAGCCACCGGGTCCCCGAGTCTTCAGCAGGAAGATCCGCTGTGCCCAGCTGCCCGACAAGTTTTGACCCCCCACGAGTATCATCAAATACAACGGCGAAACAAATCCCGAGCTCTGGCTAGCCGACTTTCGGTTGGCTTGTCAGGCGGGCGGGGCGCATGATGATCATGCCATCATACGTCACCTTCCCCTGTTCCTGTCTGACACCGTGCGTAGGTGGCTCGAGGAGCTTCCCCCTGACCAGATTCACGGCTGGATCGACCTTGTCCGGATCTTCGAGGGGAACTTCAAAGGTACCTACGTACGTCCCGGGAATTCCTAGGAACTGCACAACTACAAGCAGAAACCAGGGGAGTCTCTCCGCGACTTTGCTCGACGATTCTCTAAGCTCCACACCGAACTACCCCACATCTCCGATCTTGACGTCGTTCTAGCGTTTGTTGCGGGTACAACCTGCAAGGACCTAGTTCGCGAGTTAGGGCGTAACCGCCCCAACACCGTCGACGAGCTCATGGATGTGGTCGCCAACTACGCGGCTGGCGAAGAGGCCGTCGGCGCCTTCTTCAGCGACGGGAAGGACAAGGGAAAAACGCCAGTAGCCGACAACGCCAGAGGCTCGAGCAAAGGGCCGAAGAGAAATAACAAGAAGAAGAAACATCAGCAAGGCAAGCGTGAGGCTGCAGAAGATGATCTCATCGCAGCAACCGAATGCAAAAGACCTCGAGGTCCCCCCAAGGGCGCCATCTTCGACAAAATGCTCGAGGAGCCCTGTCCTTATCACAAGGACGGGGCAAGGCACAAGCTCAAGGACTGCCGCATGCTTCGAAGGCACTTTGAGCAAGTGGGCGTGAAGAAAGGTGACGACAAAAAAGACCAAGGCGGCGGTGAGGGAGACAACGGGGAAGACGGAAAATTTCCCAAAGTCTATGACTGCTATATGATCTACGGGGGCCTCTCGACCCAGCTCACGCCCCGACAGTGCAAGCGGGAGCATCGAGAGGTCTTCTCCGTCCATGTCACGACGCCTCACTACCTTGACTGGTCTGACGCGCCCACCACATTCGACCGTGATGACCATCCGGATCGAGTCCCCAACCCCGGGGCCTATCCGCTCGTCGTCGACCCAGTCATCATCAACACCCGCCTCTCGAAGGTCCTCATGGACAGCGGCAGCAGCCTGAACGTCATCTACCTCGATACACTCGACCTCCTGGGAGTCAGGAGGTACCAACTCCGACCCAGCGCCGGGGGGTTCCATGGCGTCGTGCCAGGGAAGAAGGCTTTCCCCGTCGGCCGTATCGACCTTCCTGTCTGTTTTGGCACCCCTACCAACTTCAGGAAAGAGACCCTCACCTTCGAGGTGGTCGGGTTTCACGGAACGTATCACGCCATCATCGGCCGACCGGGCTACGCGCAATTCATGGTGATCCCAAACTACACCTACCTCAAGCTCAAGATGCCAGGACCCAAGGGCGTCATCACTGTCGCCTCCTCCTACGAGCACGCTTACGGCTGTGACGTCGAATGCGTCGAGTATGGGAAGGCCGTCGAGCAAAACGCCATGATAGCCGTGACCCTCGAGCACCTCGCCAACGAGGTGCCCGATCCCAAGCGACACGCCGGCAACTTTGAGCCGGCACAAGACACCAAGAAGGTCCCTCTCGACCTGAGCTGCCCCAGCGAGAAGGTGCTAACGATCAGCGCCGACCTCGAGGGCAAATAGGAAGCCGTGCTCGTCAACTTTCTCCGCGCGAATGCCGGTATGTTTGCGTGGAGTCCTTCGGATATGCCGGGCATACCGAGGGAAGTCGCCGAGCACGCCTTGGAGATCTGGGCCGGGTCCAGACCGGTGAAGCAACGCCTGTGCCGCTTCGACGAGGAGAAGCGCAGGATCATCGGCGAGGAGGTTCACAAGCTTTTGGTGGCTGGATTCATCAAGGAGGTCCATCAGCCCGAATGGTTAGCTAATCCCGTGTTAGTTAAGAAAAAGAATGGAAAAATGCGGATGTGTATTGACTATACTAGTTTAAACAAAGCATGTCCCAAAGTTCCGTTTCCTTTACCATGCATTGATCAAATTGTCGATTCTACCGCGGGATGTGAAACCCTCTCGTTCCTCGATGCTTATTCCGGCTACCACCAAATCAAGATGAAAGAGTCCGACCAGCTCGCGACTTCCTTCATCACACCTTTTGGCATGTACTGCTACATCACCATGCCCTTCGGCCTTCGAAACGCCGGGGCAACGTATCAGCGGTGCATGCTACACATCTTCGGCAAACACATAGGCGACACAGTCGAAGCCTACGTCGATGACATCGTGGTCAAGTCCAAAAGAGCGGACAACCTCATCCGAGACCTCAAAATCGCGTTCGGGTGCCTTCGAGCCAAAAACATAAGACTCAACCCCGAGAAATGTGTCTTCGGAGTGCCTCGGGGCATGCTCCTCGGGTACATCATCTCCCAGCGCGGGATCGAGGCCAACCTCGAGAAGGTGGTGGCCATCACACGAATGGGGCCGATTCGGGATCTCAAGGGCGTGCAGAGGGTCACGGGCTGCCTCGCGGCCCTCAGCCGTATCTCACGCTTAGGGGAGAAGGCCATGCCTCTGTACCGCCTCTTGAAAAAATCTGAGCGATTCACATGGACCGCGGAGGCCGAGGAGGCCCTCGACGAACTCAAAGCCAAGCTAACATCCACTCTGATTCTCGTCCCTCCTCGACCGGCGACGTTGAATGAACCACCCGAGCCCCTCCTCCTCTATGTCGCCGCAACCACTCAGGTGGTCAGCGCGGCCATAGTGGTGGAGAGGCAAGAGGAAGGGCGTGCTTTGCCAGTCCAACGGCTGGTTTACTTCATCAGTGAAGTGTTTTCGGAAATGAAAATCCGCTAGCCATAGGTGCGGAAGCTGCTCTACGCCATCGTTCTTATGCGTCGCAAGCTCCAGCACTACTTCCTCAGCCACCCGGTTACTGTGGTATCTTCGTTCCCCTTGGGGGAGATCATCCATAATCGGGAGGCCGCTGGAAGGATCGCTAAGTGGTCGGTCAAGCTCATGGGTGAGACCATCACCTACGCACCACGGAAGGCCATCAAGTGTCAAGTGCTGACGGATTTCATCGCCGAGTGGACCGACACTGAGCTGCCGCCTGTTCAAATCCAAGCCGAGCTGTGGACAATGTACTTCGACGGGTCGCTCATGAAGACAGGAGCAGGCGTGGGCTTGCTCTTCATTTCACCCCTCAGAGTCCACATACGCTACGTCATTCGCATCCACTTTGCCGCTTCTAACAACATCGCGGAGTACGAAGCACTTGTCTCTGGATTACGAATCACCCTTGAACTCGGGGTCCGACGCCTTGACATTCGAGGCGACTCGCAGCTAATCATCGACCAAGTGATGAAGGCCTTGAGCTGCCACGATGCCAAGATGGAAGCATACTGCAATGAAGTGCGCAAGTTGGAAGATAAGTTCCACGGCCTCGAACTTAGTCATGTCGCTCGATGATACAATGAAGCCGTGGATGAGCTCGCAAAAATTGCATCGACTCAAGGTACAGTCCCTCCGGACGTGTTCTCGAGGGACCTCTTCGAGCCCTCCGTCGATTTGGGCTCGGGGCTTGCACTACGCCCTCGAAGCTCCACCCCACGACCTCAACCGGGGCCCCCTCAACCGGGGCCCAGGTTATGGAGATCCAGGAGACCCCTCCTCCGTCGAACCCGCCACCGAATTGGCGAGCCCCTTTACTCGACTGCCTCATTCGGGGAGAGCTTCCGGAGGACTGGACCGAAGCTCGATGGATCGTGCGACGGGCCAAGTCCTATGTCATCTACGATGACGGCAAGGAACTCTACAGGCAAAGCCCCTCAGGCATTCTTCAGCGCTGCATTACCATCGAGGAAGGCAGGAGGCTCCTCGAGGACATACACTTGGGGGCCTGCGGCCGTCACGCAGCACCAAGGACCCTCGTAGGCAATGCCTTTCGACAGGGTTTCTACTGGCCGACCGCCGTTTTTGACGCCACAAACATTGTCCGTTCGTGCAAAGGGTGTCAATTTTACGCCAAGCAGACGCACCTCCCAGCTCACGCCCTACAAATGATCCCCATCACCTGGCCGTTCATGGTCTGGGGGCTCGATCTTGTGGGACCTCTCAAGAGGACAGCCAAAGGGTACACGCACCTGCTCGTTGCCATCGACAAGTTTACCAAGTGCATCGAGGCCTGGCCCATCAGCAACATCCGCTCCGAACGGGCAGTTGAGTTCTTCACCGACATCATCCATCGCTTCAGGGTCCCGAACGTCATCATCACTGACAACGGCACACAGTTCACCAGCAAGAAGTTCTTGGACTTCTGCGATCGCCATCACATCTGTGTGAATTGGTCCGCGGTTGCACATCCTCGAACTAACGGCCAGGTCGAGCGCGCCAATGGCATGATTTTGTAGGGCCTCAGGCCAAGGATCCTCAACCGCCTCAGCAAGCACGGAAAAAATGGGCCATAGAGCTGCCATCGGTCCTATGGAGCTTAAGGAAAACACCTAGTCGAGCCATGGGCTTCACCCCATTCTTCTTGGTCTATGGGTCCGAGGCCGTCCTCCCCACTGACCTCGAGTACGGATCCCCTCGACTAAAGGTGTACAATGAGCAAAGCAACAAAGAAGCCCTCGCAAACGCTGTCGATCAGCTCGAGGAGGCTCGAGACATGGCACTAATTCACTCCGCGAGGTATCAGCAAAAACTTCAATGCTACCACGACAAGCACGTGCGCCCGAGAGACTTCCAGGTTGGAGACCTCGTCCTACGTCGACGACAGAGCAACAAGGGACGTCACAAGCTGACCCCACCATGGGAAGGCCCATACACCGTAGCTGAGGTGCTAAAGCCCGGGATGTACAAGCTCGCTAATGACAAAGGTGAAATCCTCACCAACGCATGGAACATCAAACAGCTACATCGTTTCTACCCTTAGGGCACCAGTGCCCTTGTACATTCTCGCATGTTTTGTACATTTCCGCATGACAAATATAAGGAGTACTTTCGATTATAAGTTCAAACTTGTTATTGTACATGCAAGAGGTAGCCTCGACCCTGTCTCGCCAGAGTCGAGCCTCCCTCAGGGGCTAACGGGGGGGGGGACCCCCTAAGTTCCTAAAAATATGAATGACTTTTTTCGCACGCCTCCCTTTCGCTTCCCAACTAAGTTGAAAAATGCCTCGAACTCCCTAGGGGTCGAGGGCTGTCGAGCCGGAGCTCTCCTACGCCTCCGGGCTACGGTACCTCCACTCGCTCCTCCCTCAAGGGATACGAGCTTGCATCGAATGCTCAGTCGGAAAGCAAGAGTCAGACGATCAGAACTCGAGCGCTTCTTCTTTCTCACGCCTCGATACGCTGATACGCTTCGCGACTAAGTAGAAAACACCTCGAACTCCCTAGAGGGTCGAGGGCTGTCGAGCTGGGAGCTCTCCTACGCCTCCGGGCTACGGTACCTCCACTCGCTCCCCCCTCGAGGGATACGAGCATGTGTCGAAAACTTAGTCAAAAAAGCAAAGTCTAGGTGAAAAGAAAGCAGAAAAGGCTCAAAAGTAAAACGACAAATCGCATTACGATAGATGCATTAATGTTCAAAAAGGGCTTTCGAAGCCACATTGAATATAAGTTACAAAAAACTAATTCATTACATGGGCACCTTCGCCCAGCCTTGCCCTATAGGCCCGCTCCGTTGTTGCCCTCCTCGACGAGGTACCCTTCAACCGTAGGGGGAGGACTTCATCCTCAAACAGCTTCGCCAGCGCTCCCCCCGGCCTCTCGGCGTCATGAATGAGCCCTCAGCATCGCTCCTCATTCTCCGCGTCGGTCTTCGAGATATCAGGAACAAAGCCTTGGGCCACCACATTCATGTCAAAGACGAAGCCGGAGGAGACCACTGCTAGCGCCCGCTTCACGCCGGTATGAAGCGCCTCCCGCACGCGATCGCGAAGGGTGGCATCGAGGTAGTAGATCCGGTCGACGAGCGCGGCACCCGGGATGTCTTATTCAGTACCCTCGACAGGCCTGACCTCCCAGGAGGCGCAGAGCCCGTCGAGGGCAACCTGGAGCCGGCCGAGAAGCGCCCCCTCCGTCGCGAGGCTCTCCTGCAGCGCCTTGGCGGCGGTTTGGGTAGCAAGCAGCTCGGATTCGAGGCCTGAAACACAAAGCAAGAATTAGACAAAACCATACGGGAAGAAAAATGATCAAAAGCTCTTTAAGGAACTCACCAGCACAGCGAGTCTCGAGGGCATTGCGATCCCCCAGCACGGCGTCGCGCTCCCCCCGAGCCTTGTCCCGCTCCCGCTGGGCCTCCTTAAAGGCTCGGGTCACCTCCGTTTTCTCGCAGCGGAGGGTCTCGAGGGCGCCACCAGCCAGGATGATGGCCTGCTCCTTCTCTTGGAGGGTAGCCTTCATCGCCCCGAGCTGGGTTTCCAGGCTAGCGGCCCGGTTCTTCTCCTCCTGGGCCAAGGCGGAGAGGGTGTTGCGCGCCGTGGAGACTTCAGCGAAGCTGGCCTCGAGCGAGCGGATGCGCTCCATGGAGCTTTGAGCCTCCCCCATGAGTAGCTCGATGCGCTCCTAGGCTCGGATGCTCTCGCCCTTGGCCCTCCCCGCTTTGGCCTTGGCCGCGTCAGCCTCCTCCCTGGCACGCTTGAGCTCCTCCTTGAGGTGGGCGGCTTCCTCTCGAGCGGCCTCGGAGTCCTCCTTCGCCCGAGCGGCCTCCTCTTTGGCTTTGGCAGCCTCCTCCCTGGCCCGCTTCAGCTCCTCCTCGATCTCGGCCACCCTGCCCTGCGCATAGCGGCCGGCTTCGAGTTGGCGAAGCACTTCCTCCCGGCTATTGTGCGTTTCATGGAGGAAGTACGACTTGGAGTAGGAACACCTCCGCGCCTCCTGGGGACAAGAAGTCGAGGGTTGAGGCCTTTCATACGAAAGAACTTTAAAAACTGCATATGGCCTACACAGCGACTCACCGCGAGGTTCCGGTCGAGGCCTTCGGCGAGCTCGACGCCCAGCTTCAGCAAGTGCCGTAGCCACGCCCGGGACCGCTTGGCCTCCTCCCAGCACTTGACCTCTGCCGGGTCATTCATCTCGTTCCCCGGAGCGCTGGAGTCGCCGAGTTCCCGGAGTACGATGCGCTCCTTGCCCCAATGCGGAAGGACCATCTTGACCTTGGCTCGCGCCAAGGACTCGATCTCGTCCACCACATCGCACGGGACGCTGTAACTCACGGCCAACTCCGCCGGGGTGTGGAACTCCGATGCGGCATGAGCATCACTCAGCCCGGGGTCAGACGTCGACCTCCTCAGCACGCCAGAAGCCGCCGTCTCCTCTGGCTGCTCCATCGACGGTTGCGGCGGCTGACCCGACGCTGCTTCTGGCGCCTTCGAAGGCAGTGGAGGTGTCGAGGCCGTCGCTTGCCCCAACACCACGACTTGTGGTGCCGGTAGGGCCACCATCGACGTGTCTTCCACCGGGTTGGGTACCGAGGCCTCCTCTGGTTGCGCCCCCGGCAGCCGCGGGACCATCGATGCCTTCGACGCCATTTCTCCTTTGGCCAGCAGCTCGTCTAGGGTAATCACAGACACCCATTGCTTGGGCAGTCCGGAAGTCGCCTCCACCTCCGATGTCTCGGGCGTTGCTGCGCTGGCGGGTCCAGCGGGAGAGACGCCTCCTCGATCTGGCGCTTGGGCCTAGATGGGAAGCAGAACGGCAAAAAGTTTATTAAATTGCGCAAGGAAGACGCAACGAAAAGAAAACGAACCAACGACACCTACCCGAAGGGGATAGAGGCCTTTCAGGTCCCCCTTAAACCGCCAGCAGATTTCGAGACCCCTCCCGAAGCCGAGCTCTTCCCGGGGCTGAGGCTGCTCGGGGCCGTCGGTGGGGTCGCCGCGCCTCCCTGCTTCGACGGGGCCTCCTGGGCACGGCTCTGCTCCGCCCGCGCCGACGACCGGGACCGGGTTTCCTGGATCGAAGTGGGTAGGGTCCTGCCTTGAGTACGACGCGAGGGGGGTGAACCTCCTCGAGGCGAGGCCTCGGCCCCCTTTTCCACGCCGGCGCTCCGAGGCCGACGCCACCGTCTGGGGGGCGCGCTGCTCCGGCACCTCCTCCTGCACAAAGGGGCGGTCAGCATGGGAGGAACCCGACAAGATGTGGTCGAGGCACCCCGCCACCCCCTCGACATCATCACTATCATCATCATCATCTTCATCTTCCTCGGACGAGGGAGACTCCTCCTCCGGGAGCCTATCGTGCCTCTGCTCAGCGCGGCGCCTCGCAAGCCTTTCGCGCTCCTGGAGCCTTTTGGCTTTCTTCTTCTCCTCTTCGTCCTTACATCGCTTTTCTTGCTAGGCAGTGAAGCGTCTTACCTGATGGTCGGGAGCGTCCTCCCTCAGTGGGGGCCTCGATGTCCGATAGTCGATTCTCCCCTACACAAAGACGTTTAGTCACAGGGACAAGAGAAATGGAGGGGGGAAACGCGAAAGGCACGGGTCGAGGCACTCACCAGGTCGAGGCAACCCTCCTCCGGCCACATGGGGAGGCGGTTGACGTCTTCCACCCTGAACGAGCCAGCCACCATCCCCTTTACCTGCGTGACGACTTCCGCAGCGGACGGCCTCTCGCCGGACAGCCGGCACCTCTTGAGAACCTCGGGCGCCGCCGAGGGGAGCATCTCGTCCAACCACAACGGGCGCTCCATTAGAGGGAGCACCCATCGACTGTGGAAGGCCGAGACCACCACACCCACCGTCAGGCCCGCCTCTTGGAGGGTCCTCATCGTGACAACGAGGGGATGAAGTCGACGCTGAAGATCTCCCGCGACACCATGCGGCCAGTTGTATGGACGCTCGGCGATAAGCCGCCCGGTGTACGGCGGGAGGTAGCCGTCGTTGTTGCGAAGGTAGAACCACTGCTCGTCCCACCGAGAGTGGTTGGACATCAACCCGGTGGGGATGTACTTGTGTGGCTCCTCCGACCTTCCGGTCTTCAACGCGAAGTTGAGGCACCCCGCTCTGACGATTCGTCTTACTCCTTGCACCACCAGGGAGGCAAACCACTCCCCCTTGTAAAGGTGGAGCCATAGCTCCCAATGTGGCGCCATCCCGAGGTAGCCCTCGCAGACGGCCGCGAAGATGGCGGTGTTGGAGATGGCATTGGGGGAGAAATGGTGGAGCTTGACGCCGTAGAAGTTCATCAACCCCCGCACGAACTCGCTCGGGGGCACACCGAACCCATGCCGATGATACTTGAGGAAGCTCACCACGTAGCCCTCCGGCGGATTTGGCGCTTGGTGGTCCCTGGGCGACGCAATCCACTCCGGCCGATTCGGATCGGTGACGGGGCAGAGAAGTCCTTCCCTCACCAGCTCGATCAGCCTTTGCCGCGTCATGGTCGATTGGCGCCAGGGCTCGACGGGCTAGAGGACGGGGGCCATGGCGGCAGCGGCAGCACAGATCTACTCGGTGGGCGCGGCGGCGGCAACAACAGCACGAATCTCCTCAGCGGATGGACGACCAGGAAGGTTCCCAATTGCGACTTCTCACTCTAAGTTTTTACCCTCACGCGCGCAGGATAACAGGAGTTCAAAAGGATGGCAAAGGTGGGAGCGAACACTTGTCCCCCTCCGTTTTTATACTCGGGAAGAGCAACGGGCGGAGTCCGGCGGCAGGAAAAAGGTAACTCCCCGCAATTAATGCGTTTACCTGACCGTTCCCCCCTCGATCCTCGATCGGACGCACGCGTCACACCTCTGACAGAGAGCCGTTGCTTGGGCCCGCCACGATCACACCGCTGAAGCCCTTCTCCTCAAAAGGCGCGTCCAACGATAAGAAAAGAGAACCGTTGCTCGCTAACGGAGTTTCCTACGAAAGGTAAAATGGGCTCTGGCCCCACCTCAAAGCCTCGAGGGAGCGAAGGCCGGTCCTCGAGTGAGGGCTCAATGGCCGCCCTTGAGCGCCAAAAAAGGAACGGGCTTTGGCCCCACCTCAAAGCCTTGAGGGAGCGAAGGCCGGTCCTCGAGTGAGGGCTCAACGGCCGCCCTTGAGCGCCAAAAAAGGAACGGGCTCTGGCCCCACCTCAAAGCCTCGAGGGAGTGAAGGCCGGTCCTCGAGTGAGGGCTCAACGGTCGCCCTTGAGCACCAAAGAAATCGGGCTCCGGCCCCAAGCCTCGAGGGAGCGAAGGCTGGCCCCATGATCAGGGTTCGACAGTCGCCCTCGAGCCCTGAGTCAGGGGTGACCAAGGAGGAGCCAACACGAGGCCCTGCTCGAGAACGAACTCTCGAGACCCCTTTGGACGCATCCAAGGCGAAACGCTACGGACTTTATGGAATCCCTCGAAGGGAGGCATCGAGCCGCCGAGACCTATCGAATGGAATTGGTATCCATAGGACCATTGTGTTTTGCTTTAATGAGACCGCCTCCGGGCCTCCTGCCGACCTCCATCGAACGAGGAACGGGCTCTCGCTTGGATTTTCCCGTTACCAGCTCACTGAGAACTTCGCGGCTCGCCCTATCGGGGGTAGTCCGATGCTTCTCGCCTCACGTCCGAACGAAAGGACTCGTGAGATGAATGCCGAGGCTGGCAATGCCCCAGCCGCACAAGGCTCGGAGGCTCGACTGAGCCCGGCGCCCCTCGACGAAAGAGGGTCGAAAATCCCCCGGGGACTCCCCTTGGTAAAGCGCTGCGACTCCAGTTCAGGCCTATATCCGACTGGACAAGCACCCTTCAACCAAACACAAATAAAGCCCTCACAGGAGTCTTTCAACTCCTACGAGGCCTCGGGGGCTACCCCCGTGGGGGTCGCTCGAGCGCCCCCCACGAAAAAATCTGAATCACGTCCCATTTCCAATTCCTGACCCCCTGCCCGAGTGTCATCACTCGCGCAGGGGCTCGGGGGCTACTGTCAATACCCGAGAAATGGGTACCCCAAACCCCTGGTTTACCGAACTAAACCCCACAAAATCAGCAACACAAACCCTCCAGTGACCTCCCGCACTAACGTACGAAGGCCCACAGGCTGAGACGTATCGGACTGACCCATGAACGGACAACGACGACCCAAAGCCAAAGCCTGCTCGAGGGGCTACTGAACGGACCGGGACTGTACACTCGAGGGTATGATTCGGGCGACCCCTCGAGGATGGAACTTTGCCCGTCGATTGATCCTGCCCTCGAAGACGAAACTTCGTTCGGGCGAATAGGCGGCCCTCGAGGGGAGTACACCCCTCGGTTTACCATCTCTCTCGTACGAATCTGGGTGCATTCAATGCGATCTACCTAGCCCCGCCTAACCGCATGGCCATAGTTACGGTAACAGTTGCAGGCGTGGCTGTCAAATCTGGCTTTTACCGCCCATGCCCAGAAATCCTGCGGATCGTACTTCGCTGTTGCACCATGCCGACCACTGTGCCCCATTTAGCACCACCTCAAGACGTATAAACCAGCACGTTTCCCGCATTTTTTGGGATTCGGCCTTATTCGGTGAGGCTCGACCTCCTCGGCACGACCCCCTCGACTCCAGCCAAGACCCTCGACCGTCACCCCTCGACTTCATCAAATGAACCCTCGAGCGAAACTTCAACAAATCCCGACGCGATGGCTGCAGGGCCTCCCATATCGACGTACATCACTACAGTGGCACCGACGTGATCGGCCTCAATGTCGTACATCATTAGCTATGCGGACTCAAAATACATGTACCCCTGTGCCCCTCCTTCATCTATAAAAGGAGGCGCCAGGACCTACCAAAAGGAGGATCGAGAGCATAGAAATGCTAAGTCTTTAGATCACAGAACGACACTGTGAGAGAATGTAAGGTTGAGAACTAGGCGTTCGAATGCCCAAGCTCCACCACGCGCTCCTCACACCTGCTTGTATTTTCCCCTATACTAGCACTTTGGTGCAAGATAACACGAATCATCCTCCCCCGCTGGACGTAGGGCCTTCTTTGCCCGAACCAGGATAAATCGCCATGTCCTTCTTGCATCACCCACCGGATTAAGGGAGCACGCAATTACGAATATTACTCGTTGGTGTTAACCCCCCGAGGGTCAAAACACCGACACCTCTTGTCGACAGCTTTCGGGAGGCCGCTGAGGCCATCGTTGCGGAGGTGTCATCGACCGAGATCATCGAGGGTTCGCCATGAGTCTTCATCAGGAACTGCTTGTGGGTTATTTATCTAGGATTGTCTGCAGGAGTCTTCAGGTTAGAAGCATGTTCTTTTCCTTTTTGAATCCATAGTCTTTAATCAATCTCTTCATCGCATTGTGCCCTGGGCTAGTATTTCCTGTCTCCTTAGCGGGGCTTCTTTTGTAGTGACTTCTCTTCATGCGACGTGTGTATAGAATCCCTTTGTAATAGTGTTGCTGATTTGCCTTGGCATCTTGTTGGTTCTAGAATGGCATTGGAGCCCCCGAGCCATCGTGAAACTTCAATTGCGTCCTTGTTTCATTAGGCGTTCTAGAAGGGCGTTGGGCCCTCCAAGATTTTATGAAGCGTCTCCTGGTATTCGATGTGCGAGGCCCGTGCTCTTTGTGGTTTGTCACCTGCACATTCTTGTTCGCTGGAGAAGCAGGGGTGAGACGTCATTGTTTTTCCTCATTGGATGAAATGAGACCCTCGGTGAGCTGGTAACAGGTGGTCTGAGTGAAACCCCGGTGCCCCCCGTGGGAGCCGTCCGACATGGATCTGGAGATCAGTTTCGGTTCTTCATCAGTCGACATGTATAGTTCCCGAACGCCAGTTGTTAGGCTTCGAGGGCTCGCTGCCATCCACTGAGGGATCAACCACACAAGCTGTTATCTAATGAAGCTCAAACGCGCTTTAAGGTGCTCCCAATGAGAAGACGTTGGGAGTTTAGACCACTGGGGTCCACCTATCAGCGCCCCTCGCTCTTTGTTTTTTTGCCAAAGTGACTGTCAAATCCCGTTCGTGGGACCAGCCTTCGAACTTTGGTGAGTCTGTCCCTTCCCAACGTGAGAACATCGGGTGCGTTAACCTCGGGGCCTGCTCTTCTTTAGCGAGTCCTCTGCTTTTGGGTTCTCCTACTCCAGTCCCTGGGTGAGTTTCTTACCTGACCTCCTTCTCTTTTGGTCGTTACTCTTCATGAATAGGAAAGAAACTTGCCTGTTGCAGAAGCTTTCATGCGGGCGTGCATACATAGAGGACATATATATGTATATTTTTTAGTCGCTTAGGTGGTTGTTGGACGCTATCTATGAGTAGAAACATCACAGGTGCTGAATGTTCCATGCATTAGTGAAGATGTGATTGCCTATGAGGGTCTTGAGTCGATATGTACCTGGCCTTATTACTTCATGGATGATGAACGGTCCTTCCCATGGTGACATGAGCTTCTTTCGATCCTTGGTGCTTTGTATCCGGTGTAGTACGAGGTCTCCTGGCACTAGCTCCCTGGGCTTTATTCATCGATCGTGGTAGCGGCGTAACGCTTACGGATACTTTGCTGAGTGTAGGAGAGAGGCCTCCTTCATCTATCTGATCGACTGCGTCTTCAAGGAAGCTTTCAGCTTTCTTTTCATCATAGGCCTGTACCCTGGGTGAACCATACTCGAGGTCGGTAGGGACGATGGCTTCTGAGTCATACACCATGTAGAATGGAGTGAATCCGGTTGCCCTGCTCCGGGTTGTTCTGAGACTCCAGACCATAGCCGGGAGTTCTTGGAGCCACCACTTCCCTATTCCTTTAGCCGGTTGAATATTTGGGGCTTGATTCCCTGTAGGATCATGCCATTCGCCCTTTCTGTGACAGAACCGACCAATTTATTAGAGCACAAGCACATAATTCGCCATTAATTCAGCAAATCATATGATTGAGACCTAATAAACCCGGTAGTCCATGAAATCTCGAAGGATTTCAAACTTTTCCGGCACGACCAAGATCGTACTAGTTTAGCGATTCCATTCACAAGTACACAGTTCGCACATAGTTTAAAACATCGAAGTAAATAAAGTTATTACAAACCAAGTTCAAATTCAAATAAAAGCGGAAGCGGTTTAGTTTAAAGCCACACACGCACTTAGTTTAAATACAGTGCCAGTCCCTTGGTCAACATCCAGCAAAAGCATCAAGTAGAGAAGAGTGACCATGCCCAAGGTCTAATCATCTCCCAAGGCGGGATAGAAACAGTTCTGACAATAACCATAAAGCATCTCACCATCTGCAAAAACATGGGAAATAAAACCCTGAGTACGAGAATGTACTCAGCTAGACTTACCCGTCATAAACTAAAATAAAGAGACTCCAAGGAGTATGCAAGGCTGTATAAGTAGGATAGCTGACTCATTGAATTGCGAAAAAGCTTGCATTAAGGAACAATTAAAAGAACCTTCTAGCAATGTATTTTAATCTGATTAACCTTATTATGCTACATTAGCACCTGTACTAAACAAGCATGGTAATAATTATTCAACAGAAAGTAACCATTTCCGGTTGAGTATCTTTCAATCTCAGCAGCTCAACCATCTCATCTCTTGTTCAAATTCTTACTACGATGCCGCTGCTCAAGTCAAGTGTTCACTGTCCAGGAACGATGGCGATTATAATCGATTACTAACCAGCTAGCGGGTACTCCTCACACAAACCACACTCACCAGCCACGGTGAGCTACAGGTCACCGACATCCAATTCAGGAAAACGCGAGATCAACAGGTACCATCACATCCGGGCACCGTCCGGCTGCCAGCAGGGCGCACCATGCTATATTCAGGCCTTACAACCGCGTAACCCGTGGTCCCCCATCTTCACCAATGCGATGCGTACAGTAGGTCGACTCCCGGCCCAAATCAAAATTAGGCTTCACGGTCGGAACGACTTATCCTTCCAGCTAAATGTGAGGCATAAATTCAATATGACTTGAGGACGTACAACGGACGGGGTCCTAGTTTGACACAGACGGGATAAACCACATTGAACCTCCAGTTCATTCTCAACTCCAATCCCGCCCGGTCTCGATTTATTATCTCCACATGGTTATCCAAGATAACAATGTATTCAACCATTCCGAGTTACCACCTATAACTCGCGGATGACAGGAAATCACCCGACTTCTACCGATCTAGTTTAAGCAGGGCTAAGCATGTATTCGTACCTGAACCTAATAGGGTTAAAGTATAACAGAGGCAAGGAATATAAGTAATGCAGCAACGGTATAAAACAACGCCTATAACTTAATGCAGCAAACAAGTAAAGGACTCAAGTTAGATATTTTGCAAACCACAGGGAGAATGCTCCGGGGCTTGCCTTTCAGGAAAGCGCTTGGCTGGTGGTCGGGACACTCCGAAAGATCAGCTTCGGGATCCTCTTCTGCTGCTGCTTCCCGTACCAAAGGTTCCTGTTGGCCTTCCTCTCCTTGTGCTCCGGGAACTACCGTTTCGAGCTCTGACGATCCTATATGATGCATAGTGTGTATGAATACCGTGCATACATATAAATACAATGCTGATGGTGATGGTAAATGAATGCTCAGCTAAGATGAATGATATGATATTTGAAAACATGTATGATAAGCGCATGTCATCTGCATTCTCTTCTACCGACAAATCTCCAAATAGGCCTCGCATTACAATTTACTCGCACACTATAAGGAATTATAAACAACCATTATTTTGCACACTACACTCTACTGAACTAAAATCAATAGCAGATCATACCTATCATGAATAGCATAAAAAGCATTTTTACACACATGAAATGATAACTCTAAAGCATTATTTATAAATAAAAGAAATCAGGGTATAACTACAACATGACTTTAGACTACTTAGAAAATTCTGTAAAAATTACAGAAGCTTAATCATACCAAATAAAGACTACCATAAAAATTTTAAGTCAAAACAGTAAGTACTTTATCCTGCACAAAAATGACAAGGCAGCACAATTTCAGGGGTATAAAATACTTTGTACATAAAAGTATATCAAACACTAGATCTCAGAACATAATTAGCTCTAGATTGACATAAAAACACTCTCCAAAAAGTTTCATGCACGAATTCCTTATACATTATTTATTATGAATTATTTATCATCACATGAAAATAGGCACCATAACTAGACAGAGCAAACTTTCCACATGACATAACCTCATAATATTTTTCACAGATAGAGCATGACATAAGAAGACTAATAAACTTGGTCTCACATTTTTCTGAGCAACAAGAATTACTTATGTATTTCCTAAGATAAAAGCAATTAATAGAGATAAATAAAGCTATACAGAAAAGTATCACAAATTCCACATTTCATATTTTTCATGCATAGATCATCTCATAAGAAAAATACTGCAAGTTGAACCAACTCATTTGGATGAAAAACGAGCAAGTTATGAATTTTCAAAGTTTAAACTGAAATCTGAAATCAATTCTGGAAAAGAAAAAGGAAAAAGAACTTTACACCGGGGACCCTGAGATTTCTAGAAACTAACCGAGCCCTAAAAAGAAATGCGCTGAGTCTCGCGACTTTACACTAAAGTCTGGGAAAGGACAGGAATCATGCCCGAGGTCCTTGCGGCGGGGGATGGTCGTCGGCGTCGGGATTCCTCGCCGACGGCGAGGTCTCCGGCCGAGCCACGGTTACCAACAGATTCAACTCGTCAAAGCGGGCACATTGGTGTAAAAGATGCAAGAAAACATCAGCGTTTCGACCGACGGCGACGCACAGAGGCGGACGACGGCGAGGGTTGGTGGTACGCCGGCCATCTCGGGCCACGGCGGGGCAAACGGACCAGCCTAACAGCTCTAGCAGACCAAGACGGTTCAAACGGACCAGATCAAGTGAGGAATGGATGGGCAGAGCAACGACGACAAGGTATGCCGTCGAGCGGCGGCGCGAATCCGCGACGGCGGATGGCCAAATTCGTCGGGCTTAGACTCTAATCGACCTCATGAACTACTCCAATCGATCCTACTCGAGCAGACGGACATGATGCACTAGTTAATTGAGGGAGAGAGGGGTTGCTGGGCACGGCGGACCGCGCGTCGGTCGGGCGGCCATGACCGGCGAAGGAGAAGGTGGTCGATTCGACCTCTACCTTGGGTCTCGGTGGCAGGAAGGGTGCGCAGGGTGTGGCCAGCGTCGAGGCGGAGCGATTGGCGAGTCCTCGGCAAAAAGTGTCAGGGCTGTGAGGTGTGGTGGCGTGCGAGCTTGCGGCGGCGGCAATGGCGGGGCGACGTCCGCGTGCTCGGGCTTTGGTGGAAGATGAAGGGCAAGAGCGTGTCGGGTGGCGGAGAAGAGAGGAAGGGAGAGACTGACGCGGTCGGGGCGGCTTGAAACGGCCGCTCGGGCTCGGACCGAGGCAGCGCGGCGTCGGAGCTCTTCGAGCGTGTGGCAAGCATGCGGGCAGAGCGGGGCCGAGCGGAGGGCGAGTGGCGAGCTGTGGGACCGGGCGAGCGCGGTGCGGCGGATCTATGTGCGGCGCTCGGGTGCGGGGTCGAAACAGCGGGCAGCGGCAGCGGCCCGGCGTACGGACGCCACGCGGCCGGCGTCAGGTCGGACAGCGTCGCGAGGAAGAAGAAGAGAGGTGGAAGAAGAGACTGTGCGGTGGGTCCCACTGCGCCAAGATTCGTGCAGACTTGATGAACCCCATATTTTCCAAAATAATCCGGATTTGAAGAAACTCATAAAAGATGAAATGTTCCTTTTGATGAGTAGAACATTTCACTTTTAAACATCAAAACCTAATTCTGCCTAGAATTTGAATTTCAGAAATGGGGATTTAAAATTAAAAGAAAATCATTTTTACAAACTGTTTTTGACATTTTTGACCCACTTCCAAGCCTTTTCATGAAATGACCCCAAAATAAGTTTTGCTCCAAATAATTTTCTCTACAAACTTCATTTAACACTCAACCTCAAACAACCAACCCTTCATATAGTTCTAGTTCAAGTCAAGGTAAGCACATATTTAAACTTTGTCAATTCACGTAACAAAAATGATGCAATTGAGATGGTTATGCTCATAAAGTGCAATATGATGCATGCTTAACACCAGAGTGTTACACTTTCTACCTAGCCATTTGATTCTGGGTGGGCAACTGCTGCCCAATCCTCGCGGATATGGTAGTCTTTGCACCATTCCAGAAACTTGTTGGCCATGAAATTCGATCCATTACCCGTGATGATGGAGTTCGGTACCCTGAACCTGTGGATGATGTCGGTGAAGAATTTGATGGCCTCTTGTGCCTTTGTATTGGTAAGAGGGCATACCTAGATCCATTTTGTGAATTTGTCAACTACGACAAATAGGTGTGTGTAGCCCCAGGGGCTTGATCGAGAGGCCCAACCATGTTGAGTCCCCAGACAACAAAGGGCCAGTTGATGGGTATTGTTTGCAGCACCGGCAGGTGGGTCTTTTTGGTGAAGAACTGGCATCCTTTACACTTACGAACCAGGTCAGTTGCGTCGGCCATAGCCATCAGCCAGTAGAAGCCTTGTCGAAACACGCTCCCGACCAGCGACTTGGGCACGGCATGATGGCCGCAGACCCCTCAGTGGATGTCATCCAACAGTCTTCTTCCTTGGCCTTCGAGGATGCATCGCTGCAACACTCCGGTGACACTCCGATGGTACAGATCCCCTTTGATGAGGACAAAGGATTTCGCACGCCGGGCTAGGCGTCGTGCCTCGGTCTGGTATGTCGGGAGGATACACTTTGCCAGGCACTCGATATATGGCTTCCTCCAGTTGGGTTTGGTTTCGAGCGGGGGTGTCTCCTCAATGTCCATCATGTCAGCGGTTTTGTCATGGGTCGATTCTGGCACCAGCGCCCCCGGGGCTTGACTACCCTGGGCTGTCGCTTCTGCTTGGTCGACACGAATCGATAGTGTTTTTTGGTCATTGGCGAAGACACCCGGGGACGGAGGTTCCCGCCCGGAGGCCGCCTTTGCCAGAGCATCAGTGGTCTCGTTTTGCCGGCGTGGGATGTGATTGAGTTCTAGACCGTCGAACCTAGACGCGAGCTTGCGAATTTCTTGGCAGTAAGCCGTCATCCTGGGATCGATGCAGTTGGATTCCTTCATGACTTGATTAACCACAAGTTGTGAGTCCCCTCGAACGTCTAGACATCTGACTCTGAGATTGTTTACCACTTTGAGCCCATTGATCAGGGCTTCATATTTTGCCTAATTATTGGAGGCCAAGAAGTGGAGCCGGACCATGTACTTCATCGGTACTCCCTTTGGAGTGACGAGCATGATTCCTGCTCCCGCCCTGGTTTTCATGAGCGAGCCATCAAAATACATCGTCCAGTACTCTGGGTTCTCTAGCGGGGTAGGAAGCATGGTTTCGGCCCACTCTACGAGGAAGTCTGCCAGGACTTGGGACTTGATCGTGCTTCTAGGGGCATAGGAGATGTTCTTATCCATCAACTCGAGTGCCCACTTCGCAATCGTATTGGTGGTTTCTTTGTTCTGAATGATATCACCGAGGGGTGCGGTGCTTACCACCGTTACTTCGTGGGACTTGAAGTAATGGTGAAGCTTCCTCTTTGTCATTACCACGACATAGACTAGCTTTTGGAGATGCGGGTAGCGTGTTTTTGTGTCACTTAGCATTTCACTAACGTAATACATGGGCCGCTGGACTTTGAGGGCGTGTCCTTCTTCCTCTCTTTCGGCGACGAGCACCGTGCTAACGACCTGGGTCGTGGCGGCAATGTAAAAGAGTTTTTCTCCCGGGTCCAAAGAGACTAAGATGGGCGCGTTGTCCAGGAGGCACTTCAGATGATCGAGCGCTTGCTAGGCTTCTGGCGTCCACGAGAATTGCTTCGATTTCTCGAGCAATCTATAAAGGGCAGGCTTTTTTCTCCGAGATGAGAAATGAACTTGCTGAGTGCGGCGAGACACCCAGTGACTTGCTGAAGCCCTTTCACATTGTGGATGTCTTCCATGGCCTCAATCGCGGCTATTTTCTCCAGATTGGCCTCGATGCCTCTCTCGGAGACAATGAACCCCAACAGCATCCCCTTTGAGACTCCGAACACGCATTTCTCCGGATTGAGTTTTATGCTGTGCTTCCTTAACTTGGCAAACGTCAGCTCAAGATCTCAGTCTAGGGAACTGGATCTCTTAGTCTTGATGATGATGTCATCCATGTAGACCTTGATGGTCGTGCCTATTAGCTCATTGAAGCATCTTTCCATGGTTTTCTAAAACGTCGCCCCTGCGTTCTTGAGTCTGAACAGCATAGTGACATAGCAATACGAGCTAAAGGGGGTGATGAATGATGTGGCGAGTTGGTCATCCCTGTTCATCTTGATCTGGTGGTATCCCGAATAGGCATCGAGGAAGCAAAGGGTTTCACACCCCGCAATGGCATCCACTATCTGGTCTATCCGCGGAGCAGGTGTGGATCTTATGGGCATGCCTTGTTGAGGCTCGTGTAGTTGACACACATTCTCCACTTCCCATTTTTCTTTTTTACCAACATAGGGTTAGCTAGCCACTATGGGTGTGGAGCTTCTTTGATGAAGCCGGTGGCTAACAACTTTTTTATCTCGATGTCGATTGCTTCTTTGTCGAAGCGTCGTAGGCATTGTTTTACCGATTTGGCTCTGACTTTTATGCAGAGGGAGTGCTCGGCGATCTCCCTCGGAATGCCTGACATGTCTGTGGGCCTCCATGCAAATACGTCAAGGTTCGCATGGAGGTGGTCGATGAGCGCGTTTTCCTATTTGGTGGAGAGAGTGGCCTCGATGTGTACCACCTTATCTTCTCTGTCGATCACCCCCAGGACAACCGACTTTGTTGCTTCTGATTGCTCAAACGTGCCCTTGCTCTTTTCTCCTGACTCTCTGTCCTTTGTCATCGCCTCTCCTGGGGCTTGGTCGCATTTGGCTTCTTCACGTCGGGCTTCTTCTCTTCGGCCTCACCTCTCGTATGCGCGTTGGTACGTCGTTCCGATGGTGATGACTCCCTTCGGCCTAGGGATCTTGAGCTTGAGGTAGGTCTAGTTGGGGACGGCCATGAACTTGCCATAGTAGGGCCTCCCAAGGATGGTGTGGTAGGTCCCGTGGAAGTCGACTATTTCGAAGGTGAGGACCTCCTTCATGAAGTTGCCTAGTCCTCCAAACATGATGGGCAGGTCGATCTGGCCGATGGGCTTCGCCTGCTTCCCCGGGATGACCCCAAAGAATGGAGCCCCCGATGGACACAGGCGGGTACGTGGGATCTTTATGGTGTCGAGCGTCTTGGCGTAGAGGATGTTCAGCCCGCTTCCGCCATCCATGAGAACCTTGGTGAGGCATTTGGTGCCAATGATGGGGTCAATGACGAGCGGGTACCTCCCCGGGTATGGCACGTAGTCAGGGTGGTCATCACGTTTGAAGGTGATCGGTGATTCGAACCATTTAAGAAATGTAGGAACGGCGGGAGTGGCGGAATATACCTCTCATCGTGCGATGTTTTGTTGACGCTTGGAGCTGTGCGCCCTCGATCCTCCGAAGATCATCAGTGTTTCATTGGCTGGGATGTAGCTATCTTCTCTCTGCTCCTTGCTTCTTTCCCCGTCGTCACCCTTCTTCTTTGGTCCTTTCTTCTTCAGGGTTTCGTTAATAAACTTCCTCATGGTATTGCAATCCTTGAGGAGATGTTTGACCGGGGTCGCATGGTGGGGGCACGGAGCCTCCAGTGACTTTTTGAAGTAGTCATTGTTTCGCCCCTCTGTGTTGCCTTCCTTGTGATCGATCGTGGCCACAAGGGAGCCATCACTCCTCTGTCGGCTCCGCCCTTTCTTGTGTGGGCAATCCGATGATATGGTGTCGCTATCGTCTCACCGGCTCTTGCCGGTGCTCCCTTGAAATACTGCGCCCACCGCCTCTTCTCCCGAGGCGTGGTTGGTGGCAATGTCGAGTAGGTCCTTTGTTGTTTTCGGCTTCTTTCGCCCTAGTTTGTGTAGTAGGGACTCACAAGTTGTGCCAGACAGGAATGCCGTGACAACTGTTGGTGTTTCTTAGCGTTAGCAGAAAAGTCCGCAAGCGCACGAAAATACCGTTGTAGCCTTCACCCAGAAGTATTTAGGATATTGTATTTTCCACAGGAAACAGATGTATTTCTTCTAGCTAATTTTCCCAAGGAACAACACAAAGGTAGAGATAGAAAGGTGGTAGAGATGGATTCCTATAGCTTTTCGGTCTTAAGAAGCGTTGCTAAACTTCTACTTGCTCACTTCGGGCACCGGCTTAGGCCTAGTCTGCCAGGCCCCTCCGGCTTACAGCTCTATGCCACACACTGACGTGGGAGAGTGCAAGGGATGAATAGGGCTGTCACCACCTGTCCGCCTACCCCTCTACCCATCGTGATACGAGGCAAACGAAGGTAGCTTCGAGCCTAGACACCACGTCTAAACTGTCAACTACTACTCTAGCGTGATATCAAGGCTTACCCGTTCCCGGAGTCCTTCTACTAGAGCACCCGCCACAAGGGACGAACGATGAACCCGCAAACAAGTATAGGTGAAGCTCAACTAACAAAAGACTTAATAGACTATAAGAAACACAAACAGTTACGTAGCCAAGATCCTGTGAAGGAGCCAAGTCCTTGTTCATAGAGGTACACGCTCGGGGAGACGCCGACAAGCCCAGCACTTCCCTGCTCTCTTCCCTCACATCTCACTTTCTAACTCTAGGTAGCTACTAGGGCATAGCCCCTTTGGAACGATGCTCAAGTGTGTAGTGCTCTTCTCCCTTGGTGTGTTGATGAATGAATGAGGAGGAGAGAGCCTCCTTTTATAGCTTGAGAGGAGGGGGCTCTATGCAAAAGGAACCATCCTCACATGGAAGGATCCCAAACCAACCTCTAAAGGGCGGTTTCCACTTACCATCTGTGTCATTCATAGGTGGGACCATCCTTTGGGAACCGTCATACGATCGCCAGAAGAAAATTGGGCCCGAAAGGCCCCACCAAGGGACGGCCGCACCTGGGGGCGGCCGGTCCCCTGGTGGGCCCATCTGGCCACCACCTTTTGGGAGCATGTGGGCTTCGTTGATAGCTTTGTTTTGACGGTTGATTCAGCCCAATCGGAGTTCAGATGAGTGAGTTGTGGCCAAATTACTCAAGCCTACTCGTGCAGTCCTATATTGGACTTGAACTTATATACCTTTTTATTGGGAGCTCCAAATGAGCCAAATAATATATACATTTTGATCAGCGCGACGAGCTCTCCTCAATGGTGTAGTCCATTTTATCATTTGAGATACTTTTATGTTGTGAAAACCTTGATATTCCTGCAACACAATGAAAAACACCAAAACTCGTGGAACTTGTTAGATAAATAATATTTTTCTATGATGTTCCATGGATTTATATTATTATTGGCGGTATAAAAAGTGAGTTAAGGACCACCAACAACAACGTCTTCGTCGGCCACGTCAGGAAGCTCGTTGCACTTGTGGGAGAAGCGCCGAATGTAGTCCCTCAAGGACTCTGTCTTCTTCTGCTTGCAATTTTTCAAATCCCACGAGTTCCCAGGCTGCACATAAGTGCCCTGGAAGTTGCCGGCGAACGCCTCACGCAGGTCATGCCAGTCGTGAATTTTTCCCTTCGGCAGGTGTTCAAGCCAAACGCGCGCAGTGTCTAACAAGTATAAAGGTAGGTGCCTGATAATGAAGCTCTCGTCGTTGGCTCCCCCTGCTTCACACGCGAAACGATAGTCGTCCAGCCACAGGCCAGGGTTCATCGTCCTTGTGTACTTCTGGACATAGGTCGGCGGCCAGAATCCTAGGGGGACATGGGCAGCGAGGATGCGTGAGGTGAAACAGTGCGGCCCTGTCGTGTCCACGCTGTAGTCCCGATCCTCATCGGGGTCGAATCTTTCTCCCCGATGCAAGTAGCGCCCATGGTGCCTCTCTTCGCCCCCTCCGCGGTCACTCCGGCTCCTATGGTAGCTAAGACTGGAGTGATGCATGGTTTCCCCTCTTTCCTCGTGTTGTTTTCGGGGGAGGTCCGGACCACATCTCACGAGGGACACGGGCTCTGATGTATGAAGACGTCCCTTGAGGGCGCGCCCATATGGCCGTTCGATGCTCGGTGCTGGGCCGAGCTTTCTGCCTGTTGGATCATGGCTCGATCGAGAAGGGTGCACAACTCTTCCTAGAGCTTCTTCCCTTTAGGCGTCGTTGCCTCTAGGAACCTCCGCACAAGGACCGCCGTGGCGGCTATGTTCTACTGAGCCTTGTCTAACACTGGTGTTTGGTGGTCGCTCTTAATGGCGTTGTGTCATGTGTTTTGTGTGGGAGCGCAAGCCACCGGTGGCCGTCGCCGTCTGATTGCCTGTGCAAGACGGGCTCGTTCAGAGGTGATTTTTTGTTGGGCCTCGTCAAGCTCCTCTTGTCGGGCATGTAATGCTTCAACGTTTATTTCAGAAGGGGTTTGTTTCCCTCCTGCCTCCGAGTCCCCGCCAGGGAGAACCTCATCGCCATTGGCATCGACATTTTGGACGGCTCTGTCCAGGGTAGACTCCCTCTCCTCGCACATGAGGCACTCTTGTGGGGCGGGGAGGACGTTTCTCCGTTCCTCCCCGGCCGAGACGGAACAGTCATGGTCCAAGGCTTGGTCCCCGTCCTCGTCTAACAGATCATAGAAGGACTCGACCATCCCCACAAACTCATCACTCGTGAGGTGGTCATTCCTCTCTATCGCCATGAGCTATTCAAGGATGGAGGCGGCATTGGTGAGCCCAAATGGATATTTTATCGGAGTAAGCAGGGCACCACCTTTGATTTGTATGGCAACATTGACGTAGGATAGGGCAAGGTTTCTCGTGTCCTCCGCCGTGGGCTGAGGGCCCAAATGAGCCCAGAGCTACCGCTCGAGCTTTGCGTGGTCGATGAGCGGTGGTTCCTCGTCGTTGGTGGAGAGCTCCTCCGAGGCATAGTAATCCTTGGAGCCTGGTTCAGTGGGCAGTGTGGCCAGCAGATCATCACTGGAGTCATGGTGATCGAGGTCATGGCCGTCGTCTGATGCTCGGATGCTCAGGTCGCTCAGGCATTGGATGATGACGTCTTGCTATGGTTCTTTTGACGCATCGAGGTAGACCACTCGCCGTCAGCCCTGATGGCGAAGGCGAGGCTTCCAAAGCGTATGGTGGGGACGATCGGCGGCAATTCCTGAGGGTCGATGCACCTACTTCTGTCGCAGCCTTCGGCCTCGTGTAGAGCCATGAAGCACTCGAGGGATGGGTCGTAGTCGTCGTTTGAGCCGTATGCGGTGTACTCGTCCTCGTCGGAGTCATCCGAGCTGCGTACCTTCCAGACGTCATTGTCGCTGACTATGGTGTCGTCCTCATAGTCAGGATACCCGAGGAGGTAATCCATCTGAGCTTGGATGAAGCTGGCAATGGCCCGGTGCACGCCGGTCTCATGGGTCCCTTCTTGCGGACCCCTGGGACCCCCGAGTAGGGTGAGGAAGTCAGAATCTCGAGGGCGCGGCGTGGCTCATGCCACACAAACGGTCACCTCATTGGATGGGGACGCAAGCGGGGTCTCCGTGGTCAGAGCCGCCTGTTTGTTCGGGTGGTGATCGTTTCCCTGCTCGGTGGACGATGGAACGCGGTCTGGCAGAGCGTCAAAGACGCGGACCGTTCTACCGTCCGAGAAGCACAGGAAGTCGAGGCTCCCGAACCGAGTGTGGGATCCGTCGGGTGAGTCGGAGCATGAGGAAGCCATCCGATCCCGAGCTAGTCGCACAATCCCCCTACCTGGCGCACCAACTGTCAGTGTCACAAAATCTTCCAACTAGTAAAATGCGTTTGCGCGAGAGGTATCGGATGGTGAGACAAACGAACACAGGCGAGGTTTATACTGGTTCGGGCGAAGTGAATCCCTACGTCTAGTCTGGGTTGGTGCCTGTGGTGTTTATCTCGAGAATTTGTGGGGGTGTAAAAGCGCAGCGAGAGAGGGTGTTGAATGCTCAAGTCTCGATGCCTATCCTCTTCAGGGGCGCCACCCTCCCCCTTTTATAATGTCAAAGGTTGGGGCAGTCGCATTACAAGGTCACCTCTACAGGTTCTAGCTATCATGGTCTTTATCCTTTGTGTATCCTGCAGCGATCTTCATGTCGATCCTTCTTCCATCGTCCCGTGGGGAGCCTGGTCCTGTTATGAGCCTGGAGGTATGGCGAACCGATGAGCATCCGGGGCAGATTCCGTTATCTGACATGGGCATCGTCCTTACTGCTCCCTAATTCACTGTTGGTAAGGCATCTTCTTTCTGTTGCTATTGAGTGGACCTATCCTTCCACGCTGTTTGCCGGGAATCCATGTCCTTCATGTTATCCTTGGACGGGGATGGAACGGGAGGCACGCTTGCTTAGAGCAGAGGACGGCGTGCCGTGGTACGACATGGTAGGGTCCCGTCTCCTTTCGTTCTTCCCGTACCCGAGGTTGCCGGGATTCCCGTTTTTCTGCGTGAGCACTCGATTCCGTCTAGGGATTCCCCTGTAGCCTACACCGTGCGCTTCGGGGTCAACTGTACCGTTCTAGTGAGCCATGGCCACCTGGCGCTAAGGACAGGTCCCTTGCGGAGTGGGTCCGAGTCCCGTCCCCGTCCTTTGTTCTGGTTGCTCCAAGGGCTCCCTTTGGGGCGCACCCACGTCGGGGGAGGCGGACCAACGTCGGGCGAGGCGGACCGACGTCGGGCATGGCGAACGTCGGGCGAAGGCTGGTGCGGTCATCTGCTGGCGGGCTTCTTGATCATCTTCGGCCCACGACCCGTCTTAGGCCCCTTTTCTTGTCTCCGAACTCGGGCTTCGAAGCAAAATTCAGCGAAGGGCCTTGATCTTGTTCTTTCTTTGTTTTAAGGGCGAATCAGGCTATCAGTGATATGGATCCTCGATAGTGTTTACACTTAAATCGCCCAAAATTTGGCTAGAGTGATCTTTAGCCCCCCATACCAAGTGATCTAAGGTAAATGTTTTTTTTCTAAAGTATGTAGATATATGAAATATGAACTAGGTTCAAAATTTAACTTTACTAAACTATTTAAATAAATTCAAAGTAAAATGAGAAAAAACAATACATTCTTTCCATGGAAAAAGTTTTAAATTTGAAAATAATTTGAGCAGTTTGACTTAATTTTTTAAGGAAATTTTGATTTAAATTTAAACATGCCTTCTTAATATGAGAAATTGTACTTTTTGATATATTTGACTAAAGTGTGTTGAATAATTGAAAACATGTGAAACATATTGTTGTTGCACTTATATTACTCATATGTGACTAACGTTGTAACTGAGTGAAATTCACATTCATATTCGTATTGTTATTTATCCATACGGGGAATTACACCTCCAACTTTAAAGAAAAAATACGAAAACTAATATAGTGTAAACAATTTGGTCTATATTATAGACAGCGGCGGATCCATGTGGGGGCTGCCGGGGCTACAGCCCCCTCCCCCTAATGAGCCTGTTTCTTCATTAAGTCACTGTTAATTAGCATTAAATCGCCACTATTCTCTAGCTTTAACTCTAATTCTTCATTGCTCAGCCCCCCTCCCCCCCTTTTCCTCGATCCTGCATCCACCTCTGATCATAGACAATTACACCTCTACTTATGACGTCACCTTTTCGAAGACCATGAATACCTCAGTTAATCGGAACTCAGAAGGGCATCTTGATGGATGTTCCAAAACATGCTAATGTCTATACTAGGCATCGTAGAGTAGTGTGGGACGTCAACACGCATGATTCAGAACACGATTGCTGGTGTTGGAACAAAACATAAATATTACTTTGATTTTTTTAATTTCACGTAGTTTGATTTTTGGATAAATGCTATTTTAACATTGGTATTTAATTTTTCAATATGATTATTTTATCGTACGATCCACTGATTTTTAATATAAAGATTTAGTTGTCCCGTAGCAACGTACGGACACGATACTAGTAATTAATAATAAAGAGAACAAAAAGGAGAGACAACCAAAGCAAAAGATCTCCTCTCCGATAAGGGAAATGAAGGTGGGAACTGGCTGAGGGGAAACTGAAGAAAAAGCTTCATATGTTTAACGCTAGCGTCGTGTTCTTTACCCTCTCTCAAATCCACGTCGGTGAAAACCTGATGTCATCTAGCGAAATCGCTTGCTTGTTCGAGCCGCCCATATGTTTAACGCAACATAGAATTCTAATCTTTTTTAGAAAACGTTGTTTTGTTTTAGAAAACAGAAATTTTAATCTTTATTTCGATTTAAAGAGGCATTGAATAATATTCTATTTATCTATTTTTCATGCTAACGAGCTTCTAATTTTTCTCTATACTAATTTTCCTGTGTGAATTACGTTTTTGAGAAAACTACCATACTAACAGTCTCTCCAATCTTGCCAAGTATTATAAACCAACGCAATACTATTCGGAAAAAAAGAACAGATCTATGCTTTCGCATCCATAGGAGTTAAATGTGTGGTGTGTATGAAAAAAATGAAAAATTGTTTTTTTTTTGAAAAAGCACGTAATGGCTCCATTTCCGGTGTCGCCGTGTCGGTCTGGTCAAAAGTGCAGGCAGATCTACCCTGTGTCGCAGTTGCAGACTTGACAAAAACTGCTTGCTCCTAATATTTTATCCCAAGATCCAGTTTAAAGCCGCAATTGCAGGTGTGTTTTTTCTCTTTGGTTTATCTGAGGGGAACATACGGAGTACCACGGAACAACCTTTTGTCAGTAAAGAGAAGGGCATTTTGTATCATTATTTTGTTATAGGGTGCTGTGACTACGTACTGTAATGGTACTGTTACTCTAGGGGTCAATTTAGAATACTTCCTCCGTCCCAAATCTCTTGACGCTCTAGGAGTGGACACTGAAACCAAGACATGGGATAAAAGACCGCCGTACCCTTATAGTGCAATCATTGCTCAAAGTGACAGGCTGAGAGCTGTACACCAATTTTGCATTAAATAATAGTATTACAACCAGCACTTCGCCACCACTCGCCAGCAATAGCATTATTTTAACATTGAACAAATGCACTGCATCGGGCGGCAAACACAATTAGTGCCAAAAATACGGTTGGCGCTTTTTTACATAGACATGCGAAAACAAAAACTCAAACCACGCGTCAGCACGCCCAATTTCTGTATATCTTGCTCCATGCCAAAGCCAGCTACCTTATCTTGCCTGTTTCATTTCAAACATTCACCGGTCCTTCACATGGCCAAGCTCCTAGTGGATTTAAGTGCAGCACTCGAGGACGGAGGAGAGCAGTTGCCAGATCTCAACAGCAGTCCTGCAGAAGCTCAAGATCATGATGAACAAGAATTCCATCAAGGTTAGCAAATCAATATCTCTCTCTATCTCCCTCTCTCTCTCCAAATCTCTCAGTGTGTAGCTCTCTCTCTAGCTATATCTCCCTCTCTCTCTCCCAATCTCTCTCCAAATCTCTCAGTGTGTAGCTCTCTCTCTCTCTAGCTCTATCTCCCTCTCTCTTTCTCCCAATCTCTGTCTGTAGCTCTCACTCTGCAGCTCTCTCTCTCCCGTTCTCTCTCTAGCTCTCTCCATCTCCTCAGTTTAATATCATTCTCCTAAGATGAGTCTTTTAATTTCTCCTAGAATAAGTGTGTAGTTTCTCCTAAATCTTTTTATTGTAGCAGGTCAGAATGTTGGGCATCCATTTAATCTGAGTGATCATCAACTTCAAAGAGAACAAGGAAACCTGTTGACAGATGAGTATTTCCATTAGTAGCACAAAAAATTGCAAAACAAAAATATCATCATCTATGCACTGACAATTCATTCAACCATTACAAATTTTGGCGCAGGCAATGAAACGGCTTCACAAGACAAACAAGATGCCATACAAGATCTCATAAATGACTTTAGTGAAGGAGCAAATGCCTCACCTGGCCTCTTTGATGATGCACTAGTTCATAATGTTTGCCATCCCTTTGATTTGAATCTTCCTCAACAGGGCAGTCTACAACAAAACCTGATGACAGGTGACTATTTCCAATCAGTGACTTGAATTGAGCATAGACTTACATTCGTTGAAAAAAATAGATTCAATGAATTTGTGTACATCCTAGGCCAATTTTTTTTGCAAATCTAAGCATGTGTGATCCAAGAAAGATTAATTGTTTGCATATCTACATCACATTTATTAGCTCAAACTCCAAAATGAGTTGTATTGATCAGTTCTATTTTTATCCAGGTGAACAAGATGCCTTGGATGATTGTTGACGGTATTTATGCCCTATTTTATACCACCATAACCGTCAACATGACACTCAATTCAGGGGAGAATCAATAAAACAGGTAGTGATATAGGTACAAATAAGTTGGTTCCACATGTACATGTCATTATTTGTTGTAGGTACTCGATCAGGTACTTTTTAGGGCCTAGAAGCTTAAAATAAAAGAAGAAGCAACATCACAAGTTTGCTACACAAATTGCAACATCACGGGAGCAATGAGCAAGCAGCAAGGAGCATGGCAGACTCACTGGAGCTACAGTGAGGGGGTTGGCCGACCCCCTCCCTGTGGGCCCAAGGGGTGAGATGCTGGCACTATCCAAGGCAAGCTCTCCAAGCTCAAGACCGACCATTGGATCACTTGTGCAACTCAAATCAACGATCAAGAAGCATTGCACAAGGATTTGTGGGCCCACATGGAAGGAACCGACATCACAACTTCTGAACCAACACCACAGCCACACTCCATGACATGTGGGGACACCCACCAGGGGGGCCCAACTACCATAGAGAGAGTCAGCCGACCCCCACCTTGGGTGCTCCCAAGGTCGGTTTCACCCAACCGACGTATGCATGCCTCCATGCAGCTGGTGTGATCATCATCGTCCATTTGAGGTGGTTCCAAGGTCGGTTTCATCCAACGGCTCATGATGGAGGTCACGCGGATTGTTGACATGGCATTGGAGTAGGCCCTACTCCACCTCCCCTATAAATACCCCCTAGAGTTCACTTTAGAATCAAGTATCATTAGGGAGAAAGACTACTCTAGTAGCTTTAGTGTTAGCATAGTGAGTAGAGAGTGAGGAGTTACAAGGAGGAGTCCTGGCCTATCGGAAGTCTTCTTCATGGAGCGCCTCAGTGGAAGCAGGTTGTTGGCGCTTCTTAGCGTCAGTAGAAAAGTTCCGCAAGCACATGAAAGTACCGTTGTAGCCTTCACCTAGAAGTATTCAGGGTATCGTATTTCCACAAGGAACGAAAGTGTAAAAGATCTCTAAACTAGTTCTCCCAGAATGATAAGATGAAGAGTAGCTTGGGTAGCAAGGTTTTCTAAGGATAGATCCTAAGGAAGATAGCTCTGCCACTATAGACTTGCTTCAAACACCGGAGCACACCAGGTCTGCCCAGCGATACCGGCATACAGCTCTACTCCATACTTTGACGTGGGAGAGTGCTAGGGACGAATAGGGCAGTGTTGACGGTGATTATACCATGAAATACCAACTCAAAACACAATTAACATGCCTTGGTTCCAAGGAAGAATAGCATAACATGAGCATATTTTATCAATAACTAGTTCCACTTGTACTCTTAGCTTGTGTTTTTAGGGAACAACAAAATGAAGCTTGGTGGGACCCAATGAGGGGGTCAGCCGGCCCCCACATGAGCTCCTCCTCTGATTATGATCCATGTCATGCTCTCTCGAGTGATGATGAGCCTTCAGATCAACAATTGTTCACATCCAACGGTTCAAGCTCATTGCACAAGGATTCATGGGCCCACAACCAATCAAGAAACGTGACAAGATTTTAGAATTACACCGAACCACTTTACATGACAGGTGGGGTCACCTTCTAGAAGACCCAGCTAGGCCCACCTGCCAGTGAGGGGGTCGGCCGACCCCCACCCTATGGGCCCCAAGGTCGGTTGGCCTCCCACCGACCTCCTGCATGTCGCCATGCAATCCATTTGATCAGGAGCGTCCATCTACGTCGGTTGCAGGGTCGGTTCATCCAAGGGCTGTGAAGCATGAAGCACATGGATTGATGGCATGGCACCCCCTCTCCTTCCCCTATAAAAGGAGGTTGCCACTGAAACATCCTCAAATTTTCCACGAAGAGAAAATACACATAATGGCGAATAATGTAATAGTTCGAAGCTCAAAGACCATCATATTATCTAGCAATAGTTGATACAGAAATCCATACATCGAATACACTGACAATTAGAAGGGATTATATAAATAGTACACTGCCACACTGGCGGGAATCATCAGAGTAGCAGCATCTGGAACAGCTGTAGTAGGCGGAAGCAACAACAAATCTCCAAAAGAAGCCTGAGCGTAGGTACGAGACGTCTACTCCTCATCGGTAAAGTCATAGTCGGGTTCACCTGCCAAATAATTTTCAGTACGGTTTGTACTGGCCACTTGTCCCACCCTATGCTTTACTTTTGCTATGTAGTATTTTGGTGGATGCAAAGGATATAATCAAAGAGACCCATATATGGCTGTGGTTTCCTATGAAAGTGGTGACCAAAATTCAAAATAATTATATATATAGTTCATCAAGTTTTAACCCATCTCATCCACACATCTTTCCCATCCCACCATCACACACATCTCACCCTCTCGCACTCAGTCGACAGGTCCAACTCCCTCTCGGAGCCTGTCTCAGCGGCTCACAGCCGGAAAGGGTAACACCAGGGAGAAGAATAGAAGGACTCATCTCACTACTCCCGAGGAGCGTAGGTTGAGGGAAAGGCCAACCCGAGGCCGTGGACTATATATAGATTCAAAACTCTGCAGAGCGTGTACTCCCGTAACCACAAGATCACCATCATCGGAGGTGCCTCGCCTAAGCTGATTTCAGCTGCTTTCTAACCGGTGCGGTGCCACCCTACCACTCAGTACTGGGACATCCCGGATAGGTATCACCGACACACTAAGACTGTGAGACATAGTACCAGGACCCCGAGGTCACTATGTTGTCTAAGGAGGGTGTGGGTCCCAAAGCCCGTACCTCCCGACACTATCTGCTAACAACCTAGTAGTAGTGGCACCGTCCTAGCTAGTCAGACATCCGTCCCCCACCCATACAGGGGCGAATGGTGAGCACGTAGGTCCCAAGGTTCCGGTTCTCAAGAGATATCAGGTCGTAGGGGGATCAGACAGGATTATCTTCTCATAGGGACTATAATAGTCCGTGCTACAACAGCACCTCCTACCCAGGGCCTCGCTCCACGAAGGCTCTCATCCCCGGGATCACCATATACCTCACAATGTGCCCACCACAAGCACATCATACGGGTATGCCCAGAACACATCCCCCGGCAAGACTCGTCCACAAGGCTCGTCGTAGAATCCTATCCGATTGACTCAGCCCTCACCACACACCCATGACACACGCAGCACTCTCCCCGAGTAAAGTGGCACCACGTGCCTTAAACAGAACCATACTCTCCACTGCACATCACATCGTATAGATATAAGCGTAGTGGAAGTAAAGCATCATAAGTAAATAAGCATGCATCTAGCCTATCAGTGGGTGTGCAGGAGTAAGGTTACGACAAGGTAATGGTTCATCAAGCAAATCTACCATGCAACCTATCATCAGGTAATATTCCTAAATAAAGCACTAGCAAACTAGATATTATGCCATGCTTAATAGAATTTATGAAGTTGGGTGGGGTGTGGCACCTGCGAAGTCATCACCGAGCTCCTCGTACTCGTAGTCGTCCTCCTCAAACTGCTCCTCCTCAAACGAGACGTAAATAGTCATGTTAGCGACTCTTATAGAGTATCACAAAGAACCAAATGAAATTCAATAAATCCAAATGCACTCAAACATAAGCCTATGACGTAGAGCACATTTTTTGAAAATTTGGACACTTGGTTCATAATTTTTGGAGTTAGTATGAAGGAGATATGGATTTTAGAAGTTTAAACTATATTCTAAGAAAGAAAAACAACAAGTTAATCCTGGTGCTGACACATGGCGTGTTGTGGTTGGCCCGAGATAGTTCAGTCAATGACATGTGGGACCTAGGTCAACGGTCAACCCTGGTCCGGACATGTGTCGGCCCCACGGTGCTGCCACGTCGCGCTGTGGGGCGATACTAGGCTCGGTCTATGGCTGGTCGATCCATGGGCTCGGTGCATGGTGGACCGGAGACAGTGGGGCAAGGTGGCTGCCTCTGACTGGTCTACCCTGGCGTCTTGTGGGCCTGTGGACGAGGTCCACACGGGGACTTGGGGAAATTTCCCCATCTTTCTATCTTTCCTGTGCGCGACGGGCACGGCGGCTTGCCGGCGGCGAGCAGGAGAGCAGGGGCTGTGGGCGGCAAGGGCCAGGCAGGGCAGTGTCTAAGGTGGCACACGGGCATGGTAACGACGCTGGTGGGGACGCGGTGCCCTCGCAGGACTCCGGCTCGCCGGCGTACGAGCGACGACGGCGGCAGACGGCGAGCCACGGCTGCGGGGCACAGTAGCGCGCGCGGAGCAACTTGGACTAGCGCTCCGGGGTCGCTAGGCTACGGTGAACGTGTTCACATACTTTAATTGGACCGAGGCTCACGAGAGAACCTACGACGGCTACGACGGCGGTAGTCGACGACGAGCGGCAGAGCTCCAAATTGACGCTGTGTGGGGCCTCATCTTCAACACCTCCTACTGTCTCGAGCAGCTCAGAGCTCGAAGATTCTATGGCATGACTATCGGGGGCACAGCGGGCTCGCGCGGCAAAGAACGCCAGGCGGCGCTCCGGCGGTCGAAGTCCGGGAAGACTGGGACTACAAAGGTGCGTGGTCCCAACTGTGGTCCATGCCAACTCCAAAGAGTTGCCAAGAACATGTTCTAGAATGAGACGAAGCTATCGGTCAAGTTAAAGAAGCCTAAGGCCCAATGTAGCGGCGGAACATCAGTGGTGAGCTGACCAGCGGCCATGGGCAAGGGCAAGCTCACCTCAACAAAGCTCTGGTGGCGGCGGCCTTGCGGTCTGGCCTAGGGTCAAGAAGATGAGCTCGCGGTCTACTTGGTGGAGTCGGGCAGTGGTTTTGGGTCCTCCTCCGGCAGCAAGGACGGTAGCGACGCGCGCAGCTCAGGCTCCGGCGATGCTCTGCTCCCGGTGGACTGCCCCTCCCCGCCTCCTCTTCTCCTCACTTCTCCTCTCCTCCTCAGCAGCAAGTGGTGTGGGCATAGTCAAGGTGACTACGTGGCACAGGAAACCCTAAAGGGGCTGGCGAGCTCCCCTTTATAGTCATGGCGGGCGGAAGTGGACGACTCCGATGGGTTGTGAAATATCCTCAATTTTCTGCAAGGGAAAATACATAGAATGAATGATATAATGATAGCCCAGGAGGTCAAATCATCAATTATCTAATAACAGTTGATTACAAAGCCAAACATCGAATAAAAGAATACAATAGAAGGGTTTACATAATTTATTACATCACCACATGGCGGAATCATCAGAGTATCTAGCATCCAGAACAGCTATGAAAGTAGAGGGATATTGCGAAAGCATCGTCTTTCACCATCTTGAGCGTAGGCACGAGACCCTCTAATCTTTCGTCCTTCAGGGGTGTCGCCAAGCCATTGTCCAAACCTGGATCCAAATTTTTAGTATGTTTTGTACTGGCCACATCTCCCACCCTATGTTTTGCTTTTGCTATGTAGTATTTGGTGGGATGCAAAGGATATAATCAAAAAGGCCTAATATATGGCTGTGGTTTCCTATGCAAGTAGTGACCAATATTATATAATAATTGTTCATCAAGTTTTAATCCATTCCCATCCCACAACACCATACCATCAACCATTATCCTCTTAGCTCACTCATCAACCACGCTCACACGTGGTAGCAATGGACAACTCCCTCTCATCCATGCCTAATCGGCCATTATGCCATAGGGTAACAACAACAACATCACTTAGGGGGAGGTAGAAGGGACTCATCTCACTACTCAAGACAAGCGTGGGTCACGGGATAGCCATACCAAGGCTGCAGACTATATATAGATTCGAATCAACTCTGCAGAGTGTGTACACCTGTAACCGGCTAATGCCGACCATCCACAAGATAACCATCATTAGCGCTCGCGAACGCCTAGGCTGATAGCAAAATGACCATCTAACTATGGCGGTTCCACCCTACCTCTCAACCTTGGGACACCCCAAGTCCTGCCCGGAGTGGCTGAGAATGTGAAGTCATGTTCCTGCTCTTCGAGGGGCCGATGCTTGGAAGAGGACACATGAACGTCTCAGAAGGGTGTGGGGTTCCACCCGTACCTTCCTACACTGCATACTCCGAGTAGTAGTGGTACCGCCCTAGGTAGCTGAAATCATCCATCCTCGGTTCATCTGGGGCGAGTGGTGTCTACGAAGGGGTCCGTGGTTTCGGTCCTCTAGAGACAATAGGTCCTAGGGGGAACCAGATAGGATATCTCCTCGAGCGATGACGTCTGGAGACTGATCTAGTACCTGTTGTTGATTTAGAACTTAGCATGGACTAAGCTTCTTCTCTAGAATGTTCATATTGGTAAGCACAAGCTCAAAGCTTGTCTCCAAGGATCAGATTCACCCTTTTCTATCTGTCCATTGATCTGAGGGTGGTAAGCGATGCGCTAGTCCTGATTGAGTCCTCATAGCTTCTCCCAAGGCTTCCCATCAATTGGATGTATACTGAGGTCCACAATCATATGCTATGATTTTAGGGGCCCCATGCACTTGAGAAGGCTTTTCAACATACAGATCTACTTGAAGTTCAACTCTGGTGTCACTCTTGATTGCCACCAAGGTGAGCTATTCTGGTTTAGGTGATTTATTATTGCTCATATAGCAGGTTCTTCGGGGTTCTAGGATAACCCATGATGGATTCCATAGCCATGCTATCATGATTCTATTCAGACACCTCAAGTGGCTTGGAGATCCCGTGCCCCGATTTGACGTATCTGTATATGCTACTCTTTGTAGCATGTACTACATCATTTGTCTTCATATCCTTCAACCAAGATTTCCTTTTCAAGACTGCATACTTCCTGGTGCTTCTAGAGTGGCACAGTACTTGACATCATGCCCTTCTGATGGGGTCTCATTGTGCATGATAGGGTTGGAAAGCGCTTAGATTCTGTCCTTGAGCCAAAAGGTGCTTTGCTTATCCTGACTTAACCTTGGGCACTTGTTGTGCTTCATGAGCTTATATATCCTCTTCAGGGTTGAGAAAACTTGTTTGCCCTCTAGTGCATCCATTCAGACTCTTTGGTCTTCTTTGGAAGGTTGATCATGGGGCGAGCCGTCTTGAAGAAGTTTTCAATGAATCGGTGGTGGTGACTGACCGATTACATGAAACCCCTCATAGTGGTCGCATTTTGCGGTTGCTCCCACTTTTTCATTGTCTTCATGTTGGACAAGTCAACAGTTTATTTTGATAGCGTTGAGTACATGGCCTAGGAGAATTGACCTATTCACACCAGACTCATACTTGCTGAACTTGGCGTAGAGCTGATGCTTTTGTATCTTCTCTAATATTATCCTTAGATGCTACTCACATCTAGTGACAGGAGTTTCCTTAGGTATTGTCTTCTTCGTTGCTTCATGTGGAGGTAGTCTGATCTAAGGTCAATCTTGGTGAAGTACTTAGCATTATGCCGCTGATCTAGCAGGTCTCTAGCCTTGGTAGGGGTACTTGTTCCTGATAGCATGTCATTTTGTTTCCTTGTTTCCCTTGGTGTAGAGGGTTGCATTCACCCAATTGGGCTTGCATTGATCCAGGTGTTTTCTTGCAAAGATCTTTTCTAAACAATAAAGTATTGCTCATGCATTATAGGGTAGCCTGATAAGCTTAGCTACTGGGGTATCCTAGAGGAGCGGTCCTTATATCCTACTTCTCCATGGGTGGAGGCATCAAAAGGACTAGAAATGAGGGGATCCTCATATGGCAGTGTGCAGGTGAAAATCTTACACAGACTTGGTAGTAAGTGCATGAAAAGATGCAATACCAGATTTAAGACAAAAATCGAAGCGTTAACTCTAATTATAAGCCCATGCCTTGTTTTATGTTGGGGGTGTCCTTAGCAGCTTGCTTGGCGAGATGCCAACGGGCGGTTCTTCGAGCACTGTGGTTCATGGCACTCGTGGTGGCCTCGTCCTTGTAGGGATTCATAGCTGGTGAGGCATGTTCAATCTGTGGATAGTTGGCAACTCTGTGGCCCTATTGGTCACATCCGTAACAAGCGGTAGCCATGTCTCTTGTAGATGCGGGTGTGACGGACTTTCTTTCTGGACAGTTGACAGCCTTATGGCCCTTTTGGCCACATCTGAAATGGGTTACCCCATCGAGGGTTGTGGTGACTCTTGCTCTCTGATCTTCATTGTTAGGGACGTCTTCAGCAGAACTGTGCATAAGTTGCCAGCGGGCAGCTCGCGCATCATTGCAAACTTTCTTTGATGAACCCTGGATCCTGTTGAAAGGATTCATGACCGGTGATGCAATGTCGACTCCAGCACAGTTGATGACTCTGTGGCCTGGTTGTCCGCATCCAAGGCAAACGAGAGGAACACCACCTGTCGGTGTGGGTACGACAGCTCTCTCTCTTGGACAGACATGGATCTTGTGACCTAGATGGCCACATCCATAGTAGAAGAAGGGCACCTCTATTGTAGGAGTGGTAGCAGTAACTTTCCATGTGTCAGAATGCTAAAGGGGGCGGCTCTTGAAGGTGCTTCTTGTAGGGAGATCATGCATATGCGGTCGTTGCTAGACCGGGTTGTGATGTGATTCCTCAAGGTGACGCTTCCTACAGAGGAGCATGCCTGTCTCTGGATGGGTGTTCTCTGACCTCATTGCCTCATTGATGGCTTCTTTGAGGGTGTAGCAAGTCCTCCTTGTGATAGCAAGGTGGTGGGGAACCTTCAATCCCTGGGTGAAGTAATACACCTTGTCCTTCTCGGTGGCCACACTTTTAGGGTGCACATACCGCATCAGGCGAAAGAAGCGGGTAGCATACCTGTGGACTATATCCTTCCCCTGCTTGTTGCCTCAAAATTCTTCTGCCAGAGTCTCTTCTTCTTCTACTGGCACATGGTGCTCATAGAAGGCCTTAATAAACTTTTCCCATGAGATGTTGGCGGGGTCTTGGTGCGCTGAGCTGAATCCATTCCACCATGCTTGGGTGTTACCCCTAAAGTGGTGGGCTATGATCTTGACCTGATCCTCCTTGGTGTAGATGGTTGATCTCAGCCAGTCAGTCATGTCATATAGCCAATCCATGGCAGTGATAGGGTCATTGACGGGACCACTAAAGGTAGGAAGCTCCAGCCAGAGTGCACTAGCCAACTTCCACTAGAATTCTTCAGTCAAGTTTCCCAGAAGGTGAGTCTACTGAGCCATCACCCTAGCCAAAAGTGGTGGGGGTGGTACAGAATGCTCCTCAACATGTGTCCTGACGGTTGGCGAAGTGATGATTCGAAATTCTTCCTTCTCTGGGTTGAATCCAATGGGGGTCCTATGTCCCATGTAGCTATGACTACCACTGTATCCATGGCCCATGGCGGGCCCTGGGAGTGGTGCATGGTGGCTCAGATGTGCTGAATGGTGGGTAGGTGTCCTGCTTCAAGATCACCATACCTAGGAACAGGTGCAAGTGATATGAGCTATTATCAACTTTAGCTTAAGTAATTTAAGCTGATTTAATTAATTTAAAACTTTTTTATCTATCCAACACCCATTCAAAGAAGCTTGAAAATCCATAAGACACGATAAGATGCAAGGATCCATTACATCAAGTTTGTTACAAGGTGATGTCTTTAGTAGCTACACTAGAGGACTCACGAGAATTTCTGAACTACACGCAGGTAGGCTTCAAAAGGGGAACAATCTACTCTACTTCAGAAGTGAGTCATGTCTTCTTAGCCATTGTGGGGCTATCTTCAGTTGGGTTACTTTGCATCAGCTACAGATCATTGCTCGGGAGTCGAACCTGGTGGCACTAGAGGGAAGGTACTAGCAGCCATATCCTGGAGCTATGCATCGGTCTTGAGCATCCTCTGCACATACTTGCAGGCTTCTTCCCACTCTGGAGTAGGTTCTGACTCGGGCACAGGGCAGGCATCCATGTTGTGGCTGGTGGACCCTACCTTGAACTTCTCGGCAGGAGGCACCTTGCAACAGTGGGCAGGCAGCTATATCTGTACCTGCTCATACTGCTGGATACGATGGGCATCAGACTGCTTCCACTCCTCCAGTGTTGCTCTCATGATATCACACAGATACACACAACCTTTCATGTACCTGGCAAGGTGTGCCGTGTTGGACCAGCTCCACTTCTTTAGCTTGGCCAACTCTTCCTCTTGGGCCTTCACCTTTGCTTCCAGCTCCGTGACCTGATGCTTGTAGTAGCGCTTGTCACCTTCCAACACTAGGATGAGCTTGCCCTGGGCAACCATGTGTTCCCCTACGATTCTGAGCGTGCAATCATACTCTCTACCCCAGATGCTCTCGATCTCAGCCCAATGATCTATGTCACCTCTGGAGAGATCAAGGGCTTGGGGTAGCAGGCGGAACAGTCCTATCTTGAGGAGTTCATAGGTGTCTCTCATCACGATCCGGAGGGTGACTCATGCAGCAAGCTGTGCAGCATTGGTGATAGTCCTGTCCATCTCACGGACAACGAAGGGCTTCAGTGCAGGTACCTCATTGCACTCAATGATCTAGATCGACACCATGAAGAAATCCTCTGGTCCATTGGGTCCCATCTTGCAGTGGCAGATCCAGTGACAATTTGACTTGGGGACACCAAGGTACTAGAGCGACTCACGTAGGACCTTGGCGTAGTCTTGCTGGTACTTCTCGTAGAAGGGGATCTCCACAAAGCTCTCCATCTGCATACAGAGCCGGGAAAGAAGTTAGAAGGTGAGTAAGAGAGGAGGTGAGCTAAGCATAAAAGTGTTATGCAAGGTCAGTATATAACCGAAGGTGGTTCAAGATCTCCTAATCTATCATCCAATCCTATGGGTCTCGTCCTAGGGTCAAGCATGGCTCTCATACCAACTGAAACATCCTCAATTTTCTGCAAGGGAAAATACATAGAATGAAGGATATAAATATAGCCCAGGAGGTCAAATCATCAATTATCCGATAACAGTTGATTACAAAGCCATACATCGAATAAAAAAATACAATAGAGGGATTTACATAAATTATTACATCGCCACATGGCGGAATCATCAGAGTATCTAGCATCTAGAATAGCTGTGAAAGTAGAGGGATATTGCAGAAGCATTGTCTTTCACCATCTTGAGCATAGGCACAAAACCCTCTAATCCTTTCATCCTTCAGGGGTGTTGGCAAGCCATCATCCAAACCATGATCCAAATTTTTAGTACGTTTTGTACTGGCCACATCTCCCACCCTATGTTTTGCTTTTGCTATGTAGTATTTGGTGGGATGCAAAAGATATAATCAAAGAGGCCTAATATATGGCTGTGGTTTCCTATGCAAGTAGTGACCAATATTATATAATAATTGCTCATCAAGTTTTAATCCATTCCCATCCCACAACACCATACCATCAACCATCATCCTCTCAACTCACTCATCAACCACGCTCACACGTGGCGGCAATGGACAACTCCCTCTCATCCATGCCTAATCGGCCATCATGCCATAGGGTAACAACAACAACATCACTCAGAAGGAGGTAGAAGGGACTCATCTCACTACTCAAGAGAAGCGTGGGTCACGGGATAGCCATACCGAGGCTGCGGACTATATATAGATTCGAATCAACTCTGTAGAGTGTGTACACCTATAACCAGCTAATGCTAACCATCCATAAGATAACCATTATTAGCACTCATGAACACCTAGGCTGATAGCAAAATGACCATCTAACTATGGCGGTTCCACCCTACCTCTCAACCTTGGGACACCCCAAGTCTTGCTCGGAGTGGCTGAGAATGTGAAGTCATGTTTCTGCTCTCCGAGGGGCCGATGCTTAGAAGAGGACACATGAACGTCTTAGAAGGGTGTGGGGTTCCACCCGTACCTTCCTACACTGCATACTTTGAGTAGTATTGGTACCACCCTAGATAGCCGAAATCATGTGTCCACAGTTCATCTGGGGCGAGTGGTGCGTACAAAGGGGTCCGTGGTTCGGGTCCTCAAGAGACAACAGGTCCTAGGGGGAACTAGATAGGACATCTCCTCAAACAGGCCATCAGTGCCCTCTACCTCAATAGCATCTCACTTCGGGGGCCTTGTTCCTCGAAGGCTCTCGACCCCGGGATCTCCTCAAGTCACCATGTACCGCCACAAGTACTCAGATCACATGGGTGCCCAGGTCGCACCCCCTTGGCAAGACTTGCTCCAAAAGCTCGTCGTAGATCTTGTCCAGTTGACTCAACCCTCACCAAACAATCCTCCCATGTTATATTACCTAGAGGCACCCATACATACACCAAATCTGACATCCCAAGCCGAATCCACCCAAGTCCACCATCCGCATCATATCTCTAAATATAATGCAAGTGGAGTATAGGTAGCAAGTAACAAGCACTGCATGGTGAGTCTATCCTATAAGTGGGTGAGCAGGGTGCAGGTTACAACAAGGAATAGGCATACAAGTATCTATCATGCAATCCTAACATGGCATATCATAGCATTATTGCAAAAGTAGAGCACTAGCATTCTATTATGTTGCATGCGTAATAGGATCTACGAGGTTGGGTGGGACGTGGCACCTGAATATCTATCACTCAAGTCCTCCGTCAAGTCCTTGGTGCGCTCCTAGTCCTCCTCCTTGAAAAACTCCTTCGTAGGATCTGAAATCGAGATATAATGGTCGCAGAAGCAACCCCTATAGATCAATCACAAAGAACCAAATGAAATCCAGTAACTCCAAATGCAATCATACATAAGCCTTTGTCGTAGAGCTCATTTTTATAAAAATTTAGACACTTGGTTCATATTTTTCAGAGATCGTATGAAGAAGTTATGAATTTTTGAAGTTTAAATCATTTTCTAAAAAAGAAAAAGGACTAGATAAACCAGAGGCTGACACGTGGCACGATCTGGTTGGTCCACGTGGCACGTGGGTCCAGCTGATATGGCGCAGTGCTGGCGTGTGTGCTGACGTCATGCTGACGTCAGCACTGGCAGGTGGGTCCGGCTGGTGCAGTCGCTGACATGTGGGGCCCACAGTCCTGGTCACTGACAGGTGGGACAAACGGTGAACGGTCAACGATGACCGAGCCTCGACCGGGAGTCGACGGGCCTGGGTAGGGCCAGATCTAGGCTGGGTTGGGCCGTCCCGGCCCGGACACGTGTCAAGTGCTGGGTGCGCCACGTGGATCGCTGGGCCGATAATGGGCCTGGTCCACGGCCTCTGTCCGTGTGGACTCGGTAAATGGTGGACCAAAGACAAAGGGGCTAGGTGGCTCCACCTGGTTGGCCCAGCGTGGCGTTGTGGGTCAGGCAGTGCATGCGGTGCACACACTGGGGAAAATCCCCTTCCCTCTGCCTTGCGTGCGCGGTGGTCGTCATGGCTTGTCGCCGGCTGCAAGCAGGAGAGCAGTGACTGTGAGCGGCGAGGGCAATGCGGGGCAGCGGCTAGGCGAGCGCGGTGGCCAGGCAGGTGCGGCCATAAGGCGCAGGTAGGCCTGCGGTGCCTCTGTTCACCGGTGCCCATGCGACGGCAGCAGCGGGCGGTGCGATCGCGGCTGCAGGGCGCAACAACGCGCGGGAGGCTATGCTAGCATGCGCTTCATCCTTGCAAGGGCAAGGCGACCACGATAGGGGTGCCAATTTGGCCCGTGGGGCTCATAGCTTGGCGGCCACCATGAAAGGCATGACGGTCTTCACCGGCGCGACCTAGGCGCGGGGCTCTGGCCGGCTTGCCTAGCTCCGGCTATGGTTAATGCTGCGCTAGGACAGGGCAATGCGCTGGTGGGGTCCTTGCGGGCCCGCAGAGGCTGGACTAACCGGCGCAATCGGCGTAGCGATGGCGGACGGCGCGGTTGCGGCGGCAGGGTGCCACGGCACGGTAGAGGTGGCGCTAGCATGTGCAACGGGTATGTGGAGCCAAGGTGAAGGTGGCTGTGGCTTCAATTTGGCCTGTAGGGCACTTGGTTAGGCGGGCAACGGAGGATGGCGCGGCGGCATGGACAGCGAGGCGGACGGTAGTGCACCGGCTCCTCTTCAAATTGGGCGCCATCTTCTCCTCCTTCCTACGTGTGGAGTAGGTAGGGGCTCCAAGGTGACTAAAGGCGCAACTATTGGGCAAGGCGAGGCACGCGCGGCGATGAACGCCATGGCGGCGCCCCGGTGGCCGGAGTCTAGGAAGACCGGGACCTGCAAAGCGCGTGGGTCCCCATTGTGAAGGGAAAGCAGAGCCCTAACATCAGGGAGGCGAGTCAGGGTCGCTGGGGCTCCTCGTTCACGTGTGGGCGACGGCGCCAGTGGTACTCTACTCTGGCTTCAGTCTTCCTGCTCCTCGGCGTCAGTGGGGACTCAGTAGGGGAAGCTTGGCATGGAGTGTGGGGACGAGATTGAGGCCATGACAATGGTGCGCCGATGCCCGAGAGGGTGGTGGTCCCGGTGGTCCGCGGCGTTGGCAAGGCATGGCTTCCTCCCTGATGATGATGGGTGCACGCGGTGGTGCTGCTCTCCCGCACTCCTCTCCTTCCCCTTCTCTCGCACTCTATCGGCCATTGAGGGAGGGGCTTACCTGAGGCGGCGGGCGTCATGGAAACCCTAGAGCTTCGGTCGGCACCCTTTTATAGCCAGGGCGGGTGGCAGTGAATGGCGCGGATGGCATATGCTGATCCAGCAGCTAGGGGCGCTCACTAGCTAGGGTTAGGGCAACCCGGGGCACGGCGCGATGGACGGGCGATGAGGATGAAGCAGCGTGGGTGCGACACGGGACGAATGGTGTGGAGCGACGCTGCCTTTTCCTATTCGGCCGATGGGACTGTTGGACGACTAGAAGTGGAAGCTAACAGGCGGGGCCTGCCTGTCAGCAAGTGTACGCGAGGGCAGGCGCAGACGGTAGTGCCTTGCTGGGTCGCGGTGCTTGCTGAGCCATGAGGCCACGCGGGCGAGCGGCCAGTGTGGTGTGGTGCCAAGCCCATGTTGGGTCGTTGGCCCGACTGGGCCACGGAGAGAGCAGGGCGAGGCGGAGGCCTGGCGAGGGCTGAGCTGGGCCGTGACGCTTGCAGGCGTAGGCCTTGCGGAGGGAGAGGCCAGCTGGCTGAGTTGGGCCGCGGTAGGGGAAGGGTAGCAAGCCAGCCTGGTTGCTTGTCAGTCTGGGCTGGTTTCCCTCCTATATTTCCTTTCTAATTTCCTTTCTCTTTTCTATTTCCTATTTCCAAGCTATGCCATAAAATGTTAGTGCATGCAAGTTTGTAAACACAAGACAAACTCCACGCTAGGTCAACTAGGGGTCTCATGTGAAGGGTTATGAGGGTGCTACACTAGCCAGAAAATAAAATTTTTTGACGTCATAAACCAGGATCTACTGCTAGTTACAGGTTACGAGATTACCACTAGACGCGCAGGTGCAGTGAAAGATGACTTGAGGTAGTCGTACATGTCACAGCAGGTAGTGCAGTTGCATGGTCGTCCATCACCTCAGTCCCCTCACGCGGTTCATTCCAGTGCTCCAGATGCACCACCTCCGAGGAATCCCACACGTGCAGGGAAGATGTGATGCGCCTCTGGACTGCTAGGTCCACGAGGAGCAGAAGGCGCGAGCATGGGGAGGGCGATGGCAGCTGCCAAAGGCGTGTGTAACCCTTACCGCGCCCCTACCCCTTGCTTATATAGGCATCCCCAATGAGCTCACGAGTTGGAGGCCCATTAGTAACCCTAAGCCTTATCTAATTCGGGTCCAACCCAAATTAGGCTTCCAGCCCCTTAAGCGTGTGACCCTATGGGTTCACGCACACATTAACATGGGCTGAGTACTCCTACTTGCCCAATAGTTGACAGCGGCCTCTAGCAAGGCATGACAACTCCTATGTGCACGCAAATATCATATCAGACAAACCACTATGACCACATACAAGTTATTCCCTTTGCCACTTGATATATGGTTCAACTCGTGGGTTAACACTTAACCCAAGCACGGCCATGCATTTGTTGATCCAATCACTTGAGTGATCTAGTGATATCTCTCTCGTGTAGAGAGGGGAAAATTCCATCTTGATTGTCTATGTCTCATAGCATGCTTTCCGACCACCCGAAGACCACCTTTATAACTACCCAGTTATAGAGCAGCGTTTGATAGTCCCTAAGTAGGCCATTTAACATCTTGAGTACATACCACAATCTTAGGTCTAAGGACATAATGTACATGACATGAATAGAGACTTTCTCATATCGGGTCAGTCCAGCCTACATGTTTCACATGTGCCTACATTATTAGTTTGACATCTCCATGTCCATGACTTGTGAAACATAGCCATCAACTAATACATGTGCTGGTCTAATATTCAAGTGTGTTCTCACAAGAACGCCGACCAGAGACAACTTTAGAATAACCATTCAAGTAATTGAGTTCCACAAACAATTTACACAATCGCCAATCAATACAAGTTGTCTATAATGGATATTCAATGAACACTTTATTAATCATGGATACAATTGAATATCATCATCTACATGATTAGCTCTAGGGCATATTCCCAACATCATGGTGGGTTGGGATCCATTCCAAGGTTAGTAGCACATGTTAGTATACATATTATTACATGTGATATAAAAGGGTTATCGATTTTATTGGCAATACATAAAATCAATAAGAGGCAAATCATACTCTTGTAATCAAAATGCAAATGCTTCAACTAACATTGGTGATACTTGTGCAACTATTGGGCATTTTCCTACATGACACTCACCAAACATTGGTATACTTTAGAAAAATTTTTGATAGTTGGTATTTTTGGTGTTTAGATTTTTAGGGTTGTACAGGTTGTGCCAATCCAGCAGCTGAGCGCGGCCACGAGCTAGGGTTAGGGTTTTTGTGTGCGACCGCGGGCGGACAGACAGCATCGTGTGATGTGGGGCGAGGTCGAACAGTGGAGGCTAGCCATGGCCATTTTTGGCCTGAAGGATGGGACGGGCTAGTGCACAGAAAAGGGAAAAGAAACTTAAGGTTGGCGACTGGGGGAGAGACGTGGGCGTGCGACGCTTGGCAGGCCCATGTTGGGCCGATACGGTCAACTAGGCCGGCCGTGCGGGGTGGCGAGCAGGCGCAGGGCAGCGGCAGGTGGCTTGGGCCGCTGCTAGGCCACGGGGGCAGGCGCGCGCGGCGAGGCCAGCAGGCCGACCTGGGCCGCGCGGCTGGCTGGGCTGCTTTGCCTATTTCCTTTTTCCCTCCTTTACTAATTGCTTTTCTATTTCTTTTCCCAAGCCTCCCACTATGTCCTGTTCAAGTTAGTGCTAAACCAAGTTAGTGACCATGACACTTGTGTCATGATAGGTCTACTAGGGTCTTATGGTAAAGATGGTATCCATGTCAAGGTTAGTAGCATATATATACGCACGTGTTAAAAGATTATTTGATTTTATTAGATATTACATAAAATCAAATAAGAGGCAAATCATACTCTTGTAAATTAAATGCAAATGCTTACTAACATTAGGTGCTACTTGTGCATCAACTAGGAAGTTTCCTATATGACACTCACCAACAATGAGATACTTTTAGAAAAACTTTTGTTGGTTGTGCTTTTTGGTGTTTGGATTTTTAGGGTTGTTACAGTCCTACCCCTTATGAGAATCTCGTCCTCAAGATTTAAAAGTGCAACTTACTCTTGAAACAAGTAGGGGTAGAGCCTCCTCATTTCTAATTCCTTCTCCCAAGTTGCCTCCCGTTCTGTGTGATTGCTCTACTGAATCTTTAATATTGGTGTGCTGGTGTTTCTGGTCTCTTTGGTGGCTCCGTCTAGAATGCTGATGGGGTGCTCTCTGTACTCCAAGGTGTCCTGAATATCAAGTGCCTCTATGGGTATTGGTTGCTCTGGCAGCTTCAGACACTTGTGCAACTGTGACACATGGAAAACTGGGTGTACACCTGCTAGTTGCTCGGGCAACTCTACTTTGTAGGCAAGCTTGCCAACTCTGGCACAGATTCTGTACGGTCCCATATACCTTGGTGCTAGCTTCCCGTTCACATGGAATCTGATGGTCCCTCGAAGCGGGGAGACCTTGAGATAGACATAGTCCCCGACTTCAAACTCGAGGTCTCTACGTCTTTTGTCGGCATAGCTCTTCTGATGGCTCTAGGCAATCCTCAGATTCTCTCGCACTTGGGTGACTCCTTCTTCAGCGTCCTTGATGGTGGCAGGGCCAAAGAATGACTTTTCACCTGCTTCGGACCACATCAGGGGTGTTTTTCATGGTCTTCCATACATAGCCTCGAATGGTGACATCTTGAGACTAGCCTGGTAACTGTTGTTGTAGGAGAACTCTGCAAAGGGAAAACTCTTCTCCCAATCAGTTCCATATTGGAAAGGAGGCTGCCACCACCCTTGGAAAGCATCACCACAACGCAAAAGTCACAAGTTCCAAGCTCAAGCTAGGTAGTAGTAGTTAGTCTAGAGTGGGAGTTAGAGTCAGGTCGAGCAAAGCTCGGGGTCTCCGGAGTCGTCTTCTGGAGAGTCTGGTATAGCTCTTGTACATTTTCTCTTTTGTAAGACTTTACTTTTATTAATATATTTAGTCTTGCTTTACTTTACTTAGTATTTACTTAGTGCAAGTCTATAGTCTTTAGAGTCTTGTTGTGTGCTTGGCTTAGTAGCATAGTTGTCTTAGTTGGATTGGTTTCCTGAGAACGACTCTGGTGTGGGTATCATCGTCCTATCTTGCATAGGAACTCTAGCTAATTTGATCGTTAGTTAGAGGTGTAAGAGTAAGTGTGAGCAAGGTGCTTAGGCTTAGTCTTATCTTTGATTGCCGCTAGTAAGCACAGAAAGAGTGAGCGCACTCCCGAGAGGTGACAGGTCACGGGCGGCATTAGGTTCTCACCACGTTCGGACTAGTTATTAAAGTACAGGGCACCCATAAGAGAATAGTCGCCTAAGCAGGGGTTTTGTCTCCTGCTTTCTCGTCTATCCCCACCACACTTGTAGTGAGGCATCAGTCTAGTTAAGTCATCTATCTGTTAGGATCAAGTACACAGAAGTAAAAGTAAGATACATAGGAGTCCTTTACTCACTCATTGTCCTCCCACCTAGCTAGCTCTCTACCTGTGGCAGAACCTCCGAAATCATATGGCCCACACGCATGATTATTGTCTAACCAGACTCCAAATAACCATGACTGTGTTTCATATGACTTAAAAAGTCTGTCGGGTAAATCCTGAATCATCCATGATTCTCCGAGAAGGATCAATCATTATAGAGAGACATTGTAGTATTACACCAGTTTGATATAAATAATATACCACAGAGTAAAACAGTGGAAGAATTACAATAACATAAGTTTAAAAACCTTTGGAGTTCAAATATTTACAATCATAAGTTTAGATTATACAAACCATAATAGTAGTGGAGTAGCAGTAAATAACTTTATTACAATACCAAAAGATAAGCTCTGCCCAAGAGCTACACATCTTACTCATCGTCGCTTTCCTCAACGACTGTCATGCAGCAGGATGCAAAACACTCCTGCACATGAGGCTCACCTGCAACAAGGGTTCAACAAACCCTGAGTACAAAGTACTCAACAAGACTGACCCGACGAAAGAGAGGGGTGGAGACTCAAGAAATGCAGGCTAGAGGGACAAGGTAAGGTCTGTAGGAGATAAGAAATTTTGCGGAAAATCTTAACAGAAAGAAAAGATTGCTTGGACTAGCTCCAATTATCAACCAACTTCATTATTAAACCTTAATCTTTGTTCAAGTTGTTACTACGATGATGAACACCGATCGAGTCTTCTTCTCCGAGAAGCAACGGCGATTCGAATCCATTTTCATACCCAGCTGGGACCTAGGTCACTGGAATACCGGAGACATTAACTCCGATGCACCCCAGATGAACCGATATACCGGGATAACAACCGCAGCCATATATCACCACATGGCACACATGAGCTCTGCGGCCCAACGTACCGAGATACGTGGGAACTTAAACCCCATAGTAAAACACACTATGACACATATGGGATCTCTGGCCCCACGATAGGTCACTCCATGATATACACGGCTCCAACCATCCGTATATCACTTCATGCATGTAGATTTCTAAATTCTCGATATCACCAGTTCACCAACGGACGGGACCTAGGGCATCAACAGACGAAAACACTACAGAGGGACTCCATTCCCAGTGCAAGTTAGCCGTCCAGACTCGATTTATTACTATCATCAAGATTCCAACCAGAAAACCAATCTCATCTTTTTCATTCTTTTGCCTTTGAACACTTAACTAAATAAGCAGGGCTAAGCGTTACTACTTATCTTCCCAAGCAGGTAACAAGGAATAAGGAAATAAGACAGGTAATGCAATTGGTGGGTTTTCACTCAACTTCTATTACTTAATGCAACATATCATAGCTGAAGCGGTAAAACTTTTATAAATAGAATAGGGTTTGAAGGCATCCGGGGCTTGCCTTGGTATTCGGGGTAGACGGTCTCGAACTCTGGATCAACTCCTGATTCCTGAATCTTCTCTTCCTTCGGATCTGGGCAACAACGTTAACTCTCCGTCAACGGAAGCTATTCGATAATTAATATGCTTTATCATGATGGAATAGTAAACATGATGCTTGATGGATGCATGATCAGATTAAGGGATCGAGTACAACTTTTCTTCACAATAAAGTTGCAAGCTAACAAGACTTCGCTTATAAAACTCATTAGGGTTAACTACGCCCTTTAAGAAATTAATTAAATACATAAAATAACGTTAATTAATCCCTAATGACATGATTAAGGTAAGCGCAAACAATTAGTTAAAGTGCCAAAGGTCATTAGGGTTAATGACCCAAGGTCATCAATCAATCTCAAAGTCAAACAAATCCTATAATGATTAAACTTAACTAAAGGGTTAATTAATTATTTAAAAGCATTAAATAAAGGCATAAAAATTAAAGTTATCAAATTAAGCACAAATTTTTATTTTAGAAAGCTCTTAGCCTAATTAGATGGCAAAACAAATTTTAGAATTAAAAGCCAATTATTTTATTTATTAAAAATCATTGAAGGTCCATTTTTCAATTAAAAGGGCTAATTCTAACATATGCAAAAAAGTACTCAAATTTGGCATTTCATATTTTTCATAGGTAGATGACATCATAAAGAACACTCACACAAATTTTTAGAATTTTTTGAGCTATATATGAATTACTATGATTTTTCAAAGAAAATAACATTTAAATCATTTTCTAAAAATAGAAAAAGAAAATCGGCACAGTACTCCCACGCTGACCGACGGCCCGTCGGCGGTTAACCGGCGAATACTCGCTGACGGCGAGGTCTCCGGCGACCGGACTTGGACCACTGGGCTCAGCTTGGCACGGGGAGTCGATCAGGGTGGTTAACGGTGCGGCGGAGCGGCGGCGGCACCCACGCCGGCGGCCATGGCAGCGCGGTGGGGCTCGGGCGCGGCGGCGGAGCTCACCGGAGCGGTTTCCGGCGACGGCAAGGTCACAAGCACACCTGGGACACTCAGGCGAGCGTGTTTGGCAACAAGATGATGTCGCTTCCTGGTACCTAGCCAAAGCGGCAACGCGCGCGACGGAGCGGCAACACTGTGCCGACGGCGAGCTATGGTGGCCGGCGACAGATGCAGGAGCTCACCACGGTGCTGATGCGCAAGTTAATGGAGGCTCGGAGCGGCTGTGTCGAGCTGCGGACGTCGGCGATGATGGCGGCGGCGGCGCTCCGATGGCAAGGTCGGCGTCACCGGTGTTCCTGTGAACCATCAAGCCGGCCAAGGTGCGCATAAGATGCAGGATAGCATGGAGAGCACGGTAGCAAGGTTAAAGGTAATATATATTCACCCTATGCGGCGGTCGGCGGTGAAAACTCTCGCGGCGGCTCGGCGACCGGCCGTGGAGAAGACGACGGCACGCGGGCAGCTCGGGCGAGGAAAGGGAGCATGAACTGGCTCAAAATGACCGTGAGGATGTGGCGGAGCTATTGGCAAGAGCAATTGGACAGCGGTGAAGCGTCGGAGGCGAATTCGGACGGCGGAGAGAAGTCGTCGGCGGTGGCGGCTGGAGGAAGAAGAAGGAAAAACGGCGGCGACCGACCGGTATTTATAGGCCATTGGCGGCAACACGACGACGGCGAAGGTTCAGGCGTCTGGAGCGAGCTGGCGACTGAGATATTCATGGCGGTGGACGGCGGCGCGCTTTGAGAAGCCGGCGATGGCGGCCGACGATAGGTTTCGGTACTGTTCGCAGAAATTACAGAAATGCCATTCATTTCAAAATACGAATTACTCCAAAATTTGTATAAGAACTTGAAAATCCTCAAAAATATCATTTGCATAACTTTTCAAGAGCTACATTTTCCTTTAACTGGCATCCTAAAATTCTATCTGGATTTTGAAATTTGAATTCAAATTCAAAAAGGGGAAAAACCCTAGACATAAACATTTAAAATTACTTTTGATTTTTCAATAAAACTTGAAAATCTTCAAAACTATGAAATGTTTAATTTTCCAAACTAAACCTTTTTCATATACAAAATTTTCCAAAATTATGCATAATTTTTGAATTATGGTTTTAAAATCAAAAGGGGACAAATGCTGAAAAACTGTATTTTCAAATTCATTTGAAATTTCTTTTGGAAACTTGAAAAACTTTATATACCAACTTTATAGCTCTTGTTAAGATCTACAAACTATCTTTTTAGAGTATCTCCAAATTCTTTATAGATTTTGAATTAGAAAAAAGGGGGTTAAACTAGGTTTTGAAATAAAGGATTTTTGAAATAGAATTTAAACTCAATTTGGTTTCTAACTTAATTGGTTGGTTATTAGTGATCACAAACATCATCCAAGGACATTTTTAGGTCATTGACTCAATGATGCCCTTGGTTGACCAAGTTGACTTTTGAAAAACCTTTTATAGCATTTCCAATTTGAATTTAAATTTGAATTGCCAGACTTGGAAGTAAGCTTTGGAATCTAAATTCAACTTCAAATATGGAAATCATTTTTTAGGTTGGACTTAGACTTATACACTATGCTTGACACTAGTGTAAACACAGTTTACACCTCAAGTACATAGAGTATAAACTAAGCATTTGCGATGACACTCGAAAGTCGGTTTTATTATTTCATGTGACAAAACATTCCAGAAACACAATCAACCTATGAAATGTAAACTTGTTTTAGTTAATGCACATTAAGGTTGACTTAAATATGAATGCTTTGCAGTGCATATGATGACATGGCATGTTTTAGTTAATATAACACCAAAGGTGTTACAGCCTTTCCCCCTTAAAGAAATCTCGTCCTGAGATTTAAAGCCTTGAGTGAAGTAATGGAAAAGGAAATGTGTCAGGAAAACACACTTCAACTAAATTTATAAGGGAAAGGAATTGTACCACTCACATAGAGAAGTTACAACTCGTAGAAGGGATTATCACTTAGATAGAAGCATAAAACTCTGGGAAGTTTTCTAACAGATAATCCTCTGATTCCCAAGTGGCTTCTTCCTCTAAATGTCGATCTTATTGTATCTTGTACCACTTGATTGTTCTGCTTCTAGTAACACGATCCTTCTGATCCAAAACTCAAATTGGATACTCAGAGTAAGTCAAGTCAGGTTCAAGTTCAATACCTTCAATATCAACTACTTTATCTAGTACACGGAGACACTTTTTGAATTAGGACACATGGAACACATTGTGTATAGCTGATAATTGCTCAGGTAATTGCAGACGATATGCTGATTGTCCACATCTTTCTATAATTGGAAATGGTCCAATGTATCGAGGTGCTAACTTACCCTTGACTCCAAATCAGGTAACTCCTTTCATGGGTGACACCTTTAGATACACGTGATCTCCCTTATTGAACCACAATGGTCGACGCCTTTGGTCCGCATAACTTTTCTGACGAGATTGTGCCACCTTTATATTTTGTTGTATCTGCTTAACTTTTGCTTCAGTTTCTTTTACAAGATCAACTTCGAAGAACCTTCTTTCTCCAGCTTCGGACCAACTTAACGGAGTTCTACATCTGCGACCATATAAGGCTTCAAAAGGTGCCATTTTTATACTTTCTTGATAATTATTATTGTAAGAGAACTCTACTAAAGGCAAACACTCATCCCATTTTTTTGGAAAATTAAGAACACATGCTCTTAACATATCTTCAAGTATTTGATTTACTCTTTCAGTCTGACCTCCTGTTTGTGGATGGTAGGCTGTACTGTGCAAAAGGTCAGTACCTAAAGACTTGTGTAACTGCTTCCAAAACTGGGAGACAAACTGCGTGCCTCTATCAGAAACAATGGTCTTTGGTACTCCATGAAGACTTATGATGTGCTCAAAATACAATCTGGCATATTGCGAAGCTGAATTTATACTTTGAACTAGAAGGAAATGTGCCGTTTTTATGAGTTAATCCACTATAACCCAAATTGAATCGAAACCTCTTGTTGTCCTGGGTAGACCAACTATAAAATCCATACTAATATCTTCCCATTTCCAAGCTGGAATGGGTAATGGTTGAAGTTCTCCTACTGACTTCAAATGTACCACTTTGACTTTCTGACAAGTATCACACTGAGCCACATACTTAGCAATTTCTATCTTCATTTTGGTCCACCAAAATCTCTGTTTCAAATCATGATACATCTTATTACTTCCTGAATGAATAGAAAACTTTGAAAGATGTGCTTCATCAAGGATCTTTTGTCTCAACTCAGGAACCTTTGGTATGACCAGACGATTCTTATACCATAAGACATCTGCTTCATCAATTGTGAAACAAGAAGTCTTTTCTCTTATAACTTTCTTTTTAATATGTTTAATGCCTTTATTACTCCTCTGTGCAGCAATTATTTGATCTCTGAGGGTTGTCTCAACAGCAATGTTAGACAAACTTCCTTGTTGCACCATCTCTATACCCAACTTTTCTATGTCATGACATATAGAAATATCCAAAGGCTTCACTGTTAAACAATGACAATGACTTTTGCGACTAAGTGCATCAGCAACTACATTTGCTTTACCAGGATGGTAATATATTTCCAAGTCATAATCATTGATTAACTCTAACCATCTTCTTTGCCTCATATTCAACTCATCTTGAGTGAATATGTATTTCAAACTCTTGTGATCACTATAAATATTACATTTATTACCCCACAAATAATGTCGCCATATTTTTAGTGCATGGACAACAGCTGCCAGTTCCAAATCATGGGTTGGATAATGCTCCTCATGCTTCTTCAACTGTCGAGAAGCATAAGCAATAACTCTCCCCTCTTGCATCAACACACATCCAATACCAATACCAGAAGCATCACAATAAACATCAAATGGCTTCTCAATGTTTGGCTGTGCTAGGATAGGGGCAGTAGTCATCAATTTCTTTAATTTCTGAAATGCCCCTTCATAGGCGGGTGACCAAATAAATTTAACATCATTTTTCAACAACTCAGTTATTGGCTTTGATATCTTTGAGAAATCAGGTATGAAACGACGGTAATAACCCGCCATTCCCAGAAAACTTTGAACTTGATGCACAGTCTTTGGTGGTTCCCAATCAAGTATATCTTTGACTTTACTAGGGTCAACGGCAACACCCTTGTTTGATAAAACATGTCCAAGAAATTTTATTTCCTTCAACCAAAACTCACACTTACTAAATTTAGCATACAGTTGATGTTCTCTTAAACGCTGCAGAACAATTCTAAGGTGTTCAGCATGTTCTTCTTCATTTTTGGAATATATCAATATGTCATCAATGAAGACAACCACAAACTTATCAAGTTCTGGCATGAACACTGAGTTCATCATGAAATAGGCCGGTGCATTGGTAAGTCCAAAAGACATAACCAAATATTCATACAGACCATACCGAGTGGTAAAAGCAGTCTTTGGAATATCTTCTGGACGAATCTTGATTTGATGATACCCAGATCGAAGATCAATCTTAGAGAACACCTTTGCTTCTGCCAATTGATCAAAAAGAAGATCAATGCGGGGTAGAGGATACTTATTCTTGATTGTTACCTCATTCAAGGGACGATAATCCACACATAACCTCAAACTTTGATCTTTCTTTTTCACAAAGAGAGCAGGGCATCCCCAGGGTGATGAGCTAGGTTGAATAAAACCTTTATCTCATAGCTCTTGTAATTGAGTCTTAAGCTCTGCTAACTCAGGTGGTGCCATTCGGTAAGCTCTTCAGGATATTGGAGCAGTACCAGGCTTCAAATCAATTCTAAATTCCACCTTCCTATCAGGAGGTAAACCAGATAACTCATCGAGAAATACATCAGGAAACTCACAAACCACTGGTATCTCCTGAATCTCTTTTACAGAAGTTGCACATACCTTTTGAACATTCCTCTTAAGTGTCAGAAGTTGGATAAGAAGTGAAGTTTTGCAATTGGGTATGTTCAATCTCACAGTTCTATTCAGGATGTCTATCACAGCACCATGCCGTTTCATCCAATTCATACCTAGGATCATATCTATATCTTGATCCTTTAATGTTATCATATCGGTGGGAAAAATGTACACACCCAAACTTATTGGCACATCATGTACCATTTCTTTAGTACACATACGCCCCCCAGGTGATTGTATAAAGAACTGTTCTTTTGTCCCCATTATTGGAATTTCATGTGTCTTAATAAATGTACCACTAATGAATGTATGAGATGCACTAGAATCAAATAGCAGAATTGCAGGATGATCAGCAACAAGGAACGTACCCATCATGATGGGCTCTCCTTCTGGGATTTCCCCAACTTGAGTGTAGAACACTCTACCAGACTTCTTCTCATTCTTACTATTCGGTACCTTCTGATTTCCTGCCTTATGCTGATTCTGGGATTGTTGTGGTGGTGCAAAGTCCTAGGGATATAAGAGTTATACTGCCTCAGATGCGGGCAGTTCCATGAAAAATGACCAGGCTTACCACAGTTGTAACATGGGAAGATTGGTGGCTGAAAATTGGGGTTACGAACACTAGGGGCATTCGGCTGTCGTGGATATGAAAGATTAGCAACAGGACGAGCGAATGCCTATTGCGGTGCTTGGTATTGTGGTGGACGATAAGGCGGACGGAAATGATTCTGAGGGTGATAGATTATTTTCTGGCGTTTTGGGTTGCCACCAGAAAATCCAGAGGGTGCACTATTCTTCTTCTTAGTTTCCAGATGCTGACGATTCTTATCTTCATAGGATATAGCAATATTCACTGCCTCATGAAAAGTGGCATTTGGATTCCCCATCATCATTCTCTGAATTTTACTATTTAGACCTCTGAGGAAACACTCTTTCTTTTTACGGTCAGTACTAACATAGTCTGACGCATATTGAGACAAGTGATTGAATTTGCCAAAATATTGCATTACCGACATATCACCTTGCCTTAAGGAAAGAAATTCTTCAAGTTTTATAGTCATTATTCCCTCAGGAATGAAATGTGCTTGAAAGGCTTCACGAAACTCAGTCCAAGTAATACGATGGCCTTCAGGCTGAGCAGCAACAAAATTGACCCACCAGGCTCCTGCAGTTCCTCTCAACTACTGTGCTGCAAACATGGGCTTCTGATACTCTGTGCATTCGATCAGTCCAAACTTCTGCTCCATAGTGCAGAGCCAATCATCGGCCTCCATGGGTTCATCTACTCTGGTGAAAACCGGAGGACGGATGTCTGTGAAATCCACATATGTGGTTTCATCTCTATTGTTTCGCCCATGATTTCCCTGTCTGGCATTCTAATTCGGATTTTGAGCCATCATGGTTGTTGCAGTGACTAATGCTGCAACTACATCAGCTAGAGTAGGTGGAACTGGTGGAGGATTTGGGATATCACCTTCATCCTGAGATGAGCCAGCAGCATCACGGGAATGGGCGTGAGCAGGCATCTGTTGATACACAAACTACACTTTATTCATAAAACCTTATTGGATTTCATAAGGAGATATTACAATAGTGCAACACACTTATGATACACTATTTTTATTACAACAGTCTGCACTTCAGCAAGACTTCCCACACCTACTAGGCTTTAGAAAACAGGGACAGGATATATTACACGTCTTACTTTTCAATCTCCTTATTCATCCTCCTTAGGATTCTCTTCCTCTTCAGGATCTTCCTCTACTATTTCTGGATCTTCTTCTTCCATAACATCTTCTTCATCTTCATTCTCTATATCCATTTGGTTTTCTTCTTCTTCATCGATGACATCCTCATCGACAGATTCTAGTTCTTCAGGGTCTTCCTCTTCCTCATCCTGACCCATTACAAGACCAAGGTCATCCTGGACTGCCTGTCTTTGATATTCAGGATCCAATAAGTTATTTAACCTCACACATTCATCATCAGCTTCCTCTGCATATTCCTCTAAATCTTCCACATAATCCTCAAGTTCTTGGATACGATTATTTGCTGCATCTTCTCGTGCCCAAGCATCATTTCTTTGGTGCTTCATATGCTTCCCGGATCGCCTTAACTGAGTAAATTTCGACGGCCTCTTCAATCCTGTCGGCTTCAACCCTCTCCAACTCGGACCTAAGCCTTGTTATTTCAGTTTGGGGATCTGGATGTGGATTGCTACTGCTTTCGCCGATCTCATATCTGGGGGCTAATTGATGTCGAGGTACTCCCTTCGGTGCAGTGCTCTTACGAGGAGTTTGCTTGGTAATGGCCATCCTAAAGCAAGATAGGTCATAAAAGATAAGGATAGATAGGGAGAAGTCTAAAGGTTAGCATGAAAAAGGATTGATACTACTTAACCCAGACCACCTTAAAGGGGAAAATAATTAAACAGATTAATTAAGCATGATGCATGAACGAACTTACGATCTAGACGTAAAAGAGTTGTAAAGCAACACTTACATATAAATAACTTTTATGACATAGGGCAATATAATATGCTATTCTACCACCACACTTTGTAAAATCAGAATAAGGGCCGATAGAAAGAATCATAGCTAAGGAATAAGCAATTTGGACCCAAAATAATCAAGTTAAAATTATTTGACTCAAAACTTTTGAAGTTTTCACAAAAGAATACTACAACAACTCTTCTTAACAACGATCCGGCTCCGATACCAGCTATGGCAGAACCTCCTAAATCATATGGCCCACACGCATGATTATTGTCTAACCAGACTCCAAAAAACCATGACTGTGTTCCATACGACTTAAAAAGTCTGTCGGGTAAATCCCGAATCATCCACGATTCTCTCAGCAGGATCAATCATTATAGGGAGACATTGTAGTATTACACCAGTTTGATATAAATAATATACCACGGAGTAAAACAGTGGAAGAATTACAATAACATAAGTTTACAAACCTTTGGAGTTCAAATATTTACAATCATAAGTTTAGATTATACAAACCATAATAGTAGTGGAGTAGCAGTAGATAACTTTATTACAATACCAAAAGATAAGCTCTGCCCAAGAGCTACACATCTTACTCGTCGTCGCTTTCCTCGACGACTGTCATGCAGCAGGATGCAAAACACTCCTGCACATGAGGCTCACCTGCAACAAGGGTTCAATAAACCCTGAGTACAAAGTACTCAACAAGACTGACCCGATGAAAGAGAGGGGTGGAGACTCAAGAAATGCAGGCTAGAGGGACAAGGTAAGGTCTGTAGGAGATAAGCAATTTTGCAGAAAAGCTTAACAGAAAGAAAAGATTGCTTGGACTAGCTCCAATTATCAACCAACTTCATTATTAAACCTTAATCTTTGTTCAAGTTGTTACTATGATGATGAACACCGATCGAGTCTTCTTCTCCGAGAAGCAATGGCGATTCGAATCCATTTTCATACCCAGCTGGGACCTAGGTCACTGGAATACCGGAGACTTTAACTCCAATGCACCCCAGATGAACCGATATACCGGGATAACAACCGCAGCCATATATCACCACATGGCACACGTGAGCTCTGCGGCCCAGTGTACCGAGATACGTGGGAACTTAAACCCCACAGTAAAACACACTATGACACATATGGGATCTCTGGCCCCACAATAGGTCACTCCATGATATACATGGCTCCAACCATCCATATATCACTTCATGCATGTGGATTTCTAAATTCTCGATATCACCAGTTCACCAACGGACGAGACCTAGGGCATCAACAGATGGAAACACTACAGAGGGACTCCATTCCCAGTGCAAGTTAGCCGTCCGGACTCGATTTATTACTATCATCAAGATTCCAACCAGAAAACCAATCTCATCTTTTTCATTCTTTTGCCTTTGAACACTTAACTAAATAAGCAGGGCTAAGCGTTACTACTTATCTTCCCAAGCAGGTAACAAGGAATAAGGAAATAAGACAGGTAATGCAATTGGTGGGTTTTCACTCAACTCCTATTACTTAATGCAACATATCATAGCTGAAGCGGTAAAACTTTTATAAATAGAATAGGGTTTGAATGCATCCGGGGCTTGCCTTGGTATTCGGGGTAGACGGTCTCAAACTCTGGATCAACTCTCGATTCCTGAATCTGCTCTTCCTTCGGATCTGGGCGACAACGTTAACTCTCCGTCAACGAAAGCTATTCGATAATTAATATGCTTTATCATGATGGAATAGTAAACATGATGCTCGATGGATGCATGATCAGATTAAGGGATCGAGTACAACTTTTCTTCATGATAAAGTTGCAAGCTAACAAGACTTCGCTTATAAAACTCATTAGGGTTAACTACGCCCTTTAAGAAATTAATTAAATACATAAAATAACGTTAATTAAGCCCTAATGACATGATTAAGGTAAGCGCAAACAATTAATTAAAGTGCCAAAGGTCATTAGGGTTAATGACCCAAGGTCATCAATCAATCCCAAAGTCAAACAAATCCTATAATGATTAAACTTAACTAAAGGGGTTAATTAATTATTTAAAAGCATTAAATAAAGCCATAAAAATTAAAGTTATCAAGTTAAGCCCAAATTTTTATTTTAGAAAGCTCTTAGCCTAATTAGATGGCAAAACAAATTTAGAATTAAAAGCCAATTATTTTATTTATTAAAAATCATTGAAGGTCCATTTTTCAATTAAAAGGGCTAATTCTAACATATGCAAAAACTAATCAAATTTGGCATTTCATATTTTTCCTAGGTAGATACCATCATAAAGAACACTCACAAAAATTTTCAAAATTTTTGGAGCTATATATGAATTACTATGATTTTTCAAATAAAATAGCATTTAAATCATTTTCTGAAAATAGAAAAAGAAAATCGGCACAGTACTCCCGCGCTGACCGACGGCCCGCCGGCGGTTGACCGGCGATTACTCACCGACGGCGAGGTCTCCGGCGACCGAACTTGGACCACTGGGCTCAGCTTGGCACGGGGAGTCGATCAGGGTGGTTAACGGTGCGGCGGAGCGGCGGCAGCACCCACGCCGGCGGCCATGGCGGCGCGACGGGGCTCGGGCGCGGCGGCGGAGCTCACTGGAGCGGTTTCCGGCGACGGCAAGGTCACAAGAACACGTGGGACACTCAGGTGAGCTACGGTGGCCGGCGACTACCATGCGGGAAAGATGAAATTGATCGCGCAGACAGATGTAGGAGCTCACCACGGTGCTGATGCGCACGTTAATGGAGGCTCGGAGTGGCTGGGTCGAGCTGCGGACGTCGGCGTGATGGCGGCGGCGGCGCTCCGATGGCAAGGTCGGCGTCACCAGCATTCCTGTGAACCATCAAGCCGGCCAAGGTGCGCATAAGATGCAAGATAGCATGGAGAGCACGGTAGCGAGGTTAAAGGTAATATATATTCACCCTGTGCGGCGGTCGGCGGCGAAAACGCTTGGGCGAGGAAAGCGAGCACGAACTGGCTCAAAATGACTGTGAGGATGTGGCGGAGCTATTGGGAAGAGCAATCGGACAGCGGTGAAGCATCGGCGGCGAATTCGGACGGTGGAGCGAAGTCGTCGGCGGTGGCGGCAGGAGGAAGAAGAAGGAAAAACGGCGGCGACCGACCGGTATTTATAGGCCATCGGCGATGCATGGATGGGCGACACGACGACGGCGAAGGTTCAGGCGTCTGGAGCGAGCTGGCGACCGAGATATTCATGGCGGTGGACGGCGGCGCGCGTTGATAAGCCGGCGATGGCGGCCGACGATAGGTTTCGGTACTGTTCGCAGAAATTATAGAAATGCCATTCGTTTCAAAATACAAATTACTCCAAAATTTATATAAGAACTTGAAAACCTCCAAAAATATCATTTGCATAACTTTTCAAGAGCTACACTTTTCCTTTAACTGGCATCCTCAAATTCTGTTTGGATTTTGAAATTTGAATTCAAATTCAAAAAGGGGGATAAAACCCTAGAAACAAACATTTAAAATTACCTTTGATTTTTCAATAAAACTTGAAAATCTTCAAAACTATGAAATGTTTAATTTTCCAAACTAAACCTTTTTCATATACAAAATTTTCCAAAATTATGAATAATTTTTGAATTATGGTTTTAAAATCAAAAGGGGACAAATGCTGGAAAACTGTATTTTCAAATTCATTTGAAATTTATTTTGGAAACTTGAAAAACTTTATATACCAACTTTATAGCTCTTGTAAAGATCTACAAACTATCTTTTTAGAGTATCTCCAAATTATTTATAGATTTTGAATTGGAGAAAAGGCGGTAAAACTAGGTTTTGAAATAAAGGGTTTTTGAAATAGAATTTAAACTCAATTTGGTTTCTAACTTAATTGGTTGGTTATTAGTGATCACAAACATCATCCAAGGACATTTTTAGGTCATTGACTCAATGACACCCTTGGTTGACCAAGTTGACTTTTGAAAAACCTTTTATAGCATTTCTAATTTGAATTTAAATTTGAATTGCCAGACTTGGAAGTAAGCTTTGGAATCCAAATTCAACTTCAAATATAGAAATCATTTTTTTAGGGTTGGACTTAGACTTATACACTATGCTTGACACTAGTGTAAACACAGTTTACACCTCAAGTACATAGAGTATAAACTAAGCATTTGCGATGACACTCGAAAGTAGGGTTTTATTATTTCATGTGATAAAACATTCCAAAAACACAATCAACCTATGAAATGTAAACTTGTTTTAGCTAATGCACATTAAGGTTGACTTAAACATGAATGCTTTGCAGTGCATATGATGACATGGCATGTTTTAGTTAATATAACACCAGAGGTGTTACACTACCAGTTACCTTTAGATTAGGATTGTTGTGTGTGATCATTTACCTATCCTTCCATTATTTAGTTTACCCCCTAGTTACATTAGTTGGTACTAGATTGTAGTAGACACAAGGATCTTACATCCTTTTATTAAATATTCCTAGCTACAGCTTTCGTCTGGGAAAATATAAATTACGATACCTTAGAATACTTTCGGGTGAAGTGCTACAGCGGTATATTATGTGCGCTTGCGGAATTATCCAATAGACTTAGAATTTACCCCAAGGCATTTCTAGCGCCGTTATCAGAGACTGATAATCTCTGGTGATTGCGTAAGATTTTCTAACAAGCATTTCTGGCGTCATTGCTAGGGAAAGCGTTAGCCTAGGAATTTTAATAAAAATAAATTCGGAGTCTACTATCAATTTAGTTATCAATTAGTGTTAGGGGTTTACCCTTCACCTATCTTGTTTTCGTTATCGTGAAGCTAGCAGGTGCATGAGCGGTTTCCAATTGCGGTCAAACTTTGTTGAAGATTTGGAGCAATTGTTGAGGAGAACTAGACGCTGTCAAGTTCCACCTCAGAGGTTCATCTCAAACCAAAATCCACCAGAGGAAGGAAACCCAGCACCGATCGTTAAGGAAGCTATGGCCGCCCAGAAGACCATCTCTGAGTACTCTGCCCCGTCAGCTGACTATGTCGCCATGGGTCCATAGCTTAACTTGGGAGATGCAACTTTTGAGCTCAAGCCTGCGCTTATCAATATGGTGCAAGCAAATCCATTCTATGGGAAGCCGCATGAGGACGCCAAAGCCCATCTCCAACATTTCCTCGAGGTGTGTAGCACCTTCACCATCAAGAATGTCTCAGCAGACGCCATTCATCTTTGCCTGTTCCCATTCTCGTTATTAGGGAAGGCGAAGCAGTGGTTCTATGCCAACAAGAGTGAAGTAACTACCTGGGAGAAGTGTGCCAATGCATTCCTAAAGAAGTTCTTCCCGATGGGCAAAACCAGCGCCTTTCGTGAAAAGATTTTGAGCTTCCAACAACAAGCAGATGAGATGATTCCTGAAGCATGGGAGCGTCTCCAAGAGTACATTCGCACCTGTCCTCATCATGGGATAGAGAAATGGCTCATCATTCAAGGGTTCTACCATGGCCTGACCTGTATAGCTAGGAGTCACCTTGATGCAGCAGCTGGAGGAGCATTCTTGCAACACAATGTCAAGAATGCCAAGGACCTCATAGAGAAGATGGTCACCAACCAAGGATGGAATGAGGAAGGCCTTCAGCCAAGGAAGAGAGGTGTCCACGCCCTCAATGAGGTGGACATGCTCTCAGCAAAAATGGACCTCTTGATGAAGAAGATAGAAGAAGGTTCCAAGAAGGAACAAGAGGCCATTCAATCCCACGCTACTGCACGAGCTATTGAAGCCGATCCATGGTGCGAGGTATGCAGAGGAGAAGATCATTTGGGAAATAATTGTCCCAAAATAAAGGAGGAAGTGAGCTTCATCATCAACATCAACAACAACAACAACAATGGGTACCAACCCAAACAACAGCAACAAGGATGGAACTCGCGCCCCTTCTACCAAGGAAACCAAGGTAACGGTTACAACAATAATTTCAATAATTCTTATGGTAACCAACCTTCTTTAAAAGATCTTGTCTTAGGCCAAACTAAAATCAATGATAGTATTAATTAGAAAATGATGGCTAATGATAAGATTCTTGAAAATTTAAGTGACAAAATGGATAGCTTTACAACTGCCATGAAAAATCAATTGAGCTTTAATAAAATGTTAGAAACACAATTAGCTCAATTAGCAGCAGCTGTCCCATCCTTTGAGCAAGGTCAGATTGCAGGGAAACCTGAGGATCCCATTGAGGGTGTTAAATTGGTAACAAAGAGGTTTGGTAAGCCTCCACTATGCTCCAACTGGGGCTATCTTCTTGATCCACCCTTCATCACCAAGAAGGAAGATCCAGGCCTACCGACCACACCTGCGAGATTGGACCATAGATCTTCCACAATGTCTTTTGTGACCTTAGACCGGGTGTCAACATCATGGCCAAGGTAACTTATGATAATCTATTAGGGGGGCCTTTGCACCCCACATTTATTTGTTTGCAGATGGCAGATCAAACGATACGGTTCCCTGAGGGACTGGCAAGAGACATACTTTTCAAGGTGCAAGATGATTATGTCCCTACCGACTTCATCATATTGGACATGGGATCCAACAATGAAGTCCCCGTCATTCTAGGAAGGCCATTCCTCAACACAGTCAATGCAATCATCTACGTGGGATCCGGCCAAATTCATTTCCAATTCCCAGGGAAGAAGGTAAAATGTCCTTTCAATGGTTATCAAACTAACATGCAGGTAAAGGATGAAGAACTGAAGAACAAGCCTGGCTACTACCCACGCTGAAGGAACAACAAGAAAAGTGAGTCAGCCAAGAAGGCCGAAGTGAAGAAAAAACCCACTAAACCACAAGGCAAAGGTAAGAAAATATGGCAGGAGAAAGAGGTGCAATCACGGTCCCCATCTCCGGGACCATCCGAAGCACCCCAAGCATATACAAGATGGAGAGGTCCTGCTCTACGGACCTAAAACATGGAGCCCTTGCTGGTAAGGTAAATTAGTATTTATCCATCTTGTTGATGGTGATTATACCATGAAATACCAACTCAAAACACCATCAACATGCCTCAGTTCCAAGGAAGAATAGCATAACATGAGCATATTTTATCAATAACTAGTTCCACTTGTACTCTTAGCTTGTGTTTTTAGGGAACAACAAAATGAAGCATGGTGGGACCCAATTAGGGGTTCGACCGACCCCCACATGAGCTCCTCCTCTGAGTGTGATCCATATCAAGCTCATTGCACAAGGATTCATGGGCCCACAACCAAACAAGAAACATGACAAGATTTTAGAATTACACCGAGCCACTTCACATGATAGGTGGGGTCACCTTCTAGAAGACCCAATCGAGCCCACCTGCCAGTGAGGGGGTTGGCCGACCCCCACCCTATGGGCCCCAAGGTCAGTTGGCCTCCCACCGACCTCCTGCATGCCGCCACGTAATCCATTTGATCAGGAGCATCCATCTACATCAGTTGCAAGGTTGATTCATCCAAGGGCTATGAAGCATGAAGCACATGGATTGATGACATGTCACCCCCTCTCCTTCCCCTATAAAAGGAGGCTGCCACCACCCTTGGAAAGCATCACCACAACACAAAAGCTCAAGCTACAAATCCAGCACTTCGTCCACCTGGAGGTAGAACTGCTTCGACTCCGCTCTTTCTCCAGCTATTTCCCTCTCTCACTCCCTATACTAATTTAGCTAGAAGCTAATGGCAATGTAGCTCACTCTTCCCCACTACATTGTGACCTCTTGTGTGTTGATGAATGAATGAATGATGAAGAGAGGAGGCCTCCTTTTATATCTTGAGAGGAGGAGGCTCTATGCAAAAGGTTCATCCTCACATGGAAGGATCCAAACCAACCTCCAAAGGGTGGTTTACACTTTCCATTTGCACTGATCATAGATGGCACTGTCTGGAGGGAACCATCATGTGCACCACCTGAGAAAACTAGGCCCAGAAGGGGCCACCAGGGGACCGGCGCCCCCGGGTCTGGCCGTCCCCTGGTGGGGCCAAATGGCCACCGCCTTCACGTGGTTGGCTCTCCTCTGGGCCTAGACCTCCCCTATGGTTATGAATGAACCCAAATTTGAAGTAAAGGTGGGCTTCTTTGCTAAACTTGGTTGCACATTCTATGAATTCACATTTTGCCTTTACGCTTTCCAATTGGTGTTGTGCACTTCCACTTGTTTCACCATAAATCCTATAAAAATATAAACACTAGGGGTATAAGTGGAACTCTGTCAATAGCATATGTCTATGTGTTAAGGTATGGTAGTTTCCCTCTATTTATGCATAAGTTGGCATTTAAAAATAATCCATAAGGACCGCCAACATGGGTCTTCTTGTATGTCTTACTTTCGAGTCTTTTCTAGTATTTAACATTCTGGTTCAATACTTTTAGTATTACATTCCTTGCTGGTGCACTGTTTTACTTTTGTGAATTACTCGAAGCATTAGCTACACTTAGAGTAGTAAGATTAGTGTAGATGTGGTGTCTATACAACATCTTACCAGTGTGAGTTCTTGTCGCACTGCAAGACACCTAGCACGAGAGTGACAGTCCTCGTTAGGCGTAGAGTTCCTTGTACGTGTTGTTAGGCAAGTTAACATTGTGACAGCGGGGCTGAGCAGGGTAGTCACCTTGGCAAGGGTTCTATCTCCTGCCTTTTCGTCTATCGCCCCAGTAAGGGAAGAGGTGATAAACCTCGCTATACGTAGAGTACCGTAGCCTGAACATTACTAGTAGATAGACCTCTCGATCTCAATCATTTACCCTTTTAATCATCACTTGATGATCTTGACCCTAGTTAGTTCACTTCACTTTCCCCATGGAAAATACGATACCTAGAATACTCCTGGTGAAGGATACATTGACTACCGTACGCTTGCGATATAACCGTTTGCCACTTCTGGTGTCAACAAGTTTTCTGGCACCGTTGCCGGGGAACGGTAGCTATTTTAACTAGGCTAGAAATCGTTAGTTATCTTTGTTTGATTAAAACCTTTTACACAACCTATGGATCAAACAACCCTTTTCGATTATGCGGCTCTATCAGGCACTGAGTTGGAGCCGCCGAGTTCATCAAAAGCCATTTGGGCCTGTCACTATGAGCTTCGCCCGAGTCTCATAGCGATGGTTCAGGAGAATCCCTTCTCAAGAGAAGGAGATGAGAATCCCTATACACACCTACGTGATTTTGAACAACTTTGTTCATGCATTCACATCTAAGGGATGAGGCGAGTTACCCTTAAGTGGAAGCTTTTTCCGTTCTCTTTGATGGGAAAAGCCAGACGGTGGTATACTCACTACGTAGGTAGTGTAGGAGGAGAATGGGAGAAGTTGCAAGCCAAGTTTTTCTTGACTTACTTCCCCATTTCCTGAGTAGCTCGTCTTCGAAGAGAAGTCCTAAACTTCAAGCAAGAAGAAAAGGAGTCCCTAGGTGCGGCCTAGGCGCGTCTTACCGACTTAGCATCCTCTGGCCCAGATTTAGCTATAACTGAGCCAACCCTTATGCAACATTTTTACCTCAGACTTAGCCAAACCTCCACACAATTCTTTGATTTAGATGCTAATGGAGCACTCCTTCATTTACCCATTAGTGAAGGTAAGACTGTTCTCACGACCATTCTCGAGAACACCCTCTACACTTATGATCATATCAAAGCTCCTGAGGAAGATCAATCTCTGAGGGACGAACCTTCTATAGCCAAAATTCCTTTAGCCACATCCCAAGTTGTTGAACCTAAACCACAACCACAAACCTCTCCAAGGGAAGAAGTAATTCATCCTTGGATTATCCCCTTAACATCGAGACCAATCTTTTTGCTGATTTTGGCAATGTCTCGAATTACCCTGTGCAAAAGAAATCTATAACCCATAGAGCTCCCAACAACCACATCCCAAGTCATCTTGAGGCATGTTACCTCAAGGCGATAGCTCAAGAGCTCACGACCATTATGAGCAATGAATGGCTCAGGGAGGCAAAGGCATCATCCGATGTCATTAAACTCTTTTCCTGTTTCACATCCATTCCTTGTATCATAGGTAAGATCACTGTAGATTCTCTTTACAATCCCGCCGTAGAAGTGAGCGTAATGTCCAAATCTTTAGCATCAACACTCTTAGGCGAGGAGCTGCTAACTTCGACCAACAAATTTCTGAAGTTACCATCTAGGAAATTGGTCGAGAGTTGCGGGATTGCATAGAACATATCTCTCTATTAACAAGGTCACCATCCTCCTGAATTTCTTCATTTTTTACTTGTTAATCGAGCACCCACTCATGAGATTCCTTGAGGGATATCATGAAGGGCGCCTCAAGGGTCATCTCAGGAAGCATTTAGACCTTTCAGTCCCTTTCACTGGCTCTGTTAATTCCAGAGCCGAGTAATGCCCAAGCCTGATCCGATAGAGGAGGTTATGTCGGTGTCTTTAGTAGAAGCCTCTTAGTCCAATTTAGAAGAGGATGCCAAGGATTTCATCCAAGAAGAAGCCGAGCTAGACGAACCTTTAGACTTAGATGAATTTAGACCACCTCTCAAACCATCCATTGAGCTTTAAATATGCCTTCCTAAATGGTGATAGAGAGACCCCCGTGATCATTAGCGATCAGCTTTCAGACGAAGAATCCACTAAACTCATCACCATCTTAGAGAAGCATCGCTCTGTCATAGGATACTCTTTGCAAGATCTCAAGGGAAATAGTCCCTTTGTTTGCATGTATCGCATCACGATCGAACCCGACGGTATACCTTCTAGGGAGCCTCAAAGGAGGCTTAACAATGCGATGAGAGAGGTAGTAAAGAAAGAGGTCTTGAAGCTCTTGCACGTGGGCATAATCTACCCTGTTCCTAATAGTGAGTGTGTCAGCCCCGTACAAGTAGTTCCTAAGAAAGGAGGAATGACGGTCATTAAAAACAATAAAAATGAATTAATTCCTCAATGAACCGTCATGGGATGGAGAATGTGCATAGATTACCAAAAGCTTAACAAGGCTATAAAGAAAGATCACTTTCCATTACCCTTCATCGATGAGATGTTGGAACAGTTAGCTAAACACTCTTTCTTTTGTTTCCTTGATGGGTATTCGGGTTACCATCAAATCCCAATCCATCCCGATGACCAAAGTAAGACCATGTTCATGTGCCCTTACAGGATATATGCATATAGGCACATGTCTTTTGTCCTATGCAATGCCCCTGCTTCTTTCCAAAGGTGCATGATGTCCATCTTCTCTGACATGATCAAAGAAATCATGGAAGTCTTCATGTATGACTTCTCAGTCTATGGGAAAACCTTCGATCATTGCCTTGAGAACCTGGATCGTGTCTTACAACGGTGTCAAGACAAGCACATGATCTTGAACTAGGAAAAATGCCATTTTTTGGTTCGAGAAGGGATAGTGCTAGGACATAGAGTGTCCGAGCGTGGGATAGAGGTTGATAGAGCTAAGATAGAGGTCATAGAACAACTCCCACCTCCCACGAAGGTTAAGGGTGTTCGCAGTTTCCTTGGCCATGCAGGTTTTTATAGAAGGTTTATAAAAGATTTTTCTCAGATTGCTAGGCCTTTAACAAACTTGCTTGCTAAGGATTCACCCTTTGATTTTGATGATAAGTGCCTAGATTCATTTCATTTCCTTAAGAAAGCACTTATCTCTGAGCCAATCATTCAACCCCCTGATTGGACGCTGCCTTTTGAGATAATGTGTGATCCTAGTGATTATGCTATTGGTGCTGTCTTAGGACAAACCAAAGATAAGAAATATCATGCTATCTCATATGCTAGCAAAACATTAACTGGGCCACAATTAAATTATGCAACAACTGAAAATGAACCATTGGCCGTAGTGTTTGCTATAGATAAGTTTAGATCTTACTTAGTAGGAGCAAAAGTGATTGTTTACTCCGATCACTCTGCACTGAAATATCTGCTCACTAAGAAAGATGCTAAACCTAGATTAATAAGATGGATCCTGCTACTCCAAAATTTTGATTTAGAAATTAGAGGTAAAAAGGGAGTAGAAAACTCGGTAGCCGATCATTTGTCTAGAATGCAAATTAAGGATAAACAAAATGCCCATCAATGACTATCTTCAGGATGACACACTCCTCAAGGTCTCAACAACCTACCCGTGGTACGCAAACATAGTCAACTACCTAGTCTCAGGCTACATACCACCCGGGGTAGACAGGAAGAAGCTTCTCAAAAAAAGCAAAGTGCACCTATGGGATGACCCATACCTCTATCGGGTTTGCCAAGACGGTGTGCTAAGGAGGTCTGTACCCATGGATGAAGCCATCAAGATCGTGGAAAAATGTCATGGGGCAGAATATGGAGGCCATTATGAGGCATTAACCCATGCTAAGATCTGGCAAAGTGGATTCTATTGGCCTACCATGTATGAAGACACTAAGAACTTCGTGAAGAGATGTGGTCAATGCTAGAAACATGGGAATATCAACACTCGTGATGCAATGCCACTTACAAACAACCTTCAAGTGGAATTATTCGATGATGAGGAATTGACTACATGGGTCCATTCCCCAATCCCAAGGTTGTGAGTACATCTTGGTGGCAGTAGACTATGTGTCCAAATAGGTGGAAGCAATGCCGTGTCGATCAGCTGACTCTATACACACGAAGAAGATGTTCAAGGAAGTTATATTCCCATGATTTGACACCCCGAGATTAGTCATTAGTGATGGAGGGAGCCACTTCACTGACACAAATTTTCATCAATTCCTGTCAGAAGTGGGGATAAGGCACAATGTTGGGACACCTTATCACCCCAAATGAGTGGGCAAGCAGAAACATCGAATAAGAAAATCAAGAACATTCTGTAGAAAACTGTAAATGAGATGGGCACAGCCTAGAAAAGCAAGCTGCCAAATGCACTTTGGGAATACAGGACCGCATACAAGACTCTAATTGGTATGACACCATACCAACTTGTATATGCTAAGACATGCCATCTGCCAGTAGATCTGGAGCACAGAGCACACTGGGCAATAAAGAAATGGAACATGGACTTGCCCTCAGCTAGAAGAAATAGGAAGCTCCAGATATCAGAACTGGAAGAATGGAGGGAGAAAGCCTATCACAATGCCAGAATCTACAAAGAAAGAACCAAGAAATGGCATGATAAGAGAATCAAGCAAAAGAAGTTTCGTCTAGGGGACAAGGTTCTCATGTTCAACTCCAGGGTCAAACTATTTGGCCATGGAAAATTATGAAGCAAATGGGAAGGACCATTCCTGGTGATCGATGCCGCGACGCATGGAGCTGTTACGCTTCAGGACAACAACGGCAACATCTTTAAGGTAAGTGGTCATCGTCTCAAAGTTTTTCTAGAACATGAACCTAATAAAGAAGAATGCGACATGGCAGAATTCATGCTTAACACAAATACATAAAATCTACATGTTGTGCCTTTTTCTTACATTGTTGATAACTAGAATAGGATATTTTAGGCATAATATTGTCTAGGCACATCAGATAGGGATCGGGCGACCCAAACCATTTTGGGGAACCCCGAACCCGAAACTGGCATTTTGGAGCTCCCCAATAGGGGGTCGGCCGACCCCAACCCGAGGCGGTTCAAACCACCTCCTCGGCGGGAAAAGGATTGCAAACCCGAAAACTAAAAACTCATTTTCAAAACTTGAAAAGAGGGGGCCGGTCAACGCCCTATTTCACATGGCATTTTGAACCTCTGGTCGAGCTTGATTGTCTCCCAGAATGCTCCTCTTCAAAAAATTTTGAAAGCTGCCGAATTGCCCAGCCTAGAGCCTATATATACTCCCCCTCTCCTTCCTTTCCTTTTCACTCCACTCCTTCAAACTTCCAGCCTCTGTTCTTGCTACTTGAGCCCTTTCCATCACCTGTAGAGAAACATCAATGGCCCCCACTAGCAAGAACACCAATATGCCTCATCGCCCAGACTCTCCCAGACCCATTAGATCACTTACAGAGAGTCTAGAGCTCACCATGGCTGTGCACGTAGCTGATCCAGTACCTTTAGCCATATGGCACCACCTGTTGGAGAGCAGCGGGGGATCTTAGGGGCATCGCTCAACGCACATAAGGGTCGGCCGACCAGCCCACGGCACCCCCAGAGACCCCTGTCTACTTCCCAATCTCCCACGCTGTGTTAGGAGATCGGAAAGTCTCCAGTCCATTCTACCACGCCGGTTCGGCCCACCACGGGCCAATTGGCGTTGAAGGCTTCAATGGCGTCAAACCAGCGTGCCATCAACATTTCATCTGACACAACTGTTGCCACTCCTTAGCACCTAATTTACAACATTTTTTAATACTAAAACATATAGAAGGTAGGGCTTTTATCTAACTCTTCCATGAGTTTTGTTGTATATGTGACTTGCAGGTCTGACACGTGGAAATGCACAAAAAGTACAAGGAAAGCGCACTCTAGAAAACACATTCAGAAAAGGCGCAAAACAAAGATAAAGAAGGAAGCCCACCTCAAACACAGAACTGGGCCCATTCGTAACCACAGGGAAGGTCTAGGCCTAGGAAGCAACTGACCACCAGAAGGCGGTGTCCAGCGGGCCTAGCCAGGGGACCGGCCTCCCCCTGGACCGACCGCCCCCGGGACCGGCCACCCCCTGGTGGGGCCTCCCGGGCCCAGCCTTCTTAGGCGGTTTGTAGGTCGGTCAGTCCAAGGCTATTTCACCTCCTTCCAAGTGAGGAGACGTCTGAACCGTCCTATGGAGCAATAAATTGGTGCCCCCACTACCTCCATCAACATAACAAGGTACAATAGAAAAGAAGGAGGAGTGATGGATCTGTCGGCTCTCGCTCCAACTTGAACCTCTACAACCATCTTGCTACTTGAAGTAAGAGGTTTGTGTTGCATTCTAGTTTTGATTCATTAAGTGAGTTACTTTCATAAAGCTACTTGTTTGTGGGATCATCGCTCGTCCGTCGGACCGGTGCTCTAGTAAGAGGACTCTTGATAAAGACGGAAGTTCCTGGCCATCGCTAGAGTAGTAGTCACCTTCATAGACGTGGTGTCTAAGTCAGAGTCTACCTTCATTTGCTGCGCGCACCCACGGGTAGAGGGGTAGGTGGCAGGTGGTGATAGCCCTGTCCACTCGTACCTGCATTCTCCCACGTCCAGACACGAAGTAGAGCTTATAGTGATATCGCTTGGCAGACCAAGTGTGTCAGTGCCTAAAGCAAGCAAGTAGTGGGAAGGTTAACCACACTTAGTGTTTTCTACCTTATTGTATCCTCTCCACCCGAGTTATCCCTTCTACCTTTTCTAGGGCCAACTAGCTAAGAGTCTGCTAACATTTACCGTTCCTTTGGGAAAATACGATACCCTAATATACTTCCGGGTGAAGTGCTACAACGGTACTTCCGTGCGCTTGCGAATTTTTCTACTGTCGCTAAGAAGCGCCAAAAGCATTTCTGGCACTGTTGCTGGGGAACGGTTGTTGTTTTTAGTCTCCGAACCTAGTTGCCCATGTATCCTTCATTTTTACCTTTCTTTTCTTTTACTTCTTTTGTTCCAATGGAGCAACCCACCATTTTCAAACTTTTTGCTCCCAAGGGCGAGTTTGTTGAACCTCCACAATCTGTGAAGCCAATCACAGCTTCGAGTTATGAACTATGCCCAGCCTTTATAGCCATGGTTCAGGAACAAACCTTCTTAGGGTTAGATTACGAAAACCCATACCACCACCTAAGGAAGTTTGAGCAGCTCTGTGCATGCCTAACCATTGCAGGCATGTCACACAAAACAATGCGGTGGAAATTGTTTCCTTTCTCTTTTGATGAGACAGTGAAACAATGGTACGCCCTTAACGTAGAGAAGGTAGCTGGTGATTGGGAAGAATTATGAAATAAATTCTGTGTAGCATTCTTCCCTATATCCCGAATCACTGCCCTGCATCAAGAGATTCTCAACTTCTGACAACATGAGAGGGAGTCCATAGGTGCAGCTTGGGAAAGATTTATGATTTTAACGAAATCTGGCCCATATTTGTCTATTCCCAACCATGTTCTCTTGCAACATTTCTGATTAGGACTTAGCAAGGAATCTACCCTACTGCTTGACACAGCCGTCGGAGGTTCGTTCAAGCACAAAACCATAGCCGAAGGAGAAGCTCTTCGAGATCATATCTTAGAGAACACTCCTCCGTTAGAACCCCTCTGTAGAGCCAGAGCCGTGTCATGAGGAAGTCTCTTCGACTGAGGCCAAACTAATGTTACCTACAGAGACACCCTCGCCCGAACCAGAAGGTCCGAAGGAAGGTTTCCAACCTTCAGATCTTCCATGCTTTGATGATGATTCTTTGACAACTATGGAAATGTCTCGAAGTATGCATAGAAAAGAAGCACCCATGTCTGTGTCAACCCAAACCCTTGTCCCGACTCTTTAAAAGAGTCCATTAGGGTGTTGACAGCCATTATGAGTAATGAATGGATGAATGAAAGGGAGACTTCATCTGAAGTAATTCAAATTCGCTCCCCTTCACGAACCATCCATTGCAAAATTCAAGAGGATTGGGTGGAAATGTTGTATAACCCCACGGTAGGAGCAAATTTGATGTCCACATCCTTTGCACGCACTCACCTGAGTGACAAGCATTTTGCTCCTACAACCCTGTCCCTAAGAAACAGCTCACGCACCTGTCAGCAAGGACTAGGGTTGGTTCACAACGTTAATATTCAGCACAAAGATGTCATTTTATCCTTAGAGTTTCACATCTTTGACGATGTAGACTTCGGTGTGTTAATTGGGCACCCCCTGGAGAAATTCTTCTTTCGATGCCACCAACACAGGGGAGTTGGATGTTAAGTTGGGGAGGAAGGTTTATCCCATACCTTTCACTCGAGCTAAAAACTCGGTGTCAGAATCACTCCCCTATCCCATCTTGCCCGAGGAGGTTAAGTCGATTTCACCTTTTGAGCCTCTTGAGTCGTCCTTAGAAAAAGATGCTAACTTCTTTATGGAAGAAGAGGACAACTCAGGAGAAACTTTTGACCTTCCTAAAGAGGAAGTGCTGACTCCACCTCCCATTGAGCTAAAACCCCTGCCTGAAGGATTATGTTATGTCTTTCTAAATGGCAAAAAAAGCACTCCCGTCATCATTAGCGATAAGCTTTCTGACAAGGAGACGACTAGACTTATTGTTGTTTTAGAAAAACATAGATTAGTCTTCGGGTATTCATTGTAAGATCTTAAGGGGATTAGCCCAACACTCTGCAACCATCACATTCCTATTGACCCTGCGAGCACACCCTCACGTGAACCACAGCATAGGCTCAATAATGCGATGCGGGAAGTCGTGAAGAAGGAAGTCCTCAAAGTTCTTCATGCCGGGATCATTTATCCCATGCCACACAGTGACTGGGTTAGTCCCGTCCAAGTGGTTCCTAAGAAAGAAGGAATGACAGCAGTTGAGAATGCTAAGAATGAACTTATCCCACAACGTACCATCACGGGATGGAGAATGTGCATTGATTACAGAAAACTCAATGCGACAACTAGGAAGGATCATTTCCCATTGCCCTTCATTGATGAAATATTGGAGTGATTGGTGAAACATTCTTCCTTTTGTTTCCTTAATGGGTATTCTGGCTATCACCAAATTCCCATCCATTCTGACGATCAAAGCAAAACTACGTTCACATGCCTATATGGAACGTATGCGTATAGAAGAATGTCGTTTGGGCTTTGTAATGCGCCTGCTTCGTTCCAACGATGCATGATGTCTATCTTCTCAGAGATGATCGAGGAGATCATGGAAGTTTTCATGGATGACTTTTCAGTCTATGGAAAACCTTTTGATCATTGCCTCGAGAATTTGGACAAAGTTTTGCAAAGATGCCAAGAGAAGGACCTGGCACTTAACTGGGAAAAGTGTCATTTCGTGGTTCGGGAAGGCATTGTTCTTGGACACTTAGTGTCCAAAAGGGGAATAGAGGTAGACAAAGCAAAGATAGAGGTTATTGAGCAACTACCTCCCCCTGTGAACATCAAAGGGGTCCGTAGCTTCCTAGGCCACACTGGGTTTTACAGGCGATTCATCAAGGATTTTTTGCAAATTGCTAGACCCCTGACTAGCTTGTTAGCAAAAGATGCACATTTTAAGTTCACGAATGAGTGTTTAAAGGCTTTTGAAACCATCAAGAAAGCACTCAACTTTGCACCCATCATCCAACCTCCAGATTGGATGCTACCTTTCGACATCATGTGTGATGCTAGTGATTATGCTGTTGGTGCGGTCCTTGGCCAAACCAAAGATAAGAAGCATCATGCGATCACATACACAAGCAAGACTCTAACAGGGCCGCAGCTTAACTATGCCACGACCGACAAGGAGCTTCTTGTAGTAGTCTTCGCTATCGGTAAGTTTAGATCCTACTTGGTGGGAGCAAAGATAATTGTTTATACTAACCATGCTGCGTTAAAATATATGCTCACCAAGAAAGATGCTAAACCTCGTTTGATCCACTGGATCTTGTTGCTACAAGAGTTTGATCTTGAAATAAAAGATAAAAAAGGAGTAGAAAATACTGTTACCGACCATCTTTCGCGTATGCAAGTCACTAACATGCAGGAATAGGAGATCAACGACTTCTTACGTGACGACATGCTCCTCATGGTCACCGACACAAACCCATGGTATGCAAACATTGTGAATTATATGGTTTCAGGGTATGTATCGCCAGGTGAATATGAGAAGAAGCTGGAATATGAGAGTAGATGTCACCTGTGGGACGAACCTTACCTATATCGAGATTGTGCTGATGGATTATTGAGGAGATGCGTGCCAACTGCTGAAGGTGTACAAATCATTGAGAAGTGTCATGCAGCACCATACGGAGGCCACTATGGAGTTTTTCGCACACAAGCCAAAATTTGGCAATGTAAATTTTTTTGGCCAACAATGTATGAAGACACCAAGGAATTCATTCGAAGGTGTCGACAGTGCCAGCTACAAGGCAACATCAGTGCTCGCAATGCTATGCCCCTCCATTTCAACTTGCAAATTGAAGTATTTGATGTCTGAGGCATTGACTTCATGGGACCATTCCAGAAATTGGGAGATTACAAGCACATCCTTGTGGCAGTTGACTACGTATCAAAATTGGTCGAAGCACTACCCTGCCGAGCAGCAGATGCAAAACATGCAAGAAAGATGTTCCATGATGTGATCTTCCCTCGCTCTGGAACACCAAGGATGGAGATAAGTGACGGGGGCTCACACTTCATAGACAAGACTTTCAGAGCATTTCTGTGAGAGCTAGGAGCCAAGCACAATATAGCTACTCCATATCATCCCCAAACTAGTGGACAAGCCAAGACTTCAAACAAGAAAATAAAGAACATCCTTCAGAAAACAGTGAACAAGATGGGAAAAGGATGGAAAGACAAGCTACCTGATGCACTCTGGGCATACAGGACAGCTTACAAGACCCCATTGGGATGTCACCATATCAGCTGGTCTATGGAAAAGTTTCCATTTGTCTGTAGAGCTTGAACATAGAGCTCACTGGGCAATAAAACCTGGAATATGGACCTCAAAATAGCTAGTAAAAATAGGCAGAGACAAGTCACAAAACTGGAAGAATGGCGAGAGAAGGCCTACCAAAGTGCCAAACTCTACAAAGAAAGAACAAAGAGATGGCACGATAAATGAATCCAGCGTAAAGAATTCAAATTAGGCGACAAAGTTCTGCTCTTCAATTCAAGAGTAAAACTGTTCGGGAAAGGCAAGCTCAGAAGCAAATATGATAGGCCGTATACCATCATCGATGTGTCACCACATGGAGCAATCACGATTGAAGATGATGATGGCAACATCCACAAGGTAAATGGCCAGCGTCTCAAGGTATTTTTTGAACCCGAACATAAATTCATTGATGAAGTAAATAAAGTATCTTTTAAAGAGTTTACTAAAAACTTATAAAAATATTTATTTGTTGTATTTATGTTTTCTTGTTGTTTTTATAAAAATAAATAAATGTTGTATAATTTAGTGTTGCATTTATGATATGTCTAAAATGCCCCTATGATCTTTCCATTCATGTACAAGAATCTAGTTGATCATAGGTTTATTCTCTCATAAATGCATGATAGTGTAATCTTGAGCATTTTTGTATAAATATCACTCATATCACACTCTATCCCATACACTATCGCACTGATCCACCACGCATCAAACCTAATCATAACCAGGATAGGAGTATACACAGTCAGCAACGCGCCTGGCCAAAAACTAGAGGCCGGCAGGTGGACCCAGGGGACCGGCCACCCCCGGGACCGGCCGCCCCCTGGCCAGCCCGATCGGATCCAATCTTTTTCGTACCTCCCTCTGATCGCTCCAGTATCATGTCCCAGGCTACGATCAAGTTGTTTCCTCGACAGAGACCATGGTAGAACGTATATAAACCCCCCATAGGCCTCTCCTCTCTTCACACCAAACCTTTTTCTTCTCCCTCTTGCAAAGGTTGCTAAGCTTTCCCACCTACAAGTTTTGACCATGTCCAGCTATGCTCTTTCACTGATCCAAGCTCCCGGCTCCATAGCCAACCTAGACATAGCTCCCTACCAAGAGAGCTCCTTTGTGAGAGATGAAGCTCGTGATATAGTGGAGACACCACTAGCCTTTCTACCACCACCTGGCAATGACTTCAGCAACGTGTCAAGTTTGAAGTCCACGGCACGCTCCCGTGCGCCCGAAGGTGGCGCCAAGAGAAAGACCACCACTGCCCGTCTGACTACCGATGCTCTAGGCCTTAAGAAGAAGATCCCTAGTAGTAGCGGGCTTAGCAAACGTGCTGTCATGATGCCCTCCTTGTCTAGTGTACCATCTCTATCGTCTCCCAACAAGGATAGTCGCTCTTACTTCATTATGGGAGTGCGCAAACCCGACGGAGGGTATGCTAAGGGTATTTTTCGCAAGGCTGATGCACCGGCTAGCAAGTCTGCACTCCCTATCGAAACCTCAGGCCCCAAACGCAAGTTTGTGAGAAAAGTTATTAGAGGGCAGCCTAAAGGTTTCTTTAGCGATAGTGAGGATGAGAAGCCTCCCATGGGGCCAACCATCACCTCACTCAGTGCTAGCAACAAGAGCATGCGCATGAATGTTGAAAAGGCCCAAACCCACATAGCCGAGGCTCATCTTAGCGTAAAAGGACTTAGGGATGAATTAGATGAGATGCGCTGCGGCTATGGAGATCAGCTGCGTAGGATCGCCAAAGCAATAGGAGTTAAGCACATTCTCTAGATTTCTCTAGAACGCTCCTGCTAATAAATAGGCACATATTTCCCTTTTTCATGATCTTTGGTTTTCCTATCATTTCCCTTTCAATGTAATGTGCCTGTCTAATTTATCAATGGAATAGAAGTTTTTATGTTGTGCACTTATTTTCTCCACATATATATATTTGTGACTAACCAAGACAGGGAAGAAAACAAGTGTGGGGGAGAATTCTCAAATTCAAATTGCATAAAAAAAGAACAAAATAAAAAAGTTTGGTTTGTACAACTTTTTCCCCTCTCATTCTACAAAAATTTTCAATAAAAATTTAAAATGTTTTATCCTTCAAACCCCATCAAACATGTCTTTCTACGTTCAAATTGTTTGCATACTTTTTATTCCCTGCTAATATTCCTATAGATTTATTAACACTATTTAGGGACCCCATGTTTATCTAAGCAATTGACGAATGAGATATAGTAGGATGACGTGATGCTTACGCGTTCTTGCAAAGTACTTGGGATTTATTTTGCAAAAAATGCAATAGCATGTTCCTTGAGAGATTAGCACATACCTACCAAGGCCATATATGATTCTATATGATGAAACCTTCCACATATGCTGCTTACTTTGTGTTTAGTTTGGTCAAATTTTGTGACCACTGTTGAGAGATGTTTCATGCTCCCAAGATCAAAATTCACTTGCACCCACCAAATAAAGCTAATTCTCACCTTGAGAGTTGCACAAAACATGCACCTCATCCACCAACCAAAAATTTGCCAACTCTTACACTGGGAGTTGCGCAACTTTCTCCACCAAATAAAAGTGTTGATTCTCATCTGAGGAACCGCACGCTACTTCTGCAAAGTTTTACTCCATTCATCTACCATCATGAAATCTCCTCATTCAAAGTTTTTCATATGCCAATAAAGGATATGGGGCTATGCTAAAAAAGAGAGAGATCATGCCAAGGGGCATGAATAAAATGGGAAAGAAAATTCAAATACCCATTCAAAAAAAAGAGAAAAAGATAAATTTCTATAGCCCATATCTCTCTAAGTCTTGTTCAAAGGAGAATCATGATGCATGGAGTATCAAAAAGAGTTAGAATTAGGTTTCCAACTTCATATTCTTCCACACACATGCATATTCTGATCTAGGAGTATGGCACACTCCCTCCGGTATGGTCTGGGGTTTGACTTGACAACATATGCAGGGTAAGTGTGCCTCATCATTCTCATTCCTACCTAAAACACCAAATAAACCTTTTTAGAGGTAGGATAAACCTCTTTATGCCTTGGTAAGGAACCACTTTATGCCTTGGTAAGGAACCACTTACATACATGAGCGATCTGAGAGAATCACTCAAGGAACACAAGCTATTTGTTTCTTCAAAAATCTTGCAAAAACCCAAGTTTCTGCGCAGGGACAGAGTCAGAGGATTTGAATCTAGGCTATTCCATTTTTCAATTACCCAAGATGACTTGGTAGACACTTTGAAGTTCATAAATCCAGGTGAAGCTTGGAATAACCTGTATGCAGATTCTTTTGAATAAGGAAGATGAACCCATTTGGTCCTTAGCACTTTATTCGAGGACGAGCAAAGGACCAAGTGTGAGGGAGTTGTTGGCACTCCATAGCACCTAATTTACAACATATTTTTAATAATAAAACATATAGAAGGTAGAGCTTTTATCTAACTCTTCCATGAGTTTTGTTGTATATGTGACTTGTAGGTCTGACACGTGGAAATGCACAAAAATACAAGGAAAGCGCACTCTAGAAAACACATTCAGAAAAGGCGCAAAACAAAGATAAAGAAGGAAGCTCACCTCAAACACAGAACTAGGCCATTTGTAACCGTGGGGAAGGTCCAGGCCCAGGGAGCAACCGATCACCCGAAGGCGGTAGCCAGCGGGCCTAGCCAGGGGACCGGCCTCCCTCGGGACCGACCGCCCCTAGTGGGGCCTCCCGGGCCCAGCCTTCTCAGGCGGTTCGTAGGTCAGTCAGTCCAAGGCAGTTTCACCTCCTTCCATGTAAGGAGACACCCGAACCGTCCTATGGAGCTATAAATTGATGTCCCCACTACCTCCATCAACATAACAAGAAACAATAGAAAAGAAGGAGGAGTGGTGCCACATTTTCCATTAGCTTAGCTTCTAGCTAGACTATTCTAGGGTTTGAGAGAGAGAGGCAAAAGCTGGAGAAGTAGAAGCGAGGTCGAAGTAGTTCTACCCTAGGGTGAACGAAGTGATGGATCTGTCAGCTCTCGCTCCAACTTGAACCTCTACAACCATCTTGCTACTTGAAGTAAGAGGTTTGTGTTGCATTCTGGTTTTGATTCATTAAGTGAGTTACTTTCATAAAGCTACTTGTTTGTGGGATCATCACTCATCCGTCGGACGGGTGCTCTAGTAAGAGGACTCCTGATAAAGACGGAAGTTCCTGGCCATCACTAGAGTAGTAGTCACCTTCGTAGACGTGGTGTCTAAGTCGGAGTCTACCTTCGTTTCCTGCTCGCGCCCATGGGTAGAGGGATAGGTGGCAGGTGGGGACAGCCCTGTCCACTCGTACCTGCATTCCCCCGCGTCCGGACGTGGAGTAGAGCTTATACTGATATCGCTTGGTAGACCAAGTGCGTCAGTGCCTAAAGTAAGCAAGTAGTGGGAAGGTTAACCACACTTAGTGTTCTCTACCTTAGTGTATCCTCTCCACCTGAGTTATCCCTTCTACCTTTTCTAGGGCAAACTAGCTAAGAGTCTGCTAACATTTACCGTTTCTTTGGGAAAATACGATACCCTGATATACTTTCGGGTAAAGTGCTACAACGGTACTTCCGTGCACTTGCAGATTTTTCTGTTATTACTAAGAAGCACCAACAACAACGAAGAGTACGGGCTACACCACGTCCTACACTCTGTCCACACCCCTTTCTGAAAGAATCACCAGATCATGGGTGGTGGGCCGGGTAAAGGAAAGGCAATAGTCCCCTCTCTAAACATGGAGGAGAGAAAGGAGCTGCGGGAGTCTTTTGATTCCTCTGCTAGTCCTTCCATCCACCGGAGGATGGAGCCGTTACCGATCAACGATCCTCCAGGAAGATTTGAAGATGACCGAGAGGAGAAGACGGACATGGAGAGGCTTATGCAAGTCACTGCCACGCTTAGGGCTAAAAACAGGCGCTTAGAAGAAACAGTCTTTGAACTTAAAATGAAAAATCTTGATCTAGTAGATGATTTCTGTAATCTTCGCATTAGCACCAATGCAAAGCTCATGCGCCTCGTGAATGCCATAGGGCGCGAGGATCTTTTGGAACCACCCTCTCCATAGGTCATTCGAGGATTTAGTTTAGTAGGCATGCTTTTGTTTTGTTTTCGTTCCTCCTTTTGAATTCCTTTATTTTTCATCAATTATAAACATGCCTACAATTTTAAATTTTGATTTTATTCAATGGAATGAATGAAGTATTTGCTTGAATGAAAATCCCTTGTTCAAATAAATGGAATTTTGGTCCTGCTGGTGTGTTGCCACCAGCAGGACATGTGCACTTGATGTCTCCTTTTGTTTTTGAATTCAGAGTACAGAAAACCACAAGTGTGGGAGGATCGGCCAATCCCCCAATGACAGTTCTGAATCAGACCAACCACAACACGACATTACAGAAGGTCGAGTTCACTGCCATGTCGCAAAAGCACCTAAGAAGGGGGTCGGGCGACGCCCTCTGAGTAAGAGTCCGAGGAATCAAGTGCACCTACATATTTCAAACTGAAGGAGGAGCACATAACTGCAACAGGCACCCCATGGTGGGGTCGGTCAACCCCACCAGAGGACCCTGGGCTCACCTGGCAGTTTCCAGCATCAACTACATTCATCCTGCCAGGTTTGATTCATTCGTTTCCTTCAAATTTATTCATTCCCATTTATTTACTTTATTACATGAAATAAAAATTACTAAAAATAATAAATTCTGCATGATTGACATTTTATACGTTGAGTCATGACATTTAAAGATTAATAGTGACATAAAGTTAAATTCCTGCATATGTTCATGCCTATGGGTAAAAATTTATAGGAATCATATTGACTAAGTTGTTGATGAAAGTGATATAGTTCTCGGCTCATGATTCACACCTTTTCTATTCAAGGTACTTAGAGAATTTATTTTGAAAATGTCATAAAACCATAGTATCATTCACTCCTCATTAGCAAGGAATTTCCCACCAGAGCCATATTATCAACTATCAAAATAACCCTTGATTGCAACTTGCATTTGCAATAAGTTTTGTCAAATCTTGTTGACCCCAGTGAGAGTTTTGTCATAATCCTAAGATTGAGATCACACACACCATATATACATGCTACTTCTACATTGGAAGCACGCAGAAACATGCTTTCCATTTCCATAAAAATAGGTTGCTCCCTGCTGCAAATGTTAGGATCTCTCTGAATATTGTTGAATAAGATGAGACAAAAGACAAAGGGCTAGGAAAAATAAACATTTATACATAGATGGACACATGAAGTCCATGAAAAAAGATAGAAAGAAGCTAGCCCTGTCTCAGTAGAAAAGAAATAGAGAGAGTATATCAAATATAGGAGCAACCTAGTCCACTATATACCACACACTTGCACATCTTGATCTCGGATTATAACAATACTCTCCTTGGATCCTTGCTTTGACCTCACAATAATTGCAATGCAAAGTATGCTACCTTGTTTTTTCCTACCAAGCTTCACATAAGCCTGATAGATGTAGGATGCAACAAGAAAGGGCAACACATTTTATGCCCTGGTGAGGATTACTATATACATTGAGTGATTCGAGAGAGCTAAATGAGGAGTAAGAATGAACTATGTGATTTCTTTTTTTTTATTACAAAAACTCTAAGTACCAAGAATAGAAAATTGGGAGATGACATTTGCCTTGAGAATTATTCCTTTTCTCAACATCTGAAGGATATATGCTAGACAATACCACATAACCCATTTGTATGAACTATGTCTTGATTGATACTTATGTTCACTATGATCTTGAATATGTCATTGTTCACTTCTCTAACCTTTACTCAAGGACGGGCAAAGACTCAAGTGTGGGGGGTCTTGTTGATGGTATTTATGCCCTATTTTATACCACCATAACCGTCAACATGACACTCAATTTAGGGGAGAATCAACAAAACATGTAGTGATATAGGTACAAATAACTTGGTTCCACATGTACATGTCATTATTTGTTGCAGGTACTTGATCAGGTACTTTTCAGGGCCTAGAAGCTTAAAATAAAAGAAGAAGCAACATCACAAGTTTGCTACACAAATTGCAACGTCACAGGAGCAATGAGCAAGCAGCAAAGAGCATGGCAAACTCACTGGAGCTACACTGAGGGCGTCGGCCGACCCCCTCCCTGTGAGCCTAGGGGGTGAGATGCTGGCACTATCCAAGGCAAGCTCTCCAAGCTCAAGACCGACCATTGGATCACTTGTGCAACTTAAATCAACAATCAAGAAGCATTGCACAAGGATTCATAGGCCCACATGGAAGGAACCGACTTCACAACTTCTGAACCAACACCACAGCCACACTCCATGACATATGGGGACACCCACCAGGGGGCCCACCTGCCATAAAGGGGGTCGGCCGACCCCCTCCTTGGGTGCTCCCAAGGTCGGTTGCACCTAACCAATGTATGCATGCCTCCATGCAGCTGGTGTGATCATCATCATCCATTTGAGGTGGTTCCAAGGTCGGTTTCATCCAACGGCTCATGATGGAGGTCACACGGATTGCTGACATGGCATTGGAGTAGGCCCTACTCCACCTCCCCTATAAATACCCCCTAGAGTTCACTTTAGAATCATGTATCATTAGGGAGAAAGACTACTCTAGTAGCTTTAGTGTTAGCATAGTGAGTAGAGAGTGAGGAGTTCCAAGGAGGAATCCCGGCCTGTCAGGAGTCTTCTTCGCGGAGCGCCTCAGCGAAAGCGGGTCTTCTTGTAAGTCTTACTTCTGAGTCTTTTCTAATATTTAATATTCTAGTTTGCTACTTTTACTATTACATTCCTTGCTGGTGCACTATTTTACTTTTGTGAATTACTCGAAGCATTAGCTACTCTTAGAGTAGTAAGATTAGTGTAGACGTGGTGTCTATACAACATCTTACCAGTGTGAGCTGCTTGTCGCACTGCAAGACACCTAGCGCGAGAGTGACAGTCCTCGCTAGGCATAGAGTTCCTTGTACGTGTTGTTAGGCAAGTTAACATTGTGAGAGCGGGGCTGAGCAAGGTAGTCGCCTTGGCAAGGGTTCTGTCTCCTGCCTTTTCGTCTATCGCCCCCAGTAAGGGAAGAGGTGATAAACCTCGCTATACGTAGAGTACCGTAGCCTGAACATTACTACTAGATAGACCTCTCGATCTCAATCATTTACCCTTTTAATCATCACTTGATGATCTTGACCCTAGTTAGTTCACTTCACTTTCCCCATGGAAGATACGATACCTGGAATACTCCTGGTGAAGGATACATTGACTACCGTACGCTTGCGATATAACCGTTTGCCACTTTTGGTGTCAACAATGATCCCATAGAGGTTTTTGGCATGTACACTAAAACTGTAGACATCGCCTTCGATGAACATGAGTTGTCGGACTCAAATGGTGAAGAGGATCAGCAAACACATGATGACCAAGAAAATGCTCAAGCACAAGATGATGATCGAAGAGGATGAGCAAGCACATGATGGTGTAGATGATGACCAAGCAAATCATGATCAGGCTCCACATAGATTGAAGGGTTTAATAGATAGACAAAGACACGAGATATATGAAGATTTTCTTTGGAGCAGTAACAATGGAAAATTAAAAAGAAACAGTACAACTATTATTGAGGAAAAGTACAATGTCCCCAAAAGTACCATACAACGTGTATGTAAGAGAGCAAAAAGATGTTGGGCGGCAGGCATACTAGTAGATATTAGGGGTTTGAAACCTAAGAATTGTGGCTATAAAAAAGTTCAAATGGATGTCTCTAGAGTTGTAGGTATTCTCATAAGCAGAACGGGTACTTTAAGGTCACATGCAAATGCTCTAGGTGTCCATAAAAGCACTCTGCATAGGGCATTCAGACAAGGATTACTGCAACGACACTCTAACTCACTGAAGCCCTATTTGAAGGAGGCAAATAAAAAGGCTAGGCTGTAGTGGTGTCTCTCTATGCTAGAACCAAGTACGCTGCCAACTAATCCCAAGTTCAAACACATGAAAAATATAATCCACACGGATGAGAAGTGGTTCAATGGGATAAGAAAGAATAAGAAGATATACATGGGTCCAAACGAACAAGACCCCCACAGGACAGTGCAAAACAAGAATTCCATTGACAAAGTCATGTTTTATTCTAGACTTACACAGCCTAGGTTTGATGCTGAAGGCAGATGTTATTTTGATGGCTGTTGACCGTGATTATGCCCTAAAATTCCACATCAAAAACCGTCAACAGTTCTGGAAAAGAGGAAGAGTAACATGACATAGACATATTTTTATAAATAAGTTGGTTCCACTTGTACTCTTAGTATTTGGATGCAGGAGTATTTGAAACGATAGAAAGGAGCACCGGGACCCACCAAAGGGGGTCGGCCGACCCCACCTTGGGGAGGTCCCGGGCACGGTGACATGGCATGATCCATGGGAAGTCCAATTGAGTCAATCTTCACCCTCAGATCACATTTGTGTTTTTGTTTAACGGTGCAAGATGAAGTGACATGGATTGATGGGTCCACAACAAAAGAACCAGAGTGAACAAGCATGTGAGACTCACTCAATGACATGTGGGGACACCAGGGGAAGACCATAGGTGGGCCCACCCAGTCAGGGAGGGGTCGGCCGACCCCCTCCTTGTGGGCCCCGACCTCCAGGATGCTCCACCACCTTCCTGCAGGCTGCCATGCAATGCTCATGATCTCATACATCCATTCAAGTCGGTTATTGAGGTGGTTTATCCAAGGGTGGAGAGTGGGGGAGCACACGGATTGATGACATGGCATCCCCCCTACTCCACCTATAAATATGGGCTGCCCCCACCCTCTCAAGGCATGATTCAATGAATAGAAGATCCACTCAAGTGAGATACCAGTCATTAGTTTAGTTGTAGTTTTAGTCTAATGTGGGAGTTAGAGTTGGTCGAGCAAGCTCGGGGTCTCCTGAGTCATCTTCTGGAGAGTCTGGTATGCTCTTGTATCTTTCTCTTTTTGTAAGACTTTTAGTTATTTAATATAGTATTCTATTTCTACTTTTCTGAGTTTATATTTCGTGCAATATTATTCTTGCAATAGTGTTGTAGTGCTCTAGTTAAGTCTTAGAGTAGTCACATACTAGTATTGTGATCCTGGGAACGACTCTTGGTTGTTTACCATCGCCGCAAGGTGCTCTAGTGGGTCGTATATTCGTTAGAGTAGTGAGAAGTAGTGTAAGCGAGGTGCTTAGGCTAAGTTTCACCTTTGGTTGTCGCTGGTCTGCACGGAAAGTGTGAACGCACTCCCGGGAGGTGACAGGTCATGGGCTGCATTAGGTTCTCACCACGTTCGGGCTAGTTCTTAAAAGGCAAGGCGTATACTAAGAGAATAGTCGCTTTAGTAGGGTTTTGTCTCCTGCTTTCTCGTCTATCCCTAGCAACCACGTAGTGAGGTAGCAATACTAGTTTGTTTTGACTATTTGACTAGATTAGAGTACGGAAGTAGAATTAGAATCATAGGAGTCCTATACTCACTCGTTGTCCTCTCACCTAGCTAGACTACACTAGTTATCTTTTAATTATCTCATAGTTACTTTTGAATCATCACCTTCCTTTTATATTTCATTTTACCCCTCTACACTAGTTGTCACTAAAATTGAGATAGTAGTCCATTAATATTTCTAGCTGCTTTCCCTTGGGATAATATAAATTACGATACCTAGGAATACTCCCGGGTGAAGTGCTACAGCGGTACATTCTGTGCGCTTACGGAATCATCCAATAGTTATTAGAATTACCACTCAGGCATTTCTGGTGTCGCCACCTACCTTTGGTGGTGACGCTAAGATTTGCCAACAATGGCAAGTTAGGTTGTTGGCCTTTTGTCCATGAGGTAGCATTCTCAGTCATGTTTTATTCTAGTTTCAATACATAAGAATCAGTATAGCTATATTCTCATACAAATATTTGTACTTTCAGGAACCGGCACCAAGAAGAAGTGAAAATAGGCCTAGGGGAACACCTATCACGAAGAAAATGAAGGTTGATAGACAAACAATGAGATCTTATGTGATCACAAAACTTGTTGAAGCTATACGCATTCGTTGGCCTCGAGAAGATGCCAACGAGATAATTTGGATATAGCAGGACAATGCTCCCTCGCATATCCGCGCTGATGATCCTAATTTTAATGCAGCAGTTGCCCAGACAGGCCATGATATATGCATAATGAATCAACCTGCTAATTCTCCTGATATGAATTGCCTAGATCTTGGTTTCTTTGCATCTCTTCAGTCGATGATGGATAGAATGACATCTAGAAACATGATGACATCATCGCAAATGTGATCAAAGAATATGAACACTACAACCCTGTTATTCTAAATAGGGTATTCTTGACGCTACAAGGATGCATGATTGAGGTTATAAAAGATAATGGAGGGAATAGGTACAAGATCCCCCACATGAATAAGGCAAGGCTGGAGGCACTAGGCATCCTTCCCAACTCTCTTAGTTGTGACAGGGAGATAGTTGAGAAGGAAATTGAGTCGTTGAACAACTAATCAAATTGTTTGTTAAGCTTTTGAGGTGTGCAACAGCAATGGGATATGGATGTCTAGCTTTTGAGGTGCAGCAATAATGGGATATGTATGTCTAGCTTTTGCTTAATGTACTGCTAATAAGATGTGTGTACTTGTAAATATGTTTAGTATCTTGTAATCCTAGTAGAGGAGAAGGAAACCTTTTTGTCGTGCATGTATAAAACTAGTATGATGTGTGTACTTGTAAATATGTTTAGTAGCTTGTAAATATGTTTGGTTTCTCTGAATTCCTACTTACTTAATCATGTTCATGCATTTCCTGGCCGCTAAAAACACCATCTATTCGTGCATATATTTACTTCACTGCAAAACAACATTATGATGCGTTGTTCTGGTGACAATGAGCTAACGAAGTATAGTTCTTAATATTCAGATAGCGGAAATCATAAGTTGTGCATCATTTCATCGTCACAGACATTAAATTGCAGGTACCTTCATGCCCAAAAGCTAACATTGTCACACTACATAACAGAGTCACCGAAACACACAAAAGCAGCATTTCAACGTCACAGATACTAGGCAAGCATCACAACTATTTCGGAGGGTGTACGCAGAAGAGATGAGAACCTTGATCCAGGGGATAAAGACTTCCCTGTTGCCCTCTTCGATGCCGGTGAGGCATTGTTCCATGAAGTGCGCCATCTCGTTGGTCATTTCGAAGTCGGCATCCGCGGTAGCTTCGGTTGTGCATGTGGCCGCCTCCAAGGCCACCTTGCCAGTTGTAGCAAGTCGACGACCAAGGGCCCATTGACCTCGACGTATCACTAGACGACAGCTCTCCTCCAGGTCACTATTTTCAGCTTCTGAGTCGAGAACGTACAACTGTCCCTTGCCGTCGAAACGCCGGCGACCACGTCCGACGTGCTTCGGGCTCCCACACCAGTCGCAGCTCCCCATGTTGCGAGGGCAGGTGCCTTCACAGCCGCCCTCCTCCGCCACAAGGTGCTTTCGGATCAGATTGCAGCTGCAGCACCCCAACATGGGAGAGTAGCTGACATCTTCATCATCGTCGCCGCCTCCGTCCCCCACCTTCAGGCCGAGCATGGAGGCCGCATCCGCGTCGCTTCCCATCTTCAGGGCGACCTTGGGGGCCGCATTGTCGCCGCCCCCCACTTTCAGGCCGACTTTGGAGGCCGCATCACCGCTGCCGCCCACCTTCAGGCCGACCTTGGAGGCCGCATCGCCGCCGCCGCCCACCTTCAGGCCAACCTTGGAGGCTGCATCGCCGCCGACGCCCACCATCAGGCCTTGGAGGCCGCATCACCGCCGACGCCCACCATCAGGCCTTGGAGGCCGGAGGCCGCATCACCGCCGCCGCCCACCTTCAGGCCGACCTTGGAGGCCGCATCGCTGCCGCCCCCCACCTTCAGGGCAACCTTGGAGGCCGCATCGCCGTCGCTTTCGCTGCTGCTGCTTCTCAGCTTGGCGCCGCGCTGCTTCAACCCGCTACGGCGGCGGATAGTCTGCGCCTGTTACTACACACAGTGACGGGCACACACGGAATCATGGCCACGGAAATGTAAACTTCGGCTTAATATCATGAGGCTGCCTGGCATCAACTCCTGGTTTCTCGTTTGTTAGCTATATTTATATATTTAATATTATCTCCATTTCAAATTGTCTGATTTTTTTATTTTTTAATACACAAAAGAGTTTACTGCCTATCTATTCCTAATTAAAAAAGATGTCTATCTATTATGCCTAGTACTTCTAGATGTCTAGATGGGCCTGGCCTAGTAGCCTGGAACGAAGCCTACAAGCATGGCTCATTAGGCTTCGCGGTCATGCAAGTATATATGTAATAACCCGTAGAAGATCTTCTAGGATTGTTGTTGTGCCCGACATAATAATCAAATTTGTACGCACTCATAGTACGCGCAGACTGAGTCTAAATCTATTAATTACCTTAAAAATTATAAATTTAGAGTCTAAATATGACTTGGAGTCTTGTTTTTTCTCCCTCTCTCTTCAATAACTATACTGCTATATCAGTAAAATACTATAAATAAAGAATAATAAATAACCTTAGACTCTATAATAGAGTCTTATATTATGAGTATCCTTATAAGATCTTCATTAAAAATGGTTTTGTTACACAGGACTACCATAAGACTAGCCCTATAGCACGGTGACATACTCATTGAATATACGCATCTAATAAATTGCTAATGACACGATTCTCATTCCAGTAATATCACAGATGAATCTTAAACGGTTGTTTTGGACTCTGAAGCATGTTATAATACATTGAAACTAATCTAATTTTCTTGTGGTGCACAATACACTTGGATGAATCCATGAGACCACCAGACACATACTTCATTCTCCGACGTCGTTCCGTTTCTCTTTGGCATTTATGGCGTCAGCATGAGGACGGTGTGGTCTCCATCGCCGCGCCTAGTCTGCCGACGGCCGACCTGAAGCACTGACCTGACCGCAACGCGAAGGGACGTCCCAACGCTGCACCACGGCCGACCTGAAGCACTGACCTGAAGCACCGACGGCAACGCGAAGGGACCTCCTAGCGCTGCACCCAGCAGCCAGCACCGTGTGGTGACGGACACAATTTTGTTCACGTGGACACCGTGTGGGGACGGACACAGTTTCGTTCACGTGGACAACTTGATAGTGAACAAGCGCAGGCCTAATTATATTCATCAGTGGGCTGGTGAATGGTGACCCATTGGGCCTGATTGGCTGCATATAGGTGTGGTTGTAGAGGAAGAGAACTCGGTGGTGTAAGAGTGAGGACCTAGTTTCACGCGGGAGACATGCGTCTTCACGAGAAATTTCAATATACGACCCGCAGACTCGGTATTCGCATGCTTCACAAAATATAATCCGAAATTTATATGTATTTTGAAATATTTCGAAATAATTTACACGACCTAGGTCATATTTCAAAAAGCATGAGATCTGACATATGAGGTCCACCCGTTAGTCTTTTTTTCTTTCTTCTATGTTTGCCTTTCTTCCTTTTTTTGTACCCTTGTGGGGATAGGGCTTTGACTTGTCCTCATACGAGGGACGCCGAGGCTAGGGGTGCTCACCCTTATCGTGCGGTGTCAGGGCTGTGGTGACCCCTCGCTTTCATGCCAATGGTTGTGGCTTGCCTTCACCTTTGCAGTAGTGAGGCCGTGGTCTGTGTGCTGTTCTGCATCTCATCCCTGCGGCGCCAGTGATGGACCTCATCGGTGATGAGCAACGCGGTTAGTGCTCCCCACATGTTGATGGGGTCGTAGCTTGCCCCCTCGCTAGAGCTCACTTGCTCGCTTGGGCATGTTTGGCATGCATCCCTCTTCTTCCCTATGTGCTCCTCCTCTTCTTCTTGCTCACGTGCAGCGCTTGTCTAATTTGGGGCGGTGGCTCCGTCCGCTCTTTTCCATGAAATGAGTTCGCCCCGCATCTGAGTTTGAGAATATTCCCTATATGAGATAACTCTGTTCCTCGTATCTTCAAACATCATCAAAAGTAGGATCATCCGGTCTCATCACACCTTGTCCTTGAACCAAACAGAACTAATTTTACCTATGGGATTTTAATTAATTGCCTTTCTTGTCTCTAGCCTTTTTATGAGTTTGAGAATGTATATATTTGAGTTAACTGAATGAATAACCAAACCTAACTAAATAAAAAAGATGAAAATGTCAAAAAGAAAAACATAGCAGGTTGGGGCACACGTACGTTTGGTTCGTAGCCCTGCCTTGATGCACGATGCCACACCGCATGCACCAGTGGCGGATCCACAGGGGGGCTGCCGGGGCTACAGCCCCCCTAATGAGCATATTTCTTCATTAAATCACTATAAATTAGCATTAAAACACCATTATTTTCTAGTTGTAATTCTAACTTTTCATTGCTCAGCCTCCTTTTGCCTCAGTCCTGCATCCGCCAGGCCACTGGCATGCACTAGCACCCATTTTGGTTGCTTGCAGCAGTTGCGTTGAGGTGCCGCACCGCTTGCACCGTGTTGCACGTATTATGACGTAGTTGCTGAAATTCGGGCAAAGGAATTCGTCACCGCATTTTTGGTGCGGGCGGACACTAGGAGTGGCGTGCACTGGCGGCTACCAAACGCACCCATTGCAATTTCGGATTCTGATGACATAAACTTTTTCAACAAATCAATTTTCAGCCTTGCTGTACATGGTGTAAAAATGTATTCTTATTTTATTGCTTTATGGTACTTGTGTAGTTTTGTTTATCCTTTTGCTTCTTTCTTTGCTACGGAGTATATTGTTGTGCAGCTGTATGTTGTTTTCTTTTCTTAATTTATTTAATTTCTTGGGCTGTCACTCATCTTTCCTAAAATAAAAATATGTAGCAAAAGATCTCAATAGCACGACCATACATCTATATATATCTTTGAAGGGTCAAAAAGCGACAAATGCTAGTCAGGCGGTGGGTGATGTCAATGCCATCTGCGCGCGGTGGCCAGAGTGCCAGACAATCCCAATGTCCAGGGTGTGCCTAGCTAGTGCCACGTAGGATAGATGCACGGCTTGTTTTATAAACAGTATTATATAGGTGTACTGCTACTGTATATATTACTCGTGCCTTTCGAGTTATAAAATGTTTTGACTTTTTTTATTTTTGGAATATGCATTTGGCGTCTGGTATATGCACAAAAAATGTATTATATATGTACTAATGACTAACGACAATCATTGTTATTATTTGAAACAGGCTAAGGCGATGCGCTATATTCTCATGTATAGCTTCCTTAAGCCCCTCTAGCTTTACCTCACATGTATATGTTCATAGTTTTTTCTCTTACAGATATTTTTCATAGATTAAGGAATCTATGAGATGCTGCTACTCTGAAGAGCGCATGGTAGACCGGAGCTATGCCAACCTACACAAAAGGGTAGGGTGTTTTTGATACGAATGGTAAGCAAAGTTTGTATATCTTCCATAATAGAATATATAAGAGCCTAAGTGGGCTGGTTTGTCAGGTACACAAAATAAGCCGCCACACCAGACGAGCGATGATTGATGGTTTAGTTCTCAATTATCAAAACGGCTGGTTTTATCCTCGTGGGATAGAGGATGAGATCCAACTAAAATTAAACATTTAAGGACGAATCCATCCGTTGTAATATTTGAGGTACGACTTTGAGCTTTGAAGAATGAAAGCTAGACCGACGTACGAATATAGTTATTTTGGCCTTTTGGCTTTTCAACATTGATGGTCAAATCAAACATATACAAATATATTACTTAGAACTGAGCTACTACAACATTAAGAGAGTTTTCTTATAATGAAAAAATAAATTAGGATAGAGAAGTAACCCCTAAACAGGGTTTAAGTGGCGCTGCGAGTCGAAGCCGAAGAGGGACTATCCATTCTATGCGGTACTAACAAAGTAACAAGTGTCCACGGAGAAGAGAACAGTGTCTCACATGTTGAGTGCTCCAATATGACGATGCCCATGATATTTTGGTTTCCGTTAGTTACGCGCCGACCGACCGAGGCGAGCAGACAAAAATATCAGTCGGCACGGCGGTCAGCCGTGTCCGCCTACCCGGCTTGGTTGTGGCGTGGTCCATGGACCTGGCGCACGCGCACGGACGCCGCCCCAGCAGCCCCCACCCCGCACCCTCGGGCCCCGCGCAAGGATAACTCGTGGGCGGGCCCCACTCCCGCCCCATTCCGCCCGCAGATTTTTGCACCCGCCGCCCCGGCGGCAGCGTGCAAGCAAACAAAAACTAGAAAGAAAGAGGAGCAGAGCAGCAGACCAACAAAACCCGATTTGATTAACCCTCCCCCTCCCACTCTCTCTCTCCTACTCCTTTTTCCTCCCTCGTTCTCATCCGTCCAGGGCGAAGCCAGCAAGCAGCAAAAGTCCACGGGCAAGCGAGGGGGAGCTGGAGAGGCGCAGCGCCGGCGACGCGAACCGACCGCCGATCGATCGGAGCCGCGGCTGAGCAGCAGGAGGAGGAAGCCCGAGATGGTGGGTCTCGTCGGCGGCAGCACGGCGCGGGCCGAGCACGTGGTGGCCAACGCCGGAGGGGAGACGGAGTACGTGCGCCGCCTGCACCGCCACGCGCCCGCCGACCACCAGTGCACCTCCACACTCGTCAAGCACATCAAGGCGCCCGTCCACCTCGTAAGCTCCCCTATCCATCCCCCGCTCCCTCCCTCTCTCGCGCTCCCCCGCCCTCGTGGTGGGTGGGGGTGGTTCAGCAGTGGTTGCTTGGATTGGACGGCGGGTACCGTGCTAGGACTCTGGATTGCTTCGCCTCGCGTCTGAGCTGCTAGTTCTCTCGGATCTGGACTCCCGCGTCCCGATTCAGCATGCCTTGTTGGTTTTTGCCCCCCCTTCTTCTCCGTTCGATGTGGTGTTGTTCTCGTGATGCCGCGTGAACCGCTCTGCTGGCGCCAAATCAATTGCGCCGCCGCCTGATTGGGAGCTGACCCCATCGATGATCGCATCGCAGGTGTGGGAGCTGGTGCGGAGCTTCGACCAGCCGCAGCGGTACAAGCCCTTCGTCAGGAACTGCGTCGTGCGCGGCGGGGACCAGCTCGAGGTCGGCAGCCTCCGCGACGTCAACGTCAAGACCGGCCTCCCGGCGACCACCAGCACCGAGCGCCTCGAGCAGCTCGACGACGACCGTCACATACTCGGCGTCAAGTTCGTCGGCGGGGACCACCGCCTCCAGGTGAGTGCTGTGTTTCGTGAGCAGAGCACTGCTTGCTTGTCAGTGTACTCCAATTTTTTTAGTATGCTTGCTTTGTTACCATTTTTCTTCTTTAAATTGAATTGTGCTTTCTTGTTACCATTTCACTACGATCGTGATCGCCGGATGCTATGAATGAAATGCATTTGCTATGCTTGCGAGATTGGGGGAATTTTTCTTTGTGATCGATAACATCTTGGTCCTGTTTGGAAGCTGGGATTGGGAATCAAATTCGTATGATTCATTAGGAGTATCAGTTTGAACTTAATCATTGTAGCCATCTGTTGAAATAAAAGCAACTAGCTTCTCGTGAGGCACTTAAAACGAGCCAAGCCATTGGCCTAATGACCTTTGCTTCTCGTGATTGCCTGGCACCCTGAAAGGATATGCTCACAACCCGTACTGTTTTGACTTCTTATCCACACACTATTTAGTACAAAAGGACATGTCTTAGGAGACTGTTACTGCTTCATTTGTCTAGTCTTCAGATTGATAATATACAGTATGGTGTAAAACTTTGATGTTTCGTGTGCTGTCAAGTGATTTTGAAGCAACGTTCTTGTTTGTGTCAATGCCTACAGGCTACAGTGGCCATCTTTACTCCTACTTGAAGCATATCTTTGATCCACACTGATGATGAGTTGTATTTGCCACTTTTTCAGAACTACTCATCCATCATAACTGTCCACCCGGAGAGCATTGAAGGGAGGCCAGGTACCCTTGTGATCGAGTCGTTCGTGGTCGATGTGCCTGACGGCAACACAAAGGATGAAACATGCTACTTCGTCGAGGCTGTGATCAAGTGCAACCTCAAGTCTCTCGCAGAGGTATCCGAGCAGCTAGCAGTTGAGCCACCTACATCGCCGAGTCACCTGCATCGCCAATCCATCAGTGAAACCGGTACAAAGACATCAATCGGCAACAAATAAGAAGCTTCAAAGGCTGGCTGGAGAGTTCAACCTTTTTGAGACTGGTGGTTTCGCCATCGTCTTCTGCGTGTATGTCTCTTGGAATATGGAAGGATTAGTGGTATGTAGGATTAAATATCTGCAGTAGCTTGTATGTTAGAGCCGTAGGAACTGCACCTACATACCTCATGGCATGTATGCAGACTGCTAGTATGTGTAGAAATCAGGGAAAGCATGGAGCGGTTTTTGCCTCTTCGGTGCATGGAGATCTATCTTTTTTTTCTCCATGTTGCGGTGGCTGTTGCGGTTCTTCGTTAATATACTTTCCCGCTGACACATAGGGTCTGGATCTTGGATTTGGCTTAATTCTCGTAATGCGCCATACTCAGTGTTGTTGGGATTTGAACTGGATAGTGGTAGTGTTGTTTAATTTGATTTTGTTGACAGATTTGAACCGGAACAATCAAAATTCACTTCAAATTAGATGCAAATTGACAAATGTGGACACCTTATTTTTTTGGTGCGGCTGTTCTTTGTTAGACCATACAGTGATATCGTGAACTCGTAAAGGGAATGCTGTTGGGAACAAAGATGTGCCCAATTGTGTAACAAACTCCATGATGTTCCTCTTGTCGAGATAATGGGGAAAAAAACATATTTGGACCATCTCGTTTGAAGTCCGGATGAGGGAGATGCAAGTTTGAGGTGCTGAATAGGTCAAAGCTGGCTAGGCAGGTTTTCCTAGTCCATGCCCCCAATCGAATGTAACTTGATGAAAACTTGCACAATGTCATGGGAAACTTGTAGATTTCAATTGGACATGTTTCTACCGGGATAAGATGACCTCTTCTATTAGAAGATCACAATTGGTTGAGGGAATCCAACGTCTAATCATAAAAAACCAATCTACTATCTTTTTCTCCTACCTCAAGCTTTTTCCAATCTCTTGTTGCTCAACACATTTCTAAACGAGTTTACCGGTGTTCTAGGTGGCCTTGGTGACCCTAGAGTAATCTCACTATGTCCCTACCAGGCATGTCTTCTCGGGAGGCATTCATGAGATTTTTTGGTGAAGGACAGGCAGACTCGCTCCATCCATCATCCTAAACCTAAAGATAGAGACCCCAACTAGACCTCTTTAGTTTAGTTGCCTCGGGTGAGCTAAACTACTAGAACTAGCTCTTTGCCCCGGAGCTCTCTATCTAGAATAGCTCTATCTAGATTTCTCATAAATGTTAAGAGCCCTCTATCTAGGTTAGCTCTATTTAAATTTCCTAGAAATGTTCTATAATAAGTTACAACTTCCTATATCTTCTTTTCCCAGTGATACACCCTCTCTTCTTGTACCAATCAAAGCAATGAGTGATATTTCTGTCTTTCTTAAGTCGTGTGCAGCCTTGGGCATGCCACCCCTTGCTGATGTGTGATACAACATCAACACTTGGCACTTTCGGGAGGGTTAGCTCATTGAGAAAGGGTGAAAATATAATTGTGACAGAAGGTGAGTAGTAGCACATAGTTCATCTGGCTCTTGGGCCACATTGCTCTAACTTTCTAGCTCGGGGGAGAGAGAGAGAGAGAGATGCATTGTTCAGGCAATCCGTAGGAACGTGGGAAGGGCATGCTCTGAATTTTCAAGTCGAGGTCCATCGATATTTTCAAGGTGGAGCAGGAGAGAGAGAGAGCAGGAGTTGTGTTGGTCACGCAGTCCATTGGTGTGTGGGAAGGGCCTGCCCCAAATTTTCTAGTTTAGATCTGTCAGTATTTCTAAAGGGGAGCAACCAGTGTAAAACCACGCATCCAAAGCTGCTTATATGGTCTAGCTTTGCACATGGAATGACCCTATTAGCACCTTTGTTGCACTGTCATCCTCAATTCATGTAAAAGGGTTAACTTTGGTATGTTTGGAGTGATAATGAAGGATTATAAGCTAGCCCTCACCTTCCTAATTAAACTTCTAAGGTGGTATTAAACCCACCAACTATAACCCCTCATCTAAGGGCCTTGGGCCTAAATTTTCAAGGTGAAGTGTGCGCTTGGACCAACGATCATCGACCGAGTGGAGAGGGTGGCTGACTGTGAGTGGATAAGCCTACTCCCTCCTCTTACTCACTTTTCCCATTGTTTATATCGAAAATTTGCAAGAGCTCACTCATATCCTCTCTCTCTCCCCCAAGCTTGGTGCTAACCCTAGTGAGAGGGACTGAGTGCTCTAAGTGATTAATCTTGGAAGCTTGAAGATCATCATCTCCTTCTCTTTTGGTGTCTTTGGTCTTTGGCTATTGTGAGGGGCTTTGTGCTCATCCCCACAAGAGATTCATAGCTACTATTCTGAAACCAATCAAGGTTTGGAGAGGTACCTAGTGTTCTACCCATATTCTAATGTTCTACCCATATTCTAAGTGAAGTGGACAACTTGGGATCCACCTTAATAGGGATTTAGGTTGTCAAAAAGCAACCTAACCTTGGGGAAAAATTCATCATGTCAGTTGCTTGTTGGTTTGCAATTTAACCTTGTGCTTGTATTGTTCGTTAGTAGCTCGAGCTGTCTAGTTATTTTTGTTGTTGTAGCGAGCTCTCTTGTTTAGTAGTGTACCCTAGTCCCTAGTCGCTCCTTGTGCTAGTTCTGTAGTTGTTTAGTAGTGTCTCTATTTGTTTGGTTGTGTGAAGTGCTTGATTCTTGTTCTTGCAACTAGATTTTTGTAGTGGGCTCGCGTTGTATTGCCTACGCTAGGGAAGTAGTAGATATTAGGGTCATCTCTCTTACTAACACCATTATCTATTATTTGTGAGCTTGTAGAAAATTTAATTATGCTATTCACCCCATCTTTTGCCATCCATAGATCCTTTCACTGGAAAGGAAGAAGTTCAATCCACTAAGACATATAAAGACAAGAAGAAAAATGCAATGGATTCATGAATCTTGAAAATGTCAACCCTTCAACAAGATGTTGGAGGTCAAGAATGCTGCTACCCTACTAGTCATTCTTGCATGTTGCACAATGGATTGGCGAGGGGAGGTGAACAAATCCAAGGATGTCATTTTAACTCTCCTTCCACTTCGACTACAACTAAGCCTAAGGTAACACTGCCTAAGTGTTGCACCTTCCACTACCTTAGAGGGAATTGAAAAGATGATGGAGGTTCATGATGTGACTATACTATATAAATTTGGGGTTTGGTGCACAATTCTAATAGTATTAAGTAAATTATGTAGTACACCTATCATGCCTAGTACTTCTTTAATGTCTCGTTGGCTTCTAAGACCATGATCCTCCATATGGCATGTCGATGAGCTATTTTAAATTCAAAACGTTCTTCCTACTGGTGTTATGTCAACTAAGGCCCTAGTGAAAAAATCCTAAATATTGAAGTCCCATCACGAGCATCCCACCTTTGGACACTATACCCAATCCAGCCAATGACAGTAGAATTACGGAATTAGATGCCTTTGAGGCTCCATATATTTCTATATCTTATGAGCCTAGGGTCCCACACTCGAGGGCACATGAGAACCACTTATACCTATACCTTCCTATGTATTTGACCAACGGTTTCAAAACTAGCAAGCAAAACAAGATCACCAAGACCCAATATGTATAGAGGAGGGCGGTCTATCTCTAAGACGAAATCTTCAAGTTTCCCATCACCAAAATTTGGTCTCGACCAAGTTAGATTCAACTCAATCTTGGATAAGGGAAATTGGTCTTATTGTTTTTGGAAACCTGCCTAGCCTGTTTTTTCAGGGGCCGGGTTGCTGGAACGCATACAGGAAAATTGACCTACATGGGAACCTGGCTAGCATAGTTTTGTCGGACTGAGCTCAAAACCGTCTTCTATTCATTTGATCTTCAATTTAACGTTCTAAATACATTTCCTCAATATCTTGGTGTCAAAAATTTAGTGACGGAGTCCATAACTCTCGTTGGCCCATTTTGCTGTCAACACGTACTATGTAACCATGATTGTTCTCCATATGATTAGCTAGATAGCTGAAAAATTACTAATGCAAATCAATTTCTTTTTCCAAATAAAAGTAGTACCATACGTGACGGGTTCCCATTTAGGAGGCGACGGGGAGAATGAGGATCACACACTGCCTAGAGATTTATCATCATTGTCTCTGGCATGATGGTAATGAAAATGATAAGGTCGCATGAGTCCAAGTCATTGATTCAACTATGCTTGGACTAGACCATGAATTCTTGTAGAACAGAAAAGGAATTCCTGGGGATATAGTGGGCAGAACCAATGAGAAAATATCCGAGTTTACGTGTGGAAAGCTAGGATACTAACACCATGATGGGGATGGCAACTGAATTCTGACCTGCATAAGAACTCCATGTTGCTAATTCTTCCATCTATCCTTTCTCTTCCCCAACTGGGTTCGATGTCACTTCCAACAAGTGTTGTCACCATTTAATTGTCTGTTCTGTTTAGCACTAAATGAAAGGTGGCAAGTTGCTAATCCTTTCTGAGCCTTATTGCATACACGAAACTGAAGGCGTCACTGTCACTGCAAGTATGCCTGCTAATAGGGTTGAACCCGCCCCAAACCTGCCCCTACCCATATCTCAAGAGCCCTAATTACCATCCGACCCGACCCATCCCATTTGCCCAAAGGCTCCAACCCACCCTAACCTGTAGTCACCACGCAAGTTGATCTGTGACGTACGCGCCAATCTATGACCATAGTGTCCTAACCCGTCTCAACCCGTTTGTGTCATCAACCCAACCCGTCTCGATCCGTTTTACAGTGTCACCTGTTTTCATCCATTCAATAGTACCTGTTTTAAAATCCGCCCCAAAAAACCCGTTTTCACCCGCCCCGCTAGCGGGGCTAACTGCCAGAAAGCTCTTGAAACGGCTTCTAGAAAAGGGAAAGGCCACGCTGGACCAAACAAATGCACAAGCTCAAGTGTAGTGTTGCATTAGCTGTACGGTGAGGGAGACAACGACTTGCTCCTACTTCCATGACTGGACGGTTTTAGGTTTTGTGTTTTCTATATAAGCATGTTATACTTCCATCCGCCCATATTGTGTTCAAACAGCTAGCGCAACAGGAGCAGTATTGAGTTTTTCGTTGCTGTTTATGTACATTTTATTTTAGTCATGGCCCATGGGTGGAAATTGCAATGAAACAAGTGAATTTGACTACTATCGAGTCCCTGCGTTCAAGGTCGTTCACTCGCTAAAATGGGGAAGTTTCTTTTTTTTTTCTTCACACGTTCTATTTTTTATGTGGAAGATTTAATTAGCATTAAGGTTGAGAAAATTCTGTGTAACAGGAAAGACGGCCTGCCTGCCTAGTATATTAGTCTCAGCAACACATCGGAGCTCAGCCTCAACCCTAGCTAGGCTGAACTGATAACAAAAAAAAAAAACCCTGAAGGGATCAGAAAGCTCGAATGAATGATTTTTTTTTTGTTTTCATTCGACTGAGGTACATAAATGAGACGTAAAAACAATTCCGCGTCACATATAAGCTGCTAGTAATGCATCGTCGTCGACTTCTCTAAAAAAAAATACATCGTCGTCAAATAACCTACACTAGTGTCTAGTGAGTTGGCTTTGGTGTGTATAGCGCGCGGATCGGACAGCATTTTGTTTATAATATTGTACACACAGCATTGTTACGACCTTACATGTTACATTGCTAAGAACCTTGTAATTATCAGGATTTTGACTTATACACGTACGCATAAAGCCTTCGTAAATTAGTACCGAGTTGAATCAAGTATCAGTATATACAAGAGTAATATGTGCATATAATGTTAAATTTGCAAATTTTGCAAATGTTGCGCATCCAGGCTATATTGTTGGCTATGTCTCACATATTGCATCTTCCACCTCCATTTTATACTCTTACTAATATAAGTCGCTTTGATTTTTTATTATATTTATTTTGTTATGTATCTGGATATAATAATATGTCTAGCTAGATACATAACAAAATGGATAAATAAAAAAATTAAAGTGGCTTATAATTTAGAATAGTAGGAGTATCCTCTAAAACAATTAATTATCGCTTGCTATATCATTAAGATAGCAGACAAACACTATGTATCTATTTCAACCTATGAGAAAATCGAATTTTGGTGGCAACCGAATGTAAACTTCAATATCCTTTGGTGTCCTAATTTGGATCTCGCTCCCTCTTTCACCTTCTTCCCTGGAATTCTGATTTGAGTCCACGTCCTAAGTTTCCTTTGCGTCCCAATCAAATTGTCTATCTCAGAGCTGAATCTAATCGACTAGCTAGCCTGGTAGTGGTTCTATCGCCTTTGTTGACTCTAGGGTTCTTCCCATACCAGTTTAATCCCTACTGCAGGTGGCAACAACTAGTGGCTGGAGGACGATGGAATCGGTAGAAGGGATGGTGGAGAAGCTGAAGCTCTCAGAGACAGAGAAGAGGGGCATACGGGGGTGAAGGAGGGTGGTGATAGTGCGCAGTGATCCGGAGGACCACATGCTATCGGGAAGGTTCTTGCGGATTGCGGTCTGGCCGATGTATGGAGAGGGGTTAGTGCAACCACTCTGCGAGTGGAATTGCCCGCTCTACCAGACAAGTTTAAGATCATAGTTCAAAATCTACCCAAAGGAAAATATTTTGAATAATTTACTAAGCTTCCTAGATAGAGTAGAGCCTAGTCCACCACCTAGATGTTGGTAGAAGTGTACTAATGGGTATAGATCAGGATCAAACCTAGTTGTAGAGGGTGATTATAAACGTCTCGAGGCTGCCACACAAGTTAGAAGCTCCATGGCCAGCGCTCTAGCCAGCTAACAAATTTTGGAGGCTCAATCTCTCAAGGAGTCTGAGAGGAACCAATGTGAGAAGCTTGAGGTGCTCCAATGTAGAGAGAGAGAGAGAGAGCTTCAGTCCGAGCATTGGAAGGGATATGAAAAATATCCGAGGTGCTGCCTCCAATGACCAAAAAACAAGTCGAGGCAATGCAACTCTAGCCTAGTAGCCAATGAACAAAGAGTGAAAGGCTTGCTGTCAAGACTAAAGATTTGAGGATATTTAGTAGGTATTTGAGCTCTTGTCTATGCCCTTCATGATATAGATTTCCCTAAACTCAATTATTTTAAAATAGAAAATAAATTAAACGCCTTTGAGTCGGGGCTCCACCATTGTATGTATTATGCTCCTTTTAAGTTTACCTGTTTGTCATCTCGATAAATTTTATTTATTTATCTAATGTCATAGTCATTATCACCAAAACTCACGATTATGACTTGATTGCACTTATAATTAGTTAAATAAATAAATATAACTTAAGAAAAAAGAAAATATTTTAAAATCTCATAATCACATGAGCATAAAGAAGTAGATGGACCCTTCTTTCTCTGTTTGTATGCCCCAATGGGAAGCACTTTATGTAAACATCATCCGTGCAAGACAGGTGGCCGAGCAAGTTTCTCTTCTTCTTCTTCTTCTAAGATAGCCGGAGTGCCACACTCAGTCTTCTCTATTAGATGGTATAAGAGATTTGAGAGTTGAGACCAATGATGCAGCCATCACAACGTTTGGTGCATAATACATGAAAGGTGGCACATATGCGCAAAAGGTAGAGCCTGAGGATTTTAAGAGGAAGGAGAGTGGAAAATTAATTACGCCCAAAGGTGACACACGATGTTTACGCCCAATGAGCACGAAGGCTAGCCAAAAAAAATGACCATAACGGGCCAAGCTATGGAGGGTGGGCCTAATTAATTTATTGGCCAGTTGCTTCCATCCTGAATTTTTTTTATTTTTAATTTTTTTTAAAAAAAATTTACAAAAATAATCGGTGGTTTGAAAAAATGACAGAACTAGTCGCCCACAGTGGGCGTTTTTTAAAAAACGCCCACTGTCTGGGCGTTTTTTGTGACGTGGCAAACGGCCGGCCGGCGCCGGTGCCGGCGTTTGTGGGCGGGCCCCTGGCGGACAAAAAATGCCCACTGTGTGGGCGTTTTTTGGCCGCCAGGGGGCCGCCTGCAAAAGGGCCGGCCTGTTTTGTGGGCGGGCCCCGAGCAGTAAAAAAACGCCCACACAGTGGGCGTTTTTTCCTCGCCAGGGGGCCGCCTGCAAAACAGGCCAGGCCGGCCGCGCTCTTTTGCAGGCGGCCCCCTAGACGCCAAAAAACGCCCATACAGTGGGCGTTTTTTGGCCACCTGGGGGCCGCCTGCAAAACAGGCGAGGCCGGCCGTGCACTTTTGCAGGCGGCCCCCTGGCTGGGCGTTTTTTGGCCGCCACCTATATATACCCAGCCCCCCCTTCAGATTTTCATTATATTCACTAAAATTTTCAGAAAAAAAGGGAGAAGAGAGGAGGGAGGAGAAGGAAGTAACGGCGAAGCCCTGCCAGTTTGAGACCTCGGCTTTTAGGTAAGTTTCTTATACATTACAGGTCTGTTGCTATGCATTAGTAAAATATAATGTGCACTAGAGTTGTTTAGTTTTTTAGTTGACTCTGGGTAGATCTGTGAGTAGTATGTATATTAGATCTATAAATAATGATGTTTCTTTTATGATTTAAACAATGGATTGCATGATTTGAAATGTGACGAATATCGTATTTTCTCTGAATAGATATGTCAACCAAAGTGATGTTTCGGTTGTTCCATGGTAGTGGCACTGTCAGATATGGGCCGTATGGTATAGATCTGTCTGAATTTGGGTCAACACTAAAGGGGATAGATAGGCCAGCGGAAAGAAATTTTCGGTCAGTGTGTAACTGGTTAATGAGGGTATTTCATATCAACCCAGAGGTGAACACAATAAAAGTAAATGTAGTAGTCAACCGTGGCAACGAAGAATGCTTCTGGGAATTGATGTCGGTAGATTGCACCGAAACATGGAAATGGTACGTAGAAAATGCATTGCAGCGGGGCTGGGAACCCAGCATTTTCATGGAGGTGCACGATAAAGACAATGCAACCCTGCAAGATGTGGACGGTACAAGCATGGTTAGGACTGATGCTGAAATAGAAGAGGGAAATGACCGTGCTGAACAAGGAGAAGAACAGGGACATGATGTGCAGCAACCAGAAAGAGAAGAAGAAACCAGTGAGCCGAGAGGCTTGGCAGATGAGGGCGAGAGGATCAACTCCATTGTTCAGGAAATGGAAAACGAAGATACGGCGAATGAGGAAGTGGAGGGTTATGAATCTTCTGATGAGGAAGGATGCAATGTGAATCCGTGGCAGTGGTCTAATGAAGACTTCTCTGGACTTGCTATTTCAGAGGGATACCATGTTCCATGGGAGTATAAGGAGAATGAGGTAATCGAGGGAGCGATGTACGCAGAGAAGGAAGAATTGATGGAGGCAGTCAAGCTTTGGGCTGTATCACTACAGAGGGAGTTCTGGGTAGCAAAGTCCACAAAGTGTGTATACGAAGTTAAGTGCATGAGATCCAGCGATGGTTGTCCGTGGAGGGTGCATGCATTCAAGGGAAAGTGGAAGGATTATTGGAAAGTGTCAATAGTCACCCAGCACAACTGTCACTTGAAAGGTGTACAGAAGTACCACAGAAACATGACATCTGCATTTATTGCTACAGAGATGTATTCAGATGTTGTGCATAATCTGAGATACGAGCCAAGGTCAATAATAAGGCAGATCGAAGATAAATTCAAATACACCATTTCATATGCTAAGGCGTGGAGGGCAAAACAGAAGATTATCGAGATGAGATTTGGCACATTCAAAGCCTCATATGATAATTTACCATCTCTTCTTCAATGCATAGCCGCCAGAAATCCAGGGACATGTACAGATCTTATAACATACCCAACCATGGAGAATGACCGTGCAGTATTGGTCTTGCAACGAGCTTTCTTTGCACTAGGTGCTTGCATCAGGGCTTTTGTGCATTGTCGTCCAGTACTCTGTATTGACGGGACATTTCTGACAGGTAAATACAGAGGTCAGATACTAACAGCAATTGCCGTTGATGGGAACAATCAAGTTTTACCACTGGCATTCGCTTTTGTGGAGAGTGAGAATACCAATAGTTGGTACTGGTTTCTCAAGCAGGTGAAGGTTAGCATTGTTGGTATGAGGCCTGGTGTATGCCTAATTCATGACCGTCACGCTGGCCTTCTTCGGGCAATTGAATATCTGAAGCACGGTGATGCAGAGATGGGATATGGTAAAGATTGGCCAGATGTTCAA